>JARBWK010000007.1:114460307-115098243 GCA_030556195.1 Anolis apletophallus
AAAATACGAGAACTTCAGAGGCAACAGCTTGAACCCCCAAACCTAGAATTGTAATTTAAGATGATAGCTCTGACAAAAGCCTGATTATAACACTTAAATATTAATGTATTTACTTAACCTTTGAAAGGTTGCCATAGCTCCTATATTTGCCGCTACAGAGTATTTACATTATGGGAGAGGGGGGATACCCTGTATAAAGGAGACAGGGTGTGCTGTATTGTTGCGCATAGGCGACCATTTAAACCTTGACCTAAAATTGTTGTTTCAGGATGAATTTGTAGCTCTGACTTAAATCCTTATTATAACTTTTAAATATGAATGAGCTTACATAACCTTTGAATAATCACCAGAGCTATTATATTAGCTGTTAAAAAGTGTGTACATTTTTGGGGGACATCCTATATTAAGGAGGCAGGACATGGCTTTGATTGACAGAACAGTTTAGAAAATTGTGACAGACAGTTACGCTTTTATCTCATTGCCTTTCCTTCTCCCCCGGTATTCTTTCTGGAGCCTGAAAAGTTAATTTGAAGTAAGTCCTCCCCATAGTGCTCCTGTTTGAAAAGAAGTACCTCCCACTTTCCACTCCTCAATGTCATCTTGTCTGTATTTGGGCTGAAAACCAAGTGTCCTCGCTGCCCTTAGCAAAAGAGAAGAACCCTTTCCAGACCTCAAAGAGGATTCCCACACAGTTTTATCCCTTCTCTATCCTCCCAATGCCATGGCTTTTCTTCCTTGTTATTTTATAGCCCTGGAACAAAAATCACGTGATCCTGTTTGTGGTTGAAGTAAAAGTGTAGGTCTTTTCTTTTTACTGAAAGAAAAGGCATGTGTATTGGCTTTCGCTCCCAGGCGAGAGAGAGGTTTCATGGTGGTGTGCGATTGTTTTGCATCAGAAGAAGGCCGGGAACTTCCTGAGCCTGTCAACATGGTTGGCTAAGCAAGTGGATTCCGGTTTGAAGTAATTTCTTGGGCCTGGCCTTGCTTTTTAACTCTTTTTTTTTTTACAGTTACAAGCACAAACAGAATACATTACAAATATATGTCAGGAATGAGACTCACAATGTCATATGACTAAGCACGAACTGAGCCCATTACAAACAGTGGTAACTTGGTTCTACAGTCAATAGTATCAAAACTTTCTGACTATTTTAGACTAGCTCTTTTTCCCAAACATTTTTTATTTTAAATTTAAAGTTTCCCCTCAAATTTAGCAAATTTTTCTAAATCCTAGAATCAGTGTCTAGTATATTTTTTTGAAAAAATGTTGCAGGAATGGTGTCTTTATGATAACTCTCTTTTCTTTCAAAGATTTTGTTTACCTCCTCACGTTAATAAGAAATGATATTTTTGTTTAACTTGTTGTCTGCTTTTAAGTTGTTTCCAACATAGCAACAAACTATTGTTATTCTTTTTTTCTGGTAAGATTTGTTCAAAAGTTGAGGGAATGTGATTTGCCCCAGGTCATCCAAGTCTTCAGTGGTAATCCAATCCTCAAGCCATTATCTATCTTTAATTTAAATTTATTTACTTCTGAATGTAGAAGAGTAATACCTGTTGAAAGAAAACTTAAGATTGTGTCTTCTATTACTGTACAAATACACATGTTGTAAAAAGTGCATATTATTAGTGTGATCACACCAGGAGCAAATCTACAACATGATAAAAGTGTAGGTATAATCCACGCATTCAGTCATATTCTAAAGAGAAAACCCATATTTTGCCATTTTATATAAAGGACAACACTTCAGGAGTCATTGCACATAATGGGACCTGGACATGCCCAGATTTGGTATCCATGGGGGTCCAGGAACCAAGGGCTCACATGTTTGCTATTAAAAATAAATAAATCAGTTCCAGTATCCTGTCATTATAATCAGCATTTTAAAAAAATGTTAGCTTGGCCTGTAAATAATTTTCTTTTTCTGTATTTATGGGAGGCCATTTCTATACACATACATAAGCACACAAATATATTCCTGATTGTTGTTGGTGTTATTAAGTATCATCGTCTTTAAAAGATTTCCAAGTCACCCACCCTAACATAAACAACTAGCTCAGCTCAGGCCTTGCCGATTCAGGTTTCCTTGATTTAGTCTATCCATCTGGAATGCGATATCCTTTTCATGATGTCTTCTGCCTTGCGGAGCATTAATGCCCCCCCCCCTTCCAGTTAGTTGTGTTTTCTCATGATTTGACTGAAGTGCGACAGTCTCATTGTTAAGACTAGAATTTCTTTTTTTTTCTTTTTAAGCAGCCCACAGTATTTATCTGCAGTACTGTTTTCTGCCCCTGCATTTCAAATGAGTTGATTCCTTCCTGATCTGCTCTTTCCAATTTTCTTGCTTTCACAACCATGCATGGAAAAGGAACTATGATGGCCTGTACAATCCTAACTTCAATTTTCAATTATATATCTTTGCGATTTAGGATCTTATCTACTCCTTTTATAGCTACTATTCTAAGTCACAGTCTTCTGATTTCTTGACTGCAGTCTCCATCCCGAGTAATGATTGAGCCAAAGTATGGAAAATCTTGATTGATTTCCATGTTTTCATGATCTACTTAAAATTTATGTAAATTATCTGTGGTCATTATCTTTGTTTTCTTAATGTAAAACTGTTTTTGCACTTTTCTTCAACAATTGTTCCTAGTCTTTGATCGTTTCTGTTAGTAGAATGGTGACAATTGCATATCTTAAATTACATATCTTTATTTTTCAAATCTCCTTCCTCTCCGACTAATCTGGCTTTACATATGATAAATTTTATTAAGCTGATTTTAGTTGTTTGGAGACTTGTGGAGCTAAAATTGGTTATTTCCAAAAAGTGTACTTTCATGCAAGGATTAAGATTCAGAATGTTTGGTTAGATGATGTCCAAGTCAGAAAGTTGGGACATTAAGACAAATAAAGTATGCCTTTGAAGTGTTCAGGCAACAATGGCAAAGTTCCTTGGGTCAAGCTGTGTAAGACCTACTCATCATAGCAATACAAGTGATAGCACAAATTCTGGTGGGCTATAATTGCAATGGGAAACTCTATGATTCCATGTGTTTAGCATTTACTGGTCCTCCCAGGACAGAGGAATTGTGAAAGTGTATGAGTTACTGAAACCCAATGTAGGTATTACTTGCCCAGCAGACTGAATTTAAAAGTAAGCCAAAAAGGTTTAATAATTATGTTTTCAATTAATGTTATTCCCTTCAAAGAGTCAAAAACACAGAGTGGTGCTCAATGAATATTTTTGAAAAAGTTTCACACACAATTTGAATTCTTACCCAAATTTATCTTACACTATGCTTTGTGTCCTTCACTATGCTCCCAACATTCCTATGCAGGTGGACATGTGCAAAACTTTACTGATTCAATCACAGTAGATCTATTTAATCAACAAGACCTGTACAAGTCTCAATGTCTCAGGATATAGGGCAGTATAGATCCTGCCTAAGAGACCAGGGATCAGATCTCCATTCAGCTAGAGACCTACTGGCTAACTTTGGACAAGTGACTCCCTCAACCTTAGAGGAAGGCAATGGCCAATCTCTGAATAAATCCTATAATAGGGTTGCAGTAAGATACGTAGAATGATTTTAGAGGCATAATACAAACAATAACGGGTATTCATGTGTAATGCAGTGTGATTCTGTGGACTAGGACAGTGCTTCTCATGCTATATGGTTCAGGGGATCCTCAAGTCATCCTCTGCCCCCAACATGCCAGGGAACAATACTACGATAGGACTCATTGGGTACAGTTGTTTCTTTCTTTCTTTCTTTCTTTCTTTCTTTCTTTCTTTCTTTCTTTCTTTCTTTCCTGGACACTTGTTAGAGACGAGCGGCCAATGGTTTTAAATATAGTGTTAGTCTTAAGTGAACACTTTGTGTAATGCTGTACTAGGATATTGATACTGGCATTAAATAAGGGAAAACATACAACAACTTCCATCTTTCCCTAAAATAGGCAATCAAACCGCATTCGTATAAAATCGGTACTGTTTGTGAGAGGAACTTGCAGCCTAAACTTACTTTATTGGAGCTGCTTTGTTTCTTCCTTGGGATAATTTGCAGATCTGTAAAGCGTTGACTCATCTATTACTGAAGTAGATGTCTTCTGTTTAAATATCCTTTGGCACTGAACAATCCTTGTGCAGAAAGGACAGTGCTGAAAGTATTTTTCTGTAATTAGAATCATTGCAATGTGTCTGTGTTCTGTTTGTATTTGATATGGCTTCTGGCTAATCAATAAAATTGTTGTTGTTGTTGTTGTAATTAGGTGCCAGTCCAATATGCTTTGGTCAGACCTCACTTGGAATACCGTGCCCAATTCTGGGTACCATTTTTCGAGAGGGATATTGATAAGTAGAATGTGTACAGATGAAGGTGACTAAAATAAAGATTCTGGAAACTGTGTCCTTTGAGGAGTAGTTTAAATTGCTGGGTATGTTTAGCCTGCAAAAGAGAAGATTGAGACAAGACATCATAGTAATGGTTTGATATTTGAAAGGAAGAGGGAGCAGAGCAGGCTTGTTTTATGCTGCCCTTGAGACAAGGACTTGAAGCAATAGGTTCAAATTACAGGAAAGGAAATTCCACCTGAACATTAGGAAAAACTTCCTGGCCGTGAGAGCTGTTCAGTAGTGGAACTCACTGCCTCAGAATGTGGCGGAGGCTTCTTCTTTGGAGGCCTTTAAATGGAGGCTGGATGACCATCTCTTGAGGGTGTTTTGATTGTGCTTTTCCTGCACGGCAGGGAGTTGGACTGGATGGCCCATTTTCCAACTCACGAACTCTATGTAAACTGTAAGTACTTGAACTATTTCCTCATGGATCTGTATTCACTGGATAACCAAACAAAGTTCAAAATATTTTTCTTGGAACTGTTACAACTTTGTTTTGGAAAGCCAAACTGGTGCAACTCTATTAGTAAAATGTGCATTAATTGTGTTACCTCAATATAATTTCATTCATTTTAAAAGAGCTACTTAACTAAGTCCTTTGTATGTGATGTCTGTTTGCATTTTTTCCTATTCATTCATTGTATGTGCTTTGAAGTTGTGAGTTATAGTAACTCTATGAATTTCCTAGCTTCAGCCCAGAGTTTTTCTGACTCCCAGTCCTTACAAAGTACAAATCCGTTGTCCTTAAATTCTGTGGTGTGTTCTTCAGACCTTACTATGACACTATGGTTGGTTCATTTTTGGTTTTAGCTGTAGTCTATTTATTTAAAATTAGAAGTCCATGGTTTGTGTCACAACCTGCTTCTGGTTCTGTATTTGCAGAGAAAACGAAGCTTCTCCATCTTCTTCCAATTATATTGTCTACTAGCTGTCCCCTGCTATGCGTTGCTGTGACTCAGTATGTGTATATGTGTTTTGTGTGTGTGTGTGTGTGTATGTGTGTGTGTATATATATGTGTGTGTGTATATGTGTGTATATGTATGTATTTATATATGTGGTTTTGCACATGTGTTGTACTTTTTTTTTTTGCTTTTAAAGTCTCTTCAACTGTGTTTTTCAGTGTTTTTATGAGTGATGGTCACTTGTTGGTCTGATACGTGTGTCATGTCCAAATTTAGTGTCAATTCGTCCAGTGATTTTTGAGTTATGTTAATCTCACAAATGAACGTTACATTTTTATTTACATAGATTTGATTTCTGTATGGGCCATCAGGTTGTGTCTACGTGTATAGTTGTCTCTTTGATGGCTTGAACAAACTGTTAGACTTACAAAATTAACTCAGTCTCTCTTCTGCTTCATTTCTTGATCCTATGCCAAATTTTCCTACAAAATCTTTGATTTTTTTGTTTTCTACTTTTACATTCTAATTGTTTATGATTCACAAGTCCTGTTTTTGTGTGTAATCTGTTTCGTCATGAACTCCAGTACATAATCTTTCAGTTTCTTCTTCTGTCTCTGCAGTTGAATAATAACTTGGATTATGATTATATTGGTGGGTTTTTTTAACTGAAGCATTCTTGATCTGATTTTGCCAGACATTGCGTTATATCATTTGACTATTTCTGCTACTTCTCTATCCACTATTGATTCTATCCCATTTCCTCTTAGATTTTTGTTACTGAGTAAAACACCTTCCTTGAAGTTTCCAGTCTTTGAAGTGTCTTAGGCAAAAATGTATGTTAGTAAGGTATATATCCCCTCTCCCAGTTTTCACATCTATATTTAAGACTGAGGTGTTCTTTCGAGCATCGTTAAAAGATTCAGTTTTAACTGCGCAAAATAAGAAGACATAAATATGGTACAGAATATCTAAAGACTTATGTAAAATCCATTATTTGTATTGTGATCACTAAACTGAACCAAGTAGTGTATTCTTGGATTCTTGCGGCTAAATTTCTCAAATTCTCCATGCCATGAAAAATGAGCTCAGTTAATTATATTCACTCACACACACAAGCATGCACAGGATTAGTTTGGCACTTTTTCTAGAACAGGGATGAGGATTGTATTCCCTTCCAGATCTTGTTGCAGTTCTCATTAGGGTGATTCCCATTTCTTGGGGGAAAGATAGGATAGAAATAAAATAAATGAAATAAACTGTCCTAGCCTTCAAAGTCAATGTTGAAAGATGATGGGAGTTGCAATTCAATCTATGATGGCATCTTGTCATCTTTCTTTTAGGGACTAATTCCATTAGTTTCTATTTTAATGGCCACTATTTCCCGAGTTGCTATAGCAGCTTACAAAAGTTAAAAATTAAAACAAGTTATAGTGAAAGCATTAGATATTACATTTATGTGATTCCATTTTTTAAATCCCGTTTGTGATGTTTAGTAATGACATCATTTGTTTCCATAATCTACTTAAATTTGCTGTGATGATGATACTTTGTCATGTAATTATTTTTCTTATAAGAACTCTAATGAAAATGTATTCAGATGAATATACTGCACCTGCAGTGATTAATATTGGAATGAAATGGAGAATACTGTATGTGTATATATGAAGTCCCTATATGTTGTATAGTATTGATGTCTCTGTAAGGAAGCACTAGCTATATTGAAAAGGTTTCAGCAGTCACATTGTAGGTGTGACAGCTCTGTACTCTTGAAGTGGCTATTCCTGCCATTAGTGGGAAGTTCTGAATGATCTTATTGTGAAGTATTGGTCCTTCTCTTATACAAATGAAGTATTGAAGGTTACAGACTATTTCTTTCTTTGTCAGTGGCTATTCAAAGCTTGGTTGAGTTTCTGTAGTGAAACATTAAACATGTGAATCTTTCATGACCCTCCCCTGAGAGTGTTTCAGAGCCACAGAGAAAGCAGATGTCAGGGCTATGAGTGTTTGTGTGTGCCTTCAGGTTGCCTGCTAACTTGGGGGTATTTAATGTACAATTCCATAGCATCATATGGAGAGAGAGAGAGAGAGAGAGAGAGATATATATATATGTGTGTGTGTGTATGTATATATATATATATATGTGTGTGTGTGTGTGTGTGTGTGGCCTGTTAAATCATGCTTCTAAATGTTTCTAAAGTACTTACAAAACTAAAATTCTGACGGTGAAAACTAGGTGGCGCTGGTTCTTTGTTTCTATAGTGTTACTAAAGTTCTGATGGTAAAATGCTCACCACCAGAACTTTAGTAACACTGTAGAAGCAAAGCACCAGCACCATCTAGTTTTCACCCCCAGAATTTTAGTTTTGTAAGTACTTTAGAAACATTTAGAAGCATGATTTAACAGGCCTAATATATATATATTGTATATGATGCTATAATATTGCATATTTGATTTGTCACCCGTAATGTAAATGTATATATATGAGAAATACATTTACATTATGGGTGACAAATCAAATATCATGCAATATTGTAGCATCATATACAATACTAGCTGTACCCGGCACGCGTTGCTGTGCCCTATTTAGGAGATGTGAGATGTTAGTTATGGCCTTGGTGGGTATGTGCACGTGTATGTATGTATGTATGTACTGTATGTGTGTGTATGTATATATGTGTGTGCATGTGTATATATGTATATGTGTGTGTAGGTGTATATGTGTGTGCACGTGTATATATGTATATGTGTGTGTATATGTGTGTGTATGTGTATGTGTGTGTATGTATGTGCATGTATGTGCATGTGTATATGTATATGTGTATGTATATATGTGTGTGCATGTGTATATATGTGTATCTCTCTCTCTCTGTCTCTCTCTTTCTCTTTGTGTTTCTATCTGTCTGTCTCTATTACTCTCTCTGTATCACTCTTTCTCTGTCTCTCTCTCTCTCTCTGTCTTTCTCTCTCTCTCTCTCTTTGTCTATCTCTCTTTCTCTATCATTCTCTATCACTCTGTCTCTCTTTCACTCTCTGTCTTTCACTCTCTATACCTTTCGCTCTGTGTCTCTCTCTCCCTCTCGCGGTGGTGGGGGAGGCAGTGGGATGTATTTGGGAGGACGGGAAGAGGTGGTGGAGGAGGTGGGCATTGCGCCGGCCGAGTGTCCCGGGCCCGGAAGGGGTTTGGAGATGGCGTAGGAGGCGGGCTCGGCCAGGGGACTACAGTTCCCAGAAGGCCCCGCGCGGCCAGTTCTCTCTGTTTCCTGCCCTGTCTCCGCCCTCCTTCCTAGTGATCCGCGCGGAGCCTTTTGGGAATTGTAGTCCCATGGCCGTGTCCTTCTCCTTAGCCGTTTTAGGGCTGCTCCTGGTGCCGGGTTGTGCACGCTGCCTCCTCCTCCGCTTCCGTGGCCTCCTCAGCTGGTTACCTCCGTCGCCGGCCTCAGGAGCGGTTGGGAAGCGGCGGAGGAGGGGGGCATGGTGTCGGCCGTGCTGACCGGGTCCGGGAGCGCGTGGAGGCGGCGAAGGAGGTTGATAAGGCAGCGGAGGAGGTGGGTTGCCGCCGTGTTGGCGTGTTGTTGTTGCTTCTGGATGGGGTAGTGGGCAGGTATGGAGGGGGGTTGTGGTTTGGGGCATGTTGCGGTGTGTTTTTTTGTTGCGCATGCTCGGTACTGTGGTTGTTTGATGGCGGGCATTTTGTGTGTTCTGGGTTTTTGCGCATGCGTTGTAATGTTGTGGTTCGGGGGAGGTTTTGGGGGTGTTGCGTGGTGTTTCAGGGTGTTTTTGTGGGCCGTGTAGGGACCTTGTGGTATGGATGAGTGGCTCTGTGATTTTCGTGTGTGTGGGACATGTAGTTTTGGCGTGCATTTGCCGGGTACCACGACCACTCTCTTTTTATATATATAGATATATTAGACCTCCTTTAGCCCACCCTGTACATATGAGACTTTCAGCTGGTTTTTGTGTGTTAATTTCCTAGCTTTCCCCCCTTGTGGTAACATTATATTCTTGTATTCCTGTAAAGCTCTGCCTTTACAAATAGTTGACATGCACAAGTCCACTTAGATAAGGGTGATATAGTCTGATAGTTCATAAGAAGACTTGAATTGATTCAGCACCCTTTAAAGAAAAAGGTTATTTCTGAATTATAAATTCAGAAATAACCATTTTCTTTAAAGGGTGGCTGAATCAATTCAAGCCTTCTTATGAACTATCAGGCTGTATAATACTATGTAGCACTTATCATTAAAAGAAATATGGGTAAGGTACAAGTTCTTTAAGGATATCACCAGGACCAGATGGGCAGTGGTTCTTGCTTTTTCAGAATTCTCTCAAGAGTATGAAATACACATGGACTTCTGTTGTTTCACAATTAGAATTGTAAGATGTTTTACCTTACTTCGTTTCAAAATGGATGAGGTACACTGTTCCCTCGCTACTTTGCGGTTTGCTTATTGTGGACTCGCTGTTTTGCGGATTTAAAAAATATTAATTTAATATATATATATCATGTTATTTTTGCTGTTTGTAGTGAGGTTATTGTGGGGTTTTGCTGTTTTGTAGGGTTTCGCTGTTTTGTGGGGTTATAGTCCTCCCTCCTTCCAGCCTTATAGGGCGCTTCCTTCCTTTCCTTCACTTTGTTTTAAGTTTATAAAGACTTAAAATAGTGTATACCTACTAACATAATGTATAAATATTAAAATAAATAGAGTATCCCTACAACTTGGGGACCTCACTTATTGCGAGAGGTCCTGGAACCAAACCCCAGCAATAAGTGAGGGAATACTGTAACTTGGAATCTAGCTATGTTTTGTGGGTTTGTTTGTTGGCCATCTCTACTTTGCACCATAACCCATTTTTGCTTTTGAATTGGGTAAAAAGGCTTTAAAAAAAAGAAATACCGGTAGCTAAATCAGCTGAGAACCGTGAACTTGTTGTAACATAGGAGTGTTTTTAATCTTGTACAGTCTTCATTGCAAAAAAGGTTTTTGTGTGTGAATCTTCCCAGGAAATTCCACAGATCCTAAGATAGACATTGTGCAGCCAAATAAAGGAAAGCTGCTTCCTTGAAAATTCTTAAGAATAGGATATTTTGTGATACTGAGAAGCTTGGGAGAATCTTGCTGAAGTATGGTTTGCTAGTACAAAACAGTTAATAGAAATTGATTGAAAGCCCCCATATGCAAGCTGATATTACTGCAAAGAATACCCAAAAATTTCATTGTGCTAGTTGTATGGTATTCCACATTGTGGTTATCTATATATATATAAAAAGAGAGTGGTCGTGCAAAGGACTTTATGCACGGCCAAACTATGCCCCCCAGAAACACCAATCCAACGAGACACATTCCCCCAGACCATGAGGTATAACCTTCACACAAAAAAACCCACCTCCCTACCTTGCAACCCCCCCATAACAAGCCCCCCAAAACCGCCCATTGCCTCCCGTTCTGTGCTGGCCGCAAGCGCAGAACACAGGGAGAGCAATCGCGCAAGAGCACTCGAAACCTCCTCCCCAACACACCAACCCATCCCCTCTCCCTCTCTCCCCACTCACCCTGAACCATCGCACCCACACCGGCAGCGCCCTAACCGCCTCCTCGCGCCAGCGTCGTACGCGTCCCGTGGGTGGCATCAGGTCGTTGCGGGACACGTACGATGCTGGCCTTGCGCGCCAGGGCGGGAGGCAGGGCCGGAGACCGGCGATCCGCCCTCCGCCGTGTCCCCCGTGGTTGCAGCGACCACGCCTGAAAGAAGGTAAGTTCCCGGGCTTACCTTCTTTCAGGCGCCGCCCGCTGCAACCGCGGGAACACGGCGGAGGGCGGATCGCCGTCTCCGGCCCTGCCTCCCTGGCTGGCGCCAGCAAGATCAGCGATCCGCCCGCGCCCGTCCCACGGATCAGCGAACTCCGGGCTTACGGCGCCCGGAGGGGGACACGGCGGAGGCGGATCGCCGACCTCGGCCCTGCCTCCCGTCGCGCCAGGGCGGGAGGCAGGGCCGGAGATCAGCGATCCGCCCTCCGCCGTCGCCCCCACGGATCCAGCCGCGCCTGAAAGAAGGTAAGCTCCGGGCTTACCTTCTTTCAGGCGCCGTCGCTGCGACCGGGGGACACGGCGGAGGACGGATCGCCGACCTCGGCCCTGCCTCCCCATCGCCAGGGCGGGAGGCAGGGCCGGAGATCAGCGATCCGCCCTCTGCCGTCGCCCCCACGGATCAGCGACGCGCCAGAAAGAAGGTAAGCTCCGGGGCTTACCTTCTTCCAGGCGCCTCATCGACCGCGGGGACATGGCGGATGGCGGATCTCCGATCTCCGGCCCTGCCTCCCGCCCTGCCGCGCCTGCCCAGCATCGTACCCCTCCCGCCCCTTCTTGGGAGAGAGAGAGGCCTGAGACAGAGAGGGGGGGGGGAAAGGAAAGATAAGGGGGGAATCAGACAGAGAGAGATGGGGGGGAGAGGGGAGAGAGAGACAGGGAGACAGGGAGAGAGAGAAAAAAAAGGAAAATCAGACAGAGAGAGGGAGGGGGAAAGATAGGGGAAGTGTACATACACAGACACAAACATACACAGACACACACACACAACGTACGCACACATGCATACACAAATACATACAAACAAACATACACATGTATACACAAACACAAATACATACACAGACACACACATGCGTACACAGACACATACAGAAACACACAGAGACACACAAACATACATACACATACATACACACACATACACATATATTACACACACAAAACTCATTGTCACAACATTACCAACCCTTACATACCCACACTTCCTCACATCTCCTAAATAGGGCACAGCAACGCGTGCCGGGTTCAGCTAGTTTTATATAAACTGGCTTGTCCATCTTGTGCATCAACAGATCACACATATATATTTGGCATAGTACT
This sequence comes from Anolis apletophallus, assembly GCA_030556195.1. Taxonomy (NCBI): domain Eukaryota; kingdom Metazoa; phylum Chordata; class Lepidosauria; order Squamata; family Anolidae; genus Anolis; species Anolis apletophallus. Next base: position 114,472,517 of record JARBWK010000007.1, read on the forward strand.
TATTTAGGCGATCTTTCGTTGTCCGAGTATGATAGCCCTCCAAGTGTAGTGTCTTGGCAGTAGATATGTAGGTGACTGTAGAGCCCTATTCTTGACCCACATGTTCTTCCATAGTGGGTCATTGGTTTCCAGGTGGAAGGCAGTCACAGTCAGGGTTGGCTTGATGTGCCTTCCTCTTGGCACATTTCTCCCTTTCGTCCTCCATTTGTGCCGCTTTAAATTCCACAGCGCTATACACACGGGCCTTATATTGGTGTTCAGTCTGTTGAGATGAGCTATAAAAGTGGAAGGAGAGGTGGATGGCTGTAAATTGAAACTTCAGTTCCACTGTTTCTGATTTCTCCTTCAGTCTTTGACTTACCTTAGATTGTCATGGTTTTATATGCTTATGTATTTCTGTACTTTATGTGCATTGCTCTTTGGAGTGCTTTTGTGAGGCACCCCCTGTCCCTTTGGGGAGATGGTGGCGGGAAATAAATTAAGTTATTATTATTATTATATGTACTAAGTCAGGTGATTTGAAATGGCAACTCTGCTTTTGTTCAAACAAGACAATCAAGTTGAATTGTGGCCCAGATATATGGAATGCTGCTTAGGTAGCTTTATTAAAAAGAACAATACATGGATTGCACCCTCAGACTAACTTTGGAGGATGTATCTATTATAAAGTGGCATAGGGTTTAAAATGTATTGTAAATTGCCAAAGATTTTCATCTTGCTGTTTCTCCAGGTAGTATATAGTTTGTCTTGATTTCCTCTGTTTCTTCCACACATTGGTCCATTAAACTGAGCATTACCGGTCCAGCAAGATTACTCAGTGTGTTTCATAGTTAAGCCAATATTTGAACTTTGTCCTCTTCTGTTAATGTAATTTTAATATTCTACCAAATTAACTTGCTATTATCATTATTTAAATTCTTCCTGCAATCCACCTGTATACTCATGCATGCCTAACTAGTGCATTTGGTGTGTACTATGACAGAGAAAAGAGACAGGAGCGGTTTTGGAACTTTGTTTGCTCTACCAGATAGTACAAGTACAGCGAACCCACCATATCTGTTGACTTAACCAACAGTGGTTCCATTCTTTTTAAATACAGGGATGTACTGATTGGTAGAGGCATTGGATGTTCGTGCTCATTTGTTTGTGTGTCCTGTGGAAGCTGTTTGATATCCTCTGATTGGCGGATGAGGCAAGCAGCTTCTTCAGGGACACTCCCAATTGAGAATGAATGAACCAATAGTGCCAACGTGTAGCTCCCCTTCCTGTTTTACTCCAAGAAGAAATGATCCAAAGGAGGAGAGCATAAGAATTGGGTAAGAAGGTGAATCAGGACTTATGGCTGGGGTGTCATCGTGGAATGTGAGAATTGAGTGGTTCTGCTGGCAGAAGATACAGAGAGAAGCAAAGGAACAGAAATAATGGAGTGATGAGACTTGGAAATGTGGCTGGGGCATCTTGGTAGAAGATGGGAAGACTAAAAGCCAATCGCTGTATCACTGAAGAAGTTGCTCACTGCTGCCAATTGCAGGATGGCAAGGTGAATGAATGAGCAGAAGTACCATTGCCTATGATGCCCTGTCCCCAGTGATCAGTATTTGTTGTGCTGCCTCCACTGTTGTCCTTCACCCAAGTTCACATAGGGAAATTTTTAACAGTCTTTTAAGTTTTGAAATTTCGGGTAGGGTAATGTGGCAGGGAGAGCCAAACTGCCATGTTTTGTGGCAGCACAAATGTTTCCCCATGCTTTTAGTGGCTAGAGCTTGGGCTGGCAAAATAAGCATTGGAGGGGCCATACATCACTTGTGCATTGGACTTTCCCTGTCTCAAGGTTAAGAAGAAGACAATGACAAGTTCAGAAATATGGGAAATAAGCCCTATGGGATAGTTGATATCTTTAGCAGAAAGCTGTTGCAAGCTATTGCAGAAAACAAACTGATAAGTAGAGTTTCACCACACAAAAATCATCTATTTAACTTCAAAAATTTCATAAATTTACTGTACCTCTGGCATCTTGCTTTTTAGTTTCCTACTCAAAAGACATATAATGGCAAAAAGTTAAAAGTCTTTTCTATTCTTTGTGTATTGCAGATAAGCAAACTTTTCCTAACTAGTTTCTTGATTTCATCTGCATTTTAAAATACAACATTATTTATCCTCAGATCAAACTTTTTCATTCTCCTAGATTTCTACATGTTGGCTACAAACCACTATGGAATCAAAACTACTCAAGCATGTATACAGCTTTAATGTGCTGAAATCCTCCTTACATTAGTGCCAAAATAGTCCTTTTTTAAAAAACAAACAAACAAGGGTTGTAGAATTCAAAGACTGGCCCTCATTTTGATTGATTGTTATGACAGCAGGCCGGCAGGTTACACTGAGTTTTAGGAATTATATAATTTTCAAATTTTCATAATTTTATTAATGAGATTTGTATGTGCGGTTGATTATATTTACGTCACTGTATTTATACCTATGTATTGTTGCCTGCATATGGCACTTGGAATGCTTCTGTGGGCCACCCCAAGTCCCTTTGAGGAGTACAAATAAAGATGATGATGATGATGATAGTCTTAGCCCACCTACTTGGTTCTATCAGTCTTTGAAGTGCTACAAGATCCCTTTACAAACTGTTTAAATTGGTGTACTAGTAATAATTATATTTTCTAAGAAGTAACTTCTATACCGTCCTCCTTTTTGTTCAGAGAAAATTTAAATCTTTGTTCAGATTGTGGTTTGGGGATGAATGTATAAAACTAGTGGGACAGATGTAAAATTAAATGTAGAACTATAATAGTGCTTGAATTTCACTTTTATGTGCATTATGAAATTTGTGTAATAAATTCCCTCAAATATTTTGTGTTCCAGTGTTATAAAAACAGTGTTATGGAAACATATGTAAATTGTATTTTCAAAGATTAACTCTAACTATAAATTCTTTGTATTGCATTAAAAACATAAGGCTACTCCTGATAAAGAATAAGACCAGGTTACTTTGTAGAATCCGTGCACTATCCAAATCGTACCTAAATTGCAGCTTAATTGTTCCTTAGAGTCAATCTCTTAATGATTGTAGGAAAGCAGAATCAGAAGGGTAGAGTAACTTGGCTATGTATTCAATAATTTTTAGTTTTTAGTTCATTGAAAAGCATTAATCAGAGCTATGTGGTCAGCGATTGTGTTAAAAAGTAATTGATATTATGCAAATGTGTTTTTCAGTGACATGCAATAAGTGGCAACATTTGGGAGGAAACATAGCTTATATGCACACTGTCTCTTGGATAAAGAGCTGCAGTGATCTAAAAGTATTTTTCTTTGTTTTAGGATTGTAAAAGATGGTGGATCGCTTGGCAAACAGTGAAGCAAATACAAGGCGAATAAGCATAGTGGAAAACTGTTTTGGTGCTGCTGGACAGCCTTTAACTATTCCTGGCCGTGTACTGATTGGTGAAGGAGTACTAACAAAGCTGTGTAGGAAGAAGCCCAAAGCACGGCAGTTCTTTTTATTCAATGATATTCTTGTCTATGGTAACATTGTTATCCAAAAGAAAAAATACAATAAACAGCATATAATTCCCCTGGAAAATGTAACTATTGAGTCCATCCAGGATGAAGGGGATCTCCGGAATGGATGGCTTATCAAGACCCCCACTAAATCTTTTGCTGTGTATGCTGCCACCGCCACAGAAAAATCTGAATGGATGAACCACATAAATAAATGTGTCTCCGATTTGCTTTCTAAAAGTGGGAAGACTCCCAGTAATGAACATGCCGCTGTCTGGGTACCTGATTCTGAAGCTACTATTTGTATGCGCTGCCAGAAAGCAAAATTTACTCCTGTCAATCGTCGACACCACTGCCGAAAATGTGGGTTTGTTGTCTGTGGGCCTTGTTCTGAAAAGAGGTTTCTTATTCCCAGTCAATCTTCCAAACCTGTGCGAATCTGCGACTTCTGCTATGACCTCCTTTCCACAGGAGAGATGGCTACATGCCAGTCCGCGAGATCAGACTCTTACAGTCCATCACTGAAGCCTCCTTTAAATGATATATCAGATGATGACGACGACGATGACAGCAGCGACTAAGCCATGAAAGGGAGTATTTTCATGTTTCAATTGGTATCTGAACTGGAATTGCTGTATGAGGAAACCTCCCGTAACAAGTTCTTTTGAGAGAGGCCAGCCTAGCCATAAAACTTGCCTGAAAAACCTTCAGCTCAAATGTGCCTCAATATAAGAATCTCTTATATCTATCATTACTTTTTTCTCCAGGGACAGATGTGAATATATCAATTCCCAGCTTTGTATACTTGATTTCCTCTGTAGGGGTGTGTTAATAATCTTTCCCCCCATTTCCCCACGAAGCAATTGAAAAATCAAGCACAAATTTTGTTTTCTTTTTCTACCAACAAACAATCCCTTGTTGTTTGTCAATGTTATCTTATGGTTTACTTTTCATATTAAGATGGAACTAAGCCTGCTCAAAACTGGTATTTTGGTTAGCACATTAAATAGGACATCTTCACGAGACTTTGAAACTGATGTTATACGATGACCCTTTGTAAAATAAATGCATACTGTAATGTCATTAACATTTAAAAATATTATGCAAGATGTCATACACCAAGCAGTGCCTTGTAATGACTGCACTGTTACAGGAAAAAAAACCTAATGTGTTTTACCCCCTGGCATACAGCAGACTAAGAAATAGTTGGTGCTATTGACAATAATGGTTGTTGTCCCTTGCACACAAAAAAAAATCATTAGGATGTTGGATAAAAACAGATACAACACTGTTGTGGAGTCCCTTTTATGAGCTCCCATAAGTGTGGTTCATCCACAATAGGAACAAAACTTTTGGAATTGGTGACTTGCAAGAAAGTAGATCTCTTTCAAATAGTTCTGATATTTTGCGACTTTCAAAATTAAGTGTTTATAGTTATCAGGTATTGGTGATTGAGAACTGTATTGCTTTGGATCATGGTATGTGTTGTAATGTTTTTGAGTTCATATTTATAAAACCTAATTTGTTGGATATGTCACTAACCTTTTAAACTTGAGGAATGGGTTTTTAAAAATAAACTGAATGTGTTTTTGAAGCACAACATGAAAAAAATGTCCCAGTCATCCAGCCGAAAAATATTGCTATCAAAACGTCCATCCTCTGTACACAGCTGACCTCGAGATAGAAATGAACTGCAGATGACGTCATTTAAAATATATAAATCCAGGAGCAGGACAAATAATGCAAACTGTGTTTCCAATAAAGTATTTACTTTTTACTGTTAACAACATTCTTTTCTATGATGATGTCAATTTTAGAGAAATATCAATTTATCTCTGTGAAGTTTTGTAAAATCTTACCTGAGACATATCTATATTTTTATATAACTGTAGTATATTCAATTAGTTTATGTTCAGTTCCCTGAGATAACTGTGCAGGAAGTCAGGAATCAGTACCTGAAAATTTATAAAAAGTGTTGAATGTTGTTTGTACAAAAAAGGAATAGTATATAGACAGTTTCTGCATTGTGTGCCTCATCAGACAGTAGTTTGGGTCTATTTATTGAATAAACAATAATTTCTGTGTCTTGCACTAGTCTCTCAGTCTGTAATCTGGCTGCTGTAGTACAGATGTCAGTGTTGGAAAAAAGTGAGGAGATTGTATCGGTGATGTGGAACAATTTTCATTTACTTTGAGTGTATGTTGGGGAAAGTTTTGTACAGATTGTGCAGCAACAGTGCCCAGCAGATTATGCCTGTTCAGAGCAGTAGGACATAAATTCAAGAATTATTTACCAGCTAGATTAGTCAATTGCTGAATGTTAAGTCAACACTTATTAAAATCTTCTTTAGCTGGAACTAACAACTAGATTTAGATCTGATTTCCCAGCTGATATTCAAATACCTGCACAGTGGTAACATCGGAGGGAATGTAATTAGTTTGCATGGCAGTTCAGAGAGGAATATGTTTGATCACATTTCCTGAGAAATTTCATGAAGCCACACAACTTGGTCATATGACCTGTTCAGAAAGAGCTTGTGGAAAGACAGTGTTTAAATGTGCCATCTAAAATATATTTAAATGTTTTCATTAGGTTGACCATTTTACAATATGCTAGAAAATATACATACCAGAAAAGCATGGTTGAGTATTAGAACAAACCTTGGTTTTTCATGCTCCCCTTTCTTCTTCAATACAGTTACGCATTGACTGGAAGGTTTATTTTTAACTTACATGAATTTCGTGTGCTGCTTTATTTTGAAATTTTGATTAGCAGGGAACATGCAAGCCTGAATCTTACTGTGGCTTGCTGAGATACTAACCCATGTTGTTGGCAGTTTCTCTAAGTTTAATTGCTTTATTCTGTGACAGGCATAATCTATAAAGCTATAGATTATGAAAACACTAAAAACCAGTGGAGCAATTCTTTGTAGTTGATGCCTGGAAATAGAGGATTTTAAAGAAAACCGCAGTATGCAGTGCTTTTTGTGTTTCTTTGGAAGAAGTCCACTGAAATAGTTGAGGCTTCCCATCCAAGTTAGCATTGGTGGGAGTTGGCTATAAGGGTAATCAGTTTGTTTTGCTGAAGGATTAATTTGGAGATCTCCCCTTAGTCATATCACAGACATGAACTATGCTGAGGTAGTTCTGCTTTCTTCTACTTATCTTCTATTTTCAGAAGACTGAATATTCAGTATTGAATGTCATGCTTGTAATTGCTCAGTTATCTTTTAATGCTGCACAAATGCTTTGGCACTTTCTACTTGCAGGAAAATTAATTCTTCATTTGGCAAAATTCTTTGCCTATTGACTTCTATCTCCATCATTGTCTGTGAATTGAATTCACACTATAATTCATTTGATTCTTAAAGCTGTTACCAAATTGACATCATAGGACAAAATAATCCTAGGAACCAGAGTTTGGAAATAGGTTACTGCTTTTGCGGTATTGGTCTGAATTTCATTATGTAAGATAAATGTTTGTCCTCTGTGTTAGTCAAACTTTTAAAAGGGCTTAATAAATGGTTTTATAACTTGCATTCATCAGACTGAGTTGTTTTCTTTGTGAATGTCAAATAAACATGGATTTTTTTCCTTTAACCCATATAATGTCTAAAGAGCAAGATGGGTTTGTAGTGCAGCATTGAAAGAAAGACATCAATTTAAGTGCTGCTTAGGAATAGACCTGTAAATGTAAACCTTTCCTTGGAAAGCTTTGATTCAGAATAGTATAATTTTTCAAACATATTTTCAAAACAAGATGTTCATATTTGTTCCTAATAAGAAGTTGTCTATGGGCTTGGAAAATAGCCTAGTAGCATGAGTTGTTGGGGGTAATGTAAATAACTAATATGACTTATAATAATAATAACTTTATTTTTCTACCCCGACTCCATCTCCCCGAAGGGATTTGGGGTGGCTTACCTGGGGCCATGCCCAGGCGATATACAGTTAAAAACAAAACAGCCAAATATGAAACAGCACAAAACAACATCATCATAAACAATAAAAGCAAACATCATAAGCAACAGCATAAGTACCCCTAATCTTGCCTTACTGTCTCAAGAATCCTATCTTCACAGATATTCTAGAGAACTGAAAAGAAATTTCATTGAAATTATTCACTGTTAAAAGATTCTGAGATATTAATTATGGAGGTGGGCCTGAATTTTTAAAAACAATATAATCTGTATTGTGTGTTACACACTAAGTAATTTGCCTGGGAAAGAACTATCCTAGAAAGACCCTTGCTCCTAGTTTTAACATATTTCACAGTGACAAATGTTCCAAAGGAGGTATACTGTATATCACAGGAATGAAGTGTAAAAGTTGTAAAAACTACTTTATATCTCAGCAGTAAATAACAAAGAATGCCAAGTAAAAGCCCAGCATGAACTACAATACATTTAATGCCAGGTTTTTTTTAATTGGGGAAAAAAACAGAAGTGTAAAGCATAGTATTTTGAAATTAGGTTTATAATACAAATTATTTAAAGGTCAGTTCATAGTAAAAAAAACAAACAAACCCTACATCATTATACTTACATTGGGGGAAGAGAACCTGCAACTAGAAGCTGTGAGATAACTTAGTCTGAAACTACCGTAAGTTTAGGGCACTTCCCTGAGAGAAGGGAAAACTGGAACTTGGTGGTACTTCTCTCAGACATTTGGTTTATTTATGTCCCACAGTGTAACTTTTATGAAGTTTGTTGCAGGCTTGAAGAGCAACCTCCCCCAATCTTAAAAATGGTGAAGGTATGAGAGATTTGGATACATAAAAATTGCAGGAATTGGTGCAAATCACAAAATACAATTGGCTCTCCACATTTGTGAGTGATATTTACGGATTTGATTATTTATGGATTTGATTACAATGCTCTTCCTAGGAATATTTAGGTTCTTCAGCACAACTGTGGTCAACTTCCACTGGATGCTGGAGGACATGGAGAGGTGTTCTTTTGGGTAAAAAATGTTTTTTGTTTACATTTCCCCCTCTCTTATGTGGGACTTGTGCACCTATCCCTGGTGAATGTGGCTGGATGTATTGTACAAAATACTACCCTCTTGTCTTGAAATTGCTCTATAAAGTCCGAGAAGAGAGTAGCAAGCAGCTGGATGTTTGAAAGATGTTTGATCTCTCATTTTTATTTCTTCTGCCCTTGTATTTAGGATCCCAGAAGGAAACCAAAGCATCTTGTACTTGGTAAAATTTCACTTGAATATCTGTTCCCCCCCTTTCACTTTTCATTTTAGGATTGTAATGAAATGTAATCTACTGCACTATACTCAAATATGCTCAGGTACTTCCTTTGGTCTTTAGTCCCATTTTGCTTTGTTTACTGTCTTGCCTTATGGAGAGTTCTCATAAACTTGGACATTTGCACACTGTTTTGTGATCTTGGCCCAATGAAGGTGTTATGGTGATGACAATTTTATCATTTTCTTTTGGCCAACATGACTACCTTTTCTTATTGAATCACAGCTAGGTGTGTCTCCAGTCAGCTGAGCCAGAACAGAAACTGAATTTAATTAGGGATTAGGTGTGTCCTGCTAGTACAAATCCGAGGACACAACATGTGTCTTCCTTGTGCAACTGAACAGTCTGTTTAGTTGGAAATACTATATTAAAACTTTGTAGGAAGATGCTGCCCTTTGTAATTAGAGCATTCACAGAATTCCTTCTCAGCAAAGAGAAAGGGGATTACATTTAATACATTTTTCATGTTCTGCCTTCATTTTGAAATGGTAACATCGATCTTCTAGGGGTATTTTTCTAGGCTCACAGGCTACTGACAAGGCTGGCGTAGGCTAATGGAGGTTGTAGTCCATCACGTTCTGGAGAGCTCCCATTTGAGGAAACCTGGTATTACAGTACAATGTTGATGTAACCAATTCACTTCTTTAAAGCAAAAGAGTCAAAACTGGGATTGCATGGTTTGATTCATGGCTAGGCAAATGAATGGGTTTGGCACTGGATTTCAAAAGCAGATTTTGAATGTCAAAAAATGTCAGGTTCTGGAATGCTGCTGAACATTGAATGAAACAGGATTTAACAGCTACACTTTTATCTTTATGCCTAGCTTTCATTAATGGGATTTCTTCGTACAGTGTAGGATTTCTTTTTCCTTTTCAGCTGTGCTCTTGATCTTGTTATTGTCTCAATTGGGAGTGGGAATTATGTGGTCTGCAGTCTACATTCAGACTGAGGGGGATCTTCACAGGCCTCTGTGGCTGCTGAAATCCCCCTACCAATTTTTTCAGACATACATTACCCCTGTGTGGTTTGGCCTCTAATTCCTATTTCAGAGATCCCTGGACTGTGAAACAGTCAAGATCACTTTGAGAAATGACCAGAACTAACTGGAACATCATTTCAGATTTTCAAAAATTGTGGGAGCGTGGCCCATGTGGGGCTAAATAGAACTGAAACTGGTACTCTTGACTCTTAACTCATGCCCACTCCTCTTTTTACAAAGGTATTCTCCCTCCTCCTCCATTTATGTATTTGTTCCTTGCTTTTCTCCCAGGACTGGGAACCAAAGTGGATCATAATCTTTAAAAACTTTACAGTTTAAAAACTTACAAAATATCAAGATAGATATTAAAACTACTAAAGAGTGTTAAAAAACAATTCCTAATACCATTCAGAACCCCAGTCCTGTTATTAAAAACGTTCTCCTTTAAAAGCCTGTCCGAGTAAAAAGGTTTTAATTCAAAATTCTGTGCTGCTCGGAAAAGTAGTTTGTATTTACAAAGATGATTCTAATCAAGTAGGATAGCTCTACCTACAAAAATGATAAGGGATAGGTTTTCAGACACAATACAAAACACATTTGTTTGGTTTCCATTGAAGGTCAATAGCAACGTCCCCATCCAAAGCAAATGATTTTTGTGTGTGTGAGGAGCAACTTGAGAAACTGCAAGTCGCTTCTGGTGTGAGAGAATTGGCTGTCTGCAAGGATGCCCAGGGGACTCCTAGATGTTTGATATTTTACTGTCCTTGTGGGAGGCTTCTCATGTCCTCGCATAGGGAGCTGGAGCTGACAGAGGGAGCTCAACCTGCTCTCCCCGGATTCAAACTTCTGATCTGTTAATTAGCAGTCCTGCCGGCACAAGGGTTTAACCCATTGCGCCACCGGCAAATGTTTATCTGCATTGAATTAATGATGATTCAAAACCATGTCGCTTAACAGGTTTTTGGTGACTGGATAATTAACCAGACATCTCCAAAATTATCTCCAAAATTAATTCCTTCAACCATAATGATTCCAGGGGACATCCAGTTCACAGCTGACATTTCATAACAAAAGGTTAATGCTAGATCTAACAGATGGGCTGGCAAATGGATGACCTTTACTTGTTGGAGACATTCAGACCTTGTTAGCATACATGACAGAGATGGAAAACTGCAGTGGGTTAAGGGTTGAAATGATGTTGCATAGTTTTCCCTATGTTTAACAAGAGTACTAACCACATCCATTTCACTTTTGACTGACTGTGGGATTGGATATCATGCATGAGGAAATTTAGCCAGTGCTAGGCATGTTTGAAATCTTGCTGAAAGTAAGGCAAAGGGAATAAGTTGTACATCTAAATTGTGTTTGGTTGTCTCTGTTTTAGATACTTTAAAAATTCAAACAGTTATTGGTTCTGACATGTACACACCAATGTTTGGTTTGAAGACAAGTCAAAACGTCTCTTTAATGTGAGCATGCATGAAGTCTCAACCAAAAGGCACAATTTTGAGCTATTACTATAATTGTACAAGTTCCATTTTCCAATGAAGAAACAAGAAAACAGCAATTTAAATATACAGGGAACAGGCAGAGGACTGGCTAAAATGTGTTTGTATGTGGCTATAATTACAAGAATAACCTAGCCAACATTACTACTAAAAATTCTGGGAGTTGTAGTTCCCAAAAGTAATGCTTCCAAGCTTTCGGTTGGAGGAAATAAACTGAGAATCTTCGTGTCTAGAACTTGGCTGAAGACAATGCCAGATATCTCTGCTGTGGATTTGTTTCTTTCCCGGATACATAAATCATAGAGAACTGATTTGACTGCAGTTATGTGTTCATAAACTCCTTTTGCAATCCCCACAGACAGCCTAGTTTGGGTGTGTTTGGAGTCTAGTGTCTTTTGTGTAAACAGGGAAGTCACAAGAACTTGATCCTACAAGCATTTTCTTGGGATAAATTCCATTCTCTTTTGTCAGAGAATACTGACAAAGGACAAAATATGAAAATGTCAAGCTATAACACTTATGGAAAGACTACAATTTGCTACTCACTTTTTTAAAAAAATGTTATCTTGCCTCTTGGCAGGGGGTTGGACTGGATGGCCCATGAGGTCTCTTCCAACTCCATGATTCTTGGCCATCTTTTCTTAAGCTACTAGTTTGCTTGTAGTCAGAAACCATTGATGTTTCCTCTGATTGACTCAAGAGCTAGTTTGGTTTGAGTCCTGGACTAAGAATCCAGGAGACTAGGGTTCACATACTCACTTAGCTGGGTGATCTTGGGCAAGTCACATTCCCTTAGCCTTTGAGAAAGGCAATTGCAAGCCTTGTGTGAGTAAAACCTGCCAAGTAAGTTCAGTTATAGGTTTACTTTAAGCCTGCCATAAGTTGGACTTGGACAAACTGCAGTAACAACAGAGGGCCAGTTCAGACTGTTTGGGGGTGGACTATAGTTTGAAAAAAAATGATAAAATTCATATGCACACTACACATCTTTTATTTGTAGTGCTATATGAATGAACAAGATGTAAACTAAGAACATTCTAGCCAACATAAACATACCAGTATTTTAATGGGAAGTGTGGGCCAGCTTTTGGCTGGTGAGATAGTCAAATTAATTAGGATTGTTGTTGTTGTGCACCTTAAAGTTATTTCAGACTTAGGGCAACCCTAAGTGTAAAGGTATGTTACCTTGGAGGGCCTTATCCAGCCTATGGGCCTTAGTTTGGGGAGCCCTGAGAAAGGTGGTATGATCAAGAAAGAACTGAACTGTAGGGAAATATTTATTCCCTCAGGTATTTTAAATCAACTTGCAGAATTACTATGGCCAGTGGAAAGGGATCAAGTGGACTGTAATAGAAGCCCAAAGGTTCCCAATCCTACTTTAGTGCAAGGTCTGAGAATACCCGCCCTCTCTCTGTCTATCTGTATATCTCTTTGATGATGTGTGTGAGAGAGTATTCAGTATTTTTGTAGGATACCTTGCGGAATCCCCTAACCCAGCCTTTCTCAACCTGGAGGTTGGGACCCCTGGGGTGGTCACCAGGGGGTGTCAGAGGGGTCGCCAAAGACTATCAGAAAACAGTATTTTCTGTTGATCATGTGGGTTCTGTGTGGGAAATTTGGCTCAATTCTATCGTTGGTGGAGTTCAGAATGCTTTGATTGTAGGCGAACTATAAATCCCAGCAACTACAACTCCCAAATGTCAAGGTCTGTTTTTCCCAAACTCCACCAGTGTTCACATTTGGGCATATTGAGTATTAATGCCAGGTTTGGTCCAGCTCCATCATTGTTTGAGTCCACAGTGCTCTCTGGATGTAGGTGAACTACAACTACAAAACTCAAGGTCAATGCCCACCAAATCCTTCCAGGATTTTCTGTTGCTCGTGGGAGGTCTGTGTGCCAAGTTTGGTTGATTTTCACCATTGTGGAATTGGTGGAGTTCAGAATATTCTTTGATTGTAGATTAACTATAAATCCTAGCAACTACAACTCCCAAATGACAAAATCAATCCCCCCACCCCACCCCACCAGTATTCAGATTTGGGCGTATCGGGTATTTGTGCCAAATTTGGTCCAGCAAATGAAAATAAATCTTGCATATCAGATATTTACATGATGATTCATAATAGTAGCAAATATACAGTTATGAAGTAGCAATGAAAATATGTTTGGGGGTCACCACAACATGAGAAACTGTATTAAAGGGGTCGCAGCATTAGGAAGTTTGAGAAACACTGCCCTAACCAGCATGTATGAATGTGTTGTCTGCTTAAAGAACCTGGTAACAATATGTTTTGCTTCTAATGTGGCTGCTAAAAAAGCTAATGCAATTCTTGGATGCATCAATAGGAGTAAAGTGTCTAGATCGAGGGAAGTCATAGTACCCCTTTATTCTGCATTGGTCACCTCTCACCTATAGTACTGTGTCCTTTGCTGGGCACCACAATTCAAGAAGGATAGTGACAGGTTGGTAGGTCAACCAAAATGGTAAACAGACTGGAAGTCATGCCCTATGAGGAACGCCTGAAGGAGGGCATGTGTAGCTTGGAAAGAGAGGTGACTGAGAGGTGACAAGGTAGCCATATTAACATTTACTGCTTGTAAACTAAAATTAAGTAAAAGAGACTGGACATGCTTTTTACGTAGGAACTCACACTGTAGATACCTCAACTTCTGAAAGAATTATGTTGGTTGCTGTCCAAGTTGCAGTGTGCTCTTTCAAATAAAAGAAGATGAAGTTTCAAATAGGATCGGGATTAGGATTCAACAGAGAAAGCTATGCTTGCCATTGGAAAGACGTGTTAAAGTGTTTTAAATTGTTATCTGCATGCCAGTGGCCAGTTTTAAATTGGAATTTTAAAAGAGAGGAGTTTCTGAGAAGTAGAAAAGGGAGTTGCTATGACTCAACAGAAAATAATCTTTTTTACAGCAGAACTGAACAGGCCAGACCTATAAAATTCCTGATATAAGAAACAAAGGTGTGAAATTGGGAGAGGACTCTCTAAGGTAGTGCTTGTAAAAATTAAGAGAGTGGCACCATGGAGTCCTTGTGTGGTACTCAATGCTCACTTGGGCAGTAAGTACTGGTTATGCTGCAGTTTCTTTGTAAATAAAATATATATTACAGAGACAGTGATATACCGTACTTATCGTGCAAGGGAAATGAAACCCTGTACTGATGTGTCATTGCTTGAGGAAGTGGCAAATACACGGAATTTCATTTTAAATTGCAGGATGAAAACAAATGTGAAACTTTTAGGGCACCTTGTGATCATGCATATTTCTCACTTTTGCCCAAGGCCCGGCTCATCTTATGTTAAAAGTTAATAATGTGATGTTGTTTATTCGTTCAGTCGCTTCTGTCCATGTTGTTGGGAAGAGAAATATTATTTGAGATCCTATATCGTAGAATCGTAGAATCATAGAGCTGGAGGAGACCACATGAGACAACCCAATCAAAGCACCCCTGACAGATGGCTATCCAGCCATATTTATTTCTTATTTTGTATGGAATTCTATCTACAGTTTGATCCAAGGTTGTATAAGTTACTTCTTAGGCCAAAACTCTCAAAATCCCCCAACCAGCATGGCTAATGAATGGAGGGGGCCCGGAAAGCATAGCTTGCCCATGCGCTGATTGGCGGTGTGGACACATCATAATTCTAGAGAATAAGCTATGATTGGGGTTCTAACCTTCTTGCTATTCCAAAGGCCCCATCTACTCTGACCATTTAATGCAATTTAAGGCTAACTTCAAACTGCGATGGCCCGACAACAAACACCCACAAAAGGTATACATTTGTGTGCATCTGTGGTTTGTGTAATCACCATCCCAGCCTCCCACTGGTTCCAGGATTAATAATCTCCACAGTGAAACCCCTTTCTTCAATACTGGTTTGGAACTGCATTAAATGGTCAGTGTAGATCAGGGGTGCTCACACTTTTTCAGCATGCGAGCTACTCTTAAAACAACCCAGTCCAAAAGATCTACCTGCCCCTGCCGCTGTGCGCTCCCGCTGCCGCACACTCTTGCCACTGCGTGTGCTCCTGTTGTTGTTTTCCGCCCGTGCAGCGCTTCTTCCGCCAGCGGGGCATTGCAGGAAGGAGAAAGCACGAGGCGGGGCATCCAGAGGGAGCGCTCCGCCCTGCCTGTCTCGCCGGCAGCGGAGGCTGCACAGCTGCTTCTGGACAAGAGAGAGGCAAGGCGCTCCCTCCAGAGACCCCGCCTCATGCTTCCTTCTTCCTGCAATGCCCCACAGGCGAGAGCGGAAGCCAGCAGCAGGAGCGCGCATGCGCACAGGGTGTGCGCGCGCATGGCAGGAGTGCCCCATCTGGCTGGTGAGGCCCGAAGATCACCTGGAAGAGGACCGAAGATCTACTAATAGCTCCCGAGCTACCTAATGAGCACCCCTGGTGTAGATATATCCAAAGTTGCTTTTTTGACATTTTAGATATTGATCTCTTATTTGAACTTCAACCATCAGAATTGCTCAGTCAGTATGATCAGTGTCCATGCTGGCTAGGGAATTCATGTTGTGCCCCAACAAAGTAACTTCAACCTCTTTTAAAGATTATCTATTAAATGTCGATGAGGAATTCTCCCGATTTCAAAATCCTCAATTGAGTAATACCTTTGTTATGATTAACAAATGAAGTTATGGCAGCTGTAGTCAAGCTTCTTTGCCCCTGCACCAGAGATTTATTCAGTCTTGAGCTGACCTTTTGGCCTTGTTTTGGGACTCTCCAGTATCTTCCCTCACCCACTACCTTTTTGGAATTACCAAATATGTTGATATGTTTGTCTTGAGCAGTTTTTGCTGTTGTACTGTACACCGCCTCGAGTCGCCTTTGGGCTGAGAGAGGCGGTCTAGAAGCAAAGTAAATAAATAAATACCCTAAAAGCAATTGTTTCTGCCTGATCTCAAAAGGTGAGCAGGCCAGCCTTGGCTAGTACTTGGATGGGAGACCACCAATGAATATCAGGTGCTGTATTTCAGATGAAGGAACTGACCAAATAGTGTGTTATTGAAGGCTTTCATAGCCGGAATCTCTGCGTTGCTGCGAGTTTTCTGGGCTGTATGGCCATGTTTCAGAAGCATTCTCTCCCGATGTTTCAGCCACATCTATGGCAGGCATCCTCAGAGGTTGCTAGGTCTGTTGGAAACTCGGCAAGTGGGGTCTATATATCTGTGGAATGTCTAGGGTAGGAAAAAGAACTCTTGTCTGTTGGAGGCAAGTGTGAATGGTGTATTTGGCCACCTTGATTAGCATTGAATGGTCTTGCAGCTTCAAAGCCAGGCTGCTTCCTGCCTGGGAGAATCCTTTGTTGGGAGGTGTTAGCTGGCCCTGATTGTTTCCTATCTAAAATTTCCCTGTATTATGTGTGTTTTTTTATTTACTGTCCTGATTTTAGAGTATTTTTTTAAAATACTGGTAGCCAGATTTTATTCATTTTCATTATTTCTTCCTTTCTGTTAAAATTGTCCACATGCTTGTGGATTTCAATGGCTTTTCTGTGTAGTCTGACATGGTGGTGTTTAGAGTGGTCCAGCATTTCTGTGTTCTCAAATAATACGCTGTGTCCAGGTTGGTTCAATAGGTACTCTGCTATGACTGACTTATCTGGTTGAGTTAGTCTCCCACCTCGAACATTCCACAGATATATAAACCTGACTTGCCTAATTTCCAACAGACCTTACAATCACCAAGGATGCCTGCCATAGATGTGGCCGAAACGTTAGGAGGGATTGCTTCTGGGGCATGGCCATACAGCCTGGAATACTCACAGCAACCCTGTCCAAACAGTATTCTTTTGAAATTTTGAAATTCATGGGGTTGCCAAAAATCAACATACACACCAATGCCAATCAACATACACACCAATCAAGAAATAGTTTGGTTTTTTTTTTATAAAAAAGATCTATACAGATACTTTCAGGAACACATAAGCAAGCAGGAGTCCAAAAGTGGCAGGCAAAAACCTGGAACCTCAACCCATGGCTGATATCTGGTGAGAGACTCCCTCATGGGCACCATAAGACTGGGCAACTTGGAAGGTGCTGAACAGACTGCGCTCTGACACCACGTGATGCAGAACCAACCTTAAGAAATGGGGCCACAACATGTGAGTGTGGAGAAGAGCAAACCACATACCACCTATTACAATGCAGTCTGAGCCCTATCACATGCACAATGGAGGACCTTATAGCAACACCAGAGGCATTTATTTATTTATTTATTTCAGGATTTTACCCCGCTCTTCTCAACCCCCGAGGGGGGACTCAGAGCGGCTTACAGTACGGCACAATTCGATGCCACATCATACAGTATAAAACCCCAAAACCCCACAACAATTAAAATACATTAAAACACATTAAAATACAGTTCCATCAGCAACATACACAGTCATTCCAAGTTAAAAACAATATTCACTCCATAAAAACATTGGCACTCTTCATCCATTCCATTAAAATCCCCATCTAACATGCATTCCAATTGGCCACCTAATGGTCAAAGGACATTTAGTATAATAGCAAGTTTTTAGACTTTGTGTTCTTAAATACATTACGACGGTACCCTTGGTTCGCTTCTGATACAATAAATAAATAAATAACATACACTCATACACACAGCCCTGTGTAGATAATCTGGGAAATTTGAATGTTTACAACATTTTATGACATTGTGGGTAAATACATTGCCTGCCTGTAGATTTTGGTTTGTTTGTTCTTGGCCTCATAGACCAATCTGGATAAGTATGTATTGTGAAGCAGTGTTTTCTGTTAAGGATAAACAATGTCAGGTCTCAGGATGTAGAATGAGATATCATTTGTGTTCTGAGTCATTTTCAAATTTTTCAAAGCCAAATCGGTATCCTAGCCAAACGGATTTTGTTGACGCTAATGGGATTTGTAGTGAGATTGCTAGTGAAATTCTGTTCTCAGTTACACTAATGTAAACTAAAACTAATTCCAAAGGATTATATTGGATTAATTTCAATGTCCGGCATTTCTCTTTCGCACATATCCACCGCCATAGCAATCCCCTTTCCTTTTTGCTTAGAAGCAGCATTGTTAACCCTTTGGTTTTAAAAAACCCACTCTATTGAAGTTCAAGGGATTTAGCCAGTCCTTTACATACTTTGATAAATACAACCTCTACCGCCTATGGAACGCACTCCCAAATGAGGTAAGATCGACCCCATCCCTCCTGGCCTTCAGGAAGAAATTAAAATCGTGGTTTTGGGACAAGGCTTTTGGACAATAGACAGAAGGAGCATTGTAGTTGGATATGGACTGGAATGACATTAAGGCTGATGATATTGTGATAATATTTATGGTTTTAATGCTGGATTTATTGTTTAAATGATTGCTGTTTGTATTTAATTGTGATTTTACTATTGTAATTGTTTGTAGCGGCATTGTACCGCTACTATATGTAAGCCGTCCTGAGTCCCCCTTCGGGGGCAGAGAAGAGACGGGATAGAAATACCAGAAATAAATAAATAAATAAACAATACATAGAACTGTGCCTAGCTGTGCATTTTAAAATGGTCATTAGAAGAGATTATTTAAAACATGCTCTAATGCAGGGACTATATTCTCATCTGTTCATGCATGGGGATTTATGTCTGTAAACTCCCCGCACATCTGGATGATGAGAAACGTAATAGTGCTTGTGTTCCCTGGCCTTAAAGACCCTAATACTTTTTACAAATTTGGTCCTGAAAATATCCTAAAAGCAGAGAGATGGTACAGAATTAGGGAATTTCAATGTTACACAATGAAGTGTGGAATACTTTCAAAATTTAGTGCCTTCTGAGAAACTCATTGGACGACCATAGGCTAATTGCGCTTTCTTTTCCTGGGGTGCATCTACACCAGGCATGGGCAAACATTGGCCCTCCAGTGTTTTGGACTCCAACTCCCACCATTCCTAACAGTTTCAGGCCACCCCCCCCCCCCGCCACTTAAGCGGCTGAGGGGGGAAAGAAAGGGGCATGAGGCTGTTAGGAATGGTGGGAGTTGGAGTCCAAAATACCTGGTGGGCCAAAGTTTGACCAAGCCTGATCTACAATGTAGAATTAATGCAGTTTGACACCAGTTTGACTGACAGGGCTCAATGCTTTGGAACCATGGGAGGTGTAGTTTCACAAGGTCTTTAGCCTTCTCTGCTAAATAGAACTGGTGCTTCACCAAACTACAAATCCCCAGATTCCATAGCATTGAAACATGGCTGTCAAATGGCACTATTTCAAGTTTTGCCTAAGACATAACATATGCAATATAAGAATGTATTTTCCAAAACCTTATTCTTATTTTCAAATACAGGCTTTAAATAGTCAGCACCTAGGGGGCAAACTAGATAATTTATCAATAAAGAATTGGTTAAACCAGGGCTGTCCAACTGGCGGCCCGGGGCCGCACAGGCCTGGCGTGACGCGCTGCTCTTGGCGCCGCCTTACCTCCTTCGCGCCTCCGCCCTAGGAAGGGAGGGGCGCCGGGAGGAGTAGGCGGTGCCAAGGGCAGCGCGTCACGCCAGGCCTGTGATGCGCTGCTCTTGGCGCCTTTCTGCCCTTTTTTCGGCCGTTTAAGGAGGGGCGGGGCCTGGGGCGGGGCCTGGGGCGGGGCCGAGCGGCCCCTAGGTCATCAGTGACCTTTTATCCGGCCCTGGACCCCGTAGAAGTTGGACAGCACTGGGTTAAACTATATTTGGGTTGCTGTAAGTTTTTCAGGCTATATGGCCGTGTTCTAGACGCATTCTCCTATGTGAATGCATTTGATATAGTTTAATGCTAATTGTATTTTAATGTATTTTAATGTTAACTGTATTTAATGTATTTTAAATTTTTGACTGTTGTGGTTTCTATTATATGTTTACTGTGTTTTGGGCATTTAATTGTTGCCATTGTGAGGCCGCTCTGAGTCCCCCCTCAGGGGGTTGAGAAGATGCGGGGTAGAAATGGAAATAATAATAATAATAATAATAATAATAATTCTCTCCTGACGTTTCACCTGCATCGATGGCAGTCATCCGCAGAGGTTGTGAGATGCAGGTGATGCAGGTGAAACATCAGGAGAGAATGCTTCTAGAACAGGGCTGACCAACTGCCGGCCCTGCAGGTGTTTTGGACTTCAAATCCCAGAAATCCTAACAGCTGGTAAACTGGCTAGGATTTCTGGGAGTCGAAGTCCAAAACACTGCAGGGCTGGCAGTTGGACAGCCCTGTTCTAGAACATGGCCATATAGCCCAAAAAACCTACAACAGCCCAGTGATTCCAGCCATGAAAGCCTTCAACGATAAAATTTATTTTGTAGCGGCAATTTGGAGTCCCAAAACTCCTTAGGCAGTAACTTTTACCTCAGGTGGCGTCTCCGTGCGAGCACAGGGGCAGATGAACAATGCGACAATTCTTTACTACGGTTCAATGAAGCCAAACTTTATTGTAGGACATCAGCTGACGTGTTCAGCCCTGCAGAACAAGCTGCTAAAGGGCAAGAGCCCCGAACATTCTTAGCATTCAGGTTTTATACAAACAATGGTGGCAATATTTCAGTCCCACCCTTCTTCATGCATTGCATTGGCTAGCATTCATGAACTCACACTACACTACCCAATTAAACAAAGCATTCTCTAGCATCTCATTCCTATTTGTTAAAAGGCATGGCGTAGGTATTAATTCTGATTCTCAGGCTATGTTATCTGCTCTGATGCAGCGTGTTCCCAAATTGTTACAAGTCTATGCCACTTCTCCCCAGCATTCACACAGAGAGAAGCTTCCAATTGCCATGCGCACTATCTATCCATTCAAGAACATTGTAAACAAACGCACGTTGCTAGCATTCGGCCTATCAGGGCCACTTTTATCTAAGAAGCACATGATGTTCTTTTGACTAATCACAGCCTGTGCTTGTGTACCAATCAGAGTAGCTTATTCTCGTCGTCATTACTTGGCAAGCTACCCTGTTACTCTTAAGCCTATACTGAGCAGCACTTTCTCCTGACATTGTTTCTGCTAAAAGCATCAATTCCCCTTCAATTTGAGTTATAGCTCTATCGGAAAAGAACAACTATTTTATTCTTATATCCTGCCACCATCTCCCTGAAGGGACTCAGGATGGCTTACATATGGAACAGAATGTCCACAAGACACAAAAACAAAACAGCAAATTAAACTAAAAACACAATAAAATAAAAACATGGAAGAATGTTTCATGTAGCATTAAAGAAATACAGCTCTGTCAGTTCTATAATTTTTACTTATTCTAATTTTATCAGTTGCATATAATTATTATAATTATATGCAATGGATAATAATGTATTAGTTATTCGTCCACAATCTTACTTAGTTATTTGGTGGTTTGAATTCACCATTACTTTTACATGTGAAGCTGATGAATGACTGCCATGTGTTATCAAATATATCTTTTTAAAATTTCTCCTTTTGCCAATCTTGCTCCATTATTATTAAGAACTCCATTATTTCTACAGTGAAGATGCATTTTTAGTTAACCTTTTGTGGGCATTGAGTGGCCAGGAGGAAAACCATGTAGGCCACCATGAGATCACAGGAGAACAGGTGTTATATAACTATAATTTATTATTATTATTTACCACACTTCTACCCTGCACTTCTCAACCTGAAGGGGACTCAGGGCAGCCGTACAAAGGGAACAATTCAATGTCACATATACATATTGATAAATTAACAAATGCATTAGAATCCAAACAGTTAAAACATAAACATTAAAACATCAGTTAAAATCACATAGTCCAGGTCGTATTCCAGGGCCAGTCTTGAGTCGTTATTAGATTATTTTATAGTCTCTTATTGCACTGCTCCTACTTACTGACCCAAAGCTTGGTCCCAAAGCCATGTTTTTAGGGGTTTTTTTTCCTGAAGGTCAGGAGGGAGGGGGCTGATCTAATTTCACTGGGGAGGGAGTTCCACAGTCGAGACCCCGCCACTGAGAAGGCTCTGTTTCTCGTCCCCATCAGTCACGCTTGTGAGGGGGATGGGACCGAGAGCAGGGCCTTCCCGTGACGATCTGAACCTCCAAGATGGATCATAGAGGGAGATACGTTCGGACAGGTAAGCTGCGCTGGACCCGTTTAGGGCTTTTAAGCTAAAGGCAGCACTTTGAATTGTGCTCGGTAGCAGACTGGCATCCATGCATAAATATATGGAAATCTACTTTTAACAGTGCTCTCTCCCACATATCTATCTCAGCCCATGTTTTAATTGCTCGTTCCTCTTTGTTTATTATATGCACAAATGCAGCGGAAGAATAGACCAACGTGATGTAGTGGCTTGAATGTTGGAGATCCAGGTTTGAATCCTCATTTCGCCGAATAGACCCACTGGGCAAACAAAACACTCTCAAGCCTCAGAGGAAAGTAATGGCAAACTTACTCTCAACATTTTTTTCCGAGAAAGACAAAAGGCACACTGTAACAACATTATCAGAAAACACGTGTGTCATATTCTACAATCTTCTTTGTTTTGGACACTGTGTTACTTTTGAATGTGAAAGAACAACCCACACTCAACGCTTCACTACTGATAAGAAATTGCAACTGTTTAAATAAAATACTTGCTCCTTTCATTAGCTGCTCAATTTCCAGTCCTTAATAGTTTTGGCAGGCTGACAGGCCAACTATGCTCTGCATTTAACATAATAGACAGAGAATCATAGCATTGGAAGGGGCTTCGTGGTATTTAAAGAGTGCAGTCATGTCACTCCTCAATATTTTTGCCAAGCTGAACATGTCTAGCTTATTCAAACTCTTCTCATAAATTTCGTTCTCTATATCTCTTATTATTCTTGTTGCCCTTGTCTGAACCTGCTCAAGCTTTTCTATAAGAGTCAGACACAACCAGACTTAATATTATGGGGAAATGTTACTTCCTTTACTTGGAAACTGTGCTTCTATTAATGCAGGTTAAGATAACATTTGCCTTCTTTGCTGCAGCATCACACTTCAGACTCATGTTCAACCTATCAAGAAGAACCCAAGGTCTTCTTCATACTCAGTCCCGCTGAACCAATCTCTCCCTTCCTATATGTATGTATTTGGTTTGATGGATAAGATTCAAATCCCTACTCAAGCTGTGGAAACTCGATCCAACAATGGTTTGCATTTCTTTTCGTAATAATGTTTTAATTCAATAGGAAATATTTCAGCACATATTTTAATTGTTCTGCTGAAGGCAACGGGACTTCAAAAGGACTCTGGAAGGAACCAGTTATGCGTTTACATTATCTAAATGAGACTTCTCGGAAGCCCAATTGATGCTGATAAGGCTCCCAGAGGCAGATGAAGTAGCTGGAGAAAAAATTGTATGTTTTTCAGCAGAAAAAAATGTCTGAATGGGAATGAGTTAAAGCAGCCACTCCTCTCATCTTCCCCTTTCAAATTGTAGCCTCTGCAGCTGTGTTGCATTAAAGTCACCAAAGAAAATCATGGATTTATACATAACATGTAGTTGTAGCCCAATAGTCTGTAATTTCTGTGCTGAGGGACCAGCCTGTTCACCAAGGCTTTGATTTGTGCATTTGATTTTTCTGGCTACAATACTATATCCATTTACTTAAAAGAAATCCCTACTAAACTCGGTGGGCGGGAAGTACATTTTGGGAAACAAAAAACAGGACTGTGCTGCTGAAAAACAGTGTGGGTTTTCCTAGATAATTCTGAACCAGAAAAATTTCCAATGTTCTAAACTGATTGGAATTTGATTGAGTACATTTAGATGGCATGTAGTTTTTACCTCATTTACATAAAAACAACAACCCGATAACATTTCTATGTATGCATGAAATTTACTACAGGTTTCCTAAACACAGTTACTTGAAAATAGTTAATTAGAACTTTGAAAACTTTCCATTTGACTTTGATTACATATTCCAGGACACATATTTACAGTGAATTTAAAAAAAATTGAAAACATGGTAATTGACAATGAGTATAATACTGTTTTTTTCTGACCAGTATGCCTATTTATATATTTGTTAAATAGAATCATAAAGTTGGATGAGACCTCGTGGATCGTCCAGTCCTACCCTTTGCCAAGAAGCAGGAAAATCACGCTCAAAGCACCCCCGACAGATGGCCATCCAGCCTCTGTTTAAAAGCCTCCAAAAGAAGGCGCCTCCACCACACTCATGTGTTTTAACCCTATGTGTTTATATGCTCTTTTATATGCTCTTTTATACTGCTTTTATATGCTATCGTATGTACTGTTTTATATGCTGTAAACCGCCCTGAGCCTCGGGAAGGGCGGTTTATCAAATCGAAATAAATAAATAAAATTAAAATAGCACTTTATTTAACTGCCAGCTGCAGTAAATCTTGCCAATTGAAAGGTTGACACTTCAAGCCCGAATTGGGGTGAGCTCCTGGCTGTCAACCTAGCTTCTGCCCACCTAGCAGATTGAAAATAGCCATGTGAGTAGATAAATAGGTACCACTTTTTAAAAAGCAGGGAGGTAATAAAGGCATCCATAAAGGACATACCTACGATTCAATCGGGAGATGTCTACGGACAATTAAAAAGTTCCTCGGCATGGAAGATGGACCCTCCTTGAGTGGCCAGTCGAACACAGCCTCCAGATGTTGGAGATGGAAAAAAGCCTATACCTCTGTTTATGTATTGTTTGTCTTGGCAATTGTATAACGGCATCGAATGTTTGCCTAGATGTGTTCTGTATAAAGTTTGTACATCACCCTGAGTCCTCTGTGGGGTGAGAAGAGTGGGATAGAAATGATGTAAAATAAATATAAAAGTGTTGGATAAATCTCCTCTTAAGCCATGGAAACTAATGGATGACCTTGGGCAAGTTGCACTTTCTCAGCCTCAAAGGAAGGCAATCCCTCCCTGAACAAAGTCTTCCAAGAAAACCCCCCATGATACGTATGCCATAAGTTGGAGGTGACCTGCAGCCACACAACAACAACAACAACAACAACAACAACACACAGATTCAAAATGGACTCTATATTGTTGTTTGTTCTTAAGCTATTTGACTTCCAGCTCTAGGGGAAAAGACTGGATATATCTATATCTATAACGATATATCTCCACACACACACACACACACCACAGAGAGAGAGAGAGAGAGAGAGAGAGAGAGAGAGAGAGAGAGAGGAGGATTTAGTGTCAGGACAATGAATCCATATCTGTTTTAACTATAATAATTGTAATCCCCTTGAGAAAAAATGGGGCTTTATATGCACATTATGAAGCTCCCTGGTGCACAGCGGGTTAAACCACTGA
The DNA here is from genome assembly GCA_030556195.1 of Anolis apletophallus. Lineage (NCBI taxonomy): Eukaryota > Metazoa > Chordata > Lepidosauria > Squamata > Anolidae > Anolis > Anolis apletophallus. Next base: position 114,498,045 of record JARBWK010000007.1, read on the forward strand.
GCTGCTGAACTTGCTGACCAAAAGGTTGGTGGTTCGAATCCAGGGAGCAGGGTGAGCTCCCACTGTTAGGCCCAGCTTCTGCCAACCTAACAGTTCGAAAACATGCAAATATGAGTGGATCAATAGGTACCGCTTCTGTGAGAAGGTAACAGAGCTCCATGCAGTCATGCCGGCCACATGACCTTGAGGGTGTCTACCGACAACGCCAGCTCTTCGGCTTAGAAATGGAGATGAGCACCCCCCCCACCCCCCCAGAATCAGACTAGACTTAATGTCGGGATTCCTTTACCTTTACTTTATACACACTATACACTTGGACCTTAAGATGGAAATCTGATTTGTGGCTGCTCAGAAATACTCGTAGCACATTTAAAATTGCATGCTACGTTGTTTTTCCGGGTTTTTTTGGGATCCCCAATTCCTGCCACATGACGCTAGAATACTCTCAGCCTATGGAACAGGTACCACCAACACATTTCTAAATGTTTGTAATTTGGACTTTTTAACCTTATTTAAAGGGAATTTCCTCCACGTTACTGGAGGAAATGGAATCCGGGGCCCTGGACATCTGCTTTACAGAGATACTATGATTCTAGGCCCCAACAAATGAAAGAGGAAGCAGGACAATCATAGGTGCATCTATACTGCACAATGAATGCAGCTTGATGCCACTTGAACTGCCATGAATCAATTCGAAGAAATCACGGGGACTGTAGTATTATCCGCCTCTGCTGAAGACTGCTGGTGTCTCACAAAACTACAACTCCCAGGATTCCAGAGCATTGAACCATGGCAATTAAATGGTGTCAAACTGCATTCATTCCACAGTGTAGATGCATCCCATGATGTGGGAACAGGAACTCTGTACACACAGAAGGGAAATGGAGACTGCAGGCGATTTCATGATGGAATTTGTGAGAAACCAATCAACTATTCAATATGAGAAAAAGGAACACGCCAAGAAGTGAAATGGAAGAGAGGCCTATAGTTTGACGTTATGTGTTGCACAAAGTAACTATTTATATATTGTCCAAAAAAAAAAACGACAAGGTGGGAAGGCAGATTTGCAGGAAAATTAGCACATGCGAGTTTAAATGCACAGATTCAAAGTTAGAAATTACTGCAGTAATATAAATAAAAATATGATAGTACGCATCATGCCACCTGTTTGTCTAATACTCAGTCTGCTCTCATGCAGACTCTCCCATCTCTCCTTTCTTGAGCTTTCCTCCTATTCGCTGAATAAAAATCAGATCTTCAAATGTAGGACAGTTCTGTATATTTTCCAGTTCTCAAATGTGAAAGATTTGCAGCTGCCTATTTAAATGTTAGCCTGCCCTCTACAGTATTGAACAGGAGCTGGTTTAGCATCAGAAGGAGGTTGTCATGCACGAAACCTTGGGTGCATCTACACTGTACATTTAATGCAATTTGACACCACTTTAACCATCATTGCTCATTGCTATGGAATAATGAAATATTTTCACAAAATATTTAGCCTTCTCTGCTAAAGAGTGCTGGCGCCTCACCGGCCCCCATGATTCCATAGTATTGAGCTATAGGAGGTAAAGTGGTGTCAAACTGCACCAATTCTCCAGTGTAAATGCACCTCTTTTTGTTGTCATTTGCCTTCAAGTCATTTCTCACTTATGGCAGTGTGAAAGTGAACCCATCACAGGACTTTCTTGGCAAGATTTGTTCAGAAACAGCTTGCCATTGCCTTCCTCAAAGGCTGAGAGAGTATAACCTGCTCAAGGTCACTCAGTAGGTTGCATCACTGAGCAGGAATTCAAATCTCGATCTCCAGAATCTATAACTCATACTATTACACTACACCATTAGTTTTTAAGGTGCCACAGTGTAAAAAGAAGAGAAGGAGGGAGAGAAAAAAAAATCTCGTGACACCTCTAAATGGATTAAAATAATATTCAAACCTTAGGTGTAAATGCAGTTATAATGCACTGGAAATTGTTTCTAGGAAAGGGATATAGCTGAACTGATATACCAGGCATAGGCAAACGTTGTCCCTCCAGGTATTTTGGACTCCAACTTCCATAATTCCTAACAGTCGGTAGGCTGTTAGGAATTGTGGGAGTTGAAGTCCAAAACACCTGGAGGGCCAATGTTTGCCCATGCCTGTGATATATGTTCACTTGTTCCAATCTATTAAGAGGAGTTTGAATAGAGTTGGGATTTTTATTACTGTTACCAGTGTGGTTTTCATTACCATAATACTTTCCAATAAGCCTTAAAAAGAACAGGTTTTCCTGAAAGCAACATACATTTCTTAGAACATAAGAACATAAGAAGAGCCATGCTGAATCGGGCCTCAGCCCATCTAGTCCAGCATTCTGTGTCACACAGTGGCCCACTAGTTGTACACAGGGATCTCTAGCAGAAAGGAGGGCAAAACCCTCACCTGCTCCCGACCCCCACAACCAGTACCCGGGAAATCCTGCCTGCCTCAATCAACACAGAGGTGGCACTTGGATGTCCATTTCAGTAACTACTGATTCCCTTGGTATCCATGAATCTGTCTAATCCTGCCTTGAAGCTGTCCAGGCTGACCGCTGTCACAACCTCCTCTGGAAGTGAGTTCCATACACGTATCAGAGATTCTTACACGTATCAGCGACAGAGAGCCCATCAGCTTTGTAAACATCTCTGCTAGCTGCTTTGTGTACAACATAAGATGAATACAATGGTGTATGGGAGGTATTTTCCAAGCAGTGTTGTTTTGTTTATAATTGTCTGTTGTGATCCTATGACAGTTTCATTCTTCTTTTTCTCTTAATTTATAATCTGTCTTTCCTTCCAAATTGAGATTAAAGGTGTCTGCTTGTGCCAGAATGCTTGTTAACCCATTTGAACCGTGACAATTGCCTTTTGGGGTATCTCATTTGATTCTGATCCCACTTCCATAATGTTATGTGCATTTATACTGTGTGCTTTTGGTAGTGGTCCCCAATCCAAGTGCTAACCAGAGCTGATCCTACAGAACTTTCAAGATCAGATAGAATGGTGCTATACTGAGAATCAAATTGTAACTCTGCACAAATGTATTTAGCCACTACAACTTAGAATTTTCAAGAGGTGACTTGGAGAGTTACTTCTTAAAAATATACTGTTCCAAATTGTTTAAAACAGTCTCATTTTAATGTATGTGACCTTGAAATTTTGGTATATAGGATAGGTCATAGAATCATAGAGTTGGAAGAGAACTGGTGGGCCATCCAGTCCAACCCCCTGCCATGAAGCAGGAAAATTGCATTCAAAGCACCCCTGACAGATGGCCATCCAGCCTCTGTTTAAAAGCGTCCAAGGAGTCTCCACCACAGGTCAGAAAAAACAAAAGAACCACAGAACTGTAGTACTATTATATAGTAAATGTGAAGGTTTCCCCTTGACATTAAGTCTAGTCATCTCCGACTCGGGGGGGGGGGGGGGTGGTGCTCATCTCAATTTCTAAGCCGAAGAGCTGGTGCTGTCTGTAGAAGCCTCCAAGGTCATGTGGTTAGCATGATTGCATGGAGCGCGGATACCTTTCTGCTAGATCGGTACCTATTGATCTACTCACATTTGCATGTTTTTGAACTGCTAGGTAGGCAGAAGCTGGGGCTAACAGCAGCTCACTCCACTCTCCGAATACGAACCGCCAACTTTTCGGTCAGCAAGTTCAGCAGCTCAGTGGTTTAACCTGCTGCACCACTGGGATCTCCTTACATACATACACACAGAAAGAGATTGATATAGCACATTTCGAGTGTTTAACATGTTTAAAATATATCCAATATATTTCACATTAGCCCTGAAAGGTAGGCTTCAATGTATAAGAAGTGTATGCACTGGGTTTTTAAAAAAAACATTCTATAATCTGTTATATCTGGCCAGGATTAGTCACTTTTATATCAATCTATAATGGACTGGAGAATGCAGATATCTTGATGCTCCTGAACTGCAGCTCCTCTCAGCACGTTATGTTGGTAACTGGAACTGCCTTCCAACAACATTTGGAAGGCTAAACTGCCCTTATTCCTGCTTTAATTTAATAATGAGTATTTATACAGCAGTTTTAAGTGTTCAATTAATGTCACAGTTATTATCTTAAGTCTATCATATTGTTCCCCATCTAAAAAAACCCCAATTCCACCTAAATATTAGGAAGAACGTCCTGAGTCAACAATGAAGTATATTGCCTTGGAGTGTAGTGGAGTCTCCTTCTCTGGAGGTTTTTAAACAGAGGTCAGATAGCCATGTGTTGGGAGAGCATTGATTGTGTGTTCCTGTATGGTACAATGGGGTTGGACTGGGTGGCCTTTATGGTCTCTTCCAAATCTATGATGCTAAGTCATCATTGGGACCACTAAACAAAAATGGTAAATGAGATATAGAACCAACTTACCCATAAATAACAAGAATATAGCTTTTAATAATTGTAGCATTACAGAAAAATAAGGAATGGTTTGTGTTGTTTACTTTTAGATTCCAAATGTTCATTTTAAAAGGCATATCAAAAATATTTGCACTTCAGCTCTTATCGGGTTACATAGCATAAAATGAAACTAAGACAAATTGAACTTGCTTGTATGTAATAGCTTACAGACTGAATTTAGAAAAGTTACATTTTGGACCATAGCATGCATAATTTTCCCAGACAGAGTGACATGACAACTGGGGAATTCTGGGAATTATAGTACAAAATATGCCCAGGTTCTGGATTGAGATCACTGAATGACAAAACAATTGTTTTTTCTCATGTGCGTTCTCATAAGTCTTAAGTTGCTTATTTCTGGCCAGTTCCAATTGTTTAAGATATAAAGCACTTTTCCGCTTCCTGTGCTACAGAGAAAAAAAAAACCCTATTGGGATATTGCTCAATATTACAGGATAAAAAAACCCTCATATATTGAGAAACAACTAAAACAATATAACCCGCCAACTGTCATAATAAGGTATTTGTCTTTTAGAGGACATAAGAGATCAGGCAGCCTTGGTTATATTTGTAATTTGATATAAAGATTTAAACAGACAGCGTGATTACTTGATAATTTTGGATTAGTTTAAAAGCTTCAAAGAGTTTGCTAGGGATGAAACAACTTTCCATCAAATATTGTGTATACATACAATTGCCTCCTATAAAATGTATAATTAATTCAAAGCATAGTTCCAGAAAAGGTTTTAAGTCCTTTGCAACATTACCAAAACGGAATGATATTGTTTTCCTAACCAGAACCCCTCTCATTTTTCAGCAGAAAAGAGCAACCAGGTGTGATGTGACATAACTTCCAATGTGAAATAATAATACTAATAATAATAGACTTTATTTATATTCTGCTCTTCTCACCCCGAAGGGGACTCAGAGCGGATTACAGATACACATACTTAGCAGACAATCCCTGCCGTTTTCCATACACACATATAGACGAACAGAGGCAAACTCTGGCCACCAGGGGGAGCTGACGCACTCCTCATCTCTCAGCGTTCCCAGCATCCCTTGTTGTTTCTTCCGCATTCCTCAGCGTTCCTGGAGTTCTTTAATGGCCTCATAATTCAGTCAAAATTTGCCTCCCCACTTAATGTGGTACCTTTATCTCCTACTTGACAGATGCAACTGTCTTTCAGGCTGCAAAGGTCGGCAGCAGGCTACACTTAAAGGTCGAGCACCCACCTCGACCCAGGCAGGCCTTGCACTCATGACCTATTGGTCAGAGAGATCTTATGCAGCTGACACTTAGCCAGCTGTGCCACATTCCCGGTGCATAAACGTAGCCCAGTGGTTCTTAACCTGTAGGCCGTGGACCACCTGTGGCCCGTGAGGACCAAAATCTGGTACGCAAGCCCCCTTCCTCTTTATTTATTTATTTTCTGCTCCTTTCATGCCGTCTGCCACTCCTTCCCTGTCGCTGACCAGCCTCACCCCCTTGGATAGACAACATCAGCTCTAGATTATTAAATAGGGGTTTCTGTGGGTGAGCAGATGGTGACTACTGGATGGCATATGTTCTGTATCAGAAACTAGAGCTGATGTGTTCTATCAAATGCAGTTTCCGAATCAGCACCCCAAATAACCAAACCAAATCTATAGTTGACCAAAAACTGATTCATAACCATTTTGGTACTAATGTTGGAGTGGTCCCTGGTCAAATTTGTCCTTGGTCAAAAAAAAAAGGTTGGAAACCATTGATGTAGCCTATTAAGTTCTTGTGAAGTGAAAATTGGCCCGCTATGTAATTGCCGACCTCTGTTTTGCAAAGAAAATTTCCGGCAGCTCAATCTTAGACATTTTACTTTGATTCCTACTGAATTAAAAAAGACTTGAACCTAGAACTGCAGTCTGAAACATGCTGACAGTAAGGTGGGGCAATAACAGTGTTTGGTCCAGTATAATTCATGTTATCTTGGAAAGAAGTAAAGGTTGACTATTCGTGATTCGAAATGCTTGGGACCAGAAGCATTTTAGATCCCCCCCATTCTGAAATATCTCTGATGTCTTAGAGATGGGTCTCACATCTAAACATGACATCAATTTATAAGAACATAAGAACATAAGAAGAGCCATGCTGAATCGGGCCTCAGCCCATCTAGTCCAGCATTCTGTGTCACACAGTGGCCCACTAGTTGTACACGGGGATCTCTAGCAGAAAGGAGGGCAAAACCCTCACCTGCTCCCGACCCCCCACAACCAGTACCCGGGGAAAATCCTGCCTGCCTCCATCAACACAGAGGTGGCACTTGGATGTCCATTTCAGTAGCTACTGATTCCCGTGGAATCAGTATGTTTCATATACACAAAGTCTAAAGGTAATTCTTAATAATGTTTCCATGGATGAAGCAGTTTGTGTACAGAAAATTAAGACGACACTTATCTCAGCCACCTTTCTGGAAAAATTCGGATTTTGGAGTATTTTGGAATTCCAATCAGGGGACGCTCAACCAGCACTACTGTGTCCAGTGGGAATGACTCCTTGGTCAAAGTTCATTAAAAGTGCAGTCTAACGACATAGTTTGGAATTAGATATGTGACTTTTATACTGATACTGCTATTCAGCTTCTTGCTCAGGCTGCCAGTTTTATGACTTCTGCTAGTACTGCTCTAGAGCAGGGGTGCTCACACTTTTTCAGCATGCGAGCTACTTATAAAACAACCAAGTCAAAATGATCTACCTACCCACTACTCAGAGATCCAGAAAAGCAAAATATTTGGAAATTCATTTCAGTGAGAGCCATATATTTTAAGACTGAATTCAACTAAATGCGAGTATAATAAGCCCTTGAATTTATTCATAATAATAATGATGATAGTATTCATTCAGCCTCTGCTGCCGCTGCTACTACTACTAATAATAATAGTAGTAACAACAACAACAATAGGTTCCTAGAGTAGAAGGAGACCTCCAAGGGCCATCCAGTCCAACCTCCCGCCATAAGGGAAAAACACAATCAAAGCATTTCTCACAGATGGCCATTCAGCCTCTGATAATAATAACAACAATGGGTTCCTAGAATAGGAGGAGACCTCCAAGGGCCATCCAATCCAACCTCCTTCTGCACCTGGGCGGCATCGGGAGCCTGCGGGGCGGGACTGAGCCTTCCTCCCGCCCTGCCTGCGATCTACCATGACGCCCTACGCGATCTACCAGTAGATCGCGATCTACCTAATGAGCACCCCTGCTCTAGAGCAACACTAATTTGTCTATAGATGTCTACAGCAGAATGCTAGAAGCTGACTTATCCTCTCACTACCTCACCATTAAAATCTTGAATGGACTACAATAATGCTCAACTAAGTTTCAGACTCTACAACAGATTTTTACAACAGGCTCATTGTAAAAACGGCTCCAGTCAAACCATTAGCCTCATTATATATTTTTTCTTGTGTGTTTCTCTTCTAGAATTGAGATGCCTTCTATGACATTGCCTTCATTTTCTTTCAGCTTTATCCTCTTTCTAGTTACTTAGTGGAGAGTGCTGTGAAATCTAAGGATTTTTATGAATATTGTTATCCCAAATCCTTATGTGAACGTGTCCTTGCCCATCTCGTTCTCCAGGCAGCAGGACCTCAAGTCTTCCACTTGCTATTCTTCCTAGTTTAGTTAGTTCATAAAGGAACTGCAGACAAGGCAAAGTGCTCCATCTGTATTTGGAATAGCAACAAGGTCTAATTGTATGAAGAACACACTGCATTTACCACACGACAACAAAACAGAAGGTCTTTGGAGGAAAATGGTTGAAGATGACAATATCATTGAACGTGTTTGCTGCAAACCCAGCGGAGTTGTCTGTCTGTAGAGAGGTCTGTTAGTCCGTCTATAGATCTCCAAGCGCACTGGCAAGCATAGGCTCGCGATCCTTTCTTCTTTACCATCTTTGTTCTCAGCTTGCTGAATTCAGGCATATTATTCCTAAGAATAAAGAGCATTCCACTTTAACTCTCTTTTAGTATTACTAAAATATCATAGATATCTAGAAACACACTAACATTGAACAGAGTGTCCTTCTCCGTGCAAATAGTGTGTGGCTCTCACTGTATGCCACATTATAGGCAGGTTTTTATCTAAGCCTCACACGCAGTATTTTGGATATCATCAGCATATGTGTATTTGCCCAAGCAGCTGCAGTGGAAAGGGACAGAGAAAAGCTCTCTTCTGCAAGCAGAAGGTGATTTATGAATTCTTTAGGAACAAGTCCTCAATATTTCAGTATCAGATTTTCACATAGCAGTGAGGAGAGAGCTGACTTATTTGGTGTTCTAAAGGAAAGCATGAAAAAAAATAAATCCATGGCATGTTACAGACCATGGTTTCTCAACCTACCTAATGCCGCAACCCCTTAATACAATTCTTCATGTTGTATTTTTTGTTATGAATTGTAATATAAATATCTGATATGCAGGATGTATTTTAATTCACTGGAACACATTTGGCACAAATACCCAATACGCCCAAATTTGAATACTGGTGGAGCTGGGGATTGATTTTGTCATTTGGGAGTTGTAGTTGCTGGGATGTATAGTTCACCTACAATTAAAGAGCATCCTGAACTCCACCATTGATGGTATTGAACCAAACATGGCACACAGAACTCCCATGACCAACAGAAAATACTGGGGGGTTGGTGGGCATTGACCTTGAGTTTTAGAGTGGTAGTTCACCTACATCCAGAGAGCACTGTGGACTCAAACCATGATAGACCTGGATCAAACTTGGCACGGATACTCAATATGCCCAAATGTGAACACAGATGGAGTTTGGGGGAAATAGACCTTGACATTTCAGAGTTGTAGTTACTGGGATTTATAGTTCACCTACAATCAAAGAGCATTTTGAACCCCACCAATGATAGAATTGGGCCAAACTTCCCACACAGAATCCCCATGCTTTGAAGAGACTCGCTGGTGCAAGCCTCCCTCCAGCCTCACATGCTCTCCCTCACCCACAAATGCACACCATACTGCCATGCGCCGAGCCCTCCTGCTCTCCCCTCCCCACCTGGAGTTTCAGAAACAGCCCTTCCCTTGGGTGAGAGGCCAGCCAATCACAACGGAGGAGGGATCTTGGTGGGAGGATTTCAGTAAAGGAAGAGAAAGACTGGCGGAGAGATCTTCAGCCTTCTCTACCAAAAGGGTTCCTAAGACCATCAGAAATATATGTTTTTGGATGGTCTTTGGTGACTCCTCTGAAATTCTCTTGCGACCTCTCCCCAGGGGCCCCAACCTTTAGGTTGAGAAATGCTGTTATAGACAATCTAATGTGCATGTTTTAAAAATATCTGAAATATTTGTTTGTGTTGTCCTATATTGTAGCGAGTCACTTTGGGATTTTTGGATCTGAAAGACAGTACAGAAATGTCTTAATCATAAGAAAACACGAGGAGTCATGCAGATTTTATATTAATAGCTTATCCTGCTTTGTTGCTATGACCCATATATCTGCAGTCAGAAATAAAGCTCTCTCTCTCAGCTTGATATAATGTACTCTTTAATATACTTAGGACAGTACTGCAGGGAATAAACAGCCAGATATAGCATGGCCAGATTGGCCGATGCCTTTGCCTACAAACATCCAGGAGGGTGGCATTAACCATTTTCTCCATTGTTTTCTAATTAGAAATAGCAACCAAGGTATGAAATTAGCCACAGATAGGGACAAAAGTAAAAATATCTTACCTGTGTAACTGCCATCTAAATCTTTGAGTCATCTGAGCCATTTTCCAAACCCAAGATATTACAAAATTCCCACTATTTCTGTATGCCAGTCTTTCTCAATCTAGTATTTTCTAAATGTGTGCGTTACAACTCCCATCCCCTCCACCCAGCAATGGGAGTGGTAAAAAAAAGAGGAAAAGCTTAGAGCTGTATTATGAAGGACACCAGATTGGATAAGACAGCTACATACTATGAAGGATTAAACTGAGATATACAGGTCCTTCTCAAAAAAATAGCATATAGTGCCAAAGTTCATTGTTTTCCATAATGTAATGATAAAAATTAAACTTTCATATATTGCACACCAACTGAAATATTTCAGGTCTTTTTTTGTTTTGTACTGATGATTTTGGCATACAGCTCCTGAAACCCCAAAATACTGTCTCAAAAATTAGCATATTTGGTCGGATGGAATATGCTATTTTTTTTTAGATATGTATGCCAAAATCATCAGTATTAAAACAAAAAAGACCTGAAATATTTCAGTTGGTGTGCAATGAATCGAAAATATATGAAAGTTTAATTTTTATCATTACATTATGGAAAATAATGAACTTTCACACCATATGCTAATTTTTTGAGAAGGACCTGTAGACTAAATCATGGAAATACTGAGTGTCTGCTGTGCCACATGGTTTCATGCAACGTATCCACAAAGTGCAAGTGGAAAACACACTTAATGTTCCTAATAACGTTGACAAAGACACACCTGAAAAAGAGATAATCGCATGATTCGTTCCACTGATAGTCATCATAATGTGAAACACGGAAGTCACAGGCAGTACAACGTAACCGATCACATGTTCTGTTGAAAGGAAAAAAGAGGTTAATGTAATTAATGTATCCAAACAACTTTAAACACATATTTTTGAAAATATATTGGCATGTTAGGAATCTTGTGATATTTTTTGAAAGTCAAGCAGTGACAAATTTTTCTTAGGAAACAGGGCACCAAATCTCACAATGGAAGCACTTGGAGATAAAGGCAAACCATGGATTTTTTTCAAAAATTGTGTCAGAAGCGACTTGAGGAACTGTACGTCACATCTGGTGTGTGAGAATCAGCCATCTGTAGAGACATTGCCCAGGGGACGCCTGGATGTGTCACCATCTTGTGGGAGGCTTCTCTCGTGTCTCTAAATAGGAATCTGGGACTGATAGACGGGAACTCACCCCGTCTTGCAGATTTGAAACAATGACCTTCAGGTCAGCAGTTCAGCTAGTACAAGGGTTTAACTCATTGTGCCACCACAGCTCCACACCGCGGCTCCCCACTATGGGTTGCAACTGCTAGAACCAGTCTCTCTGGCCCCTTCCACATAGCTGTATAAAATCCACATTGAGCTGGATTATATGGCAGTGTGGACTCAGGTAATCCAGTTCAAAGCAGATATTGTGGATTATCTGCCTTGATATTCTGGGTTATATGGCTGGGTGGAAGGACCCTCCTTTGCTCCCTCCCTCTGCCTCTCTCTCAAGGAGAAGACTGGAAGCTTTTTATCATATTTTGCAGTCTGAAAACACTTCTTTTTTCAGCACAACTACTTTTCCTAATATGTATATATGTGCATTTAATAAACCAATCAATCAAAACTCATAAGAGGAAATAAACTTTTTTTTGTTAGCTAAGTATTGGACCTGATTCTTCAAGTCCATATTAAGGTGCCTTCCCTAATTCTTCTAATATTTGATAGCTTTAGTAGACTCAGGAATTGAGTTTTGCCTCTTATGTACTTTTTTGTGCATTCGCGTATTTTAAGTTTAATAGAGTGTGACTGCTAGGTAACTCCAATGCAAAATAAAACAACATAAACACCAGGCACTGTAAACAATTCCCACTTTTAATGTTTGCTCTTTCCTATTGAATGCGACCCCTATAGGAGCATTCAAGCTCTAATTTCTATGTTAACCTCTATTAAAAGGTAAAGGTTTCCCCTGACATTAAATCTAGTCATGTCCGACTCTGAGGGTGGTGCTCATCTCCATTTCTCAGCCAAAGAGCCGGAGCTGCTCGTAGACACCTCCAAGGTCATGTTGGCTGGCATGACTGCCTGGACTACTATTACCTTCCTGTCAAGGTGGTACCTATTGATCTACTCACATTTGCATGTTTTCAAACTGCTAAGTTGGCAGAAGCAGGGCCTAATAGCAGGAGCTTACTCCGCTCCCCAGATATGAACCACTAACCTTTCGGTCAGCAAGTCCAGCAGCTCTGTGGTTTAACCTGCTGCACCACCAGCATCTTAAAATAAACACCTGAAGGGCACTGAGCACTCATGAATTGCAGTAGTAGTATTGATATCCTGTTTTTTTCTGTCCTAAAGGAAATGCAATGTGGCTAATGCTAAAAATCATAACAATGTATAAAATGAAACCTAAAGCAAATAGGTTTTAACAACTACTACAACAACAAATATTTGTTATCTGCCTCTCCTATGATTTAGGTTTTAATTGACATAGCAAAGTGTATATTATTAGACATTTTGGTATGTTTTAAGTCACAAACTGAATTAGATAAACCAATGGCTCATCTGCAGCAGGCAGGTTTCCATGCCATGCTAGTTTAACTTAAATTTACAAGGGGGTGAATTTTTGGATCTGTAGCCCTCAAAATAACTTTTCCAACTGAAAGAGTTAATCAGTACTTTTTAATGATAATAATAAACATACCTCTGTGAAATACTTGTTCCAATACCATATGGTGCAGTGCTCCCGCCAAGGTATACTGGAGAACATCTTCAAGAATTAAAAAGGAACGGTTTTTTGTTTTTGTTTTGAAAGAAAGACAAACAGTAAAAAAACAGTTTTATTTTGGGGGATTTCAGTAACCTTGTGGACGTATCTATTTTTCATTAAACCTATGACTCCTGGAATAATTAGGAGACATGCCAGTTCAGAAAAAGACAACAAACCTGTACTATTATAAGTAACTATTTCAACATGGTTTAAGACATGATGTATAGGTCAAAAATGAAAATGGTAATATGCCTTTAAGTCACTTGTCTACTTATGGCGATTTCAGGAATTTCATATGATTTTCTAAGGCAACGATTACTCAGATGTGTTTGCGAGGCTTTCCTCTGAAATATAGGATACAGCATCTACTTTTCAAGAATTATAATACAAAGCCTTACATTAAAAAAATGATTAATATTTTTTTTTAACGTCATGGAATATTGTGCGCAGTTGAAATAAGAACTGGATGCTACCCATTTCTTCAGACAATTATCGATAAGGTAACTGAACCTAGCTCTAATTGAAATTAATATGAAAAGTGTGTTCTTTCTCCAAATAATGTACATTTTTCTGTAGCCTTCTCATACTTTGGGCATATGTTATTCCTTCAGATGTCTCCTATAGCTTCTAGTTCCTCTGTTATAATGCAAAATTGGGCAGGCTGCAGCTTTATTGAGTTCTGGATAGAAAATATGAACTCTTGGCTCGCAAAATGGGAATATTCCCAAGCATAATCCAAAAATGCAGCCATCAGACTTGTTCTAGAACAGTGCTGTCCAACTTCTACGGGGTCCAGGGCCGGATAAAGGTCACTGATGACCTAGGGGCCCGCTCGGCCCGCCCCAGGCCCCGCCCCCAACCCCAGGCCCCGCCCCCTCCTAAAACGGCCGAAAAAGGGCAGAAGGCGGCGCCAAGAGCAGCGCGTCACAGGCCTGGCGTGACGCGCTGCCCCTTGGCACCGCCTACTCCTCCTTTTCGGCGCCCCCTCCCTTCCTAGGGCGGAGGGGGCGCCGAAAAAGGGCAGAAGGCGGCGCCAAGGGGCAGCGCGTCACGCCAGGCCTGTGACGCTCTGCTGTTGGCGCCGCCTACTCCTCCTTTTTGGTGCCCCCCCTCCGCCCTAGGGAGGGAGGGGCGCCAAAAAGGGCAGAGAGCGGCGCCAAGGGGCAGCGCGTCACGCCAGGCCTGTGACGCCTGCTCTTGGCGCCGCTTTCTGCCCTTTTTCGGCTCCCCGCCCTAGGTAGGGAGGGCGCCGAGGAGGCAGGCGGCGCCAAGAACAGAGCGTCACAGGCCTGGCGTGACGCGCTGCTCTTGGCGCCGCCTATTCCTCCTTTCGGCGCCCCCTCCGCCCTAGGAAGGGAGGGGCGCCGAGGAGGAGTAGGCGGTGCCAGGAGCAGCGCGCGTCACGCCAGGCCTGTGACGCTGCTCTTGGCACGCCGCCTACTCCTTTCTGCGCCCCTCCTACCTGGGGCGGGAGGCCGAAAAAGGGCAGAAGAGGCGGCGCAAGGGGGCGCGTCATGCCAGGCCTGTGACGCTGCTGTTGGCGCCGCCTTCTGCCCTTTTTCGGCGGCTCCCCGCCTAGGTAGGAGGGGCACCGAAAAGGAGGAGCTAGCTCTCTTCCTCCTCCCTGCCCCGCCTCCCCCCCCGGCCCCCGGCCGCCATTTTTTAAAAAAAAAATAGGTTTTTTTTTTAAAATTTTAAAATGGGGGCTGAGGGCATAGGTGGGGCCATGTCCAACAGGCTAGGGGCCGGATCCGGCACCGGGCCGCCAGTTGGAACAGCCCTGTTCTAGAAGTTTTAATTTCCCTTATGAATAGTTTGAAGAGGCATGAATTGCCCCTTCAAAATCTTTAGTTCCTTCTCTAAGCCTAAATAGTTTGAATTACAAAAGGAATAATTTACAAAGATATCTTGTTTCTAGAAGACAGCTGGCAGGAAGAGAATCAACCCATTTGAAATCTGATCTTGGAGGAGACCTGTATGAATACCATTGACTGCCAAAAGACAAATAAATGGGTCCTAAATCAAATTAAACCTGAACTCTTGTAAGAAGTAAAATGATTAAATTGAGGCTATCATATTTTGCACATCTCACGAGATGACATGAATCAATGGAAAATATATATTTGGTAAAGCCAAAGTCTCTTGGAAAAGAGAAAAACTATATTACAAGAGGATTGGTTCAATCAAGGAAGCAAGCACTGAGTTAGCAAGACTTTAGCTGGGCTCTAAGGCCCCTTCTACACAGCTGTAAAACAATCCACATTGAACAGGATTACATGGCAGTGTGGACTCAGATAACTCAGTTCAAAACAGATATTGTGGATAATCTTCCTTGATATTCTGGGATATATGGCTGTGTGGAAGGGCCCTAAATAACAAGGTTCCTCTGAAATCCCTCATTCATAAACTGAAGCCAATATGACATCAAATAAGAATAATAAAGAGATTTCTTCTTCTCCCTGATATTGTGAGCTTTACAGCTTGGTGCAGGAGGAACAGAAACATCTCCGATAATACCATCTTGACTGCAATCCCTAATTTGACTCGCCACTCTGCTCTTGGGACCTCACTTCTCTTCTATTAAATCCCAATAGCAATGTTGAAAAGAAACAAAATACCAAAGGTTAAACCCCAAAATGTATTTTAGTGCCAGAACTGAATCAAGCATCATAGTACTAGGTACTGTCCATCTTCACCTTAATTAGCTGGGTGAGTCATTTAGTTGATAAAAACTGGTAACCATTTTCACTAAACTAATTCCTTTATTTTTTACTTATTTATTATCTTATATGCATAGGGTAAATTCCAAGCATCACTGTGGTGTAGTGGTGCTTGATGACAAATCAGAGGGCCAGAGTACGGTTTTCTGCTTGGCCACGGAAATCCCCTTGGTGACCTTAGGCAAGTCACACACTCTCAGCCACAAAAGATGCTGTGATAGGTTTGCCTTAGGGTCACTACATCCTGCAAAGGACACACCAACATCAAATAGGATACGCCAACAACTCACCAACATCAATCAGAATAAATTGAGCCGTAAAGGAAATTATGTACTTCTGGATATATATCATTTCATTCTTTATTGATGCTTAATAGTGGCTGTATAAAATAGAGCTGTATAAAATCCACACTGAACTGGATTATATGGCAGTGTGGACTCAGACAATCCAGTTCAAAGCAGAAATTATAGATTACCTGCCTTGATATTCTGGGTTATATGGCTGTGTGGAAGGGCCCAGAGTTGCTGAACTAAGTTATTTATTAATCCCTGGACGTTATTTACTCCTATCTCTTTTACTTACGTTTTGCCATGGGCTTGAATAGTAGTAATAGTGTTTCCAGATGCAGGGCTGGACGACTTAGATGTTTGTTTCTAACAGAAAGAGGAAGATGGGAACCTGTTAACATGAACCTGTGGTTTATTAAAAGAAAAGTTATGTTCAAATAATAATGAGGTGGGAGAATTCAAATAACATCATTATTGGGTTGCTGTGAGTTTTCTGGGCTGTATGGCCATGTTCCAGAAGCATTTTCTATGGCATCTATGGCATCAGAGGATGCCTGCTATAGCCCAGCAACCCAGTGATAGCACAGCAACTGAGTGATTCCGGCTATGAAATCCTTTGACAAAACATAATTAATTTTCTTATTAATCTAGTATCATTATTAGCTATTACATATCTTGGATACCTTTTTTGAGCAAAAAGACAAAAAAGGAGTTTGCCAGGGAATTAGCTCAATTTGACTGTAATTTAAAGACAACTATTCTCTTGGGGAAAAATATGGAACCATAGATCTGAATACTATTATTTGTCCCACTAAAACACATCTACTGAAGCACGTAAGTATTACCTTAACAACACACATTCACCCCATTGATCCAATGTAGTTGGATATACCTATAACATATATAAATCGATAATTACCGTATTTTTCGCACCATAAGGCGCACATGATAAGACATTCACCCCATTGATCCAATGTAGTTGGATATACCTATAACATATATAAATCGATAATTATATTGGAATGATATGGCTCATTTTACATGGATTCCAATGCCTGTGCAATCAAAAGCCTTATTTCAACATATTTGCTCCTCTATTTTGATTGGATGCCCACAATATCAAATTTGTCATAGCTTTAGAATCTAAAAAGGAGGATGATAGGAATCCACAGTTTAGATCAGAGATGGGAAACCTCTCGCAGTTCAAGAGCCAAATTTAATTTCAGAACTTATTCTAATATAAGTAAAGTCAAAGAAAGAGACCAATGAAGAACAGCACTGTCAAGCTTAGAGCTCTGACTGAGAGTAATAAATCCTTTAAAGAAATATTTCAATGTTCCTGAATGGGAAAAAATAATTGAAAAGCTATGAAATCACCAATATCAGTGTCTTAAGAGGTCAGAATTGGAACTCTATTTGTAGTTCTTGGCTTAGAAGTTCTCCATCCTGACAGAGCGCCTTTCCACATAGCCATATAACCCAGAATATCAATGCAGATAATCCACATTATCTGCTTTTGAACTGGATTATCTGAGTCCACACTGCAATATAATCTAGTTTAATATGGATTTTATACAGCTGTGTGGAAGGGGCCTAAGTCACTCTTCTCAAAAAGCTATGTCCTCTTTCCCTTTTCTCTGAAGTTTAGTGTTGACTTACCACAAGACTTTGGGCAGAGCTCTTCTCATCAATTATATCTTTTATTATGTCATCTAAATCTTCTTTTTCGCTATCATCTTTGGAAAATCTGGAAAAAAGAGAGAGAAAAACATCATTTTGCAAAGTTCCTTGATGGATCAATAGTCGATATAGACACTTCTTTGAAGAGGCTGAGGGGAAAATACATGAGTTATGGGGCACCAATATCAAAATGGCAAATACTACTCGCTTTCTGAATATCAGGATCTGTTGCACATCAATAAAATCAGATCAGAGTCATGCTGAAGGAAATAACTGTCAGTAAAACTTATCTCTACAGGTTTACCACATACAGAATACCTCATACAGAATACATCTCCCTCAAAATATTGCGCTAACAATGCCATACTGTATTAGAGGTTTGACTGAAGCTCTTCTCTCTTATCTAATCCGCAGCAGAGGTTTAATCCTACACTTTTTAGGAATATATTTTAAAACTGTAATTGTAATTTTAATACTTTACCTTAATAACGCTTAAACATTTATTCCTTATTTGTGCTTTTACTGAACCTTTAATTAAACATTAAAGTGAGTCACTTTGAGTCTCATCATGGGGATAAAGGTAAGATATAAATTCAATAAATAAATCTTCCAAAATTTGGCACCTGGTGACAAGAAGACCTGTCTACAAGAAGAGCTATAACTTACTCAACATTCAGCGTCCGCTTTCACCTCCAGCACAGGCTGAAATACAGATATAATAAATCTGAACTGTTGTTGTGAGCTTCTGTCTCACTCCCAATCCTCTCCTTGCCTCATATTTAGTAAGAAGATAATAAAACTAGAAACACTGCAGAGTTGCTACAAACCACTTTCCCTCTCCTTCCTAACAATTTGCAACATAGAGATAATGTTCCCAGCTTACTTTGCAGGGCAAATATAAGCCACTCTGGCTTTAAGCTTGGGAGCTGTCTGTTGTCCACACAACCATGAGTAGTCTGAGTGGGAGTGATCAAAAAGTACAAACAACACACTTGAAAAGGCTCATGTAAGATATTTTGCTACTTGAAGCAAAGGCATTAGACTGTCATCCCTCCAGCTAAGACACATGAGGAGAAAAATATTGCATATCTCCATTTTTGTATGTGTGGAAATAATAATTCAGTAGTAGCAAAATAATAATTTTCTGTCCATTTACTTCCAGCAGAGAAAGAGGATTGTGGTATCTTAAAGCCTAACAAGTTTTATTTTGCATGTTTTGAGGTCTGCTATTTATGAAAGCCTGTGTCAATTAAATCTTTGATTAAAATGCCACAAGATCCTTTGTTTTAGAATCTTTGTTTTAGATACAACGGGGTTCTCTATTGTTAGTTATTAAAATACGGCAAGACCCTCTCCTACCTTTCTGTACTACCTCAAACTGATAGAACTTCTGGAATGATCAGAGTGTAAACAAACTTCAGTCATTAAAGACCAACATTATGAAGGAAAGGAGTTCACAGCTTGCTCACCATGCATTCCCAAAGGGCATGTGCAACATTCGAAGGGGTGAACTGTGACAAGAGATGGCCAGCAGCTATACACTGCAGAGCCAAGTCAGTGATTTTGTATCAGCCACACAGTGCACTGTGTTTACAGACACTCATGTTCTATTCAAACATGAGTGTGTTCATTGATGGGGATATTAACTCTGGGGAAAGGAGTCAACTGATAAGGGATGCTGGATACCAGAAATAGTGTATATTCATTCCAAGAATCGTGAAAGTGGAGAGAGGTAGACAAAAGTGGGACACCCCAGGAAGGATGGAATGAGTCTAGCGCCGCATGCGGTCCCCAAAGCTTGAGGTGCCCCAATTCCTTCTAATTGTCCAACTAATCTTGATCTCTGTAGGGATTAGGGGAAGTGAATAACACCAAGCTATATAGTGAAATGTTCTGGGTTGCTTGACAAACCAGGGGCATCTCTACACAGAAGGAACTCTTGAATAAGAAATATAGAAATAACATTTAGTATCCTCTCCATTAATATTGTTCTAGGCATGACTCCACATGATGACTTTTAGTTTCTTGCATGTGTGGTGCATGTAGGAACTGAAGGTAGCTTCCAACAGTTTTATATGAGGTCTGATTAGACTTGTAGGATTAGCAAGACAATTATCCTATATAGTCATGTAGAAGTCCAGAACATTTAGTCAAGAAATCAGCCCAAAAAACCCTCAGCTGACTTATCCATGGGTCAATGAGAGTGCTATATCTTAACTCTTATTTAAAAAGGAACTATCCCCTCCTATGTATAGAATGGCCAACGTCAACAGCTCAGTCTGTCCTGGAAGAACCTAAAAGAAGTACTGCTAACATCTGAAACTGTCTCCACTATGGGGCTACAAAGTGGAGTTCACAATATGCAAGTCTGGAGAAGAGCAAATCACAGACCACCTACTACAATGAAGTCTGAGCCTCGCCACATGCACAATGGAGGGCCTTCTTACAGTGACATCAGAGGCACTCCAAGCAGCCAGTTTCTGTTCAAAGTTTTTAAAACTTTGTTTGTGGTTTTTAGAAATACATTATAACTGTATTCTCAATTTGCTTCTGATACAATAAATAAATAAATCCACTATGGTAGCATTTCTGGGTTTAAAAAATTCCTGGTTGGGGAAATGTCAGAAACAGCCCCTGAGACACGTTATCCACAAGTCATATCACAATCCATTATTTTGCTCTCAAACCTTTCCTCAACACTTACATGAGTATACATGGGAGTCATATACAGCATACCTAAATCATGTTGCATTCTGAAGCTGTCACTTGTAATGCTTTTTTCCTTAGGTTTCAGAAACTAGGTGAACAGTAGAAAAGCAGTTGAGAAGTAATTTGGGAAGCAGCCAAATGGACTGGAGGAGTGTGTGAGGGAGGGAGACATGGTATGCCTAAAATAAGTGAAGAAATGAGATGGCAGTGTTTCTGCATAAAGTGAGCACAGAGATCCAATGTACTGCTTCTTCAACTGTGGGCCCCGACCCCAAATGGGGTCCTCTGAGCTCAATTGTTTTTTAAATTTTTTATTGTATCATACATAGAAACGTACAATCTTCAAAATTAAGCATTCAAAATACTAGTATTTTTCCCCAATCCCACCACCAACACATCCCCATCTCCCCCCACCCCCTTGCCCAAGAACAGTTTACTATTCTTACTATACTTATTACAGTGTTCCCTCACTTATTGCTGGGGTTAGGTTCCAGGACCTCCCGCAATAAGTGAAAAATGGCGATGTAGGGATGCTCTATTTATTTTAATATTTATACATTATTTTAGTAGTTATACACTATTTTGAGTCTTTATAAACGTAAAGTGAAGGAAAGGAAGGAAAGGCCATTCAAGGCTGGAGGGAGGGAGGACTGAGGAGGGAAAGGGCCTTGCAGAGCGACGGCGGCAAAACCCCACAAAACAACAAAAATACCATGATATATATTTTAAATTAATATTTTTTGAAATCCGCGAAACAGCGAGTCTGCAATAAGCGAACCATGAAGTAGTGAGGGAACACTGTACAATTGTTCTATCATGAGGATAGTCTTATTTAACTCCTTATATTTATATTTCCTATTTATTATGGAAATGAGACCCTTCCATTTTGCCTCCCAGGTCCTTCTGATTTGGCTCGTCCTATAGTAACTTTTCCTTTCACTAATATAATCTTGGAATAGGTAGTCGGCTAGATATTTATACCAAGTTTTTATATCGCATTTCTTGTGGTCCTGATAGAAAATCTCTCTCTCTCTCTCTGTGTGTAGAAAGAGGTGAAAGCCGTGAAAAAGTTAGGAAATCAGGCTTTTTTCTTTGAAACCTTCCTTTTCTGGAAAAAATAGAAACAAATCTGGAAAATAAAAAAAATGATGACTTTTCTTCAGAATGAAATATTGAACACAAGATGTTTATATATTTCCTGTTCAAACCTTACTTAAAAACCACATTAAGAGGAAGAGTTTATATAAGCCCATGTACAGCAGGGGTGCTCATTAGGTAGATCGCGATCTACTGGTAGATCGCAAAGGGTGTCCTGGTAGATCGCAGGCAGGGCAGGAGGAAGGCTCAGTCCTGCCCTGCAGGCTCCTGACGCCGCCCAGGTGCTGCCGGCCAGTCAGTGTGAATAAATTCAGGGGCTTATTATACTCACATTTAGTTGAATTCAGTCTTAAAATATATTATATGGCTCTCACTGAAATACATTTCCAAATATTTTGCTTTTATGACTCTCCGAGTAGTGGGTAGGTAGATCATTTTGACTTGGTTGTTTTATAAGTAGCTCGCATGCTGAAAAAGTGTGAGCACCCCTGATGTACAATATCAGTTCACTACAGTTCCTAGTTCTGGTTTCCTTTTCTCATGTCTCCTTGACTTAATGGGGAACTAAACAGAGACAAATTAAAGTTCAATGTTTTAACAATATTCATGGTTTCTCTTGCTTTAATTGGTTTTGGTTGTTCCTCAAACCGGCAAAACCAGAGCTTCCTTGTGGCTCCTTATATTTCAGGGCTTTGTTTTCAACTTGGAACAAGAAATAAAATTTGAAAAGGAAGTATAATAGTTCAATTTGTAATTACATTTTGAATAATATATACTTTTAATATATCAAACATAATAGTTCTGTGTCAAGCTATATATTGTCAAAATATTAATTATTGCAAAATGATATATGTTCAAAAATGGAGTAACTAATGCTCATTTTATGTCTTTCATATATTCAAGAGACAGGCTGTTATTTTCTCTAGTTAGTTAGCTGAGAAAGCTTTTCTATTGTTATTGCTTAGCTTAGATAAACACATGATGGAAGTCTTCATTTTCACTTGAGAACTGCAGGTGTTCTGAACTGTACACACCAGAAGATGTCTGGGATCTAAGATGTTGTTAGGTATTATAAGATAAACAATCCATGTGTTGTGAGAACAGAATTATAACTGTGTAAACAAGATTTAATTAGTAGGTGTGAACATTAATGTTTAGTACTGTCCATATTGATGATGTTTTTATGACTCTTTACCAATGATTGTCATGAAGAAAGGCGGAGTTTAATGATGTAATTTTGACTATATAATGACTTCATTTTGATTCCTATTGTAACCATGTAGCAATCATGTAGCCTATTATGTAGTCATCATGTAGCCTAACATGATGACTGTTTTGTTATTGCATTATGGATTTATTTTCTGCTGCATTTTTACTTTTAGGTCAATAAAGCAAGATGCTTTTATATTGGACTTTGTTTGCTTTCCTACCTTTTTGTAAGTACTCATTATGCCATGTTACTCTGAGGTTTTTGCTCTGCTGTATTTTCTATGCTCTGCATTATAAAACTTAATTTTATGTGTTTGACTACCCAAACCATAACTCCCTAATACTGTATATATACTGTACCCACAGTTTGAATTGCTCATGTCCAACAAATTATGTCTTCTGCAGACGTTTTCCAGCATGATAAAATGGTATTCTTGGGCAGAAGGTTCATTCATTTCAATAGGGTTCACTATCATTTGTGAGAGCTGGGAACATAACTCCGTAGATACAGAGATGCCTTTTATGTTCCAAAATTAACAAATTGATCTTTGAACTATAAAGAGTGTAAACACTGTGGTTTCCCCCCCATTTTTTCTGAAAACATCTGCTTTCCTTCAAAACACTTCACCCATTGCTTCAGAATATCCATAAACCTTACACCACTACATGTGTTTGTGTTGCAGGGTAAGAAATAAGATCATTTGTAGCTGCAGAAGGATAGAAATGGGATTAAGATTTTGGCACTAGGTTCAGTCTGAATTTGGTCATGTATGGACTAGAAGTATGATGCATGTACACAAACTGCCCTACATTGGTGGCTGCTGTGGCAGAGAGATATAAAGGCCTTCTAGAAAGATGCAGGACATTAACATAGTTCTCAAATCTTAACTCAGGACCCTCCCACACAGCCATATCACCCAGAATGTCAAGGCAGAATGATCCACAATATCTGCTTTGAACTGGGTTATCTGAGTCCATGTATTCCAGTACAAAGCAGATAATGTGGGATTTTATTCTGCTGTGTGGAAGGGGCCTCGCTGGGCTATGCTGACTGCGGCTGATGGGAGTTGCAGTCCAACAACATCTGGAAGGCTAGCTTTAAAGGAAACATTTACACAACACACTTTCAGTATTTGCACAGGGTGCTGAGAGCCATAGAGTGAATTTACACTGGCAGAATGAATGCAGTTTGATACTTGAACTGCCATGGCTCAATATTAGGGAATCACTGGGACTATAGTTATACAGAATCTTTAGCCTTGTCTGCCAAATAGGGCTGGTGCCTCCCCAAACTTCAAATCCCAGGATCCCATAGGATTGAATCATGGTAGTTCAAGTGGAGTCAAACTGCATTCATTCTACAGTGTAGATGCACAATAAGAAAAGAATGACTTAAACAGTGTTTACTTGGGAAGTAAATCTCAAGAGGATTCTAAATAAGGATAGGTTGCTTACCTGTAACCGTGTTTCTCCGAGTGTAAGGTCTGTGAAATTCACACAAGTGGGTTTACTCCCGCGCAAGCGTAGAATCTCGGACATACTAGCTAAAATCAAAGATTTACATACGCCCCTCCCACTCCCCCCGCCTCCCTCATCCCCCACTGTAGCTACCAAGTCAGTCCTTTACCGCCAGACAGCGGCAGGAACCTAGGCATGACATCAGAGGGGAGGACGGGTGGGTTCTGTGTGAATTTCACAGACCTTACACTCGGAGAAACACGGTTACAGGTAAGCAACCTATCCTTCTCCTTCGTGTGGTCTGTGAAATGCACACAAGTGGGTGACTTAACAAGCTTATGTACCTTGGAGGTGGGTCATGCCACACAGGAGAACAGGACGGCTCTGCCAAAAGATGCATCCTTCTTCGCGAGAACGTCGAGCTTGTAGTGGGCTGCAAACGTTGATGGGGTCACCCATGTAGCAGCCTTGCAAATCCGGTCAACCGAAACACCCCGCAAGAACGCTTGGGATGTAGAAACAGCCCTTGTAGAATGGGCTTTAATGCCAACGGGCAATTCCTATGGGCTAACTGGTAAGCCAGCCGGATTGCCAGGACTATCAGGAGGCCAAACGTTGAGAGGAAAGGGGAAGTCCCAGGAATCTTCCCTATACTTAAGAAATAACTTGGGAGATTTTCTATGAGGGCCGTCCTATGCAGGTAAAAGGACAAAGCCCTCTTAACGTCAAGGGAATGGAGGGCAACCTCCAGAGGAGAAGAAGGTTTTGGAAAAAAGGTTGGAAGGACAATGTCCTCAGTCATGTGAAAATGGGAAACAACTTTGGGAAGAAAGGTGACATCCGTCCGGAGGACCACCTTGTCTTCATGGAACCGAATGAAGGAGGATCAGCTCGAGCGCCGTGATCTCACTGGCCCTTCTGGCTGAGGTAATGGCCACAAGGAAGGCAGTCTTCCAAGAGAGATGGGAGATATGGCAGGTAGCCATTGGCTCAAAGGGAGGCTTGGAAAGTTGTGAAAGGACGAGTTCCAAGCTCCAGGGTGGAGGCGGGGGGGAGACAGGAGGGAAAGATTTCTTGTAACCCTGTAAAAACATGCCCACCAGGGGGTCCTTAAATAGGGACGGAAGGCCAAATTTCTTCCTGTACCAGGACAGGGATGCCAAATAGCATTTAATGGAGGAGAAGGTAAAAAACCCTTCGTGGAGAGGTGGACAAGAAAATCTAGGACAACAGGGACAGGGGCCGACTGAGGTAGATGGCCCAGCGGCTGAACGAACTCGCGGAATTTGTTCCACTTGTATGTGCGCCCCTCCTGGTGGAAACTTTTGAGCTGCCTGGATTATCGGGCGGACAGGGTCGGAGAGGCGGGACAAGGCCTGATCCTCCACGCTGTGAGGTGGAGAGATGGAAGGTCCGGTGCAGGACAAGACCCTGCTGAATGGAGAGGAGATTGGCATCTAGTGGTAGGCGGAGGAAGTCTCCCTGGGAGGCCTGAAGAAGGGTTGTGAACCACGGTTGGCGGGGCCACCAAGGGGCTATCAGAATACAGTCCGAATTGTCGGACAGCAACTTCGCTATCACCCTGGAGAGAAGTGGGAGTGGAGGGAATGCGTACAGCAGATCCGGAGACCAATGGTGCAGGAACGCGTCTCCTAGACAGTCTGGGGATGCGTGAGGTTGGAGTCTCGCGCAATATCTGCGGCAGTGGGTGTTGAGGTGTGATGCAAATAGGTCTATTTGGGGGGATCCCCAACGTCTGACCAGTGACTGGAAGTGGTGGGGACTGAGCTGCCACTCGTGCGTGGTGGACGATGTCCTGCTCAGTGAGTCGGCCAAGGTGTTCTGCAGGCCTGGGAGGTGTAAGGCTTGGAGGAACGTGTCGTGGAGTATGCACCACTCCCATATCCGGAGAGATATGGAGAGGAGAGTGGGTGAGCGGGTGCCTCCCTGCCTGTTGATGTAGCACTTCACCGAGGTATTGTCCGTGAGGACTTGAACTACCTGGTTGGAGACTACGGTCACGAACGACCGAAGGGCCTTCTCCACTGCCGTGAGCTCCAGGGCGTTTATGTGGAGTTTCCTTTCTAGAGGGGACCAGTGACCGCTGATGGTTAGGTCCTGGATGTGAGCTCCCCACCCCGTGGAAGATGCATCTGTCGTCAGGGACAGGGATGGCTGTGGGGGGGAGAAAGGGAGGCCCGAGCACACATTGGATCTGTCTGTCCACCATGACAGGGACTGTAGGACATGGGCGGGTGTGGAGAAGCTTGTTCTGGCTGTCTAGACCTGGCTGGAACACAGAGAGGAACCATGACTGGAGGGAGCGGAGGCGGAGGCGGGCGAAGGCCGTGACGTTCGTGGTTGACGCCATATGGCCAAGGATAGACTGGACAGTCCATGCGGAACACCGGTGAGTGGCCTGGATGGTTTGGATGGAACTGCAGAGATTGAGGAAGCGATCCTCTGGGAGGTAGGCCCTCTGGGACACTGAGTCTAGGACCGCTCCTATAAATTGCACTGTTTGGGCAGGAGAGAGGTGAGATTTCTCTCGGTTGACCACCAGTCCCAGACTCTGTAAGAGAGACAAAGCATAACCAACATCAGAAGACAGCTGGTCACGTGACCCAGCGCAAAAAAGCCAGTCGTCCAAATAAGGAAAAACGGTGACCCCCTGCTGGCGTAGGTGGGAGGCGACGACCGCCATACACTTTGTGAAAGTCCTTGGGGCTGTGGAAAGGCCGAAAGGCAGGACATTAAAATTAAAAGGGGTCCCGTCCACCATAAAGGTGAGGTATTTTCTATAGGACTGCCTAATCGAGATGTGGAAATAGGCGTCCTTAAGGTCAACAGTGGCCATCCATGCTCCCCTCGGGATGAAAGGGAGGATGGAGGGAAGAGTGACCATCCTGAATTTTCGCGGTCTGATGAATTGGTTGACCTCTCGAAGGTCCAAAATGGGTCGGAGACCACCATCCCTTTTATCCACTAAAAAATACCTAGAAAAAAAGCAATATTGGAGCTGGTGGGATGGGGTAGGGGAGATGGCTCCCTTAAGCAGGAGAGCGTCAATTTCTTGCAACAGCGTCGGGGAAGCTTGTGTGGAGACAGGTTTGCCAGGAGGTGGAAAAGATTCGAATTCTATGGCATAACCTTGTGAAATAATATCCAAAACCCACCTATCGGTGGTTATGGACTGCCACACTGAGAAAAAAGGTGCTAATCTGTCAAGAAACAGATTAGAAACGTCGAGCCCTATTGTTGGAGGCTCTACCACCTCTGTATTGACCCCTGAACGAGTACCTGGACGCCTGTATCCCTGTGAGGGGAACTGCGGGCGATGACCTCCTCTGAAGGACGTGGGGTTGTAGTACCCACGAAAGGGCTGATGGTAGTAGGGCGCCAGCGTTGTCTGTATGGCTGATAGGAAGAGTTGGGGTGATGGCTGTATCTATTCAACGTTTGCTTCATCTTATGGCTGTGTTCTAATTGAGAGTCTGTCTCCGGATTGAAGAGACCAGCCTCATCCATAGGAGGTTCTCAATCAAGGCACGTTGGTTAGGGGACAGCGTGGCGGACCGTAACCACGCATGCCTCGGCGGCGCAACCGAGCCAGCAATAAGTTTGCCCCGAAGTATCCGCTCCATGCTTGGCCAGGTCTTTCTGTAGGGTAGCCAGGGTGAGCGCTTCCTGGTGGAAGGCTCTTGCCATAGGCCGTTCGGACACTGGGAGAAGGTCTAAGAAGCAGCCCATCTTATTTAACAAATAATATTGGTACACACTCATATACACACCGTAATGTGCCATTCTGCCTGACAGGCACGCTGAGGAGTAAAACTTTTGCCATTCCATCGAGTTTGCGTCCCTCTTTGTCAGAAGGATGGCCTGATTGCTTTGATTCGGTTTTGGTTGGCGTCAGTGACAATCGAATTCACCTTCGGAAGCTTGGCCAACCACGGAGTGGTGGACAGGTCAATCCGGTATAAGTTCTCCGCCCGTCTGGACGTGCTGGGAACAGACGCTGGGGCAACACCAGTAACTTTTAGTAATTTGACCAAATAAGGAATGGTCGGCAGCATGGTGGACTGCTGTGCCTGCTGCTGCTCTGCCGACGTAAAGTATGGGTCCTGGACCACATCATCAGACTTGGCAGGTTGAATGCCTAGGGATCTGGTTAGTCTTATGAGTAAAGCAGAGAATTTTTTGTACTCCTCTGCCTGCTGAGGATCATTTTCAGGCTCAGGTTGGAGGGGAATGGGAGTCGCCTCAGATGTGGACTCCATATCCGCCTCATCTTCCTCAACAGGGAGGTGGGGACTGAACAGGAGCAGAAACTGGAAGGGAAGGGCTTGAGTGGGAGGGGCTGGAGGGGGCTGGGGCAGGAGAGGGGTATGCCACGGATTGCGGGTCATGAGTGGCAAGGTGCCACGGATATCTGTAATAATCTGAAGGGAAGGGCTCAGGAGGGTAGAAGGGATAATGAGGAAAGGAGGGGGTAGGGAGGGGGTATCCATAAGGATACCCATAAGGAAATCCCAAGGCTGAGCCGGTCACCACCGCCCTCTTCAGAGGGCTCCGTGACCGAGAATGGGAAAAATCACTCAGGTGAATGCCCAAGTCCATAGGAGCATGCTGTGAGGGGCGCTGCTGCAAGAACAAAGCGCGTCCTGTGAGGGCCTGGAGGCAACAGCAGCTGAGGAGAGCAGAGAGGAGGGAGGCTGCATGGTGCAAGCCCCCACGTGTCCCTCTTCGGTAGCCGGCGCTACCTCGGTGACCGGAGTGAGAGGGGGAGCGAGGCGCGCTGCGTGTGTGCGCGCCAGCGCCAAGCTCTGGGCAGTCTCCCCCGGAGACCGGGCGGGAGCACATAGGCTGCGCCGAGCGCAAGGGCGGGAAAATCAGGCTAGCTTCTTGCAGTGAAGCTAAGGAGGGACGCGAGGCGCTAGCCTCCACGTGGGTCGCCTCGGTAACCGGTTGGAGGCGAAGGAAGCTCTGGCTCTGGGCCTGGGGAAAGCAAAAGGCTAGGGAGGAGATGAGGGGATTTCCACCCCTGAAAAATGACAGTCATCCTCAAGAAGCTGCAAAGCATCTGCAGCACACAGAGCCAGGGAGGGCTGGGGGGCACAGAGCCAGCCAGTTGCCTCACAGTATCTTGTGCCATTTTCAAGGGACTGGAGGGCCGAGGTCCAACCAGTTGCCCTGTTTTTGTGTGCCACTTTTTCTTTAGATTTGCCAATCTTGGCAGTTTTTAGTTTATTTATTTATGACATTTATATCGCACATTTCAGTGTTATCTCGCTTTTCCCCAATTCTTGGATGCCATTTAGGGTTTTTAAAATATTTAAATTTTTTCATGGTTTTTTTGCTTTTTTGGTTTTGTTGGCTTCAAAACCCCTCTTGGTTCCTCCCCCCTTTCCTGGGGTCTTGGGACCTTTATTTTCCTTTTATTTTTTACAGCTGGTCACGTGACCCAGCGCAAAAGCCAGTTGCCCAAATAAGGAAAATGCACTCGCTGGCGTAGGTGGGGGCGCGACACCGCCATACACTTTGTGAAAGTCCTTGGGCTGTGGAAAGGCCAAAGGCAGACATTAAAATTAAAAGGGGGTCCTGGCCCACCATAAAGGTGAGGGCTATTTATAGGACTGCCTAATTCGAGATGTGGAAATAGGCGTCCTTAAGGTCAACAGTGGCCATCCATGCTCCCCTCGATGAAAGGGAGGATGGAGGGAAGAGTGACCATCCTGAATTTTCGCGGTCTGATGAATTGGTTGACCTCTCGAAGGTCCAAAATGGAGTGGGAGACCACCATCCCTTTATCCACTAAAAATATCTAGAAAAAAAAAGCAATATTGGAGCTGGTGGGATGGGGTGGGGAGATGAAAAACCCTTAGGGAGAGAGTCAATTTCTTAACAGCGTCGGGAAGCTTGTGTGGAGACAGGTTTGCCAGGAGGTGGAAAAGATTCGAATATGGCATAACCTTGTGAAATAATATCCAAAACCCACCTATCGGTGGTTATGACTGCCACACTGAGAAAAAGGTGCTAATCTGTCAAGAAACAGATTAGAAAACGCCGAGCCCCATTGTTGGAGGCTCTACCACCTCTGTATTGACCCCTGAACGGAGTACCTGGACGCCTGTATCCCTGTGAGGGGAACTGCGGGCGATGACCTCCTCTGAAGGACGTGGGGCTGTAGTACCCACGAAAGGGCTGATGGTAGTAGGGCGCCAGCGCTTGTCTGTATGGCTGATAGGAAGAGTTGGGGTGATGGCTGTATCTATTCAACGTTTGCTTCATCTTATGGCTGTGTTCTAATTGAGAGTCTGTCTCCGGATTGAAGAGACCAGCCTCATCCATAGGGAGGTTCTCAATCCAAGGCACGTTGGTTAGGGGACAGCGTGCGGACCGTAACCACGCATGCCTGCGGCGCAACCGAGCCAGCAATAAGTTTGCCCGGCGATCCGCTCCATGCTTGGCCAGGTCTTTCTGTAGGGTGGCCAGGGTGAGCGCTTCCTGGTGGAAGGCTCTTGCCAGGGGCCGTTCGGACACTGGGAGAAGGTCTAGGGAGCCCATCTTATTTAACAAAATAAGATTGGTACACACTCATATACACTCGTAATGTGCCATTCTGCCTGACAGGCACGCTGAGGAGTAAAACTTTTTTGCCATTCCATCGAGTTTGCGTCCCTCTTTGTCAGAAGGGATGGCCTGATTGCTTTGATTCGGTTTTGGTTGAGCGTCAGTGACAATCGAATTCACCTTCGAAGCTTGGCCAACTACGGAGTGGTGGACAGGTCAATCCGATGGTCGGCAGCATGGTGGACTGCTGTGCCTGCTGCTGCTCTGCCGACGTAAAGTATGGGTCCTGGACCACATCATCAGACTTGGCAGGTTGAATGCCTCGGGATCTGGTTAGTCTTATGAGCACAGCAGAGAATTTTGTACTCCTCTGCCTGCTGAGGATCATTTTCAGGCTCAGGTTGGGAGGAATGGGAGTCGCCTCAGATGTGGACTCCATATCCATCATCTTCCTCAACAGGGAGGTGGGGGGGACTGAACAGGAGCAGAAACTGGAAGGAAGGGGCTTGAGTGGGAGGGGCTGGAGGGGGCTGGGGCAGGAGAGGGGTATGCCACGGATTGCGGGTCATGAGTGGCAAGGTGCCACGGATATCTGTAATAATCTGAAGGGAAGGGCTCAGGAGGGTAGAAGGGATAATGAGGACAAGGAGGGGTAGGGAGGGGGTATCCATAAGGATACCCATAAGGGAAATCCTGGCTGAGCCGGTCACCGGGCCCTCTTCCAGAGGGCTCCGTGACCGAGAATGGGAAAATCACTCAGGTGAATGCCCAAGTCCATAGGAGCATGCTGTGTGAGGGAGCGCTGCTGCAAGAACAAGCGCGTCCCTGAGAGGGGCCTGGGAGGCAACAGCAGCTGAGGAGAGGGAGAGGAGGGAGGCTGCATGGTGCAAGCCCCCACGTGTCCCTCTTCGGTAGCCGGCGCTACCTCGGTGACCGGAGTGAGAGGGGCGGGGCGCTGCGTGTCTTGTGCGCGCCAGCGGGGAGGCCTGGCAGTCTCCCGGAGACCGGAGCGGGCGAGCGCTGGCCGCGCCGAGCGCCAAAGAGGGCGGGAAAATCAGGCTAGCTTCTGCAGTGAAGCTAGGGAGGACGCGTGCGCTAGCCTCCACGTGGGCGCCTCGGTAACCGGTTGAGGGGCGAAGGAAGCTCTGGCTCTGGGCCTGGGGAAAGCAAAAGGCTAGGGAGGAGATGAGGGGGATTTACCCTGAAAATGACAGTCATCCTCCTCAAAAGCTGCAAAGCATCTGCAGCACACAGAGCCAGGGGAGGGCTGGGGGGCACAGAGCCAGCCAGTTGCCTCACAGTATCTTGTGCCATTTTCAAGGGACTGGAGGGCCGAGGTCCAACCAGTTGCCCTGTTTTTTTCTGTGCCACTTTTTTCTTTAGATTTGCCAATCTTGGCAGTTTTTAGTTTATCAGATTTCTGTTTTTTCTCCCGGAGTGGTTCGATGGCAGGACCAGGGACCAACTCACGGATGGCACCATCAGACAAGGCACTCACAGGGCTGGTATTTCCAGTCCCTGGCAATAGAGAAGGCTGACTCACAGAACGCGAGAGTCCAGCCTCTGGAGGGAGTAAGGCCTGTTCAAAGAGGGAGGCCTTCAACTTAGAATCCCTGCTCTTCAGGGTTCTGTTAGAAAAAGTCCTGCATATTTTGCAGGACTGGGGAATATGGGTATCACCCAGGCAGAGGAGACATTTAGTATGTCGATCCTCTTGGGGCAAGGTTGCTCCACAATCAGAGCATTTCTTAAAAGACAGAGAAGACATTTTAATCTTATCTGGTTAGTCGAAACAATCATTGGACTTCTAACAGGAGCTAGTAGTCGAGATCCTTTTCGCTGTCAAGGCGGAAAAAGGACTGACTAGGTAGCTACAGTGGGGGATGAGGGAGGCGGGAGTGGAGGGGGCATATGTAAATCTTTGATTTTAGCTAGTATGTCCGAGATTCTGTCGCTATGGGAGTAAACCCACTTGTGTGCATTTCACAGACCACACGAAGGAGAAGTCTTGGTTTGTATATGAAGGCATTGTTTTTATAATAATAATAATAATAATAATCTTTATTTGTACCCCACCACCATCTCCCTGAAAGGGACTCGGGGCGGCTTACATGAGGCCAAGCCCAGAAATACTTATCAATACAATAACATAAAAACATAAAACAACATTTCAAGTAAAATAAACAATCAAATAAAATAAAAGGAGCGGGCCACATGTGCAAAATACAGTGATAAAAAAAACTAAAGATGAGATAAGATTAAAACATATATATTTATAGGGGAGGTTCTAAGACAATGCAATGTGAGGACGCCCCTTTTTGGGGAGAATGACAAGGGACATGTGAGACCATTCTCCGAAAGTGCTACGGAAAAGCCACGTCTGGAGGTTCTTCTTTAAAGTTTCCAGGGTGGGGGCTAACCTAATCTTGTTCCATTAGTTATATATTGGTTTTATATGTTTTAAAAGTTCTTTGTATGTTTTTAAAATAATTTTATAACTATGTTCTAAATGTTTTGAGTGTATATTGTTAATGGCATTGAATGGCTGCTTGGTTGTAAGCCGCTGTGAATCATCTTTGGGTTCGAGAAAGGCGGGATGGAAACACCGCAAATATATAAATATCTTTAGGATTGATATTTAACATAGAAGCTTTAAAACAAAATCAGAGACCAGTAGGATTGTTTGGCAAACTAAATGGGAACCATGACTCTTCCACACAGCCATATAACCCAGAATATCAAGGCAAACAATCCACAATATCTGCTTTGAACTGGCTTATCTGAGTCCACACTGCCATTCTACAGTGTAGATCAGGCATGGGCAAACTTGGGTCCTTCGGGTGTTTTGGACTTCAACTACCACAATTCCTAAGAGCCCACCAGAATTCCTGAGCTTAGCCCTGTCTCTAGTCGAGCTCCTCATTGAAGACTAGAAACTTGATGACACAAAAACTTGAGCAGTACAGGGATGAAATCTAACAATCCCCTTCTTCAGTCATGACTGAACTGTGGGAGATGAATTGTTAGGAATTGTGGATGTTGAAGTTTATTTATTTTATTTATTTATGACATTTATATGCTGCTTACAAGTTACAGTGTTATCTCGCTGCTTCACAGTTCGCTTATTGCGGACTCGCCATTTCATGGATTTCAAAATATATTAATTTAAAATAAATATCATGGTATTTTTGCTGTTTTGTGGGGTTTTGTCACCGCCGCTCTCCAAGGCCCTTTCACTCTTCAGTCCTCCCTCCCTTCCTCCGGTCTTGAGGAGCCTTTACTTCCTTTCCTTCACTTTATTTTAAGTTTATAAAGACTTAAAATAGTGTATAACTACTAAAATAATGTATTAATATTAAAATAAATAGAGTATCCCTATATCGCGGTTTTTCACTTATTGCAGGAGATCCTGGAACCTAACCCCAGCAATAAGTGAGGGAACACTGTATATGTAAATACAACACATTATATTATTAGCATAGCACAATATTAGTAACATACATTCTCATATTGTACTATACTAGTAAACTGTATTATTATTAGTATTATATTGTATTAAATTACAATATTATCATTATTATTATATGTATATACAATATATTGTTATTAGCACAGTACAATATTAGTATTATGTATTACTATATTGTAATATGCCACTATTCTGTAATATTATTAGTAATATTACATGTAAAATAAAAATATAATTCCTATATTGTATTATTAGTATTATATTGTATTACATTACAATATTATCATTATTATATGTGTATACAATATATTGTTATTAGCACAGCACAATATTAGTATTATGTATTACTATATTGTAATATGCCACTATTCTGTAATATTATTAGTAATATTACATGTAATATAAAAATATAATTCCTATATTGTATTAGTATCATATTGTATTACATTACAATATTATCATTATTATATGTGTATACAATATATTGTTATTAGCACAGCACAATATTAGTATTATGTATTACTATATTGTAATATGCCACTATTCTGTAATATTATTAGTAATATTACATGTAATATAAAAATATAATTCCTATATTGTATTATTAGTATCATATTGTATTATATTACAATAGTATCATTATTATATGTGTATACAATATATTATGTTATTAGCACAGCACAATATTAGTATTATGTATTACTATATTGTAATAATATGACCACTATTCTGTAATATTATTAGTAATATTACATGTAATATAAAAATATAATTCCTATATTGTATTAGTATCATATTGTATTACATTACAATAGCTTAGCATTATTATATGGAGGCCCATACAATATATTGTTATTAGCACAGCACAATATTAGTATTATGTATT
The DNA here is from genome assembly GCA_030556195.1 of Anolis apletophallus. Taxonomy (NCBI): domain Eukaryota; kingdom Metazoa; phylum Chordata; class Lepidosauria; order Squamata; family Anolidae; genus Anolis; species Anolis apletophallus. Next base: position 114,533,074 of record JARBWK010000007.1, read on the forward strand.
ACTATATTGTAATATGCCACTATTCTGTACTGTATTATTAGTAATATTACCCTGTAATATAAAAATATAATTCCTATATTGTATTAGTATCATATTGTCCGGCACATTACAATATTATCATTATTATATGTGTATACAATATATTGTTATTAGCACAAGGACCACAATATTAGTATTATGTATTACTATATTGTAACCTAATACTCGACACTATTCTGTAATATTATTAGTAATATTACATGTAATATAAAAATATAATTCCTATATTGTATTATTAGTATCTTATTGTAATATTACAATATTATCATTTTTATATGTGTATACAATATATTGTTATTAGCATGTAGCACAATATTATATTATGTATTATTATTGTAAGTAATACATTCTGTAATATTATTAGTAAATAAATATTACATGTAATATAAAAATATAATTCCTATATTGTATTATTAGTATCATATTGTATTATATTACAATATTATAATTATATGTGTATACAATATATTGTTATTAGCACAGCACAATATTAGTATTATGTATTACTATATTGTAATATGCCACTATTCTGTAATATTATTAGTAATATTACATGTAATATAAAAATATAATTCTATATTGTATTAGTATCATATTGTATTACATTACAATATTATCATTATTATATGTGTATACAATATATTGTTATTAGTACAGCACAATATTAGTATTATGTATTACTATATTGTAATAATATGCCACTAACCTGTAATATTATTAGTAATATTACATGTAATATAAAAATATAATTCCTATATTGTATTATTAGTATCATATTGTATTACATTACAATATTATAATTATATGTGTATATAATATATTGTTATTAGCACAGCACAATATTTAGTATTATGTATTCCTATATTGTATTTTTAGTATTATATTGTATTATATTACAATATTATGTATTCCTATATTGTAGTATTAGTTTTACATTGTATTATATTACAATATTATCATTATTATATGTGAATACAATATATTATGTTATTAGCACAGCACAATATTATTATTATGCATTACTATATTGTAATATGGCACTATTCTGTAATATTATTAGTAATATAAAAATATAATTCTTATATTTTATTATTAGTATTATATTGTATTACATTACAATAGTATCAATCTTATTTGTGTATACAATGTATTATGTTATTACCACAGCACATCAGTAATATATTAACACTAAAATATATTGAAATATTAACACTGAAGTTCAAAAGTTCAAGTGTGCCCATTCCTGAGATTGGGGTTAGGAAGCAGGCACGCGCATGCGCAGTGTTCGCCTGGCCCTCCGCCTATGCCACTCTGCGTCTACGTGAGGGTCGGGTCCACAAGAGCCACCCAGTCAATGGAGATGGGGCCTGGAAAGCAGCTGTGCGCATGCGCCAGTGCTCACCTCGCCGCCTCTCCCCCCGAGGCCGCCTCCACCCCTTCTCTTCCTCCTTCTCCTCCTTCCTCTTCCTGGAGGCGCCCCTTTCCCCGTCCCTTGGCCCCATCCCTGTCCGCGCGGTCTCTCCGCGAGAGGCGGCAGAACCTGTTTTCCACTTCGTCCAGCAGCTCATCCATGTCGTCCGCCATTTTGGCCTCTGCTTTCGGCGCTCTCCTTCCCTCCCTCCCTCCCTCGCGCCCCGCCGTTGCCATGGTAACGGGAGCACTTGGCCACGCCCCTTTTGCCCTGGGAAATTGTTTAATCCAAAACATTTTTTTATAAAAAAAATTATATAAATAAATCCATAAATGACAAAAACACAGCAGGAATAATAAAAATATAAATATGTATATATTTATATATATATATATATATATATTTTAAGAAAAGATGACGTAGTCGGCAGGATTCGAACCTGCGCGGGGAGACCCCAATGGATTTCTAGTCCATCGCCTTAACCACTCGGCCACGACTACAGAACGTAGAGGAAGGGTTCCGAAAAGCAACTGAGCTCCCTCTTAAGGAGGCTGCTGCGCCCTGCAGGGACCCCTCACTCTTTCAAGTGGTAGAACGAAGTCTCTCGGCATTACTTCGCGAACGAAGATTCAGGAAGGACTCATCACACGCTTTTTACAAGCGCGTTGATGACTAGAAAGGCCCATCTGAGATAGGCAAGTTCGGTTGCAGAAAGCGCAGCAGAAAGTCTCCTTGGGTGATGTTTTTTCCAAGTTGCGGTTCTTTCTGCGTTGTCGTTTCTCTTCGAGACCCATTCGGCGTGTCTTCTCGAAAGAGGCCGCAGCATTGTGGATAGTGCTTCTCCATGCCTCCCGATGTGAGGCCAGGGTGGACCATTGTTGGTGATCAATCTGGCCAAGCCTGAGATGTTGTTTCAGGGAGTCCTTATATCTCTTTTGGGGGGCGCCTCTCTTGCGCTGACCCGTGGCGAGTTCACCGTAGAGTAGTATCTTTGGGAGGCGGTGGTCCTCCATCCTAGAGACGTGTCCTGCCCAGCGCAGCTGTGTTCTCAATAGCATGGCCTCAATGCTGGTGATCCCTGCTTGCTCAAGGACAGCAACATTCGTCACATAGTCGGTCCAGTGTATATTTAGGATTGTGCGAAGACAGCGCTGATGAAAGCGCTCGGTAGAACGAAGTATTGCTGTGTCAACAGGAATGGAGAGGGATTCCCAACAGAGGCAGAGGATGAGTGTAGGACACAGAGCAAGCCCCAGTTTCTGGATACAGAGCATGTGGCAGGTTTCTCATCAGGGAATTCCTATTTTACATAAGCCAACAAGTATATTGTTGGAACTTCAACAATGCATGCATACTTATGCAGATGATACCATACAGCAGTGTTCCCCAACCTTTTTTGAGCCGCGGCACACTAAGAACATAAGAACATAAGAAGAGCCATGCTGAATTGGACCTCAGCCCATCTAGTCCAGCATTCTGTATCACACAGTGGCCCACCAGTTGTACACGGGGATCTCGAGCAGAAGGGAGGGCAAAACCTGACCTGCTCCCGACCCCCACAACCAGTACCCGGGAAATCCTGCCTACCTCAACCAACTCCGAGGTGGCACTTGAATGTCCTTTTCAGTAACTACCGATACACTTGGTATCCATGAATCTGTCTAATCCTGCCTTGAAGCTGTCCAGGCTGACCGCTGTCACAACCTCCTCTGGAAGTGAGTTCCATAACCCAATGACCCTCTGGGTGAAGAAATATTTCCCTTTATTAGTCCTAATTTTCCTACCTTGGAGCTTCAGGGAGTGCCCTCTAGGCCTAGTGTTTTGTGACAAAGAAAACAGTTTTTCTTTATTCACCTTTTCTATCCCATGCATGATTTTATACACTTCGATCAAGTCACCTCTTAAACGCCGTCTTTCAAGGCTGAAAAGACCAAGGCGTTGCAACCTGGTTTCATAAGGGAGCCGCTCCATCCCTTGGATCATTCTTGTTGCCCTTTTCTGTACCTTTTCCAGTTCCGTTATATCCTTCTTAAGGTGCGGAGACCAGAATTGTACACAGTACTCCAAATGTGGCCTTACCATCGATTTGTAGAGAGGTAATACAACATTTGCTGACCTATTTTCGATTCCCTTCCTGATCATGCCAAGCATAGAATTTGCTTTTTTCACTGCTGCTGCGCACTGGGTTGACATCTTCATTGAGCTGTCCACCAGAACCCCAAGATCCCTTTCCTGGTTTGTCTCGGAAAGCTTTGACCCCATCAATTTGTAGGTGTAGTTGGGGTTCTTTGCCCCGATGTGCATGACTTTACACTTGTTTAGGTTAAAATGCATTTGCCACTTTGTTGCCCATTCACTCAATTTCGAGAGATCTTTCTGGAGCTCTTTACAATCAGTTTCATTTTTAACTACCCTGAACAGTTTAGTGTCGTCTGCAAACTTTGCTACCTCAGAATTCACTCCTACATCCAGGTCATTAATGAATAAATTAAAAAGTAACGGACCCAAAACTGAACCTTGGGGTACGCCACTTCTCACCTCTTTCCACCCAGAGAAATGTCCGTTTATTACCACCCTTTGTTTCCTACAGTTTAGCCAGGTTCCAATCCAGGACACTTTTTACATTTGCAAAATCCTGGGGCACGCCACCAACCAAAATGACACAAAATGACACTCTAACACAGTAATACATATAGTTAATATGTTTTTAAAATTAGTGTGAAACCTGGGCCTGTTTCGATGAACACAACATAGATATCCTGGCAGGAATGGCAGAAAGACACAAACTTCCCTCACAGAACTCCCATAACCAAGAGAAAATGCTATAAGAGTTTGGTGGGCATTGACTTTGGGTTTTGGAGTTGTAGTTCACCTATATCCAGAGAGCACTGTGGACTCAAACAATGTTGGATCAGGACCAAACTTGGCATGAATCCTCAATATGCCCAAATATGAACGCAGATGGAGTTCAGGGGAAATAGACCTTGACATTTGGGAGTTGTAGTTGCTGGGATTTATAGTTCCCCTACAATCAAAGAGCATTCTGAACCCCACCAATGATAGAACTGGGCCAAACTTCACACACAGAACCCCCAGGAGGCAAGAGGAGGTCTCTACTTGGGGAAAGGGAGGCGGGCCTTCCCAATGCATGGAGAGGGAGAGACCAATTAGACAATGGGTGGGGCGGGGGGCGTTTGTAATTTTGTGCCTTTATCGAGGTAGGTTTTTTTAGGGTTTTTATACTTCAACACACTAGACTCTCCCCCCCCCTTCTTGGAGTTTCCAATTTCCCACGGCACACCTGATGATCGCTCACGGCACACTAGTGTGCCCCGGCACACTGGTTGAGAAACACTGCCATACAGGTTCGCAGCTTGGGAGTGATCCTGGGTTCATCGCTGAGCCTGGAACTGTAGGTCTCCGCGGTGGCCGGGGCAGCTTTCGCACAGTTAAGACTCGTGCGCCACCTGCGCCCGGACCTTGGGAAGTCTGATCTGGCTACGGTCGTCCACGCTCTGGTCACATCCCAAATAGATTACTGCAACGCACTCTACGTGGGGCTGCCTTTGAAGACAGTTCGGAAATTGCAATTAGTCCAGTGGGCGGCAGCCAGATTACTAACTGGAGCTACATACAAGGAGCATACCATCCCCCTGTTCTGTCAGCTCCACTGGCTGCCTGTCCACTTCCGAGCTCAATTCAAAATGCTGGTTTTGACCTTTAAAGCTCTATATGGTTCTGGCCCAGCTTACTTGTCTGAACGCATCTGCTGCTACGTCCCACCTCGTAATTTAAGATCTTCCGGGGAGGCCCTGCTCTCGCCAACTTCTCAAATGCGGTTGGTGGGGGCGAGGGAGAGGGCCTTCTCGGTGGTGGCTCCCCGTCTGTGGAATGCGCTTCCCAGCAACATACGTTCAACTCCATCCCTCCTGGCATTTAGGAAAAAAGTAAAATCCTGGCTATGGGACCAGGCGTTTGCACACTAGCACAAGGCAGCATTTTAGATTGGATTTTAATGGGAAGTTGATGAATAGGGCTCAATGCTTTTTATGGACGGAACACTGTTTTTAACTTATATGAATGTGTATGATGTTTAACGTAATTGTATTTTAATGTATTTTAATGTCGAATGTTTCTGGGGTTTTATATTGTGTTTTACTGTGTGGGCATCAAATTGTGCCTTTTTGTAAGCCACTCTGAGTCCCCCCTCGGGGGTTGAGAAGAGCGGGGTAAAATGCTGGAAATAAAAATTAAAATAAATAATATTGGCAGAAAACAGATCTGTGAAAACTATTACTGAAGCCAGTCAAGAAAGTGAGCACAGAAAATTTTAGGGGCGAAGAAAATAAAAACAATGGCCACAAAGGATTTTATATAATCTAAGATTTTCCTTGGCTCTTCAGTTTGACTCCTTTCAATGCATCATGGGAGTTGTAGTCTTACATGGTCTTTCACTGCCAAAGAGTGCTGGCGCCTTACCAAACTGCAACTCCCAGGATCCCATGGCATTGAGCCAGAGCAGTCAAAGCATTCCTCTATGGCAGGGGTCGGGAACCTATGGCTCAGGAGCCGGATGTGGCTCTTTTCATGATTGCATCTGGCTCTCCAGAGCAGCCCGGGTCTTGGTTTCCCAGCATGCAGCGGGGAGGAATGAGGCAAATGCACCGCGACTGCTGCTTCCGCACCACCATCGCCTCCTCTTCCTCATCCCTCGCTGCTCTCGGGATCCTGCACGCTCTTCGCCAGGGATGGCGGAGCCTGACGGTGGCGGCAGTGGTGCCTCGTCCTTGCCTTCTTCCTCCGCCATGGGCCTTGGGGGAGCTGGCGGAGGTGGGCCTGGCCCTGGCGTCGTGGACCCGGCCTCACTGCCCCCGGGGATGCCCAACTCACCACCCTCATCTTCGGGCAGCTCAAGAGCCATGGCCTCTTCGACACCTTCCGGTGGGACTGCCTTGCTGACCAAAGTCTGCCTTAGCCCTGCGCCCTCCTCCCCCTTCCTTCCTTCCTTCCTTCCTTCCTTCCTTCCTTCCTTCCTTCCTTCCTTCCTTCCTCCCTTTCTCTTCTGTTCTTTTCCCCCAAGTCTTCCTTTCCTTCTCCTTCTCTTCACTTCCCTCTCTTTCTCCTTTCTTTTTACTTTTTTCTCACTCCCTTTCTTTTCCCCACCCTTTCCTTTCCTCCCTTCCCATTTCCTTCTTTCTTTCCCCCTCCTTGTCTCTCTCCTGCTTTTCTTTTCTTCCTTTTCTATAGTTCTTCTTTTCTTTCTTCCTCTCCCCCTCCCTCCTTTATTCCCTCTTTCTTTCTTTCTTTTCCCCTTCCTTCCTTCCGTCTTCTCTTCCTTCACAGAGTCCTGAGCGTGCCTTTTGGAGTTTTGGAGTACAGTGCCATCTCTACGCAGATGACACCCAACTCCACTACTCTTTTCCACCAGATTCCAAGGAAGCCCCTCGGATACTGGACCAGTGCCTGGCCGCTGTGACGGTTTGGATGAGGAGGAATAAGCTGAGGATCAATCCCGATAAGACAGAGGTCCTCCAGGTCAGTCGCTCGTCTGACCGGGGTATTGGGTGGCAGCCTGTGCTGGACGGGGTTACACTCCCCCTGAAGTCACAGGTCCGCAGTTTGGGGGTTCTCCTGGATTCGGCGCTAACGCTTGATGCTCAGGTGTCGGCGGTGGCCGGGAGAGCCTTCGCACAGTTAAAACTTGTGCGCCAACTGCGACCATACCTCGTGAAGTCTGACTTGACTATGGTGGTCCACGCCTTGGTTACCTCTAGATTGGATTACTGCAATGCGCTCTACGTGGGGCTTCCCTTGAAGACGGCCCGGAAGCTTCAGCTTGTCCAATGCTCGGCGACCAGATTAATAACCGGGGCTGGTTACAGGGAGCGGTCGACCCCCCTGTTTAAAGAGCTCCACTGGCTGCCGTTTATTTTCCGGGCCCAATTCAACGTGCAGGTGATCACCTACAAAGCCCTAAACGGTTTGGGACCCGCCTACCTTTGCGACCGGCTCTCCCCCCATGAACCAGCTCGAGCCCTTCGCTCCTCGGGGGAGTCCCTCCTTTCTCCTCCATCAGTTTCACAGACCCGGTTTGTGAATACTAAGGAGAAAGCTTTCTCCTCTGTGGCCCTCCGACTTTGGAACTCCCTTCCGGGAGAGATCAGGAATGCCCCTTCACTGGAAGCCTTTAAGAGACAACTGAAAACCTGGTTTTCCCGCCTAGCCTTTGGAGACTAGATCCCTCAACGCCTGTCTTTTTTAGACTTCCTTCCCCTTTGCGACTCTTCACGTTTTGGCCCTACTCCACTTATCTCCCCCAGTTTTTAAACATTTTATATGTACATGTGGCATGCCCTCTCGTCTTCTTTTTTCCTCCTGTTTAGATGCATTGTTATAGTGTTTTGTTAGATGTATTCATTTTACTATGTTTACTGTTTTATTGTGTTTATTGTTTTTGATATTTGATATTATGTGATTTGTGGTTTGTGTAAGCCACTCCAAGTCCCCTTTGGGGAGAGGGAAGCGGCTTATAAATAAAGTTTATTATTATTATTATTTTGCAGAGCCAGGTCTGAAGTGTCCTGTCATTCTGGGGGGGAATCCTTTTCTCATAGTATGTACGTATGTATTCACATTTAGTTGAATTCAGTCATAAAATATATTATATATATATATTATATGGCTCTCACTGAAATAAATTTCCAAATATTTTCCTTTTATGGCTCTCTGAGTCAAAAAGGTTCCTGACCCCTGCTTTATGACCCCTGTTAGGAATTGTGGGAGTTGAAGTCCAAAACACCTGGAGGGCCCAAGTTTGCCCAGGCCTGGAATAGAGACTGCAGTCAGAAAGGCTGCATTGTTGAATTTCTTAATCCATATCATCTGCTTTGAACTGGATTATAAGAGTCTACACTGCCAGTCCAAAGCAGATAATCTGGATTCAGGAATTGGATTATATGGTAGTTTATTTTGGGGGTTGCTTAAGAGTTGTAATTTTTCTGTAACTTTGTTTCCCAAGCTCTGAATGTAGGGAGCAATATCACCACCTTGTGGACAACATGCTGAACAACATGGGAAGTGCTGTGTGTATTTGATCAAGATTGAGAAAGGCATATGGCACTCTCACCCAACATATTAGACATGTATGCAGAACACATCAAGCAATGTGCAGGGCTTGATGAATGCAAGGCTAGAGTTAAAAGTTCTGGAAGAAACATTAACAAACTTAGATATGCAGATGATACCACTTTTTAAATTATTATTATTTACCGTATTTATACCCCGTCAACTTCTCGACCCCTCAAGGGGGACTCAGGACGGCTTACAATAAGCCCCATCAAGAGGCTATCATACATGATACAATAAAAAAATCACAAATTAAAAAACATATCGAAGTTAAAAACAATACATAATTAAAAACCATACAAAGCCATCAATTAAAACCGTAGACCAGTCTCGTCGATCGTCTTGTCATTCCAGATTGTCCTTTTAACTTGCTGCCTTACATCTGTCCAAACGCCTGGTCCCAGAACCATGCCTTTAGTTTCTTCCGGAAAGACAGGAGGGAGATAACCGATCTTACCTCCATCGGGAGTGTGTTCCATAGGCGGGGAGCCACCACCGAGAAGGCCCTGTCTCTCACCCCCCACCAGGCACATTTGAGCTGTAGACGGGAGCGAGAGCAGGGTCTCCCTGGATGATCTTAGATTTCGAGATGGGATGTAGGGGTGGATGCGTTTGGACAAGTAAACTGGGCCAGAACCGTTTAGAGCAGGCCTGGGCAGATTTGGGCCCTCCAGGTGTTTTGAACTCCAACTCCCACAAATTCCTAACAGCCTTCCGGCTGTTAGGAATTAGGAATTCCTTCCGGCTGTTAGGAATTGTGGGAGTTAGAGTCCAAAACACCTGGAGGGCCCAAGTTTGCCTAGGCCTGGTTTAGAGTTTAAAGGTCAAAACCAGCACTTTGAATTGGGCTCGGAGATGGACTCCCTGAAACAACATCTCAGACTCGGCCAGATTGATCACCAACAATGGTCCACCCTGGCCTCACATCAGGAGGCATGGAGACGCACTATCCACAATGCTGCGGCTTCTTTCGAGAAGACATGCCGAATGGGTCTCGAAGAGAAACAACAACGCAGAAAGAACCGCAACTTGGAAACAACATCACACAAGGAGACTTTCTGCTGTGCTTTCTGCAACCGAACTTGCCTATCTCAGATTGGTCTTTTTAGTCATCAACGCGCTTGTAAAAAGCGTGGGATGAGTCCTTCCTAAGAATATTCGTTCTCGAAGTAATGCTGAGAGAATTGGACTCGGAGATGGACCGGCAGCCAATGGAGCTGACACAACAGGGGGGTGGTATGCTCCCTGTATGTTGCCCCAGTTAGTAATCTGGCTGCTAATGGCTGAAAGCGAGGAGGAGCCGAGGAGCCTTCTAACCAAGGTGAAAGAAGAAAGTGCAAAAGCAAGGGTTGCAGTTAAACATTAAAAAAAACCCCAAGATTATGGCAACCAGACTGATTGATAGCTGGCAAACAGAGGGAGAAAACGTGGAAGCAGTGACAGACTTTGCATTTCTAGGTGCGAAAATTACTGCAGACATGGACTGCAGCCAGGAAGTCAGAAGATGTTTACTTCTTGGGATGAGAGCAATGACCAATCTCGATAAAATAGTGAAAAGTATAGATATCACACTGGCAACGTAGATCCGCATAGTAAAAGTAATAGTATTCCCCATAGTATCCTATGGATGTGAGAGCTGGACCATAAGGAAGGCTGAACAAAGGATGATAGATGCTTTTGAACTGTGGTGCTGGAGGACAAATCAGAGAGTGCCTTGGACCCTGAGAAGATCCAACCAGTCCATACTCCAGGAAATAACGTCCGGCTGCTCACTGGAGGGAAGGATTTTAGAGGCAAAAATGAAGTCCTTTGGCCACATAATGAGAAGACAGGAAAGCTTAGAGAAGGCAATGATGCTGGGGGAAATGGAAGGAATAAGAAAGAGGGGCTGACCAAGGGCAAGATGGATGGATCCTTGAAGTGACTGGCTTGACCTTGAAGGAACTGGGGGTGGCCACCACCGACAGGGAGCTGTGGCATGGCCTGGTCCATAAGATCACGAAGAGCCGGAAGTGACTGAACAAATAAACATTTGATCAATGTATTGTCAAAGGCTTTCGTGGCTGGATTGTTGTAGGTTTTTCGGGCTATATGGCCATGTTCTAGAACAGGGCTGTCCAACTGGCGGCCCGGGGGCCGGACACGGCCCCCCAGCCTGTTGGACACGGCCCCCGCTATACCCCGGCCGCCATTTTTATTTTTTAAAAAATTCTAATTTTTAAAAATAAAATGGCGGCTGAGGGGGGCAGGGAGGAGGAAGTGAGCCAGCTCCTCCTCCCTGCACCGCCCCTCCGTCCTCTCTCCGCCGCCGATGCAAATCGGATCGCATCGGCGCCGGTGAGAGGGACAAGGGGTGGTACAAGGAGGAGGAAGAGAGCTAGCTCCTCCTCCCTGCACCGCCCCTCTTCTTCCCTCTCTCGCCCGTGCCGATGCCTTGGAAGGGAGGGTCCCCGCGGCACCTCCCTCCCTTGCAAGGCATCGCGGCAGCGGCTGAAGTCAGCGCCGGCTTCCGCGGCTGCCGCGATGCCTTGCAAGGAGGGTCCCCAGCGGCGCCTCCCTCCCTTGCAAGGCATCGCGGCAGCGGCTGCAGCCGGCACCGGCTCGCTGCTTCGCGATGCTTTGCAAGGGAGGGGGTCCCCGTGCCTCCCTCCCTTGCAAGGCATTGCGGCAGCGGCTGAAGCCGGCAGCGGCTGAAGCCGGCAGCGGCTGAAGCCGGCAGCGGCTGAAGCCGGCGCCCGGCTTCAGCGGCTGCCACGATGCCTTGCAAGGGAGGGGGGATCCCCGCGGCGCCTCTCTCCCTTCAAGGCATCCTGGCAGTAGCTGAAGCTGGCGAAACCGCCAGCTTCAGCTGCTGCCAGGATGCCTTGGAAGGGAGAGAGGCGCCGCGGGGATCCCCCCTCTCTCCCAAGCATCCTGGCAGCCGGGGCGGGGCTGGGGCGGGGGCGGGCGGCCCCCAGGTCATCAGTGACCTGGAATCGGCCCTTGGCCGGTTAGAAGTTGGACAGCACTGTTCTAGAAGCATTTTCTCCTGGCGTTTGGCCTGCATCTATGGCAGGCATCCTCAGAGGTCATGAGGTCTGATCATTTCACATTTGATAATTTCACTAGTAGCTACTCCCCATTTAAGCCTGCAAGATTTGCTAGAAACGTAAATATTTACAGCCAAAAGTAATCAGGTTCATTTTCATGGGAGGCAGAGTGCACATCCACATCATGGACTATAGAGCAAAGATAATCTCAGGGTACATCTAACAGTGTGAAATGAATGCAGTTTGACACTGCTTTAACTATCATGGCTCAATGCTATGGAACCTTAGGATACGTTCACTATTATCAGTGGTTTCATATATCCTTGCAAAGTCCACTAATGTATCCTCGGCTTTTGATCATTTTGAAAGAGCCTTGTTAAATGTATGAACATGTAAAGTGTAAGAAATAAAAACATATCATGTTTAAAAGTAAAAGGTAACTTTCTATGTTAGCACATTTGAGAATATGGAATTTTACTTTTGTCAGCTATATGCTAGGGCCAAATTTATTTTGAAACAGAATATCTTGATTTAAGACACGGGTTATCACTGTCAGCTTAGTGTACTGGACTTCACCTGGCGTTTGTAAGAAACCAAAAGGCAGAGCTTTCAAGTAACACATTACAAGTAATAAAGCCCTAAATGGTTCCAGCCCAGCTTATCTGTCCAAACGTATCTCTGTCCTGCCTCTCTCTTGCCGGCAGCGGAGGCTCCACGGTTGCTTCCGGACAAGAGAGAAGCAGGGCGGAGCGTAAGGCTGGGCCTCCGGAGGCCCCGTCTCGTGCTACGCCCTGCCTCTCTCTCGTCTGGAAGCAATCCCGAAATGCTCTCGATCCCGCTTTCCTCACGGGTGTGCTTGGTGGGGACGAGAGACAGGGCCTTTTTAGTGGTGGCCCCTCGGCTGTGGAACTCCCTTCCCAGGGATATTAGATCTGCCCCTCCCTCCTGACCTTTCAGAAAAGAATAAAAACCTGGCTCTTCTAGCAAGCTTTTGGTAACACAGCGTAATTGGATAGATACAGTACAATTTAGACCAGGGGTGCTCACACTTTTTCAGCATGCGAGCTACTTATAAAACAACCAAGTCAAAAGGATCTACCTTCCGTGCGGTGCACCTTTTGCGCATGCACACCATCCGTGCGGCGCACCTTTCGCACGTGCACACCGTCCACGGTTGCTTCCGGACGAGAGAGAAGCAGGGCGGAGCGCAAGGCCCTGCCTCATGCTTCGCCCTGCCTCTCTCTTGTCTGGAAGTTGCTTCGTAGACAAGAGAAGCAGCCGGAGCGAAAGGCTGGGCCTCCAGGGCAGAGCGCCCTGCCTCTCTCTTGTCTGGAAGCAACCGTAGAGCCTCCGCTGCCAGCGAGAGAGAGGCAGGGCGGAGCGCCCTGCTTCTCTCTTGTCTGGAAGCAACCGTGGACAGTGCACCATGCGGAAGGTGCGCGTGCGCAGAGCAGAAGCACCTCATCTGGCTGCGATCGACCTCCTTTGGACCCGCGATCGACTGGTCGATCGCGATTGACTTTGTGGGCAACCCTGATTTAGACAATGCAAATGGATAAGGAGTTGAACTGGTAGATATTGATGATTATAGTTTTAATTGGGTTTTATATGGATTTTTATTATGTGATATTAAATGTTTTTAATTGATGTGTATGTATGTTTATGGCATCTAATTGTTGCCAATCTGTACGCTGCCCTGAATCGCCTTTGGGCTGAAAAGTGCAGGATAAAAATTCTGTAAAAAATTAAAATAAATGTGTGTGTCTGCGCGTGCGTGTGTGTTTGGGGGATGACAGGGGTGGGACGACAACAGATATAACTACTAGCTGTTCTTTGTGTGTGTGTGTGTTTCTCTAGATAATGCCTCTCAAGGTGCATGGTCTTCAAAGTACATGGCACATGGCCATCATTGTCTGTTTCTACACATCCATAAATGTGACAGAAAGGGAATGATGTTTGTTATTTTGTGTTTGATTGGTAACCCAAGGAAACAATCAGAAGAGCCCCAGCGAAATGCTTGAAACAATCACTGTCTCTTCGAAGATGAATGACAGAAGGCCTGGTGCTGCTTTTCTCTTGCCAAGATCACTCAACATTTGTCAGCCTCCTAAAAAAAGAGTGAAGCCTACAGGCCTTAACAGCTACAGGCAGAAGTCTTTCAGTTACAAGGTGTTTTACAATCCCCTTGATACCGCAAGTAATGAATTGCAAGCCCTCTTTCGGTTCTCTCCTACTTGAAGCTTTTCATACTGTCTCTGTGTTCCCCTTCCTCCACGTCTCCAGGCTCCCATAATATCACTGCCTTATAATGACAGATGTGCTGGCCGGGGCAGTTGTGAGCCCTTCGATGGCTGAGCCCATGGAAGAAACCGAATCGCACCAATGCAGCTCTAAATCTCCCTCCTGCCCAAGCGCACCGAGCACTCCCTTGGTTTAGGTCGCGGTGTCATGTAGGTAAATTGAGTCCAGAAGTTGTGGATCCTCCAGTGGAATTTTTAATGTTCATCCCTCGCAGCTGTGGAGAGTTTAGACTAATCGCAATTCTCCCTGGTATCCCATCATCTCTGTAATTCGAAAAAGGATCAGGAGGAGCCCGAAGGCTAGGAAGAAAAAGAATTCTGAAGAAACGTTTTGTCTCCAAATACCTCATCACATGTGGAAAGGGAGGACCAGTTACTTCAGTGCAGGGGGTTAAGCCGTGCCAAAGTCAAAGACGTCTCTGGTAGTCTTTCCCATGTCCCACAAATATGTAGCACATTTCTTGAGTTACAAAACAGCAACATTTGCCGTCCAAACTTGGATCCTGACTGGCTCAAGCAAGGTGCCTCAGTGACAGGTCTCCCCAACAGCAGGATCACCAAGACCTTGCATTATCTCTGGCCAAAATGCCCCAGTGGCAGATCCAGGCATCTAGCAGTCCTTGGCATAAATTCAAAAGCTAAGCCCATAGTGTAGATCTTCAGCAAGTGTTTTGTCCCCATGACTGACAGATGAAAGGCAGAGAAAAGACTCATCTATGGGAACGAATATTTATTATTATTTATTTCAATCATTTGTTGGGTTTTTTTGAATAATTTTATTAGTTTTCCAAAATTTTAAAAACAATTATACGAGGGGAAAAAAGGAAAGAGAAACAGAAGAAAACTCAACATCTTACAACAAAAAAGACCCCACAAAACACAAAAGTGGGAAGGGGGGATGGGGAGGGGGATTTGGAATAATTTGTAACCCACTCTTCTCTACCCCAGAAGGGGGACTCAGGGCGGCTAACAACATCTCATAACAACAGTAAACAACAATTACATTGTAAAATACATTAAAATAGATTAACCTATTAAATAACATTAATTAAACAAAACATACTCCAGTTCCGTATTCAAGTTAACCATGTCAATCTGCAGTCCATTTCAATAGACTTATCATCAGTTAATGTCTGCCATCTGTCCAGTATCTAATTAAATGCCTGGTCCCACAGCCACGTCTTTACCTTTTTTCTGAAGGAAAGGAGGGAAGGCATCGATCTAATTTTGCTGGGGAGCGAGTTCCACAGGCAAGGGGCCACCACCAAAAAGGCCCTGTCCCTCGTCCCCACCAAACGTATTTGCGATGAAGGTGGGATCGAGAGCAGGGAATCCCCAGAAGAACTTAAATTTCAAGGTGGGACATAAGGGGAGATACGTTTGGACAAGTAAGCTGGGCCAGAACCATAAAGGGCTTTAAAGGTCAAAACCAGCACTTTGAATTGTGCTCGGAATTGGATCAGCAGCCATTGGAGCTGACACAACAGGGGAGTGGTATGCTTCCCTGTATGTCGCTCCAGTTAGTAACCTGGCTGCCGATCGCTGAACTAGTTGAAGTTTCCAAACAGTCTTCAAAGGCAGCCCCACATAGAGTGCATTGCAGTAATCGATTCGGGATGTAACAAGAGCATGGACCACCATGGCTAGATCAGATTTCCCAAGGTACGGGCACAGCTGCCGCACAAGTTTTAGCTGTGCAAAAGCTCTCCTGGCCACTGCCGAGTCCTGGGGTTCCAGGCTCAGCGATGAGTCCAGGATCACTCTCAGACTGCAAACCTGCGTCTTCAGGGGGAGTGTGATCCCATCCAACACAGGCTGTAACCCAATACCAGGGGTGCTGATTAGGTAGCTCGGGAGCTACTAGTAGATTTTCGGCCCTCTTCCAGGTGATCTTCGGGCCTCACCAGCCGGATGGGGCGCTCCTGCCATGCGCGCGCACAACCTGCGCGCACGTGCGCTCCTGCTGCTGGCTTCCGCTCTCGCGGTGCTTCTTTCACCTGCAGGGCAGGTGAAAGAAGAAGGAAGAAGGAAGCACGAGGTGGGGCCTCTGGATGGAGTGCCCTGCCTCTCTCTCGTCCAGAAGCAGCTGTGCAGCCTCCGTTGCCGGCGAGACAGGCTGGGCGGAGCTCTCCCTCTGGATGCCCCGCCTTGTGCTTTCTCCTTCCTGCAATGCCCCGCAGGCGGAAAAAGTGCTGCATGGGTGGAGCTCGCGCGGTGGCAAGAGCGCGCAGCGACGGGAGCGCGCAGGAGTGCACGGCGGCGGGGGCAGATAGATCTTTTGGACTTGGATGCTTTAAGAGTAGCTCGCATGCTGAAAAAGTGTGAGCACCCCTGCCCTATACCCTGTCCGGCCTTTCGACTGACCAGTAGGACCTCTGTCTTCCCCTGGATTCAATTTCAATTTGCTAGCCCTCATCCAGTCCGACACAGCAGCCAAGCACCGGTTCAAGGGCTGGGCAGCCTCCTTGGTAACAGGTGGAAAGGAGTGACAGATTTGGACATCATCTGCATAGAGGTGACATTGCATTCCAAAACTCCAGATAATCTCCCCCAGCGGCTTCATGTAGATGTTAAACAACATTGGGGACAATATTGAGCCCTGTGGGACTCCACAAGACAACGGTTGTGGAGTCGAACAGGTGTCACCCAACAACACCTTCTGGGACCGTCCCTCGAGAAAGGATCGGAGCCACTGCAGAACAACAAAAAATGCTGATCATTTAATGCAGCTTCAAGTTATCTCCAAAACATGGTAGAATTAATGCATCACTAATTGTAGAATTGACACCACTTCACTGCCATGGCTAAATGCTATGGAATTGCAGTTTTACAAGACCTTTACCTTTTTCAGCCAAAGGGTGCTAGCGCCCCACCAAACCTCAAAGCCCAGGACTCCATAGCATTGAGCTGTGGTATTTAAAGTGATGTCAAACTGCATTAATTTTACAGTGTAGATTCACCCGTAGTCTTCATCTTGCTTCAACTTCAACTAACTCATCAGAGAGGCTCGGACAAAAGAAACAAACTAGCAGTTTTTAGCTCGTGTGTCCTTCCTTTTTCAAAATGTTTTGACATCAGAATAACATTCGATCTTGCTTGGACACATATGTCTCAGTTTACATCTATGATTTTTTTTAAGGGTATGGAAATCTAGGGGAAAGATTTACTATGCAGTGCAGATCTAGATCCTTGTGGGTTTGGCAGCAAGACATGTCAAATTGTCTTAAAAGTAACTCTATAATCTGTAGTTTTCTACTTTTAGGTGAGGATGGAAGTAAAGAGGGCATAATGATGTTTGTGTGTGCGTATAAAATAAGGGCCCTCTGGTAGCGCAGTGGGTTATTTATTTATTTATTTATTTACAGTATTTATATTCTGCCCTTCTCAACTTGAAGAAGACTCAGGTTGGATCACAATGCACACATACACAACAAACATTCAATACTTTTTTTAGACATACAAGACAGACAAACAGTCAGACAGACAGGTATTTTGGCATTTCAACTTTGGTATCTACAGGTTATGCTCGATTACGGCCCTGGGGGGTGCTGTTGCTTCATCCACTATGACGTCGAGTCATTTTGATCATATATCCTCCTTGCTCTTTGATCGCTGGCATTTTTATGGTGTGGTAAAATACCTCTCCGCTTTAAGTGGTCCCTAATTTATCTACTCACAGCTCAGCTGTTTTTGAACTGCTTAGGTGAACAGTAAGCTAGGCTTAACAGTCGAGTGCTCAATCCAACTCGTGCTTTGAACTTGCCACCTTCTGGTTGGCAGTGATCTATTGCTGCTGGTGATTAACCAGCTGTGCTACAGCCCGGTCCTGAGCTGCTGACCTGCTGAACTTGCTGACCAAAAGGTTGGCGGTTCAGATCCAGGGAGCAAGATGAGTTCCCGCTTTTAGGCCCAGCTTCTGCCAACCTAGCAGTTTGAAAACATGTATATGTGAATAAATCAGTAGGTACTGCTCTGGCGGGAAGGTAACAATGCTCCATGCAGTCATGCCAGCCATATGATCTTGGAGGTGTCTAGGAACAACGCTGGCTCTTTGGCTTAGAAATTGAGATGAGCACCAACCCACAGAGTCGGACACAGCTAGACTTAATGTTAGGGAAAACCTTTACCTTTATGAAATATCAACTTGTAATAGAAATGTTGGTTTTGGCATGGAACCATTTTAGAAGAATTTCTAGACCATTTTTCTGTTTAAGATTTCTAAAAAAAAATGGTAAGAAGCAACACAATGGTACCATCAACTCTTATGTTATGAACACTCCCTGTTGAATCAAGTGACTTTTTTTCCATGTCAGGAGAGACTTGAGAAACTGCAAGTCGCTTCTGGTGTGAGAAAATTGGCTGTCTCCAAGGACGTTGCCCAGAGGACACCCGGATGTTTGATGTTTTACCATCCTTGTGGAAGGTTTCTCTCATGCCCCCGCATGGGGAGCTGGAGCTGACAGAGGGAGCTCATCCATGCTCTCCTTGGATTCGAACCTGCGACCTGTCGGTCTTCAGTCCTGCTGGCATGAGGGTTTAACCCATTGCGCCACAGAAGGCTCCAATCCAGTGACTGATATGCTTACTGATTGTTTTCATATAACACTTTAGTAAAAAGCATGCAATGTAAGGGACTGAACTTTTAAAAGCACACTAACAGTGTTCATAGTTGCGCAACAATCATCCCACTCCATTGGCCTGAAGTAGAAAAGTTACCCTATTTCATATCTTTCAGAGTTACTGGACTGTAAATTCCTTGGTGGCCTTTCTGGCTGATGGGATGATGGGATTTGTATCCAACCAACTGGGGCAAGATTGGGCTAAACATTTACCAATTCCAGTCTGCTCTATATTGCTTGACCGAGCAAATCTGCACAGCGTATGTGGAGTGCACTGTATTTGAACTGACAACACAAGAGGTTAAAAATATTGCCACCCGTTGCCAGTCTCTTAAGCCGTCCAATATGCCTGTTTATTAAAAGGCCTGGAATATCTCCCTGATGATTTCAGCTCGCCCAGGAATAACATATTTTAAGTGGTTACAGCCACACAGGAAAAATTATTTTTGGATAAGTAGGTCAGCCCTGTAACCGCACAGGTGTTTCAGCATGTACAAGGCACAGCAGGAAAATATTTTTAAATAAATAAATGTTGCAATGCAAATTAAAGAGAGGGGGGAGGGCAGGGGAAAAGCACCCCTCAGCCCCAAAGCAACCCCTGCCCATGGGCCAGTATTCTTTTTAATGAATCTGGCACCGTTTCAACATTTCTGCTCATAAGCATGACTGTTTGATCTCTATGAGGCATAGCAAACAATTGTAAAAGGGTTTCTGCCAGAATAAAAAAAAGCACAGTTGGCTTATGCTGGTGTATATCAAAAAGCTCCCATGTCTAAATCAGCAATAATTATGAGCACCATCAAAAAAATAAATACACCACACCTGCTTTCCCTGGCTCACTGATTCGACCCTGTAGGCTGGGGATGGCAACGAGGGAAAAGAGAAAGGGAAAGAGAAAAAGGGAAGAGAGAAATGTATTTATTTTATTTATTATTTCAATTTGTATACCATCCATTCCGGATGACTCCGGGCGGTTTACAACACATAAGATCACAACCATAAAACAGTGAATGACAATATAAAAACCCCATTTCCCAATAATCCCACAAAACAGTATTAGTCAACCGACCAAGAATCAGAGGTCAAAAGCCTGTCTAAAGAGCACAGTTTTACAGGCTTTCCGGAAGGCCGGCAATTCGCAGGTTTCTCAGGCCTCCGGCGGTAGGGCATTCCATAGGCTTGGTGCCACCACGGAGAAGGCCCTCTGTCACGTTGATGATAAATGAATGGTCCGTAGGGAAGGGATCTGCAGGAAGTTGTGAGCCTCAGATCGGAGAGATCTCTGGGGAATATATGGGAGTAGACCGCCCCTCAGGTACACCGGCCCCAGACCATGCAAGGCCTTAAAGATCAGAACCAGCACTTTGAAGATGATCCGGTGCTCAATTGGCAACCAGTGCAGTTGCTGCAGGGTTGGAGTGATTTGGGCCCTGGCCGGAGTCTCGCTGCAGCATTCTGCACCAGTTTAAGCTTCCGGATGACCAACAAAGGAACGCCAATGTAAAGAGCGTTACAGTAGTCCAGTCTCGAGATGACCGTCGCCTGGATTACCGTGGCTAAGTCGTTCCTAGTGAGATAGGGCGCCAGCCGCCTAGCCTGTCTCAGGTGGAAAAATGCGGATCTGCTGACAGCAGAGACCTGGGCCTCCATTGTCAGCAGTGAGTCCAACTGAACCCCCAGACACTTTACTAATGACGACGGGCGTAATGCCTCGCCGTCCAGAGTAGGCAGCCAAAGCCCACTCCCACCCGGACCACCCAGCCAAAGGATCTCCATCTTTGATGGATTCACTCTCAACCGGCTGGCTCATAGCCTTCCAGTCACAGCTTCAAGGCATAGCTGGAAACAATTGGGTACAGAGTCCGGCTGGCGGTCCATCCTCAGCACCAGCTGGGTGTCATCAGCGTACTAATGACACTCCAGCCCAAAACTCTGCACCAATTTGGCAAGTGGTCGCATGTAGATGTTAAATAATAAAGGGGAGAGAATGGCCCCCTGAGGGACCCCACAACTAAGGGGGAGCCTCTCGGAGACCATACCTCCCCTCTCCACTCGCTGTCCCCGATCTTGGAGAAAAGAGGACACCCATTTAAGAGCAGTCCCCCTAACCCCTGTCACGGCTAGGCGGTGGGTTAACAATGCGTGGTCTACCGTATCAAAGGCTGCCGTGAGGTCCAATAACACGAGCAGCGCTGATCCCCCTTGATCTAATTGGCAGCGGAGCTGGTCTGTGATGGCGACCAACACAGTCTCTGTCCCATGCCCAATGTCAAGACTGTATACAAACCAAACCTGCTGTTTGAGAACTTTGGGAAGATACGGGGAGCATCTACACCAGTGGTTCCCAAACTTTTTTGGCCTACCGCCCCCTTTCTAGAAAAAAAAAATTACTCACCGCCCACCTAGAAATTATTATTTTTAATTTAATAGCAATTAAACAGAAAGATATATGTATTAATGCAGTGGTTCTCACCCTTTCTAATGCTATGACCCCTAAATAAGGTTCCTCATGTTGTGGTGACTCCCAACCATATTTTCGTTGCTACTTATAAATAATTTTGCTACTCTTATGAATTCTAATCCAAATATCTAATATGCAGGTCAAAGCGAAGGGGGCGGAGCCAAAGAAGAGTGCCGCATGACCCCTCCTAAATGGCCAATCGTTCACCGCCCCCTTAAAGGGGTTCACCAACCCCCCAAATTCCCTTGAGCCTCCCACCGCCCCCTTGGATCACCTCACCGCCCACTTTGAGAATCAGTGATCTACACTGTATAATTAATGCAGTTTGACCCCACTTTAACTATTATGGGTCAATGTTATGAAATCATGGGTGTTGTGGTTTTGTAAGATCTTTAGCCTTCTTTGCCAAAGAGTGTTGGTGTTTCATTAAACTACAAATCCCAGGATCCCACAGCATTGAGCCATGGTAGTTAAAGTGGTATCAAGCTGCATTAATTCTGCAGTGTAGATGCAACCATGGTCAGGAGATGGCACTTGCCTTATGTGGCTCAGTTTAAAGACTTAGAATATTATTGAATACAATCTCAGCCGTTTGAAATTATTTTAACTGTTATAGATCTACCCTTAATGATCCTGGGATTTATAATTTGGCATTTTGAATTCTCTGCTAGAGAGCCCTAATGCTATAGTTAAAAAATGCCCTAGATCAGGCACGGGCAAATTTAGGCCCTCCAGGTGTTTGGACCAACTCCCACAGTTGCTGTTCAGATCTTAATTTTTCCCTACTCATGACCCCTTTCCACCTGATAATGTTTTACATGACTCATGTAAACAGTGTATTTTAATTGCTCCCCCCCGGTCGTATCAGGAGCCAAGTCGCTTTAAATTGTTGAGACAAATGTGTTTAATGTTTATATATGCATATAATCTATTTATGTCCCAACATTGAATGTTTGCCATTTGTATGTTGTGCTCTGCCCTGAGTACCCTTCGGAGTGAGAAGGGCGGAATATAAATGATTTAAATAATAAATAAATAAATGTATAAAAAATAGGTTCAAAAATCAAACTTTGTTGGTGCCTCACCAAACTACAAATCCCAGGTTTCCATAGCATTGAGTCATGGCAGCTAAAGTGGTATCAAACTGCAATTCTCCCAGTGTGGATGCATCGATCAATGTGAATGAATGTACAGTATTTCTAAGTACATTTTCCTGGAATCATGTCTTCTTGGAATGAATAGTGCTGCTCTTCTGCAAATCTGATTCTCGTGATTGATTATAGTATGAATTGAGTGACCACGTTTTCAGAAGTTGGAAAGAATAAAAGCAGAGGTTTGTTGCAATTGAGATGAGAAGGTTTCAAAATAAATAATAGTTGCAATGCTTTCAAAATAGCTAACAAATCTGTTTTCTGAAAATATTTCTGAACAAACATGATTTATTTATAAAATATACATGTAATCTGGTAGGAAAAGAATGATAACAAAAAACCAGGTATAAAATACTGTGTTTTAGTTAGGAAGGAAAGATAGTGTTGCCAAAAAAAGTACAATCAGTTGAATTGATTTTATTCAAAAGTATAGCATGTCTTCACCACCAGGGGGCACTGCAGGGTGGTATTTAAGGGCAATCTTATTGGAACTAGAACTACATGTGAAGCAGGAATTAGTCTTGCTGTGATGACTACTAGCTAGACAAAAAATGGGGACCTTTTCGTAGAATGGCGAGGCAACATCATAAAATAAATAAACATGTTGTCTGATCATCTTAGAGATGACACACAACTTCTGAACTCAGTGTAATTGTGTAGAGTGTGCAGGCATATTTTAAAGATCAGGACAATGTTGCAGTAATTGGAAAACACTTGGAAAAGGTCACGGTGCAAAACACAGGAAAAATTAGTGGTCAACAACGCAAGCATAAATTATTTGGATTCTTTGAAGTTTTGCCCGTTGCTGGGAAGTGCTTGAAAGAAAAAGTAAATGGGTATTATGCTCTTTCTTGGTGTGGGTATCCAGAAAGTAATGTTTCTGAAATGACCAATTACAGTTACACCACATTTCACTATTCTTATGCATGAAAAAAAAAATAAAAATCAGAGCCAGCATGATGTAGTGGTTTGAGTGTTGGACCAGGACTCTGGGAAATCAGGATTTGAATCCTTGCTCAGCCATGAAAATCCACTGGGATAGCCAAGGGCAAGTTGCTTTTTTGAACTGCAATGGCAAGCCTCCTCTGAATAAACCTTGCCAAGAAAGTCTTGTGATAGGGTTGCCGTAGGCTTGCAGACTTGAAAGCACACTATGACCAATACTTGAAAAAAAATATTGTGTTGTGCTATGATCCCATTGTTGCTAGAATAGGGATGGGCAATATGTGCCTGCTAGATGTTGTTGGACTCCAGCTTTCATACATTGTAATCCAGGGTGATAGGAGCTGCAGTTCAACTGTTGGAAATAGCAACCTTCCTCAAGCCTCCAATAGTTATTTGTTATGTATATAATTCAGATTGCTTACTGTATTGTATATTTGTGTATTGGCACGCAATTTTCCTTAACTCTATGTTGCGGGAGGGGCAGCAGACCATGTGATCAGATCTGGGACTGTTTAGATCCCAAACTCCATTTTAGAAACAGTATGCTTTTAGAAGTCAGTAGAAACAGACTGTATAGACACTCTATTAGACTCTCAGACCAGAGAGATGCTTTAGACCAGGCATGGGAAAACTCTGGCCCTCCAGGTGTTTTGGACTTCAACTCGCACAATTCCTAACAGCCTTAGGCCCCTTTCTTTCCCCCCTTAGGAATTATGGCCCTCCAGGTGTCCAAAACACATGGAGGGCCAAGTTTGCCCATGCCTGTTTTAGACTTTGGACTGTTGATTACGTATAACAGGGCTGTCCATCTGGCGGCCCCGGGGCCGGATCCATCCCCGTAGCCTGTTGGACACGGCCCCACCTATGCCCTCAGCCGCCATTTTTAAATTTGAAAAAACTCGATTTTTTAAAAAAAATGGTGGCCGGGGGAGGGGTGGCGGGGCAGGGAGGAGGAAGAGAGCTAGCTCCTCCTTTTCGGCCCCCTCCCTACCTAGGAAGGGAGGGGCGCCGAAAAGGCAGAAGAAGGCGGCGCCAACGGCAGCGCGTCACAGGCCTGGCGTGACGCGCTGCCCCTTGGCACCGCCTACTCCTCCTTTCGCGCCCCCTCCTTCCTAGGCCGGGAGCTGCCGAAAGGGGCAGAAGGCGGCGCCAAGAGCAGCGCGTCACAGGCCTGGCGTGACGCGCTCTTGGCACCGCCTACTCCTCCTTTTCGGCAGCTCCCCCGGCCTAGGAAGGGAGGGGGGGCGCCGAAAAGGAGGAGTAGGCGGTGCCAAGAGCAGCGCGTCACGCCAGGCCTGTGACGCGCTGCTCTTGGCGCTGCCTACTCCTCCTTTTTCGGCGGCTTTAGGAGGGGGCGGGGCCCGGGCTGGGGGCGGGGCCTGGGGGCGGGGCCGAGTGGCCCCGCAGGTCATCAGCGACCTCTTATCCGGCCCTGGACCCGCCAGAAGTTGGACAGCACTGATGTATAAGATAGATGCCCTGTGTTTTCTAACACAGAGAAACTACTTCAAATCCTATCTGTAACTGGACTGTTATGCAAAGTACCTGTATGCTGAATACATGAAGTTTTGTGAGTAAACTTAAGCTTCAAGTAGTCCAGCGGGCGGCAGCCAGGTTTCTAACTGGAAGGACTCACAGGGAGCATACAGCCCCACTGTTGAGCCAGCTCTACTGGCTGCCAGTTTGCTACCAAGCACAATTCAAAGTGCTGACCTTTGCCTATAAATGCCTAAACAGTTTCAGTCCAGCTTACCTATCTGAACACATTTCCCCCTATGAGGCAGATAGAGCATTAAGATCAGCTGATGACGTCCTGCTCTCGGTCCCACTGATTTTGCAAGTGCAACTCGTGGGGACGAGAGACAGGGCCTTCTTGGTGGTGGCTCCTCGGCTGTGGAACTCCCTCCCCAGAGAGATCAGATTGGCCCCCTCCCTCCTGACATTCAGGAAATTACTCAAAATGGGACTTTTAAAACAAGCATTTGGAGAGTGAGGTGAAGCAGCCAAGGCAACTTTGGGATCGGTGCAATCTCCAATGTTCTATGTTATCTTGTTTATGTTACGTTATAGTTTACTTGTTTTAATCTATTATCATATGCTATTTTAGTTATGTGTTGTATTTTATACTCTGAGGCATTAAATTTTGCCATTTACTTTGTTGTGAACCGCTTTGAGCCCCCCCCCCCTATGGTTGAGAAAAGTGGTATATAAATGAAATATATAATTAAATAATAAACCAACTATGTTATTTTAACAAAGACTACTTTGTTTTTGGTCTCTTGAGAGCATGATTTAAACCAAGATGTTTTAAGAGAGAGTAGATGTTTTTGAGCAACTGAAATAACACTTCCGAAACTCTGCTATATGTTTTTTTGTGCATTGGCATCTCTTTGTCCCTAGCAGTTCAAAGAGATATCGAGGTATATCAGTTTAACAGATGAGAAACCTAAATTGCCTTGCATGAATACTAGTGGATATTTACCACTAAGGAGAAGGTTGACAAATGAGTTTTTAACTTTTCTCAGGGAGATTCCTGGTTTTCCCAAATGGTTCTAAATATCCATTTTCCAAAGGGATATGGAGATTGCCATTTTCCAAAATCAACAAGATCTGGAAGCTCCATCAGTGGCAATGTGTGGGCTAAGCAGGGTTGGTGTGCTGAGATTAGTTGTTGCGAGTGCTGGAGAGAGAATGTCTATACAGCAGCAAATAATTCTGATTCAGGACAAGACACCAATGGCTAAGGAACAGACTCAGGCTTTATTGTGAGAACACTATTAAAGAAAACTCCCTCCGGGTGCATCTTGACAGGGCAGAAATGGCAATGCTGCTCCAGACTGGGGTATGTCAGATTAGCAACTCCAGAGGCTAAAATGCATATCCTGAAACTGGCTTGGGAGCTGGATGGAGGCTAAACTGTGTGGCCCCTAATTGCTCTGGTGGGTGGATGGTGGCCGCACGGGCGAGTGGAGGTGGAACTGGTTTGGTGTCACTCTCCAGTGATCCTTGCCCTCTTTGATCAGCCATTTGTAGTAGCAGCCGAGTACAAAAATGGTGCTGGATATTGCTTGCCAACCAGAGTGATGATATCAACATTGACAAACTGATGGGGATGGGGAAGGAGGAATTACCTCTCCTTCCCTTTTCTGTTTCCCAATTGCCTTGTGGCTCTGGATATCATCGGTGCAGGCACTGAGTGATGAACAGTGCTATTTTTGGGCCCAGTTGGTACTGCAAAGAGCAGATTGAGGGGGCAAGAGAGGTGCCATCCTCTGTGCCATTGCTGCTCAAACGCAGGGAAAGTGCAATGGCAGTGTAACCCAATGCAGCTGCTTCCCAAATAGGAAACAGGACAGTTGATTACAAGTGCCTGAAGTCATAGATTACTTGCAAGTTTTGGAAAAGCTTCTGAGTAACCTATGGCTTCTGTTAACACGGTTCATTGCTGTGTTTAGCATCCTTGGCCTTTGTTACATCGAATAAATTCTCTGTGTTGTGCAGTAATAATAATAAGTGTGGTTATTGGCACACTGGGAGTGGTGCCTAAAGACCTTGGCCAACACTTAAAAACATTTGGTGCTGACAAAATTACTATCTGTCAGTTGCAAAAGGACACCCTACTCGGATCTGCACGCATTATTCGCTGATACATCACATAGCCTGAGTTACTGGAACTATTTTAATTAATTTTCCTATTCTTTTAGCTTTTAACTATTGAACTCTTTTTATGTGTTTTATGTGTAAGTCGCCCGGAGCACTGACGTGGAGGGCGACTCATAAATAATAAAATCAATCAATCAATCAATCAATCAATCAATAGTCTTAGACACTTGTGAAGTATTCGACGTGTGATCCAATACAGCAGCCAGGATAGTGATCTTGTTTGTTATGTACTAATCTTGTTGTGTATCTAATAATAATAATGATAATAATAATAATATATTTGTATTCTGCCCTATCTCTGGAGCTGAGAGATCAAAAGTGAAGCAATTCCAAAGTGATGGTGGATTTATACCAGTAAGACAGAAGCAGGAACATACTTTTTTAGCTGCCCCTTTCCTTTAAACAAGTATACCAGGTCCACATGGGCATATTTTTTTGTGAATTTAGTATGGGTAGAGTCACAAAGAAATCCCTTTCTTTCTCATGCTTGTTTGCTGTCCTCTCATTGGACAAAGTTTTTCTGGATTTTCCAGCCATCTTAACAACAATGGAATAGTTACTACCGTTTGATGACAATTAGGGTCTCATCAACATTTAATGCAATTCAAAGCTAGCTTCTAACTATAGTAGCTACACAACAAATGTACACAAAACCATATTCTTCCCAAAAGACCTTAATTTGCATCAGTGTCCTTCCTGTACATTGTGGAATCACCAGATGGGCCTCAAACTGGTTCCATGATTTCTTATGTAGTCATCTGCACAGCGAAACCCCTTTCTTCAATATCGGTTTTAAATTGCACTAAATGGTCAGTGTAGATGGGGCCTAGGACAGCCAGGACAGCCACATCTCATTCCCTAAGACTTCATGGTCATGGCAGACAAAGATTGGCTAACTGATAATGAAAATATAATGATTTAACTGATATGAATGCCTCTAAGACAGGCATGGGCAAACCCCGGCCCCCCAGGTGTTCTGGACTTCAACTCCCACAATCCCTAACAGTGTACCAGCTATTAGGAATTGTGGGAGTTGAAGTCCAGAATACCTGGAGGGCCCAAGTAACCCATGCCTGCTCTAAGATGAAAGGTGAAAAGGACATTGGATAATAGATATGAAGTACGGAGTATATCTGCTTCTGGTGGCTAATGACTGCCATGTTAGTGAGGTGGTGAAACACTCCCAATTTTGTAAAAGAGCTGTCCAATGTGCTGATCTGTTGTGGGAAAATGATTGAAAATATTGGTTAGCTCCTTCAAAATTTGCCAAACCGCTGAGCTGCTGAACTTGTTGACCGGAAGATTCAGGAAGCAGGGTGAGCTCCTGCTGTTAGCCCCAACTTCTGCCAACCTAGTAGTTCGAAAACATGCAAATGTGAGTAGTTCAATAAGTACTGCTCCAGTGGGAAGGTAACAGCGCTCCATGCAGTTATGCCGGCCACATGACTTTGGAGGTGTCTATGGATAATGCTGGGTCTTCAGCTTAGAAATGGAGATGTGCACCACCCACCAGAGTTGGACATGACTAGACTTAATGTTAAAGGGAAACTTTTACCTTTCCCTTCAAAATGTGGAATAAATCTCAGAGCATGTTTATGAGAGCTGCTCCTCTCCTAATATTTGGTCCCTTTTGTGAATCAAAGGGGCTGTTTTCGACATTATTTGTCAAATGAGTGCATTAGGGGCTACTGTTATGGACTTCTTGGAGGTTTCAGGTAGAAATATATCTTAAGAACATAAGAACATAAGAAGAGCCATGCTGAATCGGGCCTCAGCCCATCTAGTCCAGCATTCTGTGTCACACAGTGGCCCACTAGTTGTACACAGGGATCTCTAGCAGAAAGGAGGGCAAAACCCTCACCTGCTCCCGACCCCCACAACCAGTACCCGGGGAAATCCTGCCTGCCTCCATCAACACAGAGGTGGCACTTGGATGTCCATTTCAGTAACTACTGATTCCCTTGGTATCCATGAATCTGTCTAATCCTGCCTTGAAGCTGTCCAGGCTGACAGCTATCTTTTTCTAGATCTTCTAAATCTTTTTCTAGTTCCCATCACTTTGGTTGTGGTTATGATTCAATTTATTTAAATCTTGTTGTATTTGTAATTTTTGATATCGCTTCTCGGCCTTTTGGCTAAGATCAAGTGTAGATATGTGGTTTGTGCATGTAGGATATGAACTTGCTTGCAGCATATTCTTTCCAGATTATGCCTTTAATAGTTTTGGCCAATTTGGAAAAAGGCTTAAATTATAAGTGTATCTTGCTGGATGTGATTATTCTTTCACAGAGTTTCTGGTTCCTCTTTGGATAATATTAGAATGATTTAATTCAATGGTAAGAGTGGGATGTGCTTCAGAATATGCAAAGATTACAAAGACATCAAGCAATTGAATACGAACCTAAATTTTCTTTCCACAAAAAGCATATAGAAAGGGGATGGAACATATATTTCTGTATTTAAGTCTCAGTACTCAGTGGGAGGTTCGAAACATGCTAGAGTGGTCGCAATACTATTTGATAAACCCTGTTCTTTTGATGTTAAGAGAGTGGAAAGGGACCCAGCAGGCAGATTTCTCATATTGCAGCAGTCTTGGGCAGGAAAGGAGTCATGCCGAGCACTTTCTAGTCTCCAAACACAAATCAAACTAAGTGTATGCAATAATTTCTACTAACTTTAAGGGAGGAAGCAACAGGAGAAATTACAACTAGAGGAGATGCAAATGATGTGTTAAATAATTATTTAGAACAGCCATATCATCGAAGGAGGAGGCATTTTAAAAAGATTCCTGCTTTTGCAATTCATAAAGGAAACCAACTTGGTAGATCCCTGGAGGACCATGCAGCCTTGTGATAGGGAGCGAAGATGCATCTACACTGTATGATTAATGCAGTTTGACACCACTTTAATTACCATGGCTCAAAGATATAGAACCATGGGTGCTGTAATTTGACAAAGTCTTTAGCCTTCTCTGCGAAAGAGTGCTAGTGATTCCATGGCATTGAGCCATTGCAGTTAAAGTGGTGTCAAACTGCATTAATGTTACAGTGTAGATGTGTTATATACCTTTCCCTCTAACATTCATTATCTCTCGGCATTACTTCGCGAATGAAGATTCTTAGGAAGGACTCATCCCACGCTTTTTACAAGTGCGTTGATGACTAAAAAGGCCAATCCGAGATAGGCAAGCTCGGTTGCAGAAAGCACAGCAGAAAGTCTCCTTGGGTGATGTTGTTTCCAAGTTGCGGTTCTTTCTGCATTGTCGTTTTTCTTTGAGACCCATTCGACGTGTCTTCTCTTAATCCAACTCATTTAACTGATAAACTGTTCAAAATGTGTATCATTAACACCATCAAATTGTTGGAGAGGTTGAAATGCCCAGGGTTCTGATATTCATATGCGGATAGAGTGCCCCTAATGTTGTTGCTGTTGTTTTTAAAGACCTAGTGTGAAATCAGATTTCAAATATCACAAACCAAATCTTATGAGTCTGGATCTATACAATTTAATAAAATTTCATAAATTGTAATGTTGTATGTCTTTCTGAGAGAAAGAGGTGAGAGAAGAAACTGCGAACCTTTCAAAATGCAAAAAGAGGCCCGGAGTGATGGAGAAGAGGTGTTTGGCTTGTTTGACGAAGTTCCGAATTTAATCATATAGGCATTCTATTTGGCAGGATGAATTACGGAGGGAGAAAGCTATAAACGTCTCTCATTTTAATGGCACATTTACCCATAAATCTAATAGGTCAGAATTCCCATGATAAACACTTAGCAGTTCTTTGAAACTTATGATATAGCAATAAATATAGTTTGTAACCATAAAAACAAGGTTAAGTGAGCTGATTATTTTTTATGTTGCATTAGCTCTATGAGCAAAGAGAATAAAGTTCGTTTTCTGAATATTGGAAAATTTGCAGATGGAACCACAGTCTACATTAGGCATGGGCAAACTTAAACCCTCCAGATGTTTTGGACTTCAGTTGGTAGGCTGTTAGGAATTGTGCGAGTTGAAGTCTGAAACACCTGGAGGACTGAAGTTTGTCCAGGCCTGCTCTACATCAATGGTAGGTGAAAAAAACACATGGCTTGTCATCATCCTCAAGTACTCTTTGATGTGATAAAGCATAATGGCTGTGATTCTACATTGGGACTGTAGAATGGCCAGAATCACATGGCCAGAATCACTGGGTTGCTGTGAGTTTTCTGGGCTGTATGGTCATGTTCTAGAAGCATTCCCTCCTTTCACCCACATCTATGGCAGGCATTCTCAGAGGTTGAGGAGTCTGTTGGAAACTAGGCAAGTGAGGTTCATATATCTGTGGAATGTCCAGGTTGGGTGAAAGAACTCTTGTCTGCTTGAGGCAAGTGTGAATGTTGCAATTGGCTACCTTGGTTAGCATTTAATGGCCTTGCAACTTCAAAGCTTGGCTGCTTGCTGCTTGGGGGATCCTTTGTTGGGAGGTGTTAGTTGGCCCTGATTGATTCTTGACTGGCATTCCCCTGTTTTTTTTTAGAGTTGCTCTTCATTTATTGTCCTGATTTTAGAGTTTTTAAAATACTGGTAGCCAGATTTTGTTCACGGTTTCCTCCTTTCTGTTGAAATTGTCCACATGCTTGTGGATTTCAACGGCTTCTCTGTGTAGCTTGACATTGTAGTTGTTAGAGTGATCCAGCATTTCTGTGTTCTCAAATAATATGTTGGGTCATCAGGTGCTCTGCTATGGTTGACTTCTCAGATTGAATTAGTCTGCAACCATAAAACAATCAGGGCCAGTTTACACCTCCCAACAAAGGATTGCCCCAGGCAGGAAGCAGCCAGGCTTTGAAGCTGCAAGGCAATTCAATGCTAATCAGGGTGGCAAATTGCATCTTTCACACTTGTCCCAGGCATACAAGAGTGGTCTAGCATTATTTGTTCTCAAGTTTTCAATAAAGACTAATAAGGTGAATACATAAGATGCGTTGCAACTGTCTCTTGCTGGCTGCCTCCTTGTCATTCAATGGCCAGAAGAAATCATGGTGCAAGGATTCCACTTTAAGTGCATCCTATCAGATCTTGAGGTTTGTAGTCTGGTGATGCACTTGAGCTCTGTCTGAGGATTCTAAAGAGCTCTCCCAAAAAACTACAAATCCCAGGATTCCATATTAAAACAATGGAATTATAGAGTTGGAAGAGACACAAAAGTCATCCAATCCAACCCCCTGCTGTGGAGGAAAAGCACCCCTGACAGATGGCCACCCAACCTATTATAGTTTGACAACACAGTGGAGCTTTTTGGCTGGGAATTCTAAATGTGCCTTCTTAAACTATAAATTGTGAAATTCCATTGGATGTCACTGTGGCACTTATAGTGGATTCAGAGTGCTATAATTGTGTCTTATGGAAGTTTCTTCCTCCTTCCTCTCTTTGTCTTCCCACTCCCCCTGCCACTTCTCTCTCGCACTCTCTCTCTCTCTGTGAGGGCTTTCCGTCTCTTCTTGAGACCTTCCTTTCCTTCTCCTGTCCTTCCCACCGGGAAGGCTACCAGGGAAAGGGATTCTTTTCTCTTTGGTATGATGATCTCCTTTGGAAATTATGCCAAAGTTACAGGCAGTCCACCTTTGCCTTGGGCCAAAACCTTTGTAATAAAACATCTGACAATGGATAGTGGCACTCCAGGCAGTTTACCATATTTCTTGACACGCTTATTATCTTAGGGACCATTCCTTCATTATGCAGGAGAGATTTCTGGAGGCCAATCATAAGGTTAAAATTAAGTTGTCTGTACATTTATAGGTCCCATTGTGCTTTACACATTTCTAGATGGCTTTTTGGAATACAATGATGTGGTTTTATTAAGTGTTAGCTAAACCCTCTGGTTGTGAGAGTTCATAATGTTTTCAGGCCTTGAAATGCTACTGAGCAATAACGGCATGCAAAAAGCAAAAACAAAAACATCCCTAGGATTTTTTTAAAAGTGTGTCTCCTTGGAGTGTCAATCATGAAGAATCCCAAGGAGCATTTCATTGTAAACTGTGATGTGGCAATAATGATCCCTTGCTTTATAAAAAGTCATGCAAATGTCAAGTGGCTACTTATACTTGTACCAAGGTAACGGTAAAGGTTGGTGCTCATCTCCATTTCTAAGCTGAAGTGCCAGCGTTGTTCGTAGACACCTCCAAGGTCATGTGGCCAGCATGACTTCATGGAGCACTGTTACTTTCCCGTCGGAGCGGTACATATTGATCTACTTACATTTGCATGTTTTCAAACTGCTAGGTTGGCAGAAGCTGGGGCTAACAGCGGGAGCTCATGCCATTCCCCAGATTCGAACCTGCAACCTTTACATACCAAAAAAGGTGGGAAAGCCAGTCTTTATCAATTTTTGTATTTGGTGTCAATTTTAACTGTGTCCATGTGTGACTTGTTACAAAAGGGATTGTCAAAGTGGCTTGCCCAAAAATTGTGTGTGCAAGTATGACACACCTCACGCCAAGAACAACATGCCGACACAATTGGTTGGATAACAATGGCCACAACTCATTTATTGAAAACAGGAACAAAGGGTTGGTGGCCACGCTTGGGTCCTGGATCAGGGTCGAACAGCCCCCATGAATGTCCAAAGGCGATACCAAGCCTGGGGTGCGAGCGGCCCAATGCCTGTCCACGGAAACTTGGCACCCCAGGGGGCCTGGGCGTTATCCCCCTTACAACCAAGGGGCAATAAGTCAACCTGATCCAGGGGCCATGCCACATGCCAAACACGGAGTTGCGACAAAGAACATAACAAAAACATGAAACCATGAACAGAGCAACAATAAAGAGCAGATAAACAAAGGGACACCAACAAGCAATGCAATAAGTAGGGGGGTGGGAGGGAGGCAAAACAAGACTGCCTCCAAATGTGGCCAGGTAGCCCCGGGTAGCTTACTTAAGGTGGAAGTGCAGGCCGGCCGGAAAGAAGGAGGGGCGGGGCGGAGCCAGCCCCCTCATTGGCCGGCTGGCCTTGTTGGTTATATTATCCAGCCTACGGGTACTGTGAGTAATGCGGATTTGATTGTTTATTGTACTGATACTCTGTTTCCATGCGCCTTTAGACGAACCATATGATTTTTACATTGTTGAATGATATACTTATCTGAAAGTTACAATATACATATATGAAATTTATCCTTTCCTGATTCTTGAGTTATTAGTGTGTAAGTAGGCAGGAACTGTATTTTTGCTGGTATATATTGTTTACCCAGAGTATTCTGGTTTGAGGGAAAATGGAGAACCCTAACAAACCAAGATTTGCACAAACTGAGAAGGACTCTATATTAAGAGATTGGTCTTTAAAAGACCCTGCTCAAGGTGCCACTTCGGCAGCAATAGTCACTAGTGATTTAACACAAAAAATTGATGATTTGAAAATTAAGGAACTGAGACTTACTAGAGTAAAACTTAATGCTGCTGCATTAGCAGATTACATCCGGGAGGATATTGTACCAAGAGGTTTGCGCATTGATTTAGCACCAGGCACTTACAAAGAGGATGAGGAGTTTAGTAAAATCTGGTATGAGATTACAGCCAGCTGTTCAAAAGATGTGATGATTCATTTATTACAAAGAACTAATAAGGAAGTAGATGAACTGATTGAAGAGATTGACACTATCAAACAAGAATTATCTGGGCATATTCAACCCAAAGATAGTGAACATATAACAGAAGAATGTGACAAATTGTTCACTGAAATTAGAAACCGAAAAATTAAAAAATATAAGAGAGATGTAGAAGATTATAAAAAGAACCGGGTCCACACATGGAGCAAGAAACCGTATTATAATAAAAACTCCAGAGTGAGATTTCCAGGTGGTGCGAGTACATCTCCTTCTTCAGGAGAAGACTCAGCTAGAGATTCGGACACAGCAGGACCAGCCCCACAACCACAAAGGACATTGAGAAAGAACAGGCCACAGACTGGATTTTATAAACAGACGGATTTTCAAAGAGAAGCCTCCACCAAAAAGACAACTTGATAATTAATGTCTCCAATAAAAAGCTGACTCAAAGAACCCAGGCAGTAATTAACAAAGGCTTATCTTACGTGGTAACCCCGCAATGCAACCAGATAGACATTAGAAAGGACCTTGCAACATTGTTTCGCAATGTCCGTTTAAAAGATTTCTTTAAAGAAGCAGCTCTGACACCTGCACCTTCTAATCAGTTTTATGTTAAAAGTAAATTCACTCCCAACACACCCTCCCTTAATGTAAGAGCGTTTGAACGAGTAGTAAGCAGAGAAGTAAGTAAGATAGACTTGAAGAACACACATAGAAACATGCAATACCAAGATATTAAAATGGTGAAACAGTTAGGCAAAGAGAGCAATATTATTTTCAAAAAAGAAGATAAAAGTGGAGGAGTAGTCTTGCAAAACCTGAACACATATCAAGCAGAAGCGCACAGACAGTTGCAGGACACCAAATATTATGAAAGATTAGATTCTGATCCAACTAAAAAATTCCTCAAAATTATTACTGATGTAGTATACTATGGAGAAGTAATGGGATACATAGATTCTAAGATGGCCCAGTATCTAGTGAATAAGCATCCGAAAGTGCCAGTTTTTTACCATAATCCTAAAACTCATAAAAAAGGATATCCTTTTAAAGGAAGACCCATTATTGCGGCTAACAACAGCATCTTAGAACCGCTCGCTAAATACCTTGATAGTATTCTACAGCCATTTGTGCAACAAGCTCATTCGTATGTGAAAGACACTACAGATCTAATCAAAAAAAGTGGAGAATATTATTGTACCGATGGCACAGTAATTGCCACATCTGATATCTCGTCATTGTACACGAACGTGCCTCTTGATGAAGCCAGAGTGGCCATTGAAGACTTACTAAACCAGAGAATTAAGCCTATTCACCCACCAACGGGGTTTCTTTTAGAGATTTTTGATTGCATAACGGAATATAATTATTTCAAATTTGAAGATTGTTATTATATTCAGAAAGGGGGCGTGGCCATGGGGTCACCGGCTGCTCCCAGTATAGCCAATATCTTTGTAAAATCTTTGGAAGAAAAATTACTAACCATTAATAACCCCCAAACTACATTTTCTAGCCACATTATGCATTGGTGGCGTTTCATTGATGACGTGCTGTTTTTAATTCGCCCTCGTTCCAACCTGACAGACTGCGACCTCTGGCTAGCCTCCTGGCATCCAGAGATAACATTTACAACTGTATATGACACCCAACAAGTTAATTTCTTAGATGTAACGATATACAAAACAGAAAACCAATTGGCGGTGAAACCCTACACAAAACCAACATCGAAAAATGCTATGTTGCATTACAAAAGTTTTCATCCTCCAGCACTCAGAAATAATTTGCCATACTCTATGCTTATCAGAGCTAAAAGAAATTCTACCCAAGATGAACATTATCAACAAGAAGCAACTCGAGTGCTAGAGAATTTCAGAAAAAAGTGCTACCCAATTGATATATTGCAGAAAGCTAAAATTAAAGCGGATGCTACTGACAGAAGTGAATTACTAATCACAAAACAAAAGAAACCCATTGACAGACTTATATGGCCCATGCAATACACCCCTAAAAGCCAAGAAATTATACGTATTGTGAAGCGACACTGGCCGCTGATATCAGATATCAATGGACTTGAGAAGTTCCCCATGCCTGCGTTCAAACGCACAGACAATATTAAAGATTGGCTTATTAAAACGGATCATACCAAACAGATAGCCACTAGTAGTAGCTTTAAAGCGGGATCCTTTCAATGCGGCCATTGCTCCATGTGTGATTACATATCACCTTTAAAAATAATTGAAATACCAGCTGCTTCATATACCATTAAACTTGACCAATTTTTTACGTGTGCCACCGAAAAATCCGTGTACCTATTATTTTGTTCGTGCCCCCGCTTTTATGTGGGAATGACGAAACGTGAACTGAGAAAACGAATGGGTGAACATAAAAGTCGGATTTTAGCTAGCAGTGAGGATACTTTTCTATACAGGCATTTTAAAACTGTCCACAATTCGCGTCCAGAATTTAAGTTTGTAGGTTTACAGCATGTTTCCATACCGCCACACGCAGACATCCATACTGCGTTGTTAAAATGCGAAAGGTCCTGGATAATCCGGACCAAATGTGAACAGCCAATAGGTTTGAATGAGACTCTAAGTTTGATGGATATTTTGCTTTAAGGTAACCTGTAAGTCTCTCCCTGATATGCATTCTAATTAACTTGTGCTGAATTAAGTACTTAAGCAGCTTCCCAGTGTGAGCTTTTACCGAATGTGCGGTCCTACACCATTGAGGTGGATTATTGCATGCTGTGATATCAGCATTGCTATTAAGCATTTTCATTTATTACAATTGGTAAGTGTATGTTTAATCTCCTACCCTATGTTACTTGCCTGCTATTTTTTCAGGATACTATTAAGTATGCTTATATTACAGAAATATTATCATTTGCATGTCAACCCATATGGGGCCACCCTGACGAAGAGAAATTCGAAACGGGTCAGTTACCGGACACGGATATACCCGTAGGTGGACATCCCATTGATCTTTATACTACAGAGTTACTCTACATTGATTATTGGAACCGCGACACTGCATACCCCTGGATTTACCCTTTACTAGATTTTCAACTCTACGTTTGGCCATCGGGCCCAGGATTATAATTTTCTTTGATGATTGACTTCACTACCGGGACACAAATATCATTGTGATATATATTTGACTTTGTGTTATATTATCCAGCCTACGGGTACTGTGAGTAATGCGGATTTGATTGTTTATTGTACTGATACTCTGTTTCCATGCGCCTTTAGACGAACCATATGATTTTTACATTGTTGAATGATATACTTATCTGAAAGTTACAATATACATATATGAAATTTATCCTTTCCTGATTCTTGAGTTATTAACTTGTTGGTGGGAAACCTTCCCGCCACCCAGGGGCTTCTGGGGAAAAGAAGCCCCCTCAGGCAAACAAGATGGTGGGAGGGCATCGCTGCCCCACAACCCACTTGACCGGTGAGTCGGTCAAGCCCACAATCCCCAATAAATAGCTATGGGTTGAATCCAGATAATATTCATGCTTAAAAGCACAAACATTGAAATCAATGGGATTTAAGTTTAACAGTACTGTAGGAAGAACTCTGCTATATTCTCTAGACCCAGAAGCCCACAGCCCCGCTGTAGCCTACACAGGAGAAATTTGATTCAGTGCCTTTATTGTACATCTTACAAATGCTTTCGTTGTGTTGTAGGGAATGTTTAAGTTATAAAAACAGCAGGTTAACTGGGAATGACAAAGGTCAAAATGGAGCCTTATATCATACATTTTATAATAATCATTATGACTGTGCTTATTTTCCAGGAGAAGGGGCGCAGGATCTATACAGCTGCACCTGCAGCAAGGCTATATTTTCTTTGTGGCTGTGACAGAAAATGTGAATCATGGATTCTTGCAGATTTTTCCTGCATACATCATTGGCTTCCTCTGATTTATAGCTATTCCTAGAGGAACGAGTTCTGACCCTGAGTAATAAGTATATTTTGATGCTCTGGGATATGTACTTACAATGTATAACAAAAAGAGGTTTAATGCTGTAGATTACTCAGCCCTGCAGCCACAGAGAACAAGTGAGAGAGAATGCTTTCATAAAAGCTATCAAACTGCATTCTCCACATATGTTCAAATTTAACTGGTTCCACTTTAAGGCAAGGCTCTAAGCAAGCCTGAAATCAGCAATGGAATTAGAGGGCTTGAGCTCAGCTCCACCATGAAGACAACCAATGGAGGACTGCAGGAGCCCATCCATCTCACATGACATTGAGCAAATACCATTCAGGTATGAAGAGCTGGAGGCCCTGGTGGCAGAGTGCATTAAACCGCTGAGCTGCTGAACTTGCTTACCAAAAGGTTGCAGGTTTGAATCTGGGGATCAGGGTGAGCTCCTGCGGTTAACCCCAACTTCTATCAACCTAGCAGTTCAAAAACATGCAAATGCAAGTAGCTCAATAGGTACCACTCCGGCGGGAAGGCAATGGTGCTCCATGCAGTCATACCGGCCACATGACCCTTGGAGGTGTCAACGGACAACGTCAGCTCTTCGTCTTAGAAATTGAGAAGAACACTAACCCCCAGAATTGGACACAACTGGACTTAATGTCAGGGGAAAACCTTTACCCCTATCAAGAGCTGAGGAAGTACCAGAAGCTAGCAAAGCTTCTTTTTGGGTGACAACTCCCAGAATCCCTAGCCAATACAACCAGTTTCCTACCTCTCCATTGGCGCCCCCTTGTCGCAGGGGAGAGACTTGCGTACCCTAATGAAGTTGTGAGCTATGCTGGCGGTGGCATAGCTACTGGTAGGGCCTCCCATGCCAGACAGGTCACAACCAAAGGGTCTGAGAAAAAGCGTCAAAGGGCAGGAAGGGCTCTCTAGCCGTTTGGCAACCATCCTAAGAAAAGAAAAACTCTAATTTCAAACCTGGGCAGATGGTGCTCATCTAACTCTGTGAGGTCAACCATCTAGAGAAGGAAGCTCAAATCAAACCTACGACCTGAGGATCTCGCTGCCACCATTCTAAGCTTGCTAGGCCCCGGCAGACGAACCTTTGGTTTAAAGGGTGAGGCCAGTTCTGTGCACGCTATGCTCCACCAGAAAAATCCATTGCACAGGCTCGAAGGACACTTCCAACCTCCTTAGTCATCAACGCACTTGTAGAAAGCATGGGATGAGTCCTTCCTCAGAATCTTCATTCACAAAATAATGCCAGAGACAGAGACGACCAGTTTTCAAACTCTGGAAAATAATACAAGGCCTGATAATGCTCTGAGTGTTATGAATCACTTTTCAATAACTTTAAGGCATAGGTTCTTTTTATTGGAATTTTCCTGTAAGAGAAAGGGTATCAGAACTTTTGCACAACATTTAGGCATACAGACTCTATATAACTACATTGGATTCACAAACAACATCCAGTTACATTAGCATTCACATTAACCATATAAACATTCACTCATCCTCATTCATACATCACCATCTCTCCATTCTGTCTCCCGGAGAAGAACATCTCTCAGGCTAGACCCTGCTTTCTACTCAGCCTGCCAACTCACAATTCCAAAATGCCAAAACTTCTAAAACACCAAAATGCACCCTCTTTCCAGTTTATCAGCTGTTAGGATTTCTGGAAACATCTGGGGACCCACAGGTTGAGAAACACTGTCCTAGAGCAAATCAAGACTGAACTGTCTCTAGAAACCAAGATGACTGAACTAAAATGGCTGTACTTTGGGCACATCATGAAAAAACAAAGCATGCTAGGAATGTCAAGACTACTAAGACAGAAGGGAGTAGGAGAAGAAGAAGACCACATTCCAGATGGAGAGGCTAACTCAAGGAAGATGAGTCCTTAAATCTGCAAGACCTGAGCAAAGCAGCTGATGGGAGGGTAATTTGGGGATCTCTCACTCAAGGGGTTGTCATAAGAGACAGTTGACTTGACAGCAGCTACTATAGGCATGATGCTGGAATTACTAGGTTTGCCTGATTGCCTGCTTTGCCTTACTTTAAGGTTTAAACTAGCCAACATGTGTCACATCATGGACTTATCTATTCCAAGTGCAATGGTTGTTCATGCTGATATATATATATATATATATATGTGTGTGTGTGTGTGTGTGTGTGTGTGTGTGTGTGTGTGTATCAGCATGAACAACCATTGCACTTGGAATAGATAAGTCCATGATGTGATACGTTGGCTAGTTTAAACCTTAATGTAAGGCAATGCAGGCAATCAGGGAAACCTGATATAGGTGTGTGTGTGTGTGTATATATATCTGAGAAATTCCTGCTGACTGGCATACAGTTTTCTGGCTGAAGGACTCTGGGAGTTGCAGTAAAAAAAATGCCTAAGATTTTTGTGCATTGTAACCTGAGAAACTTTTAAAGTGACACCAGGATTGAACCCTTGATTATTGCTATGCAAAGTGTTTTCTTTTCAACCACATGGGATAGATTTTGCCCATGTTTTTTGTTAGTTGTAACCCATGGATGCGTGAGCACTCATAAGTTGTGCTTTCTTGATGAACCTCAAAAAGGACATTACACAACCTTTGGGATTCCCTTTTCTGGGGTTCCCTTTGCAATGGCAGGATTGAACAGCTTTCCTTTAATGGCCTGCTGCTTTGATCTGATTGCAACTATTTTGTGTCTTAGACATTTATGAAAACGTTTCTCTAGGGAGGTGAAATGATTGCAAATAAACAGCCATTCTTCCAATTGTAAGGATATTTGTTAGCGTTCGCCCTTGATTTATCATGTATCTTTGCCAAATAATGTGCTAATGGATCAGAATTTGCCTCTCTTATTCCTCAATTGGAATCTAAAATGGCCAATCCAATTCTATTTAGTCATTTTGGCTCAAGGGAGCAAGATAACTTGAACTTACGTACTCACTAGATTGGAAATCAACGTAGTGTTACATTGCAACACTGGGCGTTGGGTAGTTACTTTTAAACAGAAAAATAAAAAGCAGTCACTTAATGTGTAATTATTAGTTTGGCATTTCCCTAGGGCTTAACCAGGACCTGGTCT
Source organism: Anolis apletophallus (assembly GCA_030556195.1). Taxonomy (NCBI): domain Eukaryota; kingdom Metazoa; phylum Chordata; class Lepidosauria; order Squamata; family Anolidae; genus Anolis; species Anolis apletophallus. Next base: position 114,574,430 of record JARBWK010000007.1, read on the forward strand.
GTTTCTGCTTTGTATTACTGAACTCCCTTGCCAAATATTTCCAAATCGTATAGATTTAGATAGGACATGTTCCAGAACTTGTTGCATTTTTGTTTCGACTTTTATAGTATTGCTGGTGTAATGAAAATAATACTTTGACAACTTCCCAATTAAATTGTAATATTCACCTGTAAATAGTTAAATAAAATGTCTAACCAATTTATTCCCTCCTTAGACATATTAAATAGAAGTGGGATTTGAAGCTATTTGTATTCGGATTCGTTTTTACACTTCATTGTTATTCACCCTCTTAAATCAACGATTTAAACAGCACACTGAACTAATTTATCATTAGATTCATGAGCTATAGTGATCTCCAGTTCCATATGTTTTCCCCTCTCCTTTTCTTTCTCTTGTTTTTATACACTAAGGGAGGAGATTGGATGGTACCATTGTCTGCTCAAAACTAGCCACAGTTTTTAGATAGACTCTGGCTAGATAAATTCTAGTTAACTCACACTGTTCCGGATCAAACTGTAGTTTCTAATCCTGGGTTGTTCGCCAATCATAAGCTAAATTAGAACTAGGCAACTTATATGCATTCGTCTTTCAACTCCCACCAGAACTAGCCAAACCCTGAAGGACTGGAAGAGTTTATTTCAAGACCATCTGGAAGTTCAGATGTTTTTGAACTGTGTTTTAAATCATGAGTGGGGAACCCATGAGGGGGCCCAGAGGCCAATGTCCTCTCATTATCTATGACAGTGTTTCTCAATCTGGTGGGGAATTGCGAGGGGGCGTCAGAGGGGTCACCAAAGACCACCAGAAAACACAGTATTTTCTGTTGGTCATGGGAGTTCTGTGTGGGAAGTTTGGCCCAATTCTATCGTTGGTAAGAATGCTCTTTGATTGTAGGTGAACTATACATCCTCGCAATTACAACTCCCAAATGTCAAGGTCTAGTCTCCCCAAACCCCACTAGTGTTCACATTTGGGCATATTGAGCATTCGTGCCAAGTTTGGCCCAGATCCATCATTGTTTGATTCCACAGTGCTCTCTGGAAGTAGGTGAACTACAACTCCAAAACTCAAGGTCAATGCCCACCAAATCCTTTCAGTATTTTCTGTTGATCATGGGAATTCTGTGTGCCAAGTATGGTTCAATTCCATCATTGGTGGAGTTTAGAATGCTCTTTGATTGTAGGTGAACTATAAATCCCAGCAACTACAACTCCCAAATAACAAAATGAATCCCTCCCAACCCCACCAATGTTAATTTTGGGCGTATTTGTGCCAAATTTGATCCAGTGAATGAATATACATCCTGCATATCAGATCTTTTCATTACAATTCATAACAGTAGCAAAATGACAGTTATGAAGTAGAAATGAAAATAATGTTATGGTTGGGGGTCACCACAACATGAGGAACTGTGTTAAGGGGTTGTGGCATTAGAAAGGTTGGGAAACATTGATCTTTGAAATCTTAAGTGGCTGAAAGTCATTTTTTTAATATTTCAGGATCCTTTCTAAGAATGGTATGTTAAAAAAATCCAAAAAGCTTACTCCAAAATCTAGATTTCAAAATCTCACTCCCTTTAGACCTTCTTTCTCAAAACCTTCTAATGAACATCTGGGAGTTAGTAAGGAAATGTGTAGAAATCAAGATAGATAATGTCTATTTATTATGTTCTCTGGCCTCGAAGTTGTAATGGTATCAGCTGAAAAAGGAATCCTGATGTGTCTGGCGTGATTTTTGTAAGATATTCATTTATAACATCAGTTTATCGCCAGGCATTCATCATAGCAACTTAATGCATCTTGACCCAAGTAGACCGGTATTCAGGGCAGGATAATAAATATATACTTCAAAGAGTACTTGCACAAAGCATTTAGTTCAGCAGCAATTGATTCAATTTATTCTCATCATATAGTAATTACATGGAGCCAAATGATTGGATTTTGGCAATTCTAGCCTTGCAGCTTGGATCCAGATGTGGCCACTACTGGCTGCTTCCTGGCTTTAGCCATTGTGGCATACTGTATGTAGTCATATATATTAACCTGGGAACTATCTTCTACCATTGTGGGTCTGCTCCCTTTCTATATGATTGCCAACTTTGAGTGTAAGCCATTTAACATTTGTATATACAGGGGCTTCCATCTGAGGAAGATCAAAAAGCATTGCTGGTAAGTTTACCATCTGATCAGAGTGGATTTGAGGAAAGACCATCTTGACCTATTCCCATCACCTGATCAAGTAGTTGTTTCTTACTCATACTCATATGTGGGATCCCTTCACATATCTTTTTTTCCTCTGACATTGGATTTCCCTAGCACTTAGTCAATTGCACACAATTGCAGAAGTATAATTGTTCCCCCAGCTGCTTAGTTTAATTTGATAACACTTCACATCTATTGTATGTGATGCCAATTTTGTTGAATGACAGCTTCTCTACATGAGGTTGCGATAAAGACACAAACATTTTATCTGTAGAAGAACTGCAACCTTGGCTTTTTGAGCAAGCTTTTGAGAATGCAGCAGAATAGATAACATGAAACTATGAATAATGAACATGGAATGGCCAGACGATGTTACTGAAAAACATTGGTGACTACATGTTTTAATGGTTTTTATATATGTTTTTATATTGTTATGTTGACTGTTTTTAATTGCACTTTTATGAATGCATGGCATCGAATCGGGCCAATCTGTAACCTGCCTTTAGTCGTTGTATGGTTGAGAAAGGCAGGCTATAAATGTCGTAAATAAATAAATAAACAAACCGATTGATGCAAACATGGAGAAGATATGTCAATTTTACACCCTCATCCTCCTATATTGTAGCATTTTTACTTATGTATTTACAAAAAATACACAAGCAAGTTGCACATTCTTCAAGCTACATATTGTTCATGAGGAAGAGATGGCCATGCACTATTTGAAGGATGGAGAACAGGTTCATACAGGCTCTATTGTGATTGAGCCTTTAGCTACTACTAGTAGTAGTATTGGGGGAGATGCTGGGTCAATAGCATTAAGCAATAGTATGGAATGGGTGAGGCTCTGGGTGATCAAGAGTCTGCAGCTGGAAGGAAAAGGGCTGCTAGTAATTCTAGTGTGGAAGGATTGGAACAGAGAAAAAGGATCCGGCAGATAGTTAGAGCACCTTCTGATTCAGACACCTTCCAAGGTTTTTTCTGGGGAAGAAGAAATGGGGTCAGAGGAAAGTGATACGGATTTAGACCCAACATTGGTTCAGGAAGTAAGGGATGTGTGTAACGAAGAGTCTAATTCTGACACCTGATGTGGCTTTGACAGAGACTTAGACTGACCTCCTGGGGGTTCAGAAACAGATTGGGACACTAAGTTTTCAACAGCGTTTGCAAGATTGGAGGTCTGCACAGAGCACAGCAGCTGTAGGAGATGCAGCAGCTGGTGCTCGTGATCAAGGAGGGTCTTCAGAAGACAGTGATGTTTAAGTGCTATATAAGAAATGGGTTTTTGGGGATGCATTTGCGGCGGTCAAAGAGTTGATGTCTGGTTCTTTTTTTTATAATATTCTTTATTAAACAGATTTTCAAATATATACATAAAATCGACAGTTTAAAGCTTGATAGTTAAATGTTGATAGTTGATGTCTGGTTCTTGTCTCTGACTTTCCTGTGTTCCTGATATCAAGTGCTTTGCTCCTGTTTCCTGATACTCGTGAGTTATGGGCTATTTCTCCACTTTGTTCTTGGGGTGAGCTGCTGTGGCAGCTCTAACTGATGTTTGAGAAAAGGTGGGGGGTTTGGAATTCAATGTATGCTTTTCTGTTTAGTTACCTGCCGTGTGTCCGTGAGGTGGGGCATGGTCTCCGCTGAGTTTACGTGAGTTCCTGCTACAGAGTCTGGTATTGTATGAAATGGAGGGAGGCTGGCATTGTGTTTGATGGGGACTATGATTTGTGCTATTCATGTATACTCAGCTCCTGATTGCCTTGGATGGTCTCCTCCTGTCTTGGATTTCTGGACTGGATTTACGACCACTCTTCTGGATTCTCCCTTCGGACTTCACATCTGGTGTTTGTTTTGGGCTGTTTTGCTGCTTTATTTTGTGGGACTCTTTCCTGGGATTTTTGAGGGTTTTTGAGCCGAGTTGGCTATTCTTTTGTTTGTCCTTTTTCCAGTTATTGTTCAATAAACCTTTTATTATCCTCTTTTACTCCTGGGTCTGGCTTCCTTGGTCTCTGCACTATGACAGGCTCAGTGTGAATGCTATGTAGGATATTCTAGGAAATTAAACTCAAGGCCCGTGGGCTAAATCCCACCCACCATATCATATGCCTTCCAGATACTGGACTATAACTCTTGTATTTCTCATCATTAGTCATCATGACTAGAGCTGATCTGAGTTGTGATACAGTAACTTCTAGAACACTGCAATTTGTTCGGCTTAGTTATGTTATGTGATTTCAGCTCAGCAAGAATCACAAGGTTGGGGTCCCGGTGTACCTAGCTTCAAAGATCAAATGATACACAAACAAGATGAATCAAATGATTTCACAAACAAGATCTGATTCTCATGACAAAGAATTTCGACTATTTAAATTATATTAAAAGACAAGAGGTTGTGACAGCTGTCAGTCTGCATTCTCAAACCAAGGGAATCAGACATAAAGCAATGGAGGCAGGCAGGATTTTTCCCGGGTACTGGTTGTGGGGGTCGGGACAGAAGTATTTATCCCTGTGTGTAGGAGGGCCACTGTTGCTGGACTAGAGCTGATTAAAAAGTTCTTATGACAAGACATTTGCCCCTCCAGGCACTGATTGGGTCAGGCTGGGGTCAGCTAGGATCTGCACACTAGTTGACTGAAGCACGCTATCCACTGCTGCCATTGATTTGTCTCCAGGTCTGGCAGAAATTCTCAGTTTGAAGCTTTGTGACTGTTTCCTCTGGTGGGTGTGTAGGGTAAAAGAATTTGGGTAAGGTCTGGGTTGATGCTAATTACTGAGGTAGGACAGCCTGAGGTAGGACAATGGTTCTGACTGTCAAACAATGGGTAGCAAAGGGTGTTGGCAGGCATGCATGGGCAGGATGTTGGGCAGCTTCCATTACCTTTTGGTCTGAACTTATTGTTAGGTTCACAGAGTTATTGTGAGTACATTATGCCCGCTGCCTGAAGGAATGGTGGGATTTGTCCTGGAGTGTATGTACAGTACATGCTTGTGCCACTTTGTGGAGTCAGGCTAGAGGTCAACTGTGGAAGTTAACTGAAATTGATTTCTGGGAGAAAGGTCATTCATGGATTGTATGACTGGGACTCTTGATTTAATGGGCCTGCTCATGTTAACTAGCAATTGCATTTATGCCATAAAAAAGTAGTATTAGCCATCTTATTGGTACAAAACACAGGATGACATGCAGGTTTTACAATGTACAATGGACACTGTCTGGCGCCGGTGCCTGGCGGGCGGGGGAATTCACCCCTTCCCAGATGGCGCCCCATGCAGCCATGTCCTTGGCCTACCCGTAGGACTGCCCCTGCCAGCTTGACCAATGGCCATGAACTCTGGGTTCTGAAGACTGAAGCCCCAGGGGGATCATAGTTTGGGAACTACTGGTCTAGATTATCGGTTCCTTTTCAGCCTTGTTACTTGGAGGATGGCCTTCCTGTCCTCAGTATTACAGTTTTAGTTGTGCATATTGTCTAAAGACCATGTGGTCACCCCAGGCTGAAGAGTGTTCCTTTCATAATTCAGTGAATGGATGCCACATCGGCCATTAGTGTATCTCTTGAGCATCTTCAAGATTCCTGTTGGTCAGGCCTGTGTGGTTGGTACTGCACAGAAATTGAATAAGTTATTAAAATTATCTCTTGCACAATCCTACAGCCAATGATTATTCTAAGCTTTGGTGAAAATCTAGACTGGGTTAGTTAAGGCTACTACAGTTTGCATGTTCAACTATCAGCAGATCTCAGGGGAGAAACAATGAACCATTGGCTAATGAACCATTTGAATAGAAAACAGTTCAAACGATATTTAAACCTATTTAGATATATTTCATATTTTAAAGACAACAAAAACCCACAGATTAATATAGTGGATCAAAACTGAAGCCATAATCTCACTAGGTGAATAATAGCTAAGTATTAAATTGGGGCTGAAATACGAGGAATGTCAGGCCCATTTGAGCATCTAAAGAGAAAGTATTTCACGTCTCTTACCACATTCAATAAAGTCCTATCTGAGGTTTCTACTTGCTGTTTTCCTTCCCTGGCAGATCTAATGAGGTAGCTATACATAGAAAGATGTGTTATCTCAAATATCTACTGTACATATCTTCTTAATTATTAATTAAGGAGTTTTTCAAGGCTCTGACTACATTTTTGTAGTTTTCACTTTGTCCTATAAAGAATGGCACCCGAATTCAAGAATGATGCATCTCTTCATCACGTCACTCTTTGACAGCTGTTTGCACCTCACCAATGGATGCTGCTTTTAGCCTATTGATTGTTGGTGATGAACTTCAAATGACATAATTCATTTAACCTTTCCTCTCTTGCTGTGCTAGTGCAAAAGTAACTGTAAATCTTGTTGACTATTACTTAAATGTGCGTTGGCAGCAAGTCAAATTTCAGCTCTCACAACATGGGAACAATGTGTGCTGCACAGCTAAAACCCATTAGCTGTCTCTTTCATTTCTCATGGTGCTCATAGAACACGCTCGGGTCCCAAACGGCCAGCTTTTACAAATATTAATACAGGATTAACTGGCACTAGCTCGCAGTAATGTATTTAATTACATTCACTCTTCAGCAATATTTCATGATATTCTATAACTCAGGAAGGTAATTAATTTTGCCAGTTGAAGAAGTAGTGGGATGCAATGGGACAAGTTTCCCTACTCCTCCAAGGAAAATTTGGCAAACTGTTTAGAGATGGCAGATAAGATCTTTCCCCCTCTTTGTGTGTCAAATGACATGGAACGATTCCTCAGAAACATCTGTATTTCTAGGCAACAAACGGATTCTACATGCTGGGTACTGCTTTAAACAATTGCAGGGATCCAGAGCTTGGGAATTTTTTTAAAAAACTACAACCCCCAAAACTGTTGGGAGTTTCTGGAAATCCCAAGCAAATAGTAACTTTTAATGAGTCTGGCTGTAGCAAAACGTTAGGAACAAAGACCAAACGTGCAAATCAGTTTGACCAAATATCTACTACAGTAGAGTCTCGCTTATTCAAACGTCGCTCATCCAACGTTCTGTATTATCCAACATAGTCTGCCTCCTGCCCGGATCCACAGCTGTTTCAATACATTGCAATGTTTTGATGCTAAATTCGTAAATACAGTAATGACTACATAATGTTACAGTGTACTGAACTGTTTTTTTCCTGTTGATTTGTTGTAAAACATGATGTGTTTGTGCTTAATTTGTAAAATCAAATGTAATTTGACGTTTAATAGGCTTTGCCTTAATCTTGCCTTATTATCTGACATTTTTGCTTATCTAACGACCTGCTGGCCCGTTTATGTTTGCTAAGCAAGACTCTAGTGTACTGACATAAACCAATCTGATTTGTATGAGCTTCAGATTAGAAGGGATTTATCTAGTCCATATTCATAGTAGGATATTGTCCAAAGTACTGTGGATATTAAAAATAGGTGCTAAAAAGTCAGACTCTATTGTCTCCAGGATTATTTATTTCATATCAAAAGCATTGCATAAATTAGTTTAAAACTGATTAAAATAGAAGGTGTGCAGGCAGCTAAATATCTTTTGACCAAAAATGGGCAACAGCAACAGCATTGTCGGTAGCCTCTAACAATTCTTCCTCTGTACATGAGGCTGGGCACAGTGGACAAGCATACAGATGCGGAGCTGTTTGTTCTGCTCCACAGTCACACAAGGTATGGGATTCTTTTAGGTAGTGCCATTTTGCCAGGTTGTCTTTTGATCTGCCCACTCCACTTCTGAGGGACTTCCAAGTTGCCCATTCTTGGTTTGCCCCTGGAGGAAGTCCCTCGTGGGGGGCCATCCAGTTGAGATTTCCTGGTTTAGCTGCCCAGAGGAATACCCTTGCTGTTGCTGGAGGGACGCCAAGAGGAGTGGTAGTTCTCATGAAGCTTTTCCTTGATTTGAGTCTACTGGGAGGAGGCTGGTATACATGTAGTGGATGGCTTTCACAGTGTTCAACCTTATTTCTCTCACATTTAGCAGCAACCACCGATCCGCGCCTGCCATTTGTCCACTACGAGACAGCGAGCCTTCTCTGTTGTGGCTCCTGTGCTCTGGAATTCACTCCCCGACCACCCTCGGGCGATTTCTGAGCTTGCCCCCTTTCGAAGAGCGTGCAAGACCGCCCTCTTCAGGTTGGCATTTAGTTAAGTCTGAATGCAAAGGGCACGCTACATCGGATTTAACAACGTAATCTTTGTTAGTTACTACTGTACTGTATTGATTTTAAGGAAGTTTTAGTGTATGTTTTATTGTATGTTTATTGTACGTTTTATTGTATGTTTTTACCATGCTGTAATCCGCCCCGAGCCTGCAGGGAGGAGCGGAATATAAAATTGAATAATAAATAAATAAATAAACCTCCCATTGCACATCAGGGGGGGGGACAATGCCAGCTAGCTTGTAGAGTTTATCAACAGGTGTAGGTTTAAGACATCCTGTGATTATTCTGCATGTTTCATTCAATGCTATGTTCGCCTACTTTGAATGGGCAGACTTGTGCCAAACAGGGCAGACATACTCGGCAGTTGAGTAAGACAAGGCCAGGGCTGATGTTCTTATTAATTTTGTGTCTGCACTCCATGTGCTGCCAGTAAGTTTTCACAGGATGTGCATGCGTGCAGCTACTTTGTGCTTGGTGTCCAAGCATTGTTTCCTATATGCTAGTGTTTGATCTAAGGTGACACTGAGATATTTAGGATGGAAACAATGTTGAAGCTCTTGACCTTCCCAGGTGACTTTCAATTTCCTGTTGGCTTCACAGTTGCGTAGATGGAAAGCACACACATGTGTCTTGGCAGGGTTAGGCTTCAGGTGGTTATCTTTGGAGTAGCTGGAGAGATCTTTCAAGGCATTAGTAAGTTGGATTTCAACTGTTTCAAAGTCTTGCTTGTGTTGGCCAACTTACTAATGCAATAGATGTCATAATAATATATATCTCATTCACTTGGATAAGATCTGATTTGGACATGGCAAAGCATACATTCTTATAACATATGGTGGGGTGGTTTCTTGAAGTGATGACTGGTCCTAGAATCACTCATACCGACTTTTATGTTATATTAATTTTATGTTAAATAATTGAAAAAAGATAATATATGTAGTTTGATTTTGTATTCCTTCATAGCACGAGGTTGTCCTGGATAGCCCTTGGGGTCTCTTCCGACTCTTTGATTTGATTCAGTTCCATTCTATTCTGTTCTATGAAGCAGACTTCTTTGTGTAACAGCAATGTGCAAATCTTAAATATATTTGCTAGACAACAAAGCTGTTTACTTCTGAGTAAGCATGCACAGGATTGGACTGTGCATATTGACCCCCTGGAATGAATAAAGTACAGCAGAATCCTAAGAAAATTTACTTAAAAGTCAGGTTCATGGTATTTCGGAGAGCTTTTTTCCAAGGTAAATATATGGAGGTCAGGAGAAGAGGGACAGCAGGGAAATGGACGAAAGTTAAAATCCTGGCCATTTTCCAAGCTCAGACAAAACAGATATGAAAGATAACCGTCTGAAATAAAACAGTTATGACTTAAATGATATCTGGATGAAGCAAGTGAAGGGATCTGAAATCATCATGGATGAGAGGAATATCAGCAGTTAAAGGAAACAGTATCTTTAACATGCACTATAATGAGCAATATAGGTATGCCAGAGTCTATATCTATCCTCAGATCTTGATAAGACATCACAAAAAGGGGGAGAGGATGAAGAAGATGAACATTTCTTTGTGACAAATTAAAAATTCACAATTTAGGGTCAATTGATTAGAGTAGGAAGTAGGAAGGTCACTTCCAATTCCTTCCCCAGATGAAGGTTATTTTACCCTCCCTTTCAAGTACACCAGCACTTCAAAATATGTTTGCAGAATTGTGTCCTTTGGCTGCGAGTGTGATCCCCTATTTTAAATCTGATATATATATATATATATATAGATAGATAGATAGATAGATAGATAGATAGAGAGAGAGAGAGGGGGGGGGGGTAGAGAGAGAAAAGTCTAAGGTTTCCCCTGACATTAAGTCTAGTCATGTCCAACTTTGGAGTGTAGTGCTCATCTCCATTTCTAAGCCAAAGAGTCGGTGGTGTCCATAGACCTCTCCAAGGTCATGTGGTCATCATGACTGCATGGAGCACCCTGGTGGTGCAGCAGGTTAAACTGCTGCACTGCTGAACTTGCTGACCGAAAGGTTGGCTGTTTGAATCCAGGGAGCGACATGAGCTCCTGCTTTTAGGCCCAGCTTCTACCAACTTAGCAGTTTGAAAACATGCAAATCTGAATAAACCAATAGGTACCACTTCTGCGGGAAGGTAATGGCGCTCCACATATATTATATTATAATATAATAAATATAATATAATGTATAAACAGGAGGAAGGCTTGAGAGGTGCTGGTGTCCATTTGGAAGTTTTTGGTGCTTCTTATAGGGATCCATAATTCTCACTTTCCAGCCTAACTATTTAAGTGCAAAATTATTATTTCTGCATTATTAGAAACTACAGAGCAAATGCCAAATAGGTCACACTATCCTCTATCAAGAAAGTAGAAGAACTTTGGTGAGATGGAGGGAAGGGGTATTCAAGGCCTATGTGGAAACATGGACGGACACCAATTTGAGGAGAACTGGCTGCTTCGCTTGGTCCCTTTAAACCTGTCTAGAGCTGTAACCCGAGAAGCCCAGCAATGCTGCTAGGATCAGTTATTAGTAAATGCATAAGCTGTTGCTGAGTGTGAAGCAGGCGCTTGGAGCTCAGCCAGTAATATAGTGTTGGACTTGTTCCTCCAAGTGTGCCATAGAATTATTTCCCTCAAGACAGTCCACGTGCTCAGCTGGATTTGACAGAAACTGTAATAGAAAATGACCAGCAGAACGTAAGCAATCCAATATCTCCCCAGGCTTCCCCGAGGAGTGTTTGCTCGCAATTGTTGCTTTGCCAAAGGCAACAGAGCTGTGATTCTTGACTGTTTTCTATCAGGGATGCCTCCAGCAAGCAGCGCTTGAGTTGACTTGGGAGAGTCTCTGGTGCCTTTGAAGTCATAGAGGATTGTGTTGATTAAAACAGACCTTGAAAGGGATGTTCAAGCCTATCCAGTAAACTCACAAAATCCTTTTTACACGAACATGACTATCATGGGAGCCGTTTTCCTGTGGGTTCGTCCCATGGTGCTACTATAGGGTTTATAGGCCTGCCTGCATGGGCACAGCCAACTGCAAGCAAAATAATCACCCAATTCTCAGTTGGACAATGATTTTGTGTGAAGGAAGACTCACATGTTTTCCATCCCACATAGCAGTGGACAGATCTGTTAGTTTTCCTTTCCCCTTCATTTGAATGTTTAGCTCTCAAATTCTTTCTATCTTCAGTAGATGTTTGCAGATGTTGATACATTCTTCAGAAATAACTTGATGTGAAAATGTCCTCCTCCTTTGTACCAGCCAGATTTGACAGGTATAGCCATTTCCAGCACGTAAAGGAAGTTATATCAGTTTGCCATATAACTAATAACATGCCTGTAATGAAGTTAATATATGTATTGTTTTATTGTTGAATATGTGGTTATATGATTACATTTGTATTGGAATATAAGGTTAAATGTTGAACAGACCCTAAAGGGTTAACTCTGATAATAGAGGCATTTCCCTCCAAAGAGAGTATGTTACTATGGAAACAGGGGGAGGAGCCAGAGAGGAATATGCAGGGGAAGGGAGATTTAAATTGGGAAGAGGAGAGACAGTGGTTGTTGTTAAGCCAGTGGAAGGCAGGGTTTAGAGCAGGGGTGGGCAATTATTTTTTCCAAGGGGCCACACGAGAGCCAAAAAATATTATGGAGGGCCGCACCTAAAGGCTGAACTACATTCTAATCTACATTATTTATTTATTTATTTACTATATTTACTATATATAACACATCATTAATATTAACATATTAATATATCAAGAAATATTCATATATTATTAGTATTAATATAATTATTATATTATAGCATATATATATAGACATTATAATATATTGAAATTATAATATAACATTATTATATTATATTATTTAGTATATTATTATATTATTATATTTTTTAATAAAATAATAATAAAAACCACTAAAATAAAATAAAATAAAATTAAAGAAGACAAGATGTGAACCAAGATGAAGGTTGACATCCTCAAGAGAGGAAGGATCCCAAGATGGAATGGCCCAATGGACCCAGCCCAGAGGATGGCAAAGCGGATCTAGTCGCCGCCGCAGCAGAGCAGAGAAGAGCAGAGCAGAGCAGCAGGCAATCGGAGGTTGCAGGCCTCCACCCGCTCTCGCCCCCAGCTGTTCCCCAGCTGATCGCCCTGCTATGGAGTGCCTGCCATCCCTGGAGGCCAAGAGGAAGGGGTGCCGCTGCCGCCATCCCATCGCAGGCTCTGTGGGGCCTGTGTCAGCAGACAGGCCGGAGGAGCGGTGGCTTTAGAGTGCCATTCCTGGAGGCGATTTGGGCCTGCAGGGGGAGCACTTGGCGATCTGAGGCGGATAATCACCCTGGCGACCCGGAAGACGATGGGATGGCAGTAGCGGAACCCCTTCCTCTTGGCCCCGCCCTTGACGCCCTTCTCCCTGGGCCGAACAGAATCAGCTGCCGGGCTGGATCTGGCCTGCGGGCCATAGGTTGCCCAGCCCTGGTTTAGAGAGTGGTCGATGCTGTTCTGAGGTAACAGAAAGACTGCTGTGCTTTTTAAACTGCAGAAAAGGCAGTATATTTTAGGGAACTGAGAGAACAGTTTCTAGAGTAGGTTAAGCTGGAGAGTTAACCTGAAGATATAGGTAGAAGCCGGGAGTTTGGTAAATCACCTATGGTATAGCAGTTGACAGAGTAGGCCTGCTGAGTTAGTGATTAAGGAAGAATAGTAAGCAAAGAAACACTGTACTTCAGTAGCGAGAACTGTGTATCCTCAAGAATTGTAACTGAGGAAAACTAAGCAACTAGTAACAAAAAACCAATAGCCTCTGAAACCACCTAAGATTTTGCAACTTTGAAACACTCAAGCTTCTATACAAACTGTTAAATAAACTGTTTGATGTTCCTTTACGAAATCTCTCTCAGTCACATCATTTCAATATATAAGCCTCAAACAAACACCTTTCCATCGGGTAGTCAAGATTTTATATTGGTGGCCGTTTAAATAGTAACGTGCCAAGTCAAGTTGGAAATAGATAACATCGTTACCGGAGATCTGTACACTTGGTCTTCAAACCAAAACAAGTAATTAAGAATTGGCCATCGTTACAATAAAGTGACAGGGCAGATCGTTACAAAGTGGTGGACAGAGAAACAATCGGAGGGAGGTCGTTATAATGCCCATCAAGAAAAATGAGATAGGATTCTTAATTCATAGTTGGGTTAATAGAAATCCAACTATATCATAGTTGGATATATAAATTTTCAGACTTGAAGAATCAAATTACAATACAACCCCCCTTATCTATAGATCCATGATTTCACTTACTCATCAGGCCTGTAGCCTGGGGGGGGGGGTGTGTGGTGGTGTTGAGGAGCTTCACCCCCCCCCCAATTGTCAGGGTGGTCCGTGAAAAAGCCTTACTTGTACGTGGCACGGTGGCATCCTTGTCCGCACCTGGGTCCTCGGCGCACTCTTGTTTATTCATATCATGATCTGATCACCATGCTCAATATATTCCATATGCATAGGGGTATTGGGATAGCAATACAGAAGGTTTGCTAGGGTAGATCCTCTCTCACTTAGACTCAGCCTCCCCCCCGGAATCAAAATCCTGGCTACGGGCCTGTTACTCATTTACTCATGAACCAAAAGAAAAGAAAAATCCCCCTTGGAAATGCTTGTGGGTCTCTGCAAGTCTCTCCCGTGCAACCCTATGATAGGCTTCTAACCCAAATATAACCTACATATAGGGTTGGCTAATATTCAGTTTCATGCATCTATGGGACATTTTTGGAATGTCCAAGGATACAGAGGTCAGATTGGACTCAAATCCCTGAACTTAGATGGACAAATGGCTTTCTTTCACACTCCAAAGAACGTCACATTCTTCCCTTTCCAAATATGAAAACATTAGCAAATTTTGTTAAATTCCTATGAAAAAATCAACAAAATAAAATTGCCACCCATTCATAGACCTTGCAGAAGCCCTTAAATCTTGGAAGAATACGAGTTATAAGAAGAATCAAAAGGAAGAGGCTTCAAAATCAGGGTGAACTGTATCCTAGAGGGAGACCTTGGCCGATTCTTCGGTGCATCTGAATCTCTCCTGTCTTCTGGCAGGTTCAATTGGCAGCACCAATATTTCTCCAGTTGTAGCTGCATCCCAAATTACTTTGAACACGGTTTAAACCAATAGAAATATGCAAAACACAAAAGGGGAGAAATGGGAGGATGAAAGAGAAACTGGGGCATTTTAAAAATCAGCTGAAAACATAAGACATTAGAAAATATCAGACTGCTCTTGACAAATCGGGCCATTTCAAGCAGGCATGGGCAAACTTTGGCTCTTCAAGTGTTTGGTTTTCAAGACCCAGAAATCCCAGCAAGTTTACTAGCTCTTAGGTTTGATTTAGCGGGAATGTGAACCAGACAACTGGTTCTGCACAAAGGACCAAGGCATTGACATCTCTGGCCTATCCTCTGTTCAGATATCAGCCAGCATGCCAACAATTTAATTAAAAAATAGCTTCCTAACAGCTACAGAGATACTTGCAGGGACATCTCAGCAAGCCTCATTCCAAATGTGGCAGGCGAAAACCTGGAACCTCAATCAGTGGCTGATACAGGATGACAAACTTCCTCCTGGGCACAAATAAGACTGGGAGACTTGGAAGCTGCTGAACAGATTGCACTCTGGCACCACAAGGTGCAGAGCCAACCTTAAGAAATGGGGTTAACCAAGTGGAGTCCATGACATGCAAGTGTGGAGAAAAGCGAACCACGGACCACTTACAACAATGCAGTCTGAGCCCCGACATATGCACAGTGGAGGACCTTCTTACAGTGACACCAGAGGTACTTGAAGTGGCCAGCCAGACCAACATAATGCCAACAAAGGAAATCCAACATAATGCCAAGTTTTTTAAACCTTTGTTTGTTTTTAAAATACATTATAACTATATTCTCAATTTGCTTCTGACATGATAAATAAACTGGTTCTGCAAGCTTTCATTTGAATATTCCACAGTGATTCAAAATAGCACTATTTGGGATGATTATGGGAAATTCAAATGATAAAACCAACTAATCATTATTGATTTTTCTTACTTTTTAAAATGGAGTCCTGGTTCAGATGTCAGCCCTGCTTAAGGAGCCAAGCAGAACTAGATATGTTACTTGTTTGGACTATTATCAGTTAGTACTGCAAGTGGCCATGCTGGTTCAAGGATTTTGTAATTTTAAAGGTAATTTTTCCAAAATCCAGTTATCAGAGGACATCAAACCAGATTTTGAATCTGTTATTTGTACCTCATTGTAGCTGTTGCACTAGAAGTGGCTAAATTATTCAACCAGAAAATCCAGATTTTGTAAGTAGTTGTACATAGGTACAACTACTTCTATTTCACACATTTCTCCCAATGTATTCTCATTCAGAAATGTCTGTTTGAAAATTCTGATGTTTTTAAAAAGTCAAGATGATTATCAATGTATGATAATTGAAATAGTTTCTGCCCTGTTTATAATTTATTACAAATTTTGCACACTTTTTGCTTTTGACTGTATTAAAAACCCAACAAGAAACTTGCACCCATTTGGAAAAAAAAACCCCCCAACTCATTGCTCTGTGGTTTTCAGAACATTTCCAGCTGTTTTACTGAGAAGTTAATTGCAAAATTTGAGATGTGTACCCAAGAGGGGACCACAGTTATGGATCGCTGAGCACAGCAAGGGCCTGATGGACTCGGCAAGTGAAGGGGAGGTTAAAAACATGCACCTGCAAACACTACAGGAGGTGAGGTTGGAGAGACAGTCTCCATGCAGGCAGGTGGCTGGAATTTTGTAAAAGTTGTGACTGTGTTTTGAAGTGCAAGGTGAGGGGGTGGGCAGCGGGTGAGGAAAGAGACTGCCCAGGATGTGTATTTGGAAAATATTCTGCAAATACATATTTCATTGACTAGTATTTCTTCAATTTATATATATTTTAGATGGCTATATCAAGAAAGCGGCAATGTTTCTGTTTTTTAAATGTTTAAAGGGGTATTAAAAAGAACAGGAGGGTATAAGAAGAATTAGGTTGAAGTATTAGGAAAAGCCCTTTCTTAGGTGTCCGTCTCCTGTTTGATCAACTAATCAGACAAAGTTCAGTTTAAAGCAGAGAAATGTCAACTATGGGTCCCATTAATGCTCATCTGCAGTTAGCATCACATCACGCAAGTACACAGGTCAACTGAGGCATATCCACACTGCACAGTTACTGCAATTTGACAACACTCTAACTGCTATGGTTTCATCCTATTGAATCCTGAGACTTATATGTTGGTGAGGTCCTTAGAACTCTGTATGCCATTAGAGCTTACCTGCCTCAATCCACATGGAGAGGTAAGAAACAACAACAACAATTATTATTATTATTTCTGGACAGACAAGTCTTCAAGAACCTCTAAGATGAGACTAATACTAGGATTCTCTAGAATGAAGCCATGATATTATAAGTACATATGACCACTTTATCAGTAGGGAATTGTAGAAAATAACAAACTCTATATTTTGATTATAATTGGGCCAAAAGCATACCATAAAACCAGAAAGCTTTTGTGAGAGGATTGAGATTACAAGGAAAAGCATATTGCAACTGATAATCTATTTATACTGTGTCTTAATCCTGAGGGGTATCTGCAAGTTTAGTTCAGTTTGGTTCTTGGGAGCCAAATATTCCCAACATTCAGACCAATCTGGATCTAGCCCCCCTTGACTCAAATCTTAAATGAGAGCTGACATATAAAAATGCAAATATTCATGCTTTACATTGGAGGAAATACTGCATGTTTTAAAATGGTTAAAATGTTTATTCACTTTTTAATAGTTGAAGTTTACTGAATTTGTACCCTTTACACAGACAAATAGATGGTTTGTGTGTTGCATCCCTTTATATGTTTTTTTTTTACAGAGGGGAAATGTCAATAGATGATGGTGGTGATGATTTATTTATTTATTTATTTATTTCCTCAAACTTCTATACCGCCACTTCCCGAAGGCTCAGAGCGGTTTACAAGAATTGAGAGAAACAATAACACAAAATCACAAACAGATTAAGGGAGGGTAGGGAAGGGGAAGGGGGACAGGGAAGGAATTAGGGAAAAATAATGATGATGATAATAATAATGATGAACTGGAAGAAATGTTCAGTTGGTAGTCCCATAGGAAAGGATTGCACATGTATGTGCCTTCAAGGCCCCTTCCACACAGCTGAACACAATCCCACATTATTTGCCTTGAACTGGGATACGTGGCAGTATGGACTCTGGTCCCTTCCACACAGCCCTATATCCCAGAATATCAAGGCAGAAAATCCCACAAAGTCTGCTTTGAACTGGGTTATCTGTGGGATTTTCTGCCTTGATATTCTGGGATTTAGGGCTGGGTCGAAGGGCCCTCAAATATTCTAATTCAAAGCAGATATTGTGGGATTTTCTGCCTTGATATTCTGGATTATATGGCTGTGTGGAAGGACCCCTAGTTGCCTGTTGACTTATGGCGACCCCATGGATTTCAAAGGGTTTTCTTAGGCAAAGAATGATAAGAAGTGTATTTGTCAGTTTGTTCCTCTGAAACATAGCCTGTAGCACCTGCTAAATAGAGTGACATAAAATAGTATTGCTGTATTTCGTGTGTGAAAAAGCAAACATGGTAGTTAACACTACTGAAGCAAATGCAAATGCAGTGATGGTACAAAAGAATGCATTGCCATTACACTGCCTTTCGGAGTATGGGAGGTGTGTGCACATGTGTGTATATGTATATTTTCTTTCAAGTCACTTGCTGATTTATGGGGACCCCATGAAGTTCATAGGGTTTACCTAGAAATGAAATACTCAAAGATAGTTTTGCCAGTCCTTCCTGTGAAATATAAGTTGCAGCATTTGGGATCGGTAGGTGGTTTCCTGTCCAGTAAATAACCTGTCCAATATTGAAGACTATCCAAAAAAGAATATCCTTAATTCTACTACGCTCTTTAGATCATTGCAATAAAAATGGCAGCATTTTTTTTCACATGACCCTACTCGCATAACATGGGAATTAATGCTATAAAGAGGATTTCAGTTAAAAAAATATTTAAAACCTGATTGACACATTCTGCATCTTGCAATTACATAAACTTGTACTACATTACAGGAGCTGATGCCTCATTTTCCCATCTGTTCCCCCTGCCATCCCACCAGTCTTAGGAGGCAATGAGGAAAGATTACACAGTGGAGACTTATGCAGATTTTCCATTGCTTTATTAGGTGTGTCTGATGCAAAAACTTCTAAATATTGGCGTTTGCTGTAAGTGTTCAGATTAGTAAAGTTCAATGTGATCATGTATTAGCAGTGTCTGGATTATTTGGTAATGCTTTGTCTCTGCTGGCAAAGTCTGGTGGAAATTCCAGAAGCATTGGGGAGGTAAGGATGCTCAACCAAGAAAGTCCTACAGCTGTGTTACTGAGCATCTGAAACTGCAGATCTAATTATAATGACATATCTATTTGGAAACACTTTTCATTGGTTCAAATTAGTGTTAGGAATTGTCTGGCCCTGGTTAGTGTTGGATTCCAGCAGCCCTGGTTAGCATGGCTAAAGAGCTGCACTTCAACAATTAATATCCCTGATTTATCTTGATATTAATGAACAATACGATCCCCATAGCCATGGGACTGGTATCTATGGTTTCCTTTATCCCCATCCAACAAAATATCTCTTCCCTAGGCATTTCCTAGGTTCGCCAGTATGACTGTGATATTCTTGGGCCAGAGTTCTCTATAATAATAATAATAATAATAATAATACACTTTATTTATATTCCGCTCTTCTCACACCAAAGGGGACTAAGAGCAGATTACAGGTACACATACTTAGCAGACAATCCCTGCCATTTCCACATACACACATATAGATGAACAGAGGCAAACTCTGGCAACCAGGTGGGGCTGACGCACTCTTCATCTCTCTGCGTTCCCAGCGTCCCTGGTTGTTCCTTCCACATTCCTCAGCATTCCTGGAGTTCTTTAATGGCCTCATAATTCAGTCAAAATTTGCCTCCCCACTTAATGTGGTACCTTTATCTCCTACTTGACAGATGTAACTATCTTTCGGGCTGCAAAGGTTGACAGCAGGCTACACTTAAAGGTTGAGCACCCACCTTGACCTGAGCAGGCCTCGAACTCATGACCTACTGGTCAGAGAGATCTTATGCAGCTGACACTTAGCCAGCTGCTCCACATTCCCAGTGCAGATAACATATTATCTATGTTTGTGCTTATCCATGTGATGTCTCGTAATTAGTCCCTGCAGATACAGGAACTATACTGTATTTTCAGCTGTTGGTATTTTAAGGTTTGTAAGCTTAGTGTGGATATTTTTGTGATCTTTTTTATGAAAGGAATTTCTTTTCACGTATTCAGAGTCACTTTAACAACAATGTTAGCTCACTAATATGGATTTCAATACTAGGAAAGACTTGATACATTGATGAGACTACACAGAGAAGCCATTGAAATCTACAAGCATGTGGAGCATGAAAATGAACAAAATCTGGCCAACAGTATTAAAAAAACTCCAAAAGCAGGACAGTAAATAAAGAGGCACACTCAAAAAATAGGGGAATTCCTGACATGAAACAATCAGGGCCATCTAACACTTCCCAAGAAAGTAACTCTCATGCAGGAATCAGCCAGGCTTTGAAGCATTCAATGCTAATCAGGTGGCCAGTTGCAACACTCACACTTGACTCAAGTGACTAGTGTGATAAGGGACATGAGAGAAGCCTCCCCACAGGATTGCAAAACATCAGAGAGTCCCCTGGGCAACGTCTTCATAGACGGCTGATTCTCTCACTCCAAAAGCGACCAGAAGCGACTTGCAGCATGCAACCAAACAAGCAAACCAACCAACGAACCTTTTCAGGACCAACCATAACAATAATCTCAATCAACATTGAAGGCATGTCAGTTGCCAAAGAACACCTGCTCTATGAACTGTGCCGAGGTAGGAAATGTGATGTGCTGAAACACATCCAAGAAACACAGAGGGATAAACAACAGAAATGACCAAAAGTTCCAGGAATGATCTTAGTAGCGGAAAGACCACATGCACAGTATGGAAGCGCTGTCTTTGTAAAACCAGGCCTCCAGGTCAGCAGTGCCCACAACACTGAAGAAAACACCTTAGAGGTTATAACAGTAGAGCTTAATAACATCACAATTACCTCTGTGTACAAGCATCCAAATGAACAGTTTTGTTTCTCCTCCCCCGAGAACTTTGATAGGCACCAAAGAGCGGTAGTAATTGGTGACTTTAACAGCCATAGCCATGTATGGGGCTATGCTCAAGAGGATACAAATGGAGAGGCTGTCGTCTCCTGGTTTGAACTGCACAAACTATCACTCATTCATGTTAGTAATCTCCCACCATCCTACAAGAGTGGAAGATGGCATCGAGGACATAATCCAGACCTCTTATTTGTGAGTGACAGCATTGTGCAACAATGCACTAAATCAGTAGGACCACCAATACCAAACACACAGCAGCGACCAATAGTATGCCAATTGTTCCCAACTATAAGGCCTCAAGAAGTTCGATTTAAATGAAGATTCAACTTCAGAAAGTCAAATTGGCCTAAATTCTCAGACATATTAGATGACATGATCATATCAGTCGTGCCAATCCCTGAGAAATATGAGCACTTTATCGAAATAGTGAAAACCTGCTCACGGGCATCTATACCAAGAGGATGCAGAACCCACTACCTTCAGGGCATTACTTCTGAAACAGCTGCCTTGTTGGAAACTATTATTCTCCTTGATTAGAAGGCTCCTCAGCTCCTCCTCGCTTTTGACCATCAAAGTGGTATCATCTGCATATCTAAGGTTGTTAATGCTTCTTCCAGAAATTTTAATTCCAGCCTTGGATTCGTCAAGCCCCGCACATCGCATGATGTACCTGCATTATAGTGTCAGTGTAAATGGAGTCTGTATGATGAGGAAAAGCTGTATTCCTCAATGTGTCTTATTTTCCAGTATAATTGTAATTCTGAAAGGCTTCTATGAGATTGTCATATAATAGTGGCAGGAGAAATAGAAGCATCAAAAACATGTTGTGTCTTGTCCACCACTGCTGTACAATAGCTTGATGGTGACATAGCTTTCAAAGAAACAAAGATTTACAGTTGATTAAATGAAACTTTACAAAAGAAAAGCCTTATGTCTGACTTTGAAAGCAAGGTTTAACCAGAAGTGTGTATTTGCTCTTAACATTGAATGAGACATAATGTTTGTTGTATGTCAGTGTTGAACAGACTCCCAGGGCAAGTGGTGGAACCCCATTGCTTGCGACTCTTAAAAGTGGATTAGACAGCAGACTCCAAATCACCCTGTAGGGAGCAATCTTGCATTGACAGTGTGATGGAATAGATGACCTCATAGTACAGCTGTGAGCGGAAAAAGTCTAACATATGAGTTTTTCTTCTCTCGTGAAGCTATGCTGTGATACACCACCAAAGAATGAAAGTAGATATATAGTAAAGTATTTAGAATGTAATGTTTCCTTTATTAACCTTTAGTGTTGAGTTGTTTTATATACTGTCTTATAGACTTATAATGCTACAAATTGCAGAAGTGGTTTACTCCCCATTTACGCAGCAGGACAGGAAAGAAGAGAGGGGACAAAGCTCTCTCTTCCCATTAGGCTCAAGCCAAAGGGAACTGCTACATCTTGCCCTAGCATGTGTGTCATTCCTCTTTAATTATTAAAATCTGGAAAAATGTATGTGGTAATCAGGCTTCAAGGCAACAAGGAGGAGGACAGAGAAGATCCAAGAAACTGCAGACCAGTCTTGCTTGACTTCAATATCAGGAAGATACTGGAACAAATTATATAACTAGTCTGTAAGCATCTTAATGATGTGCCAATATCAGTAGTGATGATGATGATGATAATGATTTTGTGTGTGTCAGGAACAACTTGAGAAACTGCAAGTCGCTTCTGCTGTGAGAGAATTGACCACCTGCAAGGATGTTGCCCAAGGGACGCCCGGATGTTTCGATGGTTTACCATCCTTGTGGGAGGCTTTTCTCATGTCCCCGTATGAGGAGCTGGAGCTGACAGAGGGAGCTCAAACAGGCTCTCCCTGGATTCAAACCTTTGACCTGTCGGTCTTCAGTACTGCCAGCACAAGGGTTTAACCCACTGTTCCTATTGCTCAGCATCATAATAATGAGCAAGTCTTTATTTATATCCCACCTTTCTCCAAAACTGAAACTCAGGGCTTTAATAGATGCAAGCATGATTTTGTCGAGGACATAATCAGAATTCTTTTATTCTGTGGCTATGAGAATTCTATCAACCTAACATACTGTATATTGATTTCAGAAAGTAATTTCCGCCCACTATCTCTACTGAATGTAGATTATAAAATCTTTACAAATATTCTGGCAAGCAGATTCAAGAATTTTTTACTGAATTGGATAGGAGAAGAACAGACTGGCTTTTTACCAAAAAGAAGTACAAAGGACAACATAAGAATAATAGTAGATGTTTTAGAATATTATAATACCAACACCCAGAAAGAAGTATCTTTGCTTTCTCTGGATGCAGAGAAGGCATTTGATAATTTAAATTGGGATTTTTTTAAAATTATGCTAAATGAACTATATATAGGTTACAAATTTAACAACGCAATTAATGCCATATACACTGACCAAAGAGCTAGAATAAGAATAAATGAACAACAAACGACAGAATTAAAAATTACAAAAGGCACTCGACAAGGATGCCCTCTATCACCTCTGATCTACATTTTTGCTTTAGAAATACTATTGAAAGCAATAAGAGAAGATAGAGAATTAATAGGTTTGAAAATTAACAAATATGAATACAAAACGAGGGCCTTCGCTGACGATGTCATATGTATAGTGGAAGACCCTATAAAGAATATAAATAAATGGTCAAGAAAAATAGAAGAATATGGCAAATTAGCAGGATTAAAAATAAATAAAGAAAAAACAGTAATGTTAACCAAAAATATATCTCAGACGTCCCAAGAAAAGCTACAAAGGATATCGGGTTATAAAGTAAGTTCAAAAATAAAATATTTGGGGATTTGGCTAACAGCCAAAAATGCCCAACTCTTGAAAAATAACTATGAGGAAACATGGAACAAAATTAAACTAGGTTTAAACAAATGGAAATACCTAAAACTATCACTATTAGGTAGAATAGCAGCCATAAAGATGAATGTACTTCCTAAAATTCTATACCTATTCCAAAATATACCCATAATTAGAAATCAAAAGCTGTTTAAGAATTGGAATAAAGATTTAACAAAATTCATATGGGAAGGAAAAAGACCCAGAATAAATTACAAGATAATGATAGACAAAAAAAATAGAGGCGGTTTCGGCCTCCCGGACCTCAAAAGCTACTTTGAAGCCTGCGCACTAGCATGGGCAAAAGACTGGATAGCATTACGTAAAGAGAGCCTACTATCCCTGGAAGGGTTTGACTTAAGGACAGGCTGGCATGCCTATATATGGTACGGGAACTTTAAGATAGAGAAAAATTTTGGTAACCATTTCATCAGGTCAGCATTAATAAAAATTTGGAACAAATATTTACCTTACTTCTATACAAAGACACCCCTCTGGGTTTCCCCTGTGGAGGCGAAACACAGGAGAATACAGGGAGGAACAACATGGCTAACATATAAAGACCTATTAAAAAAGGAAGAAGGGAGTATGAAATTAAAAACCCAAGAGGAGCTCATACAATCAAGTGGGAACGTATCTTGGTTACAGTACATGCAAATAAAAGATATATTTACGCGAGATAAGAAGAAAGGTTTCAATGAAGGAGTAGACTTTTGGGAACAACTTTTAAGAAATGATAAGAAAAATATCACAAAATTATGTAATAAATTAATTGATTGGGCAACGGAAACAGAAGAAATAAAAAAATTGTATGATAAATTGGGCTAAAAATATAGGAAGACAAATAAAATTACACGAGTGGCAGGAAATTTGGACAAAGAAAATTAAATATACTTATGCCACAGATTTGAAAGAAAACTGGTTGAAGATGTTCCATAGATGGTACATCTCCCCCCAAAAACTAGGTATTATGTATAAACACAGTCAAAAAAACTGTTGGAAATGCCACTCAGAACAAGGCAGTTTCTACCATATGTGGTGGACCTGCAAAGAAACAACAATATATTGGATTCGTATACATAAAGAAATAAAAAAATTACTCAAAAGAAAATTCCCCTTGAAACCTGACTACTATCTCCTAGATCTAATGGACAAGGAATTGAAACTGGAAATAAATGAGGATAAATTATTTTGGTATATGTCGACTGCAGCCCGCCTGGTCTTCGCAAGATACTGGAAAACTGATGTGATTCATACTATTGAACAATGGTTAGAGAAAGTCTATGATATCAAAAACATGGACAGACTGACTTTCCTCTTGAGTAAAAACACTGGTTCCCCAAGAAAAGGAACTGACTGGAGCTTATTAAATGATTACATGGAAAACAATATGTTTAAAGACAAGATTGTATAAAGACTTTGCCATGTAAACTAATTGTACATTGTGTATAAGGGAAAGAAATGGAATTATTTGGGGGGATAAACGGATGGGAGAAATAACGTAAAACTCCAGGAAATAAGGAGTCAAATGGATGAGAAAGAGAACAACCACACCCCACGAAGGAGAAAAGTGGAAGTCACCTATATGTTAAGTTTTTACTGTATTTTTTTTCTTTTTTCTTTTTTCTCCCTTTCCCTTGTGCCCCTCCCCTCCCTCACTACCCCTGTAATCACTTTTTCTCTCTTTTTATTTTCACTGATGTAATGTGTTTATTGTTTGTATGCACTAATTCACAAAATCAATAAAAAACTATTTAAAAAAAAACTTTTCTCATAACATTTTGCTTTGAAATTTGGTTACATGTGGGGTAGATGGTAGTATCACCAGAGATTCACTTCTCTGCAACAGTATTCTAAAAAAGTACCAATTAACCACTTAAGGTCAAAGTGAAGAGAGGTTTTAATAAGGCACCGTATTGAGTCTGGCAATCATAGATAAAGGTAAAAGTTTCCCCTTGACATTAAGTGTAGACGTGACGGACTCTGGGAGGTGGTGCTCATTTCCATTTCTAAGCCAAAGAGCTGCCGTTCTCCATAGGTGCCTCCAATGTCATGTGGCCACCTCCAAAATAATGTGCATCCCGGCAAAGCATTATCTATTGATCTACTTATATTTGCATATTTTGAACTGCTAGATTGGCAGAAGCTGGGGCTAACAGTGGGAGCTCACCCCACTCCCCAGATTCAAATCACTGACTTTTTGGTCAGCAAGTTCAGCAGCTGAGTGGTTTAACCCGCTGTGCCACTGGGGGGCTCAGTCATACAATTAGAAAAGGCTGTATTCCAATCCAGTTTTGTATATACAGAAATATAAAATTCAGGTTGTACCACAAGAAAGCTATCTAACTTTTGTTTAGACCTACAAAGAAGGTCCTTTCACCACTCTCCATGGCAGTCTATCCTTAAATCTTCCTATTTATTTATTTATTTATTTACGATATTTCTATCCCGCCTTTCTCAAGCCCGAAGGTGACTCAAGGCGGCTTACAAATTGGCAGCAATTTGATGCCATAACAATCCACAATATACAATTAAAACATTTAAAACAGCATTATAAAATCAATATAAAATCAATACAATACAAAAACCATTAAAAACATAACAACCAATGTCTTCCTGTTAATCTCACTTTCCAATAGCTTTGTCTAAGTTGTTCCATGTTTCAAACTTACAAAATTATGTGTTTGTCTATTGCGCGGCATTTCCAAAGGCTTGTTCAAAGAGACAGGTTTTTACTTTTTTTTGGAAGTTCAGACGGGAGGAGTCTGATCTAATATTCCTAGAAAGAGAGTGTCACAGCTGAGGGGTCACCACTGAGAAGGCACCGTCTCTTGTCCCCACCAGCAAAGAAGGCGGGATCGAGAACAGGGCCTCCCCAGATGATCTTAGAGTCCTAGATGGTTCATGGAGAGAAATACATTCAGACAGGTATGCTGGGCCGGAACCATTTAGGGCTTCATCACATGCAGTCGGGGCTCTACTACCATGTGCTGTGGAAACAGAGTCCCATGGAGACCATCACATGATGTAAGGGCGCTTCCGGTGGGACTTGGTGCGGCCCTATTTCTGCAGTGCATGGAAACTGAGTTCAAATGGCAAAAGAGGGGAAAAGATAGGGAAAGGATGTGGATTGGTTGGCCCTCTTAGAAGATAGGCCTTGATGATAGGGAATCAAGTAAGATGGTTCCCTCTGCTTTTCCCTACTTCCCCCCCCAACACACACTCATAAGATGAGGTCCTTTCTTGTAATTTGACGCTACTGATTTGTGTTCTACTCTCTGGAGCAGCAGGAAGCAGTTCTTTGAACATGACATCCCTCAGGTATTTAAATAAGGCTCTCATATTACCTCTCAATGTTATCTTCTCTCAGTTAAACATCTTCAACGTCTTAATCAATGACTTAGATGAAGACCGGGGATGAGGAATACTTAGCAAGTCAGTAGACAAGTTATTTAAGATAGATGGTGGGCACATTAATAATAACATTCAAACAATCTTAATGGAATGGAAAAGAGATCCAAAACTAACAAAATAAGTTCAGAGACAATTGAGTTATGAGCTCTCCTTGGAGAGAGGGGTGAGGAGAGAATCAAATGCAGATGTTTGAGGTGACTGATAGATGGGTTGGCATTATATGTTCAAAAGAGTTTGGAACTGTATTTGATTGAGCTTGAATGAATTGATAAGATTGTGTAGTTTCCAAAAATGCCAAGAGTTAATCCAATATTAAGGCCCCTTAACAGATGAAAATGACCAACTCTTGGGAAGTAAAAGTTATACTTTATTCTAATCCTGTCTCAAATGGAGTGTTATGTTCATTCCTTGATGCAATCTTCTAAGAAGGACATAGACAACTTAGAATAGATTCAGAAAGAAGTATGGCAAGCAAGTCCTATAAGACAAGCTTGAAGAGACTGGATTTGTCTTGATTGGTGAGAAGATTAAGGAGGGACACACGAGTAATTTTGAAATATCTGAAGGGCACACTATCATATTGAAGAAAGCAAAGATCTTTCTTGTGTTGCTGCAATAGAGGGAGGCTCTAGATCTAACAGACTTAAATTACACAAGTACAGGTTTTACTTAGACATTACCAGTAACTTAACAGAAAGAGTAATTCAATCATAGGAGCAAGAGCCTGAAGCAGGATAAACATCCTCAGGTTTGAAGGGCTTCTGCATAGACCCTTACCCTGGACTTTGGAGAGCTACATGTATCCTTATATTCCCTGGTATTTTCATAAAAATAGTAATTCTGGAAATGTCCTGTTGTGAATTCTAGGCGATGTGGGATACCTTTTACACTTGGTTTTGGGCCTGATATAACAGGATTAATGGTCAGGTGAGTTTGCAAGAAAGCCCCCTACCAACACCTAAACAGGACTGGAACAGAAATGAAAAGGATTGTGAAGACCGTTTTCCAGTTAATCTTCCTTTAAAAGAACATTTGGGGAAAATCTTCCAGCAAATGGGAAAAATACATTGAACCCCTCCCACACCAATGAGATGTTCTCCTGCTCTTCAAAGAGAAGTTGTCTAGGACTTCCTGCACATGGCAGGCAGTTGGACTAGGTGGTCTATTCTGCCTATGATTCACAGGGGAAGCAGATGCAAATCAAAACAGGAAGCACTTGATTAAATGTACAGTGAGGGCAGAATAGGCCAAACCAAGGTTACTCCTTTGAATCAATGAATGCTTGCTAAATCGATGCTGATGTGAATTCCATGGATTTAATGGCTCTACTTTCTTTGGATTTACAATAGCATTCAGGCCATAGCCTGATATGCCACTACTCATGCTGGGTGCATTATTGTGTGCTGTATGAAAGACACATCGCACTGGCAATGAAGATCCGCATAGTTAAAGCAATGGTATTCTCCGTAGTAACCTATAGATGTGAGAGCTGGACCATAAGGAAGGCTGAGCAAAGGAAGACAGACGTTTTTTAACTGTGGTGCTGGAGGAAAATTCTGAGAGTGCCTTGGACCACGAGAAGATCCAACCAGTCCATACTTCAGGAAATAAAGCCTGACTGCTCACTGGAGGGAATGATATGAGAGGCAAAGATGAAGTACTTTGGTCACATAATAAGAAGACAGGAAAGCTTGGAGAAGATAATGATGCTGGGGAAAATGGAAGGAAAAAGGAAGAGGGGTCGACCAAGGGCAAGATGGATGGATGGCATCCTTGAAGTGATTGGCTTGACCTTGAAAGAGCTGGGGGTGGGCACGGCCGACAGGGAGCTCTGGCATAGGCTGGTCCATGAGGTCACGAAGAGTCGGAAGCAACTGAATGAATAAACAACAACAAACAAAAGACACTGTTCCTGACCAATCTGAATGTCAGAGTTCTGGGAATTACAGTACAAACAACTTTTCAAGCTTGGCTTAACTGCTATTTCTGAACCAAAAAGAGGTATGAAGAAAGTAACATTTGGGGTGTTGGCACTAGAAATGGGGCTGTTTGACAATCAAGGGTGGCAATAGCCAAATTAGCTTGTACAGGGAGCTGGCTAAACAAAAGGATTAGCTAATTGGGATCTCCTAATCTGAGCGTTCTTATAAGAGATAAGTCTGTAAAATACTCTGTGGTGATTAAATATGCGCAGACAAGTCCAGTCAATCAAAGTCTTGAGTAAGAGAAAGTATCACAAAATTCCCCTTTTTCTAATGGTTGGTATCCATCCATCCCATTTTGTTGCCCCATCTATAGTGTTGCCCCTATAATGCACTTTCCCCCATTCTAAACCAAAAGCATTATCCCCTCACTTACATATTTTCTATTCCTGCCTCACCCAGGGATTTATAATTTTATCTCATCCATTTGGCCTGCCCATACTTCGTTATTGTAATATATTTTCTGATGCATTTTGGTTTTTGTATTCTGTATTTTATTGTGTTGTATTGTATTTTAAAAGGGCTCTGCCTCATGTTAGCCGCCCCGAGTTCCCATTGGGGAGATAGTGGCGGGGTATAAATAAAGATGATGATGATGATGATGATTATGTTTCTCCTTTTAGCTCAAAAATTTAAAAAAGCCCTTGCATGCATGTTTGTTGAGGTGGCTTTTCTAATACACTAACAACAGAAGACAGCTTCTCACCCAACATATAAAGTCATCTGTTATTTTTCCAGCTCGGGAAATTGTTAGTTTTTTAATGCTGCTTTTTCAGCTGGAACAATTTAGTGAGCCAGGATCAATGTGAAATGCAGTACATCAATCATCTCCTATAGATCACAAACCAAAAGCCGAAGGAGGAGGAGGGAGGTTTTGCTCATCGGCACTAAACCAGACACCTTTCCAACTATGGTTCACCCCTTTCTTATACATACAGAAGAAACAAAACATTTACACACATAGTTTTGCATCATTTGAAGTAGCTCACATTTAAAACATAGTATTTCCACTGCATGCTGTCTGCCACCTGATTGTCTACTACCTTGAATCTTAGCTATACTGACTCATTGTGTGCTGATAGTATTGGGAATTTTATCCATTCTCGATATAGTTGGCCCTGTGTATCCTTGAATTCTTCATCCATGGATTCAACCATTCCTGGCTTGAAAATCATTTCAAAAAATTCAAAAGAGAAAACCTTGATTTTTACCATTTTATATAAGGAGTAACATTTTACTATACCATTGTATATAATGTAACTTGATATCCATGGGGAGTGGGGGCTGGAATCAAATCTCAGTGGATACCAAGGACTCACTATACTGTTTTAAGGTATTGCTTTTTCTTGTTTTCTGCAGATATTATGTTCTTTCCATGTGCAACAAGTTCTGGCTATGCGGGGGCTTGGGATAATTTATTTATTTATTTATTTATTTTTATTATTTCAATTTATATACCACCCTTCCCGGGAAGGCACAGGGTGGTTTACAACAACAGCCAAGACAACCACAGTAAAAGATTAAAACATAAAAAACAGCTTTAGGCCAGAGTGGACTATGCAGCGTTAAAGATTAGTTCGACAATGCCTGGAAGCCAACACAATTCAAGATGCTATTTTATAGTAATACACTATTTCTCTTGTAATACGCTTGCGAAGCTAGATGTATTGATCAAATATACATGGTAATCCACCAGGACTACATGCTTTTGCCCCTTGCCTCTTCGGATTGCACTTACCATCCACAACACATAGAAGAGAGGTTATGTTGACCTTGATGGTTTACAGTTCTCAAGGCCTCCAACATAATATAAACAACATTTCTATGTGTGTGTATATATCTGCCTTCTCGTCACCTGTTGACTCAGTAAATTTCATAGGGTTTTCCTGGGCAAGAAATGGGCAGGGCTTTAGCACAGCTGGTTAATCACCAGTAGCAATAGATCACACCAATCAAAAGATTGGCAGTTTGAAGCCCAGGTCAGGATGAACACCCGACCTTCAACCCAACTCACTGTTTGCCTAAGCAGTTCA
The DNA here is from genome assembly GCA_030556195.1 of Anolis apletophallus. Classification (NCBI taxonomy): domain Eukaryota; kingdom Metazoa; phylum Chordata; class Lepidosauria; order Squamata; family Anolidae; genus Anolis; species Anolis apletophallus. The sequence goes on from JARBWK010000007.1 coordinate 114,605,411, forward strand.
AAAACAGCTGTGAGGTGTGAGTAGAGAAATTAGGCACCTCTTAAGCAGGGAGGCACCATAAAAAGGAAATACCAGAAAATGCTGATGATCAAAGAAAGGAGGAAGTCTGTGATCAAGGGCTCTTTGTCATAGAGGATGGAGTGACAGCACCCCCTGTGGCTGGAATCGAACATAACCTACAGGACACCGAAGTTGGGAAAAATGCCGACATATACCTCTATCTGTTGTCTCTCCTGTGCTTTTAATGGTATTGAATGTTTGCCATGTATGAGTTCTGTGATCCGTCCTGAGTCCCCTTCGGGGTGAGAAGGATAGAATATAAACACTGTAAATAAATAAAATAATTAAATGTTCTGAGGTGCTTTTGCCAGTTCCTTATTCTGAGATATAACCTAAAGCACTTGGAATTCATCATTAGCAGTCTTCCATCACTGGCATAATGTGTGTGTGTGTGTGTGTATGTAATTTGGAACCTGAAAAATACAGATATACCACAGTTAAGAAAATAGATGTGTTCCTGGACATCACTGTGGAGTTGAGCCAGAGTTAGTGAAGGGCAAAACAAGGTTGCTAGGAGGTTTACAAGTGGTCCACAAGACAGTGATAATTGGGAAAAGGGTTTAAAATCATACAGTGGAAAAAGAAGGGGAGATATCATTCAATGGGAAAGGGGATTAAAATCTGGCAGCAGTGGGGGAGCTTTTGCGGTGGAAAGGTGATAAATGAAATGAGGGGCTGGTGCATACAAGGACATAGAAGGAGAGGAATAGGATCAGCAGAAGGAATGGGACTAGTTAAGGAGCAGCTACAAACTTCCAAGTAAACACAACCCTATTTAACTGGAAATATGTACATTTTTATGCATGATGGGGAGAAAATGTACAGTGGCCTGCTCGTGTATCTGAAAATAACGGGATTGTTCCATTAATAAAACTTTATTTATATCCTATTCTACCTCCCCAAAAGGACTCAGTGGTTCTTGTCCTTACTCTGAAGTCAGTTTGCCCAAGGAAAACCTTTGGCCAGTTATAGCAACTCAAAAGACCAGTATCCACTAATTGCAGTGGTGTAAATGTAGCTAAACACCTAGAAGTTCAATGTATACATACAAATGTCAGTAAAACATAGGATTGTTACATTTACATTTAAGAGAAATAAATTGTTCTTTTCTCGAAAGATGAAAAAATTATTCTGCACGTGAGTAGAAATATTTCTTGTATCTTTACTATAGACAAGTAAACTCCAAATTGTTGCACAGTAAATGACCTATTTTCTTTATTACACAAAAGTAGACTCCAACATTCAACTGGTTTCGACTCACAGGAGTCTTCATCAGTAGTTGGGTCTATAAACATGTTATTAATTTTCCTTTTCAGTTAAAGCAACTCATCACTACATGTGTGTTGTGTGTGGTGTCAACAGAGTCATTGTGGAGTCAATGTGGCCTGAGAAATTATGGTGCAAAACAGATTATTTTAGTCTGTGTGGACAAGGCGCAAGTCAGACAAGTACTGGAAAAATGATCAGAATTTTTTTTTATTCTAGAGACCACTTGAAAGGGTTTTTTTCCCCTGTCACAATCCTTCTGATTTTTATAGTTCTAATTCTATTTTGATCTACAGATCCATGCTTTAAAAACATGCTGAAAGTAGCTGGTTTTGCAAATGCTCAGTAAGGAAATCTTGAAGCAGCTGCCATATACTGCATGCAAGCTTTCCTTTCTGTATTGCACTCAAAGTGCATTTTGTGTTTTTGCATGAACTTGTATGTGTGTATAGGCTTTGCTCCTTAGTACTACATTGCTGACACAAGTGTAATAGAAAATCCTGGTAATTTGACAGCCCTAATGCAGGAGTGTTGTGTTCAAGCTTCGCAGAGGCATCATAAATGTCACAAAAACTTTATTTGGCGGCAGAGACACAAAGAAGAGGAGGGAAAACAGATGGAAAAATAACAGCACAGCAGACTTAACAACATATTGGGTATTCTCTGGCATCTCCCCTTATTGTAACTTTGACAACTTCACATGAATTGTCAGAAATAGGGAGGGACATATTCTAGAATTATTTATTTCATCTTGAAAGTACTTGTGAATACTCCAGTGAGATAATCATGGGGTCTATAGGGAGTATCTTTAGTGGGAAATGAAGAGAAGACTATGCTTCATCAGTGATCTGAACTGATCATTTTACTTTACATGTTGTTATCACCCATTTTGTCAATCAACTAAAATAAAGCAGCTTTTTTGATGTTACTTAAATTTTGGATAATTTAATTTATTATTTTATTTATTTATTTATTGGGGCTTCTTCGCCGCCGACTCCCGGGGGCTCGCGGCGGCTCACAGAGCCAGTGGCACAACGCCACAGGTTAAAACATAAAAACAGTTAAAAACAGTTAAAACAATTAAACAGCAAAATGCAATATAACAATTAAGCAGCAGGAGATATCACAGCCCAGAGAGTATAGACGAGGCCTACTCGCCGAAGGCCTGCCTAAACAAATGAGTTTTGCAGGCCCGTCTAAATGGCAGCAGATCTCTCAGGGCTCTGGCTTCGGCCGGGAGGGCGTTCCATAGTGTGTAGACATCTTTATGTAGACATCTTTTGTCTACATAAATTGTTTATTGCTGTTTGATGAATGCTTAAGCATATTGCAATGCATGCCTTGCTGAGACTGCATGCTATAGGATGGGATATAAATATTTTAATAAATCAATAAATATGCTCAAGTTTCTTTGAAATCACATGTGGGGAAAATACCCGTGATTACCCTTTCCAAGAATAAGTCTACTGGTTTTGATAGATCTGTATATCTGGCCATCAGGTTAATCAAAATTATACTTGTGTTCTAAGAAATCTATATTAGATAGAACTGGTGTGTGGACAATAGGTAGACTAATGACTGAGCATTTTGCCACATGTATTGACTTCTACAGGGGTTGGACATTTGTTTGTTTGTTTTTACAAAAAAAAAACCAAAACAAAACACTGGAATCTAGGGACTTCATCACATTGAAGCAAGGAAGTGTTTGTTAGAGTAGAGCTCAGTCTGACTCATTTTTTAAATGAAATTGATGATTTCCCTACATTCATCACACTGTTAAATGCGTCCGTGTTACTCAGTTGTGCTCAGCATTCTTCCAGTAGATTTGCTATCACACTGTAATTGCTAGGCACCACCCAACTCCCCTGTGTTCTTTGCGGGGGGGGGGGGGGGGATCCCTCATCTCTTTGAAATATCAGCTGTTACTTGTCTTCATTTTTGGAAGCAAGAAAGCAAGGGAGGGAGGGAGGGATGGAAAGCAATGAAAGGGACCGTGCTGTGGTGCAGCTAGTTAGTAGCCAGCTGCATTAAATCATTACTGACCGAGAGGTCATGAGTTCGAAGCCAGCCTGGGTCGGAGTCATCTCCCGACCATTAATGGTCTAGCTTGCTGTCGACCTATGTAGCCTGAAAGACAGTTGCATTTGTCAAGTAGGAAATTTAGGTACCACTTTATATGGGGAGGCTAATTTAACTAATTTACGACACCATAAAGCCTTCCAACAGTGTGCATAAGAAAGAGGAAGTACTCCATCAAGGACTCAGTGTCACAAATGGATGGTAAAGCGGCAGCTCCCCCTGTGGCTGAAATCGAACATTCCCTCATGAAGCCAGAAAAGCTGGAATGATAAATGGCTTCTGTATCTGTCTATATATGTTGTATGTCTAAATGGCATTGAATGTTTGCCATGTATATGTGCACTGTAATCCGTCATGTGTCCCCTGCAGGGTGAGAAGGATGGACAATAAATACTGTAAGTAAATAATAAATAATACACTCTCTCCCCTCCCCCCTCTCGGCTGCCCCACAGAGAAAAGTGTGGACCTTGGAAAACTATAACTCCCAGGACTGCAAAGTATGAAGCTATGGTATTTAAAATAAGGTCCAGCTGCATTCATTTCACAGTGTAGATGCACCCAGTGAAGATTCATGGACCTTGGAAAACTGCAATTTCTAAGATTTTCTCTTTGTGTATATTTTACACACATTTGTGATCTATTACATTATTTTTAATACCCAACTCTGTGGAAAACTTAAACTATTAAGGGCAAATTTGTGATGTAAACCAGCAGTGAGCTGCCCTTTTAAACTCTTATTAAAACAAAATGTTGTACTGTGAATGAATAATGATTGGAAGCAGCAATAGCAGCTCAAGAGACACATGCAATCAGCAGGGAACATATTATCGAATCCTCAACAGAGGCATCGCAGCCTTTCTCAAACTTATTTATCCTGCTGCTCAATCAAAATGATGCAAGCCGCGTACCATTTCAATCCTTCCATCTTGAGCATGTGTGTGCAGCTTCAGATATGGTGTGTGTGTGTGTGCTATCTTAAAAAACCAAACACATACCCAGACATTGATGTCACATTCATTTCATGGTGTGTTGATGTGAAAATAGTCCTTCAGCATAGGACTCAGTCATATATGCCTCCCCCCAAACTCAATATTATTGCTGCTCTGTCTTCAAGTATCATTAACAACAACTTATTTCTTTTGCTCATCTCCTTTGGGAGGACATAGCTGAATCAATACAGGACTGTTATTTGAACAAGACACCTCTCTTCTCCTGTTTTCAGGCCATAATTTGGTTGCATCCACCACCAACAATGAAGAAAAATGTGTAAGGGAGCCCATGGCTGTGTAAATATACATCTCAGGCAACACTTAGGACCTCATAAGATGGAGGTTAACCTCAGTTTCTACACACATTAAAGATGGAATCCTATATATACCATCAAATGACTCACAGCTCATTGCATGGATTGCCCATGGGACTCAGTCTCCATAGTGCAATGTTTCCCACCGGTGTGCTGTAGCACACTAGTGTGTCGTGAGTGATCATCAGGTGTGCCGTGGGAAATTGGAACCTCTAATACCCTTTCTTCCCCCTCCTGCCCGTAGTGCTCTCTGGGTGTAGGTAAACTACAACTTCCAAACTCAAGGTCAATTCCCAAGCAAACCCTTTCAGTACTTTTTGTTGGTAATGAGAGTTCAATATGCCAAGTTTGGTTCAATTCCATTGTTGCAAGAGTTCAGGATGCTCTTTGATTGTGTATTAACTATAAATCCCAGAAACTGTAACTCCCAAATGTCAAGGTCTATTTTCCCCAAACTCCATCTGTGTTCACATTTGGGCATATTGAGTATTCATGCCAAGTTTGGTCCTGATCCAACATTGTTTGAGTCCACAGTGCTCTCTGGATATAGGTGAACTACAACTCCAAAACCCAAGGTCAATGCCCACCAAACTCTTATAGTATTTTCTCTTGGTTATGGGAGTTCTGTGTGGGAAGTTTGTGTCTTTCTGCCATTCCTGCCAGGATATCTTTGTTGTGCTCATCAAAACAGGCCCAGGTTTCACACTGAGTGTATAAATACATTTAAAAACATATTAACCATATGTATTACTGTGTTAGAGTGTCATTTTGTGTCATTTTGGTTGGTGGTGTGCCCCAGGATTTTGTAAATGTAAAAAATGTGCCGTGGCTCAAAAAAGGTTGAAAAACACTGCCATAGTGTGTAGAAATGAGTGGATTTTAAAGACGGTCTGGATTTGATTTCATTTGTCTCCTTGTACTTAGAAGAAGGTATTTTTCCATGGGAGTACCTATGCTTGAGAGACGAAGCAAGAATGACTTGAGTATCTCTTAGAGTACAGTATGACCTCATACTCATGATTTCACCTACCTGTATCTGACAAAATATGGCCTTTCTATGAATTTTCTAGGTCCTCCAGGTGATGATATCATATATTTCTACCAAAAGTCACCGCTGAGTCACCCTGGAGGACCTAACAATTCTATGGAGAATATCTCTCTAGGAGTGGAAACCTCTTTAGGAATTTTATAAGTCCTTCATTGTTAACTTTATGGCAATTTCAAGTGAAAGTCGTTCATTTCAATTGGGTTTGCTATTATGCATAGTTTTTTGTTTCCACTATAAGTTCAGGAATGTATCTTTTGCCGATCTAGGGGCCACGCAATACAATAATATACTTGTTGATATATAGACTTTGCTCTTCTTATACTTTCTGCATAAGGTATTTGCTCTTTCTGTGTCCCAGGAAGAGGCAGTGAGTTGTCTGCAGAATTATTGTAAGCAGACCCACATTCATAAAGTTAGCTCCAGGGAGAGTTATAAACTAAGTTAGGTTTTTTCTTCTGACCTATCTCTGAATAGATTTCCAAAAAAATACAAAGCATAAGTTTTTCTTTCTTTTTTATTACAGCTCTCAGAATATTAATTTTCTTTCAGTATACATGTGCTCATTACCAAATGGCTGTACTATAAATACCCAATATTTTCCTATAACAACACAGTTCTTTACTGTTTACATCTCCCCTCCTCCCTTGTTTCTCCTGTCTCCAAATTTATACTGTAAGCTGTTTAGAACAGGGAACTATCCCCTATTTATTGTGATAGCGTTATATAAACATACTGGATCTGCATATCTCTCTTTTCATTCCCTTATCTAATTGTCAATTACAAAAGAACAGATCCATCAAATGAATGAGTTTTGCATACAAGTTGACTTACTCTTCAGCGATTTATTCAACGGCTCAGTTGTAGCTGGAATGAGCATTTAGATTTAGGTGATGATTGTCTATATACAGACACATGACTCATGCATGACATTATAAAGGCTTCAAAAACTGCACTACAAGAGTGGCTGATGTATGTATTGTCAAAAACTTTCATGGTGGGAATCACTGGGTTGTTGTAGGTTTTTTGGGCTATATGGCCATGTTCTAAAAGCATTCTCTCCTGATGTTTCGCCTGCATCTATGGCAATTCTCTCCTGACGTTTCACCTGCACCTGTGGTGACCTCACAACCACTGAGGATGCTTGCCATAGATGCAGGAGAAACGTCAGGAGAGAATGCTTCTAGAACATGGCCATATAGCCTGAAAAACCTACAAGAACCCATTCTCTCCTGATGGTTCACCTGCATCTATGGCAGACATCCTCAGAAGTTTTGAGGTTGTGAGGTCACAACCTATGAGGATGCCTGCCAAAGATGGAGGTGAAACATCAGGAGAGAATGCTTCTAGAACATGGCCATACAGCCTGAAAAACCTACAACAACCCTGCAGATGTATGTTTTCATACTACATTGTTCTGGAAAAGAGATGTCACACGGCAGTAATACAAACCAGTGTGGCCTTCTCCAGAACTAAAGTTGATCTGGCAAAGAAGTTGCGGCCCATTGCCTGGACTCCTCTAATATTCTGATGCGGACCAAACTTTTCTTCAAATATTACAGTAAGGGATTGTCTACAAGGATGAACAAAATCATTCTCATCCTGTATCTGCTACTGGCATAAATGATGATGTTCTTGAGGATTTGGATCTAATTCATTTTTTTCACCCCTGAGGCTTTAAATCTGGTGTTTAGGATTGATCTTACACTTTTCTGGATAAAATGGGTTATTTTACTTGTTCCCGCAGTCTGACTCAGTTGGCAGGGTGCATGGCACGGATAGATGGGAAGTTCCCTGATCCTTTCTACTATGAAATACTGCTTGTTCCTGCTTTGCCAGCATGCAATCACCTTTATTTTTTGAAAGTATATTTCAAAAAATGTATTTTCAAAACCATTATTTTTTTGAAGGCACATTCATGAGGATTGGAATGTGCCATCTACCTGCATTTAAATACCAACCACTTCACTTAGCTTAATGGGGTTGGCCAATGTGTATGTATAGCATGTGGATATTCATATATTTGCATGCATGAGGGGAGGGGAGCGGGACTGGAGTGGTCATACGTGTGCAACAGGAAATAAAGTGAAGTATAACATGTGTGACCATCATATGTCCGTCCTGTAACATTGTAGAGAACTTGCAATGGATAAATGTATGGTTGGTAATGTTGCTTTTGCTTTGATTTACCACAAATATTGAGAACCAACACTGCACAGCACTCACCATAAGCTATAGTACCAGAGCTCTCAGGTAGAAAATATTAGTACAATTTAGGGAATCCAGGATTCTATGGAATGGAAGCACAGCATTTTGTTTTCATGTTAGGCGTGACTCAAGAAACTGCAAGTCGCTTCTGGTCTGAGAGAATTGGCTGTTTGCAAGGACGTTGCCCAGAGGATGCCCGGATGTTTTACCATCCTGTGGGAGGCTTCTTTCATGTCTCCGCATGGGAAGCTGGAGCTGACAGATGGGAGCTTACCCCACTCCCTGACTTTAAACCACTGATCTTTTGCTCAGCAGCCCTGCCAGCACAAGGGTTTAATAATAAACAATTGGGGAAAAAAGATAAAGATGCGATAACAAACCTATTAACAATTATATTGCTTATAGCAAGGAATTGGAAAAAAGAAATAAATGTACAAATAGAGGAATGGTACAAGGAAGTGTGGAAATTGGCAATAAATGACAAGTTAACATGTATATTAAAAGTAAAAAGAGGTATATGGAAACAAAGTGATTTCTATGAGGTATGGAGAAAATTCATAGAAAAAGGACTAAAAAAGAAAGAAGGCAAGTTACCTCCAAAAGAAGAAATGAAATTTTGGACAAATGATATGTAAAAAGCTATGGCTTGGGAAGGGGGGAGGCGAGCACAGTGGTGAGGGATATAAAAATGTATAAGAAAAATAATGGCAGATGCCAAAGATTAAAGTATTGTATTGTAGTTAGTAATGAATAACATGAATCTGCTGTAAAATAGACATTGTATAATAATCGTGTTGACAATAATAAAACAATAAAAATATATTTTTAAAAAAAAGAATTTAAGTTTCTATGTAGGCAGAGAAAGGTAGACAGCGTGAAGAAATGACAGGGGAAAAATATCAATTCATTGAAAATGTGGTTCTAGGGTAGACCAGTATTTGCCAAAAAAGGTAACTCAATGTGTCTGGGAAGAAATAAGTCCAGAACATTCTGTAGAAACCAAAATAACTAAGCTGAGGCTATCTTATTTTGTACATTTCATGAAATGACATGAATCCTGGAAATACATGATGCCAGAAAAATATAAAGTAGTAGGAAAGAAGAAGACTGTGTTAAAGATGATGGATTCAGTCAAAGAAGTCACAGTCCTGAATGTGCAATACCTGTTAATAATGGGATCTCTTGGAGGTCTCTCATCCATTGGGTCATCATAAGTCAAAACTAATGTGATTCGCACACTGTTGTGGTTGTGTGCCTTCAAGTCATTTCTAAGTGCCCAATTCTGGGCACTGCAAGTGAAGGAAGATGTTGACAAACTGGAATGTGTCCAGAGGAGGGCGACTAAAATGATCAAGGGTCTGGAGAATAAGCCCTATGAGGAGCCTAAAGAGATGGGCATGTTGAGCCTTCAGAAGAGAAGGCTGAGAGGAAACATGATGGCCATGTATAAATATGTGAGGGGAAGTCATAGGGAGGAGGGAGCAGGCTTGTTTTCTGCTGCCCTGGAGACTAGGACACGGAACAATGGCTTCAAACTCCAGGAAAGGAGATTCCACCTGAAGAACTTCCTGTGAGAGCTGTTCATCAGTGGAACTCTCTGCCATGGAATATGGTGGAGGCTCCTTTTTTTGGAGGCTTTTAAGTAGAGACTGGATGGCCATCTGTCAGGGGTGCTTTGAATGCAATTTTCTGTTTCTTGGCAGGGGGTTGGACTGGATAGCCCACAAGATCTCTTCCAACTCTATGATTCTAAGTCATGGTGGCGCCCTAAGTTGATCCTATCACTGGGTTTTCTTGGCAAGGTTTGCTCAGAAGAGTTCTGCCTTTGCCTTGGTATGAAGAGGAGAGAATGTGACTTACTCAAGGTCACCCAATGGGTTTCCTTGGTTTCCAGAGTCCAAGTTCAACACTAAAATCAACTGTAGCACACTGGGTTTCTTTGATAGCACATAGCGACAACATATCAAAGTAGGGCTGTAAAGATGGAACAGAGGACTTCTTCAAGTTTCATCCACTATAACCCATTTCTTTCTTCTTGGTATTTCATTTTCTTGTCTGCCTCCCGGTCAATTAGATTTTGAGGTTCTTCTTATGTCCTGTCACCAAAATGCATTTCCTCACCTGGCTCTTTGCTCAGCCGCTCATGTTTATGTACTCCGAAGGGCAGTTTGAAGTTAAGCAGGAGCCATGTTTCTCATAAATCTTAAGTAGAGACCCTTTATGTGAATTAAAGTATAACTCACTCCTTGGAGGTTTAGAAATGTTCCAAAAATAGCTCCCAAACCTTTGCCAATGTTGATATTGCCAGAATTTCCATGGAAAGCATTATTGCTACAGAAGGGTTGATGCCAGTCAGCGTACAAATAATGGCCGTCCAAGCCCTTCTCCTCTTCCTGCTTCAGCTGATTTGTGGCAGAGTTTTCCTTTTGGGGGGACAGGGTGGAGTGTGCGAGAAATTATTAGGTTAGTGAAATGAAATCATGTTCTCAAGTTCAGGAGAATCATCAAGTCTATATTTATTTATTTTTTGTAAAAAGCCTTTGACAAATATGTCTCACCAGAGACTCTTAAGGAAACCAAGCAGTCATGGACCAAGATGTGAAGTGCTGTGACAAGTTCACAACTGGCTGGGGAATAGAAAGCAACAACCAAGGGCAAAAGTGTCAGCTGAAGGGTATGGTAGAGAAGGGAGCATAAGGAGGTGAAGTGCCCATTACCAAAAATGGAGGAAATACATTACTAAAAAAAAAAAAGAGAAGTGGCAGATTTTGCATTGGGTTTATATATGGTAATTTATGATAATTTCTAAGCATGTGAGCCACATGGGAACCCACTGGGTAACTTTGGGTGGGTCGTACACTTTCACTTCCAAAACGCCCATTGTAGATTTGCCTTAGGTTTACCATAAAATGGAAACAACTTGAAAGCACACATCAACAACAATCACAAATGTGTATGTAAAGAGGTTTAGGAATAATTGTTATAATTTGTATCTGATTGTAATGGCAGATTCTAAACTGAGGAGTACCTCTGTATTTGCTCACTCTCCTGCCCTTTTGCACTATCCTACAGTAGTTCTAGTTTAACTGCTGTTAAATAGTTCTAGTTTGACTGCATCCTATGGAATTCTGGGATTTATAGTTTGGTGAAACACAAGGGTTTGCTTGCTTAAAATCCTAAGAACTTCTCCAAAAACTGCAGATCCCTGCATTCCCTAGTTAAAGTGGGAATGTATATTTTTTTCCACCTCCGCCAGGCAAGGAGGCTGGCCCCCTACCTCTCCCGGAGCGACCTAGCCACAGTGATCCAAGCCACGGTCATCTCGAGGCTAGATTACTGTAACGCGCTTTACGTTGGCCTTCCTATGTCGTCGATCCGGAAGCTCAGGCTGGTGCAGAACACTGCCGCCCGGCTCCTGTCTGGGGCTCCAGCAGGCTGCCATATAACACCAATCTTGCAGGACCTGCACTGGCTGCCCATCGAGCACCGGATCGCCTTCAAAGTGTTGGTCCTTACCTTTAAGGCCTTATACGGCCTGGGGCCAGCGTATCTGAGGGACCGTCTCACTCCATATTGCCCGTCGAGATCACTACGGTCTGAGGATGCCAACCTTTTGGAAGTACCATCAATAAAGTCGCCGTATCTGACATCTACCCACCGGAGAGTGTTCTCTGTTATAGCCCCCACGCTATGGAACACCCTCCCGGCTGAAACCAGGGCCCTGAGGGACGTACTCCCGTTTAGACGGGCCTGCAAAACCTATCTGTTTAGGCAGGCCTTCGGTGAGTAGGCCCGTACGTCCTTCTGCATCATGCTGCTGCATTTGTTGCGGTTACGGTTTTAATGCTGTTGTTTTAATGCTATACTGCTGTTTTAATCTGTTTACGTTTTAACACTTTGTTGTATGCATTGGCTCTTGTGAGCCGCCGCGAGCCCCTGGGAGTCGGCGGCATAAAAGCCTCAATAATAAATAAATAATAAATAAATAAATATGAGGATATGGTGTTTTAGTAATTCAATGTTTTATATTATTTAATTAATGGCCTATGAACTCAAAGCAACCCAGTGATTCTGGCCATGAAAGCCTTTGACAACACAATAACGTTTTCCTTCAATAGAGGCAGTGTTTCTACATATATTATTCTACACGTTACAGGGGTTATCCAAGGTGCTGAACCTTAGCCTGGAACTAGGTCCAACCCCTGAGACTAAAACCCATGGGTGGTTTCCCCATCCCTATGATATATGAACTACCAATGCCATTGGGATGGAAGACTCAGAACACCATGTTTTACCCAGAATATACAATGCCCAGCAAGAATGCCGTGATAACTAATTTTAGGATGGTAGTTGCCATCAACTTTGTTCCCATCAACTTTGACTTCTGTTTATAAGTCCTTCTATAATACGGCATACTGCAAACTTTACAAGAAACATATATTCTCAGTAAGGGTATCCTTGACAGGAGCCAGATTACAGCTAAATCTACATCTATGACAAGGATACCTGTATGAGTCATGATTTCATGGAACACATGTTTCACGTAACACTTATATGTATAAGCAATAGATACAATGATTTTGAAAATTATTATTGCTTTCTAAATAATGCACATATCTTTTTCTTGGATTGATCCAAGATTGTCAATGAGAATGGGCTTCTGCACACACACACACACACACACACACATACACACACTGTTAAAAGAAAATGTTGTGAAAATTTTCAAAACACATTTTTTTGCCCCAGAATGTCTCAAAAATGCCTTTTAGGACCCCAATAAGGCTCCAGAATGTGCCCTCATATTCCATAGAGGGTATTTGGGTGCAAAATATTCTTTTTTGTGTATAAGAGCAGATGTGGCCCTTCAAAGTTTTCTGGAGAGGTAATAGTCTTCCAAAATTAGAAACCTCTCTTCTAGATTAACACATATTGTCTGGCACCATTCAGCATTTGTGGATTTCCTCTAAGTACAAAAGAAACAAGTAGAAGGAAAGAAAGCTTGTTTCTGTTGATGAAGCATATTTTAAAGCTATGTTTTCCAGAAAAAGTCTACATCAGGCACATAATGTCCTTTGGTTATGAGGGAGAACGAAATGCAAGGCACATAACAGAAACCTTTTACCATATAGCGCAACCCTTCTTGTTGTTATGGGGAAAGCACTGGTGAAGGGGAAAATAATGATGGACGGCACTCTCTAAACGTGTCTTTGAAGCTTGATGGCCTTGGAGGGAAACCAGGATGTTCCGAAACAGCACTTTTTCAAAAGCTGGTGAATAAACCTTTCTGGGTTTTTTTCTATAAAAATATATTGATGTCTTTGAAAATTCCACTTGTATGCGAAGGAAAGAATTGCATGAGAACTTGTTTTCATACACTCCCTCCCAAACAAACTTTGGTTACCTATCAACAGTGGCAACTGATGTAAGGATGCCAGAAACCAATGTAAATCAGGTATGGATTCAGCTTTCAAAAACTCTTAAAATTTTATGCTAGCTCGAAAGGGATATTTTTGTTCTTTATGTTGTATTTGGATTGTGTATTACTGAATAGTTCAGCAAAATACAGTTGCCCGAACCCAGCTCCATTTGCAATCTCTGAGGATACCTGCCATAGATGCAGGTGAAACGTCAGGAGGGAATGCTTCTAGAACATGGCCATACAGCCTAAAAAACCTACAACAACCTAGTGATTCTGGCCACGAAAACCTTTGACAATGTATCTAAATGGATTATTCACAGTGCTTCTCAACTGTCAAGAAGATTTTGAACTACTAAAATGTGCAGAATATGGGCATGAGTGGTATAGTTGAACCTGGCAGTCTGAAATGTCATTACTTTCTAATTACTGGGGGGGTTATGCCATTTCTTAGCTTCCTCAATATGCCCTGAGCTCAGATTGAGCCCAGCCTCAATCATCACAGTAGAGGATAGGATTTACATGTGTGAATTACACCAGTAATAATATGACATGAACCCTATTGTTAACCCCAAATAGAACAGAATGTTAACAAGTAGGATTGTGGTGTGTGTTGGCTCACCATCACCAAATGAGCCAATGGTTCTTTATTTGGATTAAAATTAAACCATGGGGTTAAGTATATTTGTAACTTCTTCTTGTAAGTATCTGGGATGACTTTTGGTCTTGAATGAGCAACCAACCGATCTCTTTTTGTGGAGGCAAAAACTGCTGGAACTTGTTTGTTGTTCTGGATCAACACATCAGCCTGTGTTTGTGGACTGTTCTTGTGAGTCATGTGGGAGGTAAGAACTTTGCTCCATATTCATTTTTTGTACTTTTTGTATCTTTCTGTTAACATGAATCAAATTAGTTTCTGTAGTATTAGAAGAAGGCCCAGTCACTTGTATAATGTCTCCTGGGTCTTGCACAAATATGTGTCTTCAAATGAAAGAAAAAGATAAATTCTGGTCACACAGGTACCATAAAAATAGGACTGATACATTTGAGCTCCTGAAAACTTTTGGTTCAATTGGTTAAACACTGTGTTTGTGGCCAGAGGCTCAATTTATAGTGAAGTCATCTCTGCTTATTTTCTTTAAAAATTATGTATTTTTAAAACAAGATCTGGAATTAGAACATCATGGTGGAGAATGCACTAAAGTAAATGAATGTCTTGAAAGGAGGAATACGTAGCTGCCAGCTGACTTAATTTGTTAACAAAAATTAACAGATCTCGCCAGTTTATGTTATAAACCATATATAGAATTGTGTGTATGGTTCATGATGAGAGGAGTACCATATCTCTGCAAATGTCAGCTGTAAGCAAGGAATGCTGACTTTTCAGATTTACTTTGAATTGGGAGGTAGGTTTTTGTGTGTGTGTCAGGACTACCTTGAGAAATGGCAAGTCGCTTCTGGTGTGAGAGAATTAGCCATCTTTCCTTCTCCTCTCACTTCACCTTCTCTTTCCTCTCCCCTTTCCCCTCCCGTCCTTTCTGCCTTGGACGCTCATGCCACCCTCCCCTGGCAAGGGGGACATAAGAACATAAGAACATAAGAACATAAGAAGAGCCATGCTGAATCAGGCCTCAGCCCATCTAGTCCAGCATTCTGTGTCACACAGTGGCCCACTAGTTGTACACGGGGATCTCTAGCAGAAAGGAGGGCAAAACCCTCACCTGCTCCCGACCCCCCACAACCAGTACCCGGGGAAATCCTGCCTGCCTCCATCAACACAGAGGTGGCACTTGGATGTCCATTTCAGTAGCTACTGATTCCCTTGGTATCCATGAATCTGTCTAATCCTGCCTTGACACTTTTGCTTGTGCAGCCCTCCTCCTTGCCTTCCCTCCCTCCCTCCTTCCCTCCCTCCTTCCACCGCTTTCTCTCCTGAGGCTGTGGGAGAAAGAAGCGGAGGAGGAAGAAGATGCTGGGGCTGGGGAGGAAATGGAGGGAGCTGCTGGAGTTGTTGCCCCTGGGCCCGGCGGGGGGCATTTTTTTACTGTCTACAAGATCGGTAAATGAAAACTACACAAACTGGCAAACAATCATGTCGGACAATTTTAATGATTTTAATTTACAGTTATATGTTGTTGCTTTAAGATATATAATGTATTGTTTTTATTCATATTTGAGGCATTGAATTTTTGCCAATTATTATGCTGTATACCGCATTGAGTCCCCCTAAGGGTGAGAAAAGCAATATAGAAATGCAGTAAATAAATAAATAATGAACTGGCCAGGCTGCCGCACTTCAGCCAGGTCTCTTCTGGCGGTGGCTCAGTGCAGCCTGGCCAGCTCTTTGCTCTGGATTTTTTTGCCCTCGCCAGGCCCAGGGACAACGGCCCCAGCAGCTCCCTCTGTTTCCTCCCCAGCCTCAGCGTCTTCCTCCTCCTCTTCTTTCTACCTCAGCCACAGGAGGGAAAGCAGTAGAGGAATGAATTCAAGGAGGGAGGGAAGGCAAAGAGGAGGAGGGCTGCGCAGGCAAAAGTGTCCCTCTTGCAAGAGGAGGGTGGCATGGGCACCCGAGGGAGGGAGGGGAAAGAGGTGTCCCTAGTTCATGGTATTTTACTTATTACGGGTGGTACTGGAATGGAACACCCGCGATAAGTGAGGGAACACTGTAATGAGCAGAACTTGGAAATAATTTTTTGAATATATTTCATCATGTAACTATTACAACTGCCCAAAGTAACTTAGTTCTGTTACAATAAGGAAAGGAGTTATTCTGAGGCACCCATAAGGAATGCCGACAATTCAATCAAAAGTAGGAAGTTACAAACAAAGCTCTTCGTCAGGGAGATGGAGTGACAACGCCCTCCCGCCCCATGGCTGGAACTGAGCAGAAAGCCTCCAAGATGCCGAAGATGGGAAAAACCAATATATATCTCTATCTATGTATCTTATTTATATGTCTGTCTTGTTTGTATATAAAATAGCACTGAATGTTTGCTGCATATGTATATTCTGTGATCCACCCTCAGACCCCTTCGGGGTGAGAAGGGCGGAATATAAATACTATAAATAAATAAAATAAATAAATAAATACAACATTTAGCATGATACTTGTTTATTTTTCATTACTTTTTGATTTCATTACACATCTGCCAAAACATATAAGAATTTTTCTTCTTCCTTTTCCTCCTTTCCTTCTCCTATTACTTCTGTCTGGTAAATAGGACAGATTGTCACACTATATTCTCTTCTTGAGCATATACCGTAATCATACTATCTTTGGGCACAAACTACTGAAGGTTCATCTCTGCAAACAGTTCAGGGTGGTGTTATCTTCTTGAAATTTAAGATTTAAGGTTCTGTCTCTAAACTCCATCAACTGGTTGGTTGTAGCCTATAGATCCAGGATGACTTCGAATATACATCTAACACATTTTAGAAGTGCTCCCTCAAATAGTGAGATATACCTTTATCTACTTTTTGATTTTCCTCAATAGTTATTTTGCATTTGCCATCTTTGGCAGGGAACAATTGGCTATCTAGCCAAGGACTTCATTTGTAAGTCAGACTGCTGAGAAAATATTAGAGGAAATCTCACTATGGGAAAGAAAACAGTTCAATCCTTGCCAAAACACTTTCCCCTTTAGTTTATTATTGGATGATAAACACTGCAGAGTGGGATTATTGCATTATATTGTGCAAGATAAACTGATATATATCTGATATATACAGTGTTCCCTCTCTATTTTGCGGTTTGTTTATTGCGGTTTCGCTGTTTCACGGATTTAAAAAAGTGTTAATTTAAAATATATATCATTTTTTGTGGGATTTTGCCACCACTGCTCTCCAAGGCACTTTCCCTCCTCAGTCCTCCCTCCCTCCAGCTGTGAAGGGCCTTTCCTTCCTTTCCTTCACTTTGTTTTAAGTTTATAAAGTTTATAAAGACTTAAAATAGTGTATAACTACTAAAATAATGTATACATATTAAAATAAATAGACTATCCCTACATCGCAGTTTTTCTGGAACCTAACCCCATCAATAAGCAGGGAACACTGTATATTTGCATGGCTCAACTGCAAGGGGGTGGAGAACCAACTGTATCTCTGATATTCACTTCACTTCACTTCACTTCATTTCTTGATTAGTCGCTCACCACCAGGTGCTCCGAGCGACTTACAGTTTAAAATAGCATTTCACAATATAAAACATTAAAACATAGAATGTTAAAACAGCAGTAACTATTTGATAATTTGTCTGATTACTTAAATGCACATCCAAAAAGCCAGGTCTTAAGCGCTTTTGTAAAAGGTCGCAACTCCAACATTATTCACTTTGTTGTCATTCTTGGCCCAAAACAAAGAAGTTCAAGCTGCAATTTACAAGTTTCCACTTGGTATTCTCCTACGTTCTGGAACTAAAAAGGGAATAGCTGAAGCACCCAACATCTGGATGTACCAAGAGGAGCATGTGCTCTGACTGATGAAAATATTTGCAAAAAGGATAATAAGGCCTTTTTATTATGAATGCTGTGGTTAGCACAGTGGGTTAAACCACTACAGAAAATCTACCAGAAGCTCATCAGTTTAGGGGTTCAATAATAATAATAATAATAATAATACAATAATGTGAGCAGATAAATAGGTACTGCTTTGCAGGGAGGTAAAAGGCACCCCTGAAGACATACTGACAATGCTATCAGGAAGAACAACAGGCTCCTTGGTGTGGAAAAATGGAACAACATCACCTCCCCATGACCAAGTTGAGCACAGCCTCCAGACAGGGCCGTAGCCAGGATTTTGATTGGGGGGGGGTGAGTTTGGTTGGTTGGGGGCTGAGACTGGGTGGAAGAGGGTCTACCCTAGCAAACCTTTTGTATTGTTATCCCAATAACCCCATTAATGTGGGATATAATGAGCATGGTGATCAGATCATGATATAAATGCACATAACAGTTTAAATAATGTACCAGTAAGGCCTTCTCGCGGACCACCCTGAGAATTTCGGGGGGGGGGCTGAAGCCCCCTTAGCCCCCCCTGGCTACATGCCTGCCTCCAGATGTCGGAAATGAAAAGAGGGAAGCCTTGCCTCTTTCTACGCACTGTCTGTCTTTGTTTATAAATTGTATAAGAGCATTGAATGTTTGGCATAAATGTATTCTGTAATCTGCTCCTTGGGGAGACAGAGCAGAATATAAATAAAATATATTATCATATATTGTTGTTGTTATTATTATTAAACTATGTTTAAATAAGATCAATCAAATCTTATTTAAACATAATCCTATTGGTTAATTTAGCAATGCTAAATTAACCCATAGGATTGCCTCAGGTGCCATTTGTTTTCTGGATCCTCTTAATACTTGCACCTGGGAAGGCGGGTTTGTGCCAGCACACCAGTCCAAGTAAGGCTTACTAACAAAGATGTAGCCAACAAGATCTTTCAGTATTACTCATGAGAGAGCTGCATTTGTAACAATTTGGATTCATGAAATAAATTCCATTTGGAATTTGCATGGAATTTGAATCGTACTTTTACGCTTTTCCTCTGGACGTTTTGTTAGCGGGATTGTGATGAGCAAAGATTAATGCTTTTTTGAGCGACAAGTTCTAAGTTAGCATGGTTCACAGGAGAGGAAGTACCATAAGTTCTAAAATGTATTGGACTGCAAGGAAAAACATTGTTTTTGTATTTTACTACATGAGGTCTTAGGGCTGACCAAAGACATTTTGATGTCTGACTATTATTTCTTAATCTATTTTATTTATATTGTACATTTCCCCCCATGTGGACTCAAGGCGACATACAGTAACATGACACAACCCAATAAATTTAATGACATGGCAAATACAATAATAAAAAAATAAAATAAAAAAAATATTTGTGTCATGAAAGCAGCACCTCTTCCTGAAGGCATCATGCATAATTTAGTTTTTATTTAAAAACTGTCACTTGTGCATTAACAGAACACCATTTTGAATCAAATCATTATTTTATAGGGTTTGCATAAGAGGAAGTTGACTTGATTGCAAATAACAGCAACAACAAACAGGAGGGTGGACTAAATACCCTACAAAAACAATTATGTAAAATGTTCTGTGAAATTATCTGTTGTTTGCTAAGGCAGCAGATCCTGTTTGGACTTGGGAGTGAAGCAGGATCTGCCCTAGGTAGTACTTGGATGGATGACCACCAATGGATACCAGATGCAGGAGGCTGTATTTCAGAGCAAGGAGCTGAAAAAATCACCTCTGAGTATTCCTTGCTTGAAAAATGATGCAAAATGAATGAGTTGGCCAAAACCTAACAGGCAATTTATTTATTTATTTCGAGCATTTATATTCCACCCTTCCCACCTCAAAGGGACTCAGGACGGACCACAGAACACATACACGACAACATTAAATGCCATTAGACATACAGGACAGACAGATAAAGGTATGTGTCAGCATTTTTCTAACTCTGGCATCCTGGAGGTTATGCTCAATTCTGGCCACAGGGGGTGCTGTCATTCCATCCTCTTTGAGGATGAGCCTTTGATCACAGACTTCCTCCTGTTCTTTGATTGCCATCTTTTTATGGAGCCGTAAAATACTTCCACACTTAGGTGGTGTCTAATTTCTCTATACACAGCTCACAGACTGTTTAGGTGCACAGTAAGCTAGGCTAAAGGTTGGTGCTCACCCTGACCCAGGCTCGAACTGCCAACCTTTCAGTTGGGAAAGATCTATAGCTGGTGATTAACCAGCTGTGCTAAAACCCGGCCTTTTGAAGTCACATTCACATCTAATAAGACAAATTGAAGCTGCTGCACCATTCACTCTCTTTCTCTTTTAGTTCTCTTTCCTCTTTCCTACACCTGCTATGTCCAGCATGCCGCCTACAAAATCATTAGAGAAATATAGCAGCTGCTGCCTCTTTCAGCATAGGCACATCTCTGGGCATCAGTGGGCTCCTTTTCCAACTGTTCACCTTCAGTTCAAAGAGCAACAGCCAAGTTGCTCTTTGATACATAATCATCACCTCCCTTTCCTATTTTTAAGGATGTGAAAAAAGAGAAGACCAAACAGTCCTGGCTTAGTAGTCACAAAATGCCTCAGAAGAATGAAAGTTTGGAAAACCAAAACCACACCTGATTTTCCCATCAAGATCCTAGCTGTTCTTATTTTGCTTCTGAAAAACCACTAAGAGCTTGCAAGATGGAAGCAATAATTCACCATCCATCTCCAAGACAAAGCAAGGCTTCCTTATGATGGCCAATTTCCTTTCAATAGTGGGATTAGTGGTTATGTTGGCTTTGGGTACTAATCAAGATTTAAAGCTCCCAAAAAGAAAAAGGATAATGTTGGGTGTTCCCATGAAGAGAAAGAAATAAAAACACTATCCCTCCCTAAATATTTAATAATAGCTTTAAAGTGAATAAAATATGAGGTTGCAACCTTAAATTTTATGGGTAGAGTTGATTTTGGTTCTATAAAACCTGGATATAATTGTGGCAAACAGGCTGGTTATTCAATATGGAGAAAAGATGTCTGCTCCTTTGCCAGTTTACAAGGGTCACGCTTTTCCTAGTGGATTTTCCACTTTCTAGGTTCAGTCCCAGCTCATATTAAACAGCTCTGGTCAGAAAACAACATGCAAACTGAGCTGTCAAATTGATTTTCCTGTAAATGTATACAACATGTGGCAATATGATGCAGTTCCTGCTGAAACAAACCACTACAGTCCTGCCATTTGGCTCAGGAGTTGGCCAGTTTGAAAGCAGTATGATCTGTCTCTCCTACTTCTGCCCTACTTTGGCAATACATCAAATAACTATCAAGATGGCAAGCTTGGCTCCAGGTGTTTTGACCTCTTCATGGATTAGAGCCTAAACAGCTGTCAGCATGGCTGGCTCGAAACATTTTCCAAACTGGAGTGAAGTAGATGTTGGTCTTTCCCAGGGCTGGCCCTAGGTAATTTTCAAGTGTAAGCAAAAAGTATTTTGGTGCCCCCCACCCCAAACAAATAACTGAAAAATTTACAAATGGACAAATTTTAGCCCTCCAGGTATTTTGGACTTCCTACTGGCTGTTTTGAATAGTGGGAATCGAAGTCCAAACACATGTAGGGCCGAAGTTGGCCCATGCCATATATATATATATATATATATATTCTCCTTCCTTCCTTTCTATCCTATCCTTTCCCCTGCCCTCTTCCTATTCTCTTTGTGTGTATGTATGTGTGTGTATATATCTATATCTATATATATCTCAGTGTTTCTCAAACTTTCTAATGTTGCAACCCCTTAATACAATTCAGCATGTTGTGGTGACCCTCAACCATAAAATTCTTTTTGTTGCTAATTCATAACTGTAATTTTGCAGTTTTAGTATAATCCAGATTATCCAGCTATAAAATCAGGATTACATTCCACTCTAAGTATATTATTGTCAAAATAGAGTACTATACTTATGCTGATATTGATAGTAATGCATTTAATATGTAGTGTCCCTTATTTTTGAGAAAAATCATGTAAATGTCCCTTATTTCTTCTATCAAAATATGGGTAGGTAGATCATTTTGACTTGATTGTTTTATAAGTAGCTCTCATGCTGAAAAAGTGTGAGCACCCCTGCACTAGATGTTGTGTTCATCGAAACAGGCCCAGGTTTCACACTGAGTGTATAAATACATTTAAAAACATATTAACTATATGTATTACTGTGTTAGAGTGTCATTTTGGTTGGTGGTGTGCCCCAGGATTTTGTAAATGTAAAAAGTGTGTTGCGGCTCAAGAAAGGTTGAAAAACACTGCTTTAGGGCACCAAGGGAAGGAGGGGATACCAAACACATTGTCATTGCTGGATTTACCATAGAGCATAAGGTGCAAATATTGCAGCCGAACCAGGCCCCACACAAAGGGGCTTTCAAAGTAGAAGACTTTCAAATTAGAAAAAAGTAGGAAAAACTTTTCAAGTATCAATAAAGTAATAATAACAACAACAATATTTTATTTATATTCTACTCTTTTACCCTGTGGGGGGGACTCAGAGCGGATTACAGTATAAGCAGATACTGGCAAAAATTCAATGCCTTGTTACAATACAATGAGACACACAAACACAAAGGCAGGAGCCCTCAAGGCTCTTTCATTTCCGCCTTGGATGAAGGCAGATGGAACTACTAGGAGGTTGGCCTCTTCGATCTCGCTGGGGTAAGCAGATACTGGCAAAAATTCTGGGAGAGGCGCTGTTCTCCATATCCAAGCCGAGGAGCCTGCATTGTCACCTTGGAGACAATTGTCATGCTTGGAGCATCTTAAAGTGGAGGTATACACAAATAAACATTATTTTCCATTCCAAAGTTTTGTTTCATTTTGAAAAATAAAAATGTATTTTACGGCTGGTAGTTGCAAATATATTGAATTAGGTTATATATGCGGACATCAACATCTTTTAAATGTTTTGGTCTTCTAGAGATCTTAATCCAGTTCTGAGCCCCTGGTTGTGACTCATGAACTCCATGGTGTTGTAGCACAGAGTTGTCCATGCCCTGCAGCTTTTATTGATGCCCTACACGAGTATGTTGCAATATGCATTTCTAGTGTTAAATAGATTTAAACAGCCAATCCCAGACAGCTTTTGTGTGGGCACTGACCAGGAAGTTCCACCTTGTCCAGAGATCCAGATTAGGTGGAGATGGTCCACGGATTGCAGATGCTCTCCTTTTCACACCTCTAATTCTTCAATTGCGGAGGGCGATGGTACAGAAACTAAAGGGGACGAAGCTAGTGCATTCTCCACTCCTTTCAGTGTTTGGAGAGTATGATTTATAATTTCTTAATAGAGTTTGGGAATGGCTTGCATTTTATTAAATGTAAGCGAGCGCAATGAGGTCAAAATGAAATATAAGATATGCATGATGTTACTTGGTTGATGTTGAAGGTAATGGTTTCTGGTTACTTTTTAAAGGGCCTTTTAGAGGCGTTTTGACAGGAATTTGAAGACATTTATACTATTCTCTTACTAACTCTAATGTTTCTTTTTCCAAAGGAAAAAAAGAACCAAAGTAATGGAAAAACAGTGAGCAATGAAATGCACAAGACAGCTAAATGTTATACTAAACAAGGGAAGAAGTGATGAGAGCAGATTAGCTTTCAAACACTATAATGAGTAATTATTTAAAAATTATTAATAATGAAAAATCATCTACAAAACTTTCATGAGGTGAGTGAGCCAAGTGGAGTGGACAGAACATTGAGTGATTTTGTATTGAGGAAATCCAAGATGCAAATGGATGGAAGTTTGTAAAAAATATTATTATGTTTTGCATAGTGAGGATCTCTGCATATTGATTTTTCAAATTAATAAGGCTATGTATTTACAGTTTTGGACTACAATTTGCAGAAGAACCCATGTTGGTTGTGTGTTTTGATAAGTTGTAGCTCCATAAAAGTAATGTTTCTAAGTTCTGCTATTCACCTGATCAAAACAGAAGAAGATGAAGCGATTGACATCTGGAATGACATGTACCTCCACATCTGCGTGTGTGTTTCAAACATACATGAGAGCCAAAGAGCGGCAATGTTTTGGCTCAGCTTTTTTGAAGAGACCCCAACCTTTCTTATTTTGCATATTTATTGCTATATGTATAGAGTCACATTCAAAGCTTGGCTTAGGTTTCATTTGCTAGAAACATGCCAATATTTTTCTCTTTGTCTCTTGCTCGGATATTGGCTGTGTTGTTGGTCTTTCTGGCAGCCTCATATCACCAGTAAATTTGGCTCAGAGGGGAGCATGACACCAATTAGATAAAGCTACCTTTCGTTTCTCTGATGGTTAAGAATGGGAAAGTAATTGGATGTAAAATTTAATATTTAAGACCCTATAGGGAACAGGGTTTATACTCCTTTTTAAAAACAAAAACAGAGCCAAAGAAAAATCTCAAGGAAGCATAAATATTAGAATAAGCTTCTTCAAATCTATGCTGCCGGATTCCATCAACTAATAGAGTTGTCTGTTTTTCTTATTTTGTATAAATGGTATAGAGGAACTCTCGGTGGTGCAGTGGGTTAAACCGCTGAGCTGCTGAACTTGTTGACCAGAAGGTTGCAGGTTTGAATCCTCCCACTGTTAGGCCCAGCTTCTGCCAACCTAGCTGTTCGAAAACATGAAAATGTGAGTAGATCAATAGGTACTGCTCTGGCGGGAAGGTAACGGCGCTCCATGCAGTCAAGCTGGCCACATGGCCTTGGAGGTATCTATGGACGATGCTGGCTCTTTGGCTTAGAAATGGAGATGAGCACCAACCCCCAGAGTCGGACACGACTGGACTTGACGTCAGGGGAAAACCTTTACCTTTACCTATAAATGGTAGAGCAGAAAAGTCAAATTTCTTAATACTGCAGTATAACAAAACGGTCTACAAGAGAGTAGATTTGATTCTTGTTAAAAAAAATACTTAGCCCCCCCCCTGCAAGTTGTCAGTTTTTTCAAACACAGATGTTGAATGAATCATTGGATATAATAATAATAATTATTATTATTATTTATACCCCCCCACCATCTCCCCGAAGGGGACTTGGGGCGGTTAACATGAGACCAAGCCCAAAGATACAATACAGCAAAATAAAATACAAAAGGCAGACAACAAAAATTACATCCGAATAAAATACATACAGTAGCAAAATAAAATAAACAAAGCAAATTGACATAATATAAAATCGAACACAATGGGCAGGCGAAATGGACAAGGTAAAATGATAAAATCCCTGGATGAGGTAGGAATCGAAAAAGTGTAATTGAGAGGAGCCCAAAAAGGATGAACAGTGGGGTTAGGCTTTCAGTTTAAGATGGGGAAAGTGCATCATAGGGGTAATATTGTAGATGGAATGAACAGAAATGGAATAAATAGTCACTCTCCAAAGGCACATCGGAAGAGCCAAGTTTTTAGATTTTTCTTAAAGGCTGCTAGGGTGGGGACTTGCCTAATCTCATCAGGTAGTGAGTTCAAAAGTCGGGAGCCACAGCGGAGAAGGATTTGCTGCACCTTTGCCCCATTGGACATGTTTCCAAAGGCCCTGAGCATGCATAACTGGAGAGCAAGAACCAGAGAAAAGGAAGTTGCCAAGACCAACTTCAGGGCTCTTGGCTGAATGTCAAAAGAGTGCCACATGGTGATCACTTTAGAGCAGTGGTTCTCAATGTGTGGGTCCCAGATGTTTCGGCTTTCAACTCCCAGAAATCCTAACGGTACACTGGCTGAAATAGAAATAGAAGGCCACAGGGGTTAGCTGACCCTTCCTCGAGTGGGAAAGATGATCTACCTCAGCATCTAGGAGCATACAGGATGGAGAAATTTTCGGACACTGAGAAAAAACATTGGAAAAAGTGTGGTAGTTAAAGGCACAGTATGGATTCAGCACCCCTTCTCACCACTCCACTCAAAAGCATTACTTTCAAAAATTGATTTTCATTTGAAAAAGTTCAATAGTTCATTACGCATGTGTTTGAATTGCAGCGTTTACCCCTAAAAGTGAAATGGTTTCCGTGGCAAACAAAGTGGAAAGGCAAGATACTGGGTATTCAAAGACAAGCATTTGGACAAATGCATAGCCATAGCCACAAAATATTTTGGCTGTCCTTTTGGCAACATTTATGGAGGAAGTTCGTTTGAGTTCATTGGGGATGTGGTAATGGACAACAGAACAAGACTGGAACTTGAAAGCAAGGGAGAATTCACAGTTTGGCTATTAATCTGCTATATTTTGTCAGCAAACTTAGCATTTCTTTTTCACGTAAAGGTCATTCTTTTCCTTAGCGTTTCATGCAATGGGTAATGGCAATGTCGACATGAACAAACAAGCATTTAAAGTAAAAAAAATATATATTCTAATTTGGATTTGGCAACATAAATCAAATTAATTTTATTACAGTGTAATTGGTAAGAAAAAAATCAATTATTTTTAAGTACTAGGCATGATCTTTCAAGGAAAAGCATGATTTTCTTCTTCCTTTGGATGCAAACTTTCTTCAAAAGTATAAACATTTTGAAATTCTTCATGACAGTCACTCAGAAGCCACACCTCAAGGACTATCCATCTTTCTGTCCCCGTTTCTCTCACCCCATACCATATATAAGCATCTGTAAACACACAGAAACATATATATTGCATTGCAATGGACAGCTCATGACAATGGGGACATTTATTCTGAACTCCTATAGCACATTAACCTGATGTTAATTGCCATGGCTCCATCCTGTAGAATGTTGGGAATTGTAGTTTGGTGAGATTTTGGCTGAGAATTCTGGATGCTGCAGATAACTATTATTCCCAGGATTCCATAGGATGGGGCTATTGGTAGTTACATGGATATCGAGTCGCTATAATGGTGTGGAGTGGGTACACCAAATCTTTATATATAAAATCTCAGCCTGTGTATGTTTATGCTTGCAAAACTTGGAAAGTAGTTAGTCGATTGACTTCACATTTTGACACAACGTTGCATTCCAATATGCCCGTGTTTTTATAGTAAAATGAAATTTTGATACAACGTTGCATTTGAATACATGCACGTATTTAGCTACTAAACTAGCAGTCCGGGAATAGGCTGGTGGGGTGGAGAAAATCAGTGCCTTAGGCAGACCCGCACCCGCCCACCCACTTCCCAGGCCAAGAGATTCCTTTCAAACC
Organism: Anolis apletophallus; assembly: GCA_030556195.1. Lineage (NCBI taxonomy): Eukaryota > Metazoa > Chordata > Lepidosauria > Squamata > Anolidae > Anolis > Anolis apletophallus. The sequence goes on from JARBWK010000007.1 coordinate 114,632,461, forward strand.
CTGACCCGAAAGTTGAGCGACTTGCACAAAGTGGCCCGGAGAGCAGAGGGAGGGACCTCTTCTTGTGCAGCCTGTGTGTTGAGCTCCCCGTCCTGCACGTGGCTGTTGCAGCAATCAACACACCAACACACACAACTCCCCCTTGGCATTTGCAAGCTCGAAGAGTTGGGAGAGACCCCAGGGGCCGGCCACGGCGTTTTTATTTGTTTCAACTTTTTTTTGGTCCGTGATCTGCGCCCTCCCTCGGCTTGCGCCCCTAGACCATGGCCTAGGTTGGCCTAATGGGTAATCCGGGCCTGAATTTATGATGCCCAAAGCAACCACTCACAGCTTGGCTTACCTCAGCAGTATAAGCAATGAAAACCGAGGTCTAGCAACCAATCGCTATGCAGCTTTCCTTTTACCACAGCAATAAAAGAAACAACAACCTATCACTGAGCAGCTTTCATTTTACCTCAGCAGTAGAAGAAATAACAACCAATCACAGCACAGCTTTCCTTTTACCTCAGCAGTATAAGAAATACCAACCAATCACAGAGCAGCTGTTATTTCACCTCAGCAGTATAAGAAAGGAAAGTTGAGTTGTGATTGGTTGCTATGGCATACCACTCATTCTAACCATCATGGTGTTTGAGTACTAACAACTTTAATTTCCAATATGCCTTGCATTTGCTATGACCATCAATAAAACACAGGGGCAATCAAGTGTGCAGTTTGAAATTAAGAAAACAATTACTTCTCTCATGGGCACTTAGACGTCATATGCTCAAGTGTTGGTAAACCGTCAGATCTTTATGTTTATGCAGAAAACGGACAAATAAAAAATGTTGTCAATCTACTAGCTTTACAATTAAAAATGATTTCTGTAAGAAGCTTCTTATTCTTTCCTCTCCTTTCATTCCACATAGACACAGCAACACAAGGCAAGGTATTGAATTGAATGATCTGTTTTCTTGGTAAATCTATGGTCACAGCAATACTTTTATTTACTATCTTATTCATTTCATATCCGACTGAGCCACAGCGAAGCATAGTTGGGTTTTGCTAGCATCTTACAGTTGTGGGAAAAAAATCTACCCCTATCATCCCATTACTGTAGATTTCTGTTAATCTGACAGCAACCAGGGAAACTGAAGAAACTGGAACACACCATTCCTGCTAATTAACATGCTCTGGTATTTCAATTCTATCAAACCTGGAAGCACAACGTGAGATTTTGTGTGTTTTTATCAGAAATATTTTGAGCCCAGGGAATGCTATGTGTGTGTCATAGCACTCCCTCTGCCTACATCCCCACATGTGTGCACCATTTTTCAGAGATCTTGCTGCTAATAAATATTATAGGTACTTATTGTGAAAACAGTCTCCTATTTGTCGCAGGGTGCCTTACAGTATGAGTTATGGTGCTATGGTTCCACTTTAATTGCTAATGCAACTTCTTATGGAATCCTGGGATTTGTAGTGTGGCGAGGCATTGGAGCTCTTTGGCAGAGAAATCAGAAGGCACCGTCCCACATTGCAAATCCCAAAATTCCATAGGATGCAATCATGGCAATTACACTGGAATCATAGTGCTATAATTGTGTAATGTGACATGGTCCTCAAAAACGATTTGAATTTCTCAAGCATTTCTGTTAAATGCTTGAAAAACCTCAAGGGGCTCTGTGAATTTACACTAGGAATGTTCACAAAACACCAGATGGTTTTCATAGGCTCCCTCCCTCCTTCTCATCCACCTTTCGCAAAGTTAAGGAGTATTTTTGTCATTGTTCGGGAAGGATAGGAAGGGGAGCGGGGAAGAGCCCCTGGTGCGTCTCATCCAAACTGAGTTGATGCTGAGTGACTTTCTGAACCCCTATTTTCTATTTACTTCATCCTAGATGGGGATGAGGAGGGTATTACATACATAAATATGTGACAAATGGACATTATTTTGTATTACATGTACTGAATTAAGGGGAAAAGAAAAGAACAGGCAGAAAAAGGAGATAAATAGTTCCTTCATATTTTCACCTATTAAAACCCAAAACATGCGTAATTTCGTTTTGGCTTCTCTTCATTTCGACGGCAGAAAAATGAGCCCCGTGAAAATTCTCCCAAGAGAGGGGAATTGTTTTTATGATCTCAATGATTTCTTCATTATCCCACATTCCTAGTCATCCTAAAACTAAAAATTAATAAAAACAACCTTTTCAGAAGAACTTTTCACCCCCTTCATAGCTGACTTTTCATTTCTGCTTCAAAGCTGCCCCTATTTATTTTGCTGGCTTCGAAAGTATTGTTTGGGGATTAAAAGCAGTAAATTCTCAAAATAATTGCTCCCAGTTTCTTGTGTAACATTTTATTGTATATTCCCTGGAATATGTCGTTTGGAATCTCTGGGTACAATTGATCAGGGGCGTCTCTAATGCAGCCAGTGAAATGAAGGGGACCTGAATTTGAGCACAGCTGAGGGATCTGCAACTCCCATTCATTTCTTGATACCTCTACAGGACATAGGGTAAAGGTAAAGGTTTCCCTTGACATTAAATCTAGTCATGTCCAACTCTGAGGGGTGGTGCTCATCTCCATTTCTAAGCCGAAGAGCCAGCATTGTCTACAGACACCTCCAAGGTCATGTGGCCTGCATGACTGCATAGAGCACTGTTACCTTCCTGCAGAAGAGGTTCTTATTGATCTACTCACATTTGTATGTTTTCGAACTGTTAGGTTGGCAGAAGCTGGGCCTAACAGTGGGAGCTCATGTCACTCCCCGGATTCAAACAGCCAACCTTTCAGTCAGCAATTTCAGCTGCTCACTGCGCCACCAGGGGGCTCTTCTACAGGACATAATCCAAGTATACATTGCCCTGCACAAACTTTGCGAAGTCTCTGTTTTGTAAATGATAACATTTGTGAGCATGGTGCTGTTTGCAAATGGAATGTCTTGAAGCGATTGACTAGTGTGATAAATTCTTATATACCACAACAAAATATAACACAGTGCAGAGATGTGCATGTGCATGTATGGGTCTTCAAGTCACCTGTTGAATTACGACAACCCCATTAACTTCAAAAGTTTTTTTTTACTAAAGGAAAGGAGTACTCAGAGATAGTCATAACAGTCCTTCCTCTGAAATATAGGCTACAGAATTTGGGAATCGGTGGTGGTTTCCCCACCAAATACAAACCAAGCCTGGCCCTGCGAAGCTTCCAAGGTCAGATGGGATCTGGTGCCTTTAGAATATTTAGGCTACAAAGGACAGGTTACACTTGCCAAACAGCAGACAAATAGGTGGATGGGTTTTTGTGCAAGACAGCTTTTTCCATTTGAAGAGTATCTGAAAAATAGTATGCTCTGAAATGACCCTGCTTGTATAACATGGGAATTAATGCTCTAAATAAAATTTCGAAATCTGATTGACACTTTCTGTGCTGTATAAACCTGTACTATATTACAGGAGTTGATGCCTCATTTTCCCTACTGTTCCACCTGTCAGTCTAGCAGTCTGAGGAAGCAAAGAGGAAATCAATTTCATAGGTTTATTTTAGTAAAGGAATACGCAGAGATACTTGTACCAGTTTCTTCTCTTGAAATAAAGGGCACAGTATCAGGTGCTCTCCCATCAGATTTGAATTTTAGTACAGGCAGTCCCCAAATTATGTGCAAGATTTATTCTGTATTGTCGAAGGCTTTCATGGTCGGAATCACTGGGTTGCTGTAAGTTTTCCGGGCTGTATGGCCAAATGTCAGGAGAGAATGCTTCTGGAACATGGACATACAGCCCAGATAATTCACAGCAACCCTATGTTCTGTATGTTTGTTGAATTTGTATGTAAGTCAGAAACGGTATGTGTGTGTGTGTGTGTGTGTGTGTGCTTTGGTTGGCTTAAGGAAGTTTTCTAGGCATGAGCAATCCATAGTTCTAAATGGTTCTAAAGTACTTACAAAACTAAAGTTCTGGTGGAGAAAACTAGGGGGCGCTGGTGCTTTGCGTCTACAGTGTTGCTAAAGTTCTGGTGGTGAAAATTTCAGAACTCTAACAAAACTTTCAAAATGTCATTATTATTTCATTATTGGTGATTTTTATGACAGAACCAATTAGGAACTGCCATTGGTGAAATGAAATTTAGAAAGTTTGGTTAGAGTTCTGAAATTTTCACCACCAGAACTTTAGCAACACTGTAGGAGCAAAGCACCAGCGCCCCCCAGTTTTCTCCACCAGAACTTTAGTTTTGTAAGTACTTTAGAACCATTTAGAACCATGGAGTGCCCATGCCTAGTTAACATCCCTGTGGTGTTTGTTTTATTGTCTGTGTCCCTGTTTGGAATATTTCACCTCACTTTCTGTCTTTGTGAGAAATGGATTTTGAAAAATTTTGCTTATTGTGGAAACAAGAATTGGCAATAGAGCTTTAGCTGAGACACATTTTCTCCATGATAACTCTTTCAGGGATGAGTTTCCCTTCCATGGGGTACATTTCTCTCACTTCCTGTTGTCTCACTACTGTTCTTAACTATGAGTTGTTTGTAAGTAAGATGTTTCTAACTCTGGGACTGCATAGTTAAATCAAATGAATAGTCATAATCTAGGAAAAATGATTACAGTAGACTCTCAGTTAACCTGAACTTAAGCAACCAGAACTCCTAAGCAACTGGCAAAAATAATACTTGAAATAAAATTAAAATAAAATAATTGTTAGTGGAAATCTTGCCTGAAAGTTACATTTGTCTTTGTTTTAAATTACTGCATTTCAACATTAATATCAAGTCAATACAAAGTTTATAGTATGTTATAGTATGGAGTACAGCATGAGTTAGGCCTATTTTTAATAGTAACTCTCAAGCAACCCGACACTATATGCATCCATTCTGCATCTACAAATCCCCATGGATGACAGTTAACGGAGAGTCTGCTGCATTTTCTTCTCTGTTTCTGATTTTCTGAAGGTCTGATTTTCAGACATGAGTGCCATTGCTTATGTAATGTAAGCAGGCACCTGAACAACTTAGGGGGTGGGGGGACTTTCTAGGAGTTAACAAATGTTTGGAGTAAAATCTCCTAAAGGTAGAAAACACTAAAAAAAACCATCAGAAACACTTCAGGGGTGACCAAGCATGACTTGTGGATGTGGAATGAGAGCTGACAGCTTTTTGGCGAAGGTGGACATGTAGCAATCCATGTGGAAGAAAGGAGGGAAGGGAGGACGGTGATGGAAGAGGGCACCGTTGCAATAAGATGTGCCCCATCCACTTCTCCAGTCACTTCTTCAAATGATACTCTCTCTTGAACTGATTGGTTTTCTTCTGAATTTATTGTTCATTACAGTTTGTACAGATCTAGGCAATCTATGATTTATTTGCATATATATATCTATACAGTATATATAAAAAGGTCAGGGACCAGCGGCGGCCGCGTGGAAGGCTCCGGAGGGCATTCATGTGGCGAGGAGGCTCCTCTTCCGCCCCCTTCTCGCTCTCCTCTGCCGCCTCCCTGCTGCTCCGTGAAGTGGAGGGCGAAAGGGGCCTGCGTGATCTCTCTCCCTTCGCCCTCCTCTTCTGGGAACGGAAGGGAGGCGGCGGAGGACAGCGAGAAGGCAACGGACGAGGCAGATATGCCGCAGCCGTCCTCCTAGCAAACGTCCCCCTTCGCCCCCCCCCCCCTTCGACAGGGAGGTGGCGAAGAAGGGCGAACAGGGAGCAGAAGAGACGGACATGGAAGAGACAGGCAAGCTTACCAAAAAAACCCTAGAAACCCATAATAATGAAAAAAAATTCCAACTCCTGCACAAAACAACACAAACCCACACATACACACACATACACATATATAAACACACATATATACACATAAACATATATACACATACATACACACACAAACACAAACACAAACACACACATACATATATATACACATAAACACACATACACACAAATACACACATACATATATATACACACACAAATATATACAAACACCAATATACTCACATACACATATATACACACACACATACACACATACACACACAAACACATATATTAACACACACACACACACACACCCAAATAGAAACACATATACACACACATACACATATATACACACACAAAACACATACTCACATCATTTCCAAACCCTTACATACTAAGACTTTCCCACATAGGGCACAGCAACGCGTGCCGGGTTCAGCTAGTACATATATAAAGGTCATGTGGAGCCCCCGGTGGCGCAGTGGGTTAAACCACTGAGCTGCTGAACGTACTGACTGAAAGGTCACCGGTTTAAATCCAGGGAGCTCCTATTGTTCGCCCCAACTTCTGTCAACCTAGCAGTTCAAAAACATGTAAATATGATTATATCAATAGATACTGCTCCGGCGGGAAGGTAACGGTGCTCCATGCAGTCATGCCGGCCACATGACCTAGGAGCTGTCTATGGACAACGCTGGCTCTTTGGCTTAGAAATGCAGATGAGCACCAATTTCCACAGTTGGACACAACTGGACTTAATGTCAGGGGAAAACCTTTATCTTTACCTATAGAGGTCAGTGTAAGGGGAATAGAGGGACTGAGTGATATGAGGGAGTGATCAAATGGGGGCAGTCAAGTACAAAATGTATTAAGGAGAAGTTGTAATTTACACAGAGAACCATCTGGATTTATATAATGAACTTAGGACCTGGGGGAAAGGAAAAAAAACACTTCTAAATCAATTGCTGCAGTATATTGGTGTGTGAGTGTGCATATGTAGCATGATTAAAATACTGCTACACATTAATGTAAAATCAGCCAGACTCTGGTCAGGTTTCGCTCAAAGTCATAAACACTGCATGGATGATACGTTCACATCTATTCCATGTGCTCAATACATACTGTATATTATAAGTATAGGGTTGTTGTATGTTTTCCAGGCTGTATGGCCATGTTCCAGAAGCAGTCTCTCCTGACGCTTCACCCACATCTATGGCAAGCATCCTCAGAGGTTGTGAGATTTGTTGGAAACTAGGCAAGTGGGGTTTATATATCTGTGAAATGTCCAGGGTGGGAGAAAAAACTCTTGTCTGTTTGAGGCAGGTGTGAATGTTGCAACTGGCCACCTTGATCAGCATTGAATGGCCTTGTAACTTCACAGCCTGGGTGGTTGCTGCTAGGGGGGATTCTTTGTTTGGAGGTGTTAGCTGGCCCTGATTGTTTCCTGTCTGGAATTTCCCTGTTTTCTGTTAATCAAGGTGGCTAATTGCAACATGCACATTTGTCTCAAACAGATAAAAGAGTTCTTTCTCTCTCCCTGGATATTCCACAGATATATAAACCCCCCTTGACTAGTTTCCAACACACCTCACAACCTCTGAATATGCCTGCCATAGATGTAGGCAAAACATCAGAAGAGAATGCTTATGGAACATGGCTATATAGCCTGGAAAACTCACAGCAACCCAGTGATTCCTGCCAAGAAAGCCTTCAACAACACATTATACAAATACATCAGATCCATATACTATATCTCACAACTACCCCACAAATCTCATTTGGTCACATTTAAATAATCACAGCTTATCAGTCTCACATACCTCACAGGATGATTGGGGAAAAACATGTAATGCTCTTTCAGCACCAGGAGATATATGGAATAGAATCAGTAAAATCCATAAATTCAGGGGGAAAAACCATGACTATAATAAAGAACTGATGTTCCCTAAGGAACTTAGCTATACTACAATGGGGACAAATGCACTTAAGTTCAATAGGGACAAATCCAAGATATTCCACTTAGGCAGAAAAAATGAAATGCAAACATACAGAATGGGGGACTTCTGGCTTGACAGCAGTACATGTAAAAAAAAACCTTTGAGTCCTTGTGGACAAGTTAAACATGAGCCAACAATGTGATGCTGCAGCTAAAAAGCCAATGGTATTTTGGCTTGCATTAATAGGAGTATAGTGTCTAGATCCAGGGAAGTCATGCTACCCCTCTATTCTGCATTGGTTAGACCAGTGTTTCCCAACCAGTGTGCCGTGGCACACTAGTGTGCCGTGAGCGATCATCAGGTGTGCCGTGGGAAATTGGAATACCCTTTCTTCCCCCTCCTGCCGAACACTTTTTCTTCTCCACTCGGGCTCCCTTCTTCCCAGCCTTGCTCTGCTTGTTTTGCCTCGCTTTGCTTACGCTGTCGCTTCTGCGGGAGGGGGGAGGGAGGAAGACGTGACCCGTGCGGGCGCTACTGCGCAGACTCATCCCACGTCTTCCTCCCTCCCCTCCACAGTGCTCTCTGGGTATAGGTGAACTACAACTCCAAAACTCAAGGTCAATGCCCACCAAACTTTTATAGTATTTTCTCTTGGTTGTGGGAGTTCTGTGTGGGAAGTTTGATTCCATTCCATCATTGGTGGAGTTCAGAATGCTCTTTGATTGTGGGTGAACTATAACTCCCAGCTGTTGAGCAAGACCGTGTGTGTCTTTCTGCCATTCCTGCCAGGATATCTATGTTGTGTTCATCGAAACAGGCCCAGGTTTCACACTAAGTGAGTGTATAAATACATTTAAAAACATATTAACTATACAGTATGTATTACTGTTAGAGTGTCATTTTGTATCATTTTGGTTGGTGGTGTGCCCCAGGATTTTGTAAATGTAAAAAATGTGCCGCGTCTCAAAAAAGGTTGAAAAACATTGGGTTAGACCAGTGTTTTTCAACCTTTTTTGAGCTGGGTGCACATTTTACATTTACAAAATCCTGGGCACACCACCAACCAAAATGACAAAAAATGACACTCTAACACAGTAATACATATAGTTAATATGTTTTTAAATGTATTTATACAGTCAGTGTGAAACCTGGGCCTGTTTTGATGAACACAACATATATATGACTTCTTTGCCTCCGTTTTCACACAGGAGGACAGACAACATATGCCTGCAGCTGAGTCAGTTTTTTCAGGGAGGGAATTAAAAGAATTAAAACAGATAGAGATAAACAAGGAGGATGTTCTCATATGCCTTACTAAACTAAATGTCAACAAATCACCAGGTCCAGACGGCATCCACCCCAGAGTTCTTAAGGAACTCAAGTGTGAAATTGCTGAACTTCTAGCTAAGATATATAACCTTTCTCTAAGATCAGGCACTGTACCGAGGACTGGAGGGAGGCAAATGTAACACCGATCTTCAAGAAAGGATCCAGAGGTGATCCAGGAAATTATAGACCAGTCAGTTTAACCTCAGTTCCAGGCAAAGTGATGGAAACCATTATTAAAGAAAAAAAATACTAGGCACATAGAAGAACAGGCATTGCTGAAAGAAAATCAACATGGTTTCTGCAAAGGCAAATCATGTCTTACTAACTTGTTAGAATTCTTTGAGGGTGTAAATAAACACATAGATAAAGGGGACCCAATTGATATTGTTTACCTTGACTTTCAAAAGGCTTTTGACAAAGTCCCTCACCAAAGGCTCCTAAATAAGCTCTTCAGCCATGGAATCAGGGGACAGGTCTTGTCCTGGATTGGAACCTGGCTAAACTGTAGGAAACAAAGGGTGGTAATAAATGGACACTTCTCTGGGTGGAAAGAGGTGGAAGTGGCGTACCCCAAGGTTCAGTTTTGGGTCCGTTACTTTTTAATTTATTCATTAATGATCTGGATGTAGGAGTGAATTCTGAGGTAGCAAAGTTTGCAGACGACACTAAATTGTTCAGGGTAGTTAAAAATGAAACTGATTGTAAAGAGCTCCAGAAAGATCTCTCGAAATTGAGTGAATGGGCAACAAAGTGGCAAATGCATTTTAACCTAAACAAGTGTAAAGTCATGCACATCGGGGCAAAGAACCCCAACTACACTTATCAACTGATGGGGTCAAAGCTTTCCGAGACAAACCAGGAAAGGGATCTTGGGGTTTTGGTGGACAGCTCAATGAAGATGTCAACCCAGTGCGCTGCAGCAGTGAAAAAAGCAAATTCTATGCTAGGCATGATCAGAAAGGGAATCGAAAATAGGTCAGCAAATGTTGTATTACCTCTCTACAAATCTATGGTAAGGCCACATTTGGAGTACTGTGTACAATTCTGGTCTCCGCACCTTAAGAAGGATATAACGGAACTGGAAAAGGTACAGAAAAGGGCAACAAGAATGATCCAAGGGATGGAGCGGCTCCCTTATGAAACCAGGTTGCAACGCCTTGGTCTTTTCAGCCTTGAAAGACGGCGTTTAAGAGGTGACTTGATCGAAGTGTATAAAATCATGCATGGGATAGAAAAGGTGAATAAAGAAAAATTATTTTCTTTGTCACAAAACACTAGGACTAGAGGGCACTCCCTGAAGCTCCAAGGTAGGAAAGTTAGGACTAATAAAGGGAAATATTTCTTCACCCAGAGGGTCATTGGGTTATGGAACTCACTTCCAGAAGAGGTTGTGACAGCTGTCAGCCTGAACAACTTCAAGGCAGGATTAGACAGATTCATGGATACCAAGTGTATCGGTAGTTACTGAAAAGGACATTCAAGTGCCACCTCGGAGTTGGTTGAGGTAGGCAGGATTTCCGTGGGTACTGGTTGTGGGGGGTCGGGAGCAGGTCAGGGTTTGCCCTCCCTTCTGCTCGAGATCCCCGTGTACAACTGGGGGCCACTGTGTGATACAGAATGCTGGACTAGATGGGCTGAGGTCCGATTCAGCATGGCTCTTCTTATGTTCTTATGTTCTTATATCCTGGCAGGAATGGCAGAAAGACACACACGAAGGTTTTCCTCAACAGCTGGGAGTTCTAGTTCACCCGCAATCAAAGAGCATTCTGAACTCCACCAATGATGAAATGGAATCAAACTTACCACACAGAACTACCATAACCAAGAGAAAATGCTATAAGAGTTTGGTGGGCATTGACCTTGAGTTTTGGAGTTGTAGTTCACCTATATCCAGAGAGCACTGTGGAGGGGAGGGAGGAAGACGTGTGGCGAGTCTGCGCAGTAGCACCCGCACGGGTCACGTCTTCCCCCCTCCCCCCTCCCCCCCTCCCGCAGAAGCGGCAGCATGAGCAAAGCGAGGCAAAGCGAGCAGAGCGAGGCTGGGAAGAAGGGAACCCAAGTGGAGAAGAAAAAGTGTTCGGCAGGAGGGGGAAGAAAGGGTATTGGAGGTTCCAATTTCCCATGGCACACCTGATGATCGCTCACGGCACATTAGTGTGCCACGGCACACTGGTTGGGAAACACTGGGTTAGACCACACCTGGAATCACACTCTGTCCAATTCTGGGCACCGGAATTGAAGAGAGATAGTGACAAGCTGGAATGTGTCCAGAGGAGGGCGACTAAAATGATCAAGGGTCTGGAGAACAAGCCCCATGAGGAGTGGCTTAAAGAGCTGGGCATGTTTACGAAGAGAAGGCTAAGAGGAGATATGATAGCCATGTATAAATATGTGAAGGAAAGTCTTAGGGAGGAGGCAGCAAGCTTGTTTTCTGCTGCCCTGGAGATTAGGATGCGGAAAAAAGGCTTCAAACTACAGGAAGGGGCATTTGATCTGAACATTAGAAAGAACTTCCTGACTGTGAGAGCTGTTCAGCAGTGGAACTCTCTACCCCAAAGTGTGGTGGAGGCTCCTTCTATGGAGGCTTCTAAACAGAGGCTGAATGGCCATCTGTTGGGGGTGCTTTGAACACAATTGTCCTGCTTCTTGACAGGGGGTTGGACTGGATGGCCCACGAGGTCTCTTCCAACTTTATGATTCTATGATTCTTTCTTGTTGGGAAATAAGACCCACTGAATTAAGAGGTAGATTCATAGAAGTTTGCATTGCCAATTGTCAGTTCATAAATGTATTGAGAAATAATTGGCAGGGAATGGATGTACTGGCAATGTCAGTAAAACACTTCACCATTGACTTGTGGTGGATTGGACACGGAACGAAGCTTTTGCGAGTGCCCCAGATTGGACCACGCCAAAGTAGAGTTTCCATTTGAGTATGCCACAGCTTCTTCTTTTTGTTCCATCTGGGTTCAGAACTGCAAATGCCGCAAGAAATGTTGTTTTTGTGGCACTTCCAGGCCAAACAGAAGCAGGATGCATTACAAAACCCTCCAATAAGTCATATTTTTTTCATGAGCTTTCCATTTCTGCAAACCTGAGAGGCCTGCATAATCATCCTAATTTTGTACATGTTGATCTGAACAACTTGTAAAAGGGGAGCTGGGGGAGGAGTGCGGATGAACAGACTGCAGAAAAGCCACAGCGAATGAAGAGTTCCACCGTTCTATGGCACCTTAAGGATACTATGGCCCTTCCTCCATAAGTTCATGGCAATCCTCAATCAGTACAAAAATTCTCATGGATACAGTTAATGAAAACTGGTGCTCAAAGCAACATTTTTAATTGCTCACTATGGTCCAGTTTCTCCAGTCGCTCCTGACACAAAATAAATAAATAAATAAATAAAATATTCCCTTTAATGACTAAACTAGCCCTGCTCTTAGCTTAGAGGACACGTTAAAAAGAAATGGTAGAGAACTGTTTGAACATGCTTCATGTCTATTTATAGAAATAAGCCAACATGGGTCAGCAGGCATGATACCATTGTGGGTGCTATTCATTTTATGTATTTAGTTCATACCCTGCATTTCTCCCAGGATGGGATCTAAGGCGGCCTACATTCATTTAAAACCAGATTATGTTAAATCTTATTTTACAAAGGTTATACAAGAATTAAATAACAGTTTGCCAAGCAGGGCTAAAGGGTTAGCAAAGAAAGGGGCAACTCTGCTTGCATGAATACCTATTTGCCACTAGGGGGCAATACAGGTAAAGATAGGCAGTTAGGGTTTCCTACACTGCTCCTACTTTATGTATGTATGACTTTGTGTGCATGTCTTTGTGTTGGGCAATTCACTGAAACCATTTCACATTCTTACCCAAGAGTCTCTACTTTTTGCTTATTTACTTCCTGTCTGTGTTACTCAATACTGGATGCTCTCTGGGCAGCTTGCAAATTAAGGGTTTACACACGAGAACTGGCATGGTGTGTTGGATTAGGGGATTGGGACCCCTGGGGGGGGGGGTTGCAAGGGGTGTGAGAGGGGTCCCTAAAGTCCATCAGGAAACACAGTGTTTTCTGTTGGTTATGGGGGTTCTGTGTGGGATGTTTGGCCCAATTCTATCATTAGAGGGGTTCAGAATGCTCTTTGATTGTAGGTGAATTATAAATCTCAGCAGCTACAACTCCCAAATGTCAAGCTCTATTTTGCCCAAACTCCACCAGTGTTCACATTTGCACATATTGAGTATTCATTCCAAGTTTGGTCCAGATCCATCATTGTTTGAGTTCACAGTGATATCTGATATAAGTGAAGTACAACTCCAAAACTCAAGGTCAATGTCCACCAAACCCTTCCAGTATTTTCTGTTGGTCATGGGAATTCTGTGTGCCAAGTTTGGTTCATTTCCATCATTGGTGTAGTTCAGAATGCTCTTTGATTGTAGGTTAACTATAAATCCCAGCAACTACAGCCCCTAAATGTCAAAATCAATCCTCCTCAACCCCACCAATGTTCAAATTTGGGTGTACCAGGTATTTGTGCCAAATTTGATCCAGTGAATGAAAATACAACCTGCATATCAGATATTTACAGTTACGAAGCAGGAACAGAAATAATTTTATGGTTGGGGGCAGGCATGTAGCTGGGGTGGGGCTTGGGGGCTTCAGGCCCCCTGAAATTCTCAGGGTGGTCCGCGATAAGGCCTTACTGGTACATTATTTAAACTGCTATGTGTATTTATATCATGATCTGATCACCATGCTCAGTATATCTCATATGCATGGGGGTATTGGGATAACAATACAAAAGGTTTGCTAGGGTAGACCCTCTCTCACTCAGATTCACCCCCCCCTCCCGTATTAAGGGGTCGCGGCATTAGGAAGATTGAGAACCACGGGGATTAGGGGGTTTCAATCCCCATTTGGCCATGGATACTCACTGGGTGACCTTAGGCAAGGCACTACTTCTGAGAGTCAGAGGAAGGCAATGCCAAACTTCCCTGAGCAAATCTTGCCAAGATAACCTTATCATAGTCTTGGGGATGCCACCAAGGCATGCAGCAGTAACCCAAGGCTACGTGACAAATAAAAAGGCAAAAGAAATCAACAAGACCTTGAACAACAAAGATATGAATTGGGTACTTAAGGTAGTGGGTCTAATATGTAAAACAGTAAAAAAAAAACCCTATGAGAATAGGAAATAACCTTGGCCTGTTGCTTAAAATCAAGCAGTAGAGTATGTCCCTGTCTATTGGCTGGCCACAATCATGTTCAGAGACCCAAGCATTCCCAGCACCCAAAGAGAAGTTTATCAAAGCTTGCTTTCAAAACTGGATTCTGGGATTGTTTTAGACTGCTTTCAGGAGTTTTAAAAAATAATATTGTAATGTTTTGTTTTGTTTTTTAAAAAACCATTCCTGTATTGTTTTGTTTGTTTTTTATTTGTCCATCATTTTGGGAGTCCTTGTGGGCTGGGAAGCAATGCAGAAATCCTTCAGACAAGCAAGCAAAATTATTGCCCTTCAGATGTCTGGAATACTATCCAAATCTGGTAATAGGTGCTTTGTGTTACAGACTACCTGTATAGTGTTTAATGACAGCGATGAATCCAAAAGTGCTTCGAAATCACATACCTGATCTTCCAAGAGAAGAGCCACCACTTCTAAAAAAGGAACCACCCATCAATACTGATCTTCTTTGATCTGGATCCTGGAAAAGCAACTTTTAAAAATGCAATTCTCAGAAAAATCCAACTAGCCTAATTAGTGATCATGTTGATAAAGGATTTCAGGAGTTGTGGTCCCCCAAACAGAAATCAAAGTAAGTGGATGAAGCTTCAGGCCCCTTCCACACAGCTGAATGAAACCCCACATTATCTGCTTTGAACTGGAATATATTACAATGTGGACTCAGATAACTTAGTTCAAAGCAGATATTGTGGATTATCTGCCTTGATATTCTGGGTTGTAAATTCATAGCTCTGCCTTTTCCTTTCCTCTGCTTCAGTTTCCCCTGTTTATAGGTTTTTCCAATAGTGTAGATACCTTCCTTTGTATTAGTTTTTGGATGGAGCATAACACCTCCCAGAGGCCAGTTGGCTTCTTTTGTAATGTATTGTTTTAAGTTACCTTATGATAGTCCCGGGTGGAGTTAACCCTTTATTCATCTTGCTTGCAGTAAACTAATATAGTTATCTTTTTACCTTGCCTAAAGTGCCTCTGTCTGCTAAGGGTATACAGATAGCCCCCAAGTAAAACCAGACACTATAGTTTTCCCACAAGCTCGGGCATGCGATCACAAGAGTTATATGGCTGTGTGGAAGGGCCCTCGGTTAGTTACTCTTGATTCAGTTCATAACCTGTAACTGGTTCAGCTTCCTTCCTCTTCCTCTACTGGCCCTGAACAGGAGGAGGGAAAAACTGAGCTTTGTACCATCACAACATTGGTGACAATGCACTCCAAACCCACAAATGAACTCCCTTGGCTGACCAAGAAGCTGAAATGATGGTCTTTTGTACCCACCACTATGTTTCTTGGATTCAGTCATGTCGATAAAATAAATAAAGCCTTGGGCTGCTTGTACTCTAAGGACCAATGCCCAAATCTTCGTTGCCTGATCACAAAAAAGGAAAACAATTAGGTTAACATTTCAAATTGGCTGGTGTTGATGTCTTTGGCAGTGGTGGTTAATGGCTCAGGTTCACCAAACTGTGGTAAACTCTTAATGGGAATGATAGGAGCCAGTGTTATGACCACTTTCTGTTTGACAAATACCCTCAGAGCACATGGATGTGACCAAAGAGAGATGTTTCAAAGGCGAAGTGGGAAAAGTTCTACGTTCTATGCTAAGCTGGAGGGCTTTGCTTAACCCCCCCCCTAAAATCGTACTTTGAAAAATGGCTTGAAAATTATACCCTTTGCGCTATTTTCATATTGGTTTTGGTTGGGCATGACGCATTAAAACCCATTTCATTTTTAAGTTATTTATAGATGGATATCATTTTTATTCAGTGTAATAAAAAGGGCAAATGATTCTGTTTGGAATCAGAATAGCATGGAATAATGAAAGATTCCATCACATCAGCAGCTTGAGCCATGAAAGAGCTTTGGAAAGTTACCTTGGGGACTGTAACTCCCAGAATTCAACCCCACCAGTATGACCAGTAGCTAGCTATGCTAGTTGGAGAAGATGCAATTTTAAGAAGTGGTTTTCCATTATTTGATGCTTTGATCCATTGCAACATTGGCCAGCATCGTGCATCAGCATATGTGAAGCAACTCACTTCTGTACTTCCCCCTACAAAGCAGTGGTCAAGTCCTGTCGTATGCAGTTTTGCCATTTGGGAAAGAGGAAAGAGGCTCCTAATTGGGACCTAGGAAACAACTTAGGCTGGATCTACACTTTCGTATATCCCAGGATCAGATCCCAGATTATCGTCTTATCCCAGATTATCTGGCGTTGTAGACTCATATTGAATAGACTCATATTCAAAGCAAACAATCTAGGATCCTGGGAAATAGGGCAGTGTAGATCCAGCCTAGGTTTCTTTCCCCCAGCTGCAGGAATGGGATAACTACTATTTCATTGCCACCTTCTCTTCCTTATTTGATTGCTGCTGCGGCTGGTAGATATTGTGCAAGAAGTCAGTGAATGCCTATTTAGTACAAAATGAACATGCAAAAACAAAAGAAAAACTCAAACCAGATCTAATATTGTTGTTAACTCCAATCAAGTCACTTTGGATATATGACAACGGGAGGGCACCAATTCACCCTATCATCCACAATCCTACTCAGGTCTTACAGGCCATAGCTTTCTTGATTGAGGCTACACATCTGGAATGCAGTCCCCCTCTTTGCCACTGTATTTCCCAGTGAACCAGGTCTTCTCATGGTACGGACAAAATAGCAAACACTCTCAGGTTAATCACCTTGGTTTCTACGGAGAGTTCGGGTTTGGTTCCCTCTAGCACCTAGTTGTTGTCTTTTTAGCAGTTCACGGGATCTGTTGGGCTCTTCTCATACATGCTTGTAAACCCACATTAAGTGGGCTTGTCACTGGCAGAGTGATAAGTACAGATTTTTCTGGATACCAAGGAAATGCTCTACAACCCCCCTGTTATGTCAGCTCCACTGGCTGACAATCTGCTACCGAGCGCAATTCAAAGTGCTGGCTTTAGCCTATAAAGTCCTAAATGGTTCTGACCCAGCTTATCTGTCCCAATGTATCTCCCTCTATGAACCACCCTCTATGAACCAACCTCAGAGTTTAACATCATCTGGGGAGGCTCTGTTCTCGATTCCGCCTCCCCTGTAGGCACGATTGGTGGAGGCAAGAGACAGGGTGGTGGCCCCTCAACTGTGGAACTCCCCAGGAATATTAGATCTACCCCCTCCCCTGTGACCTTCCACAAGAGAATGAGAATGTGGCTTTGCAACTAAGCCTTTAGAGAACTTGTGCAATGGATAGACTTGGAACAAGGTGCAATGACCATTGGAACAGCTCGGATTACACTCGTGGATTATGTGTTTAACTCTGAATATATAGTTTTTAATTGTTTTAGTGTACTTTTTAATTTAATTTAAATATTTATTTAAGTGTACATTGTGTTTTAAGGCATTGAATTGTTGCCTTATGTAAAGCCGCCTTGAGTCCCATCTGGGGTGAGAAAGAAGGGATAGGAATGGCAGAAATAAATAAATACATACATACATACTAGGCATGGTTTCGAACCCAAAAATGGCGATGCTAATATCAAATGGGGGGGATTTTTGATTAGTAAAAGAAAGACTTACAAAAAAATTTTCCAAAAATTCTAAAATGTAATCTTAATTACTAACGAAATTCGTTAGTAGTTCGTATGCCAGCGCATGCGCATTCAGATGTTTTGTTTACAACTCCCAGAAATCCTAACAGCTGGTAAATTGGCTGGGATTTCTGGGAGTTGTAGGCCAAAACTTGAATAAATCACACTGAATTCTAGATGGGACTCTCCAAATAGGAAGGAGGGAGGGAAGGAGGGGGTATTCTATTCTTGGAAGCAGCAAAAAAAAAGGAGGAGCCCCCCCCCCCTCGCTCCTCGCTGCCTCTCTCTCACCCCGATCCTGAGGGAGCGAGGGCCCAAGTTTGCCCAGGCTGAGAGGAAAAGGAAGAGGCCTGAGGCTGTGAGGAATGGTGGGAGTTGAAGTCCAAAACACCTGGAGCGCTGAAGTTGGCCCGTCATGAAGCCTCTTCAAGGCTTTAGATCCTGGCAGGCAGAAGGGGCAGGGAGAGCCGTCCACTCCTCCTGCCCTGCCAGGATCTAAAGCATCAAAGAATATTGGGGTGAGAAACCAACCTAATGTATAATAGAATGAATGCTACTGTAAGTGCCTAATATTATAAGTAATCCAACTGGTCATATACCTACATTCCATGCACATGCAATAATACAGCAGTAATAACAATGGGTATAAGAAGAGGTAAAATTCAAACCGAAGTATTCTGACTGTGCTCCCTCCTCAAACTGCAAAAGGCTCTTCTCTGAGCCCGGAAAAGGCAAAACCCGGGCACAGCGTTTGCTGCCTGGGTGCACACACATACATATTCTTTGGGGGTTTGCTGCAGAATCTTCTCTATGAGCCCGGGATTCTGCAGCAACCCCCCAAGAATATGTATGTGTGTGCACCCAGGCAGCAAACGCTGTGCCCGGGTTTTGCCTTTTCCGCTCATAGAGAAGAGCCTTTTGCAGTTTGTGGAGGGACCAGTCAGAATACTTCGGTTTGAATTTTACTCTTCTTATACCCATTGTTATTACTGCTGTATTATTGCAATGGGAAGATGATTGGCCCGAGGCCTACGAGGACGAGGAAGGTCAGTCTGACCCAGATTCAGATAACTCGTATGAGAAACCAGGTGGACGCGGTTCCCAAGAGCGAATCTCGGAACCCGCGGGGGATGAGTTGATGGCAACAGAAAGGGAGGAGGTTTCTCATGAAGATAGTGAGACAGCTGCGGCTCGGGAGGGAAGGAGCTTTGACCGCAGGAGAAGCATCGAGGCCAATAGAAAGGAATGGAGACGAAGCCTAGAGCGGCGCTGGTCTCATAAAGGAGGAGATTAAATATACGTTCTGTGGGAACGGATCCTCAGTTGGACGGCCACTTCTGATCTGAAGGAAGTGTAGCGTTCTTGATCCCTGAAGCCAGCGTTGGCTTGCCTTGCCAAGAAGTTACCTTGGACCTTGTACCTTGCCTTGCCATGACCTACGGAGACCCTGTTTTCCTTTGATCCGCTTTGTTTTTATGTACATAGCATATACGAGATTCCCAGCATTTACTTGGACAATAATAGCCAACCATTTTGGACTAATTGCTTTTTACTTGGACATTCTACTTTTTCACCTGTTCTTTATTATTCAATAAATAGTTAATTGATTATTGTCTCTGTGTGTGTGTTTAAGGGGCCGGGCCAGGACCCAGCATTGTGACAGTTGGCTGTCCAATGCCATGAACCCCTTTTTCACACCACGGGATGGGCAAGGCGCCGAAGACGAGCTCGCGAGATGGCGCAGCTAAGTGCTGCGGAAATCCAGGCTTTACAGCAAGAGGTGGTGAACCTGAGAACCAGAGCTGGCCGGAACCCCACCATTGGGGTCCCACCGCGGTTCACCGGAGACCCTGCGGCGGTTCACATATTCGCGGGACAATGTGAAATGTACTTGGAACTCCGCCAGACTGAGTTCACCACCGAGAGGGCCAAAGTAGGCTTTGTTTACAACCTACTGGAGGGCACCGTGGCGAGCTGGGCGACTACGTTGCTGCGAGCAAATGCGGCGCCAGTGGCTACGGTGGCCTTGTTCCTGCAGGCCATTAGGGACACTTGGGGAGCTCCGGTGAACACCGAGTTGGCCGAGAGGAGGCTGGATCGGCTGACCATGAAAGACATTACCCTGGCTCAATATATTTCCTTGTTTTGAGTGTTGGCTTCCCAAGTGGCCTGGAATGATTCAGTTCATGAAGGACCTGGCACCGGAAGTGCAACAAGAGATCCTCCGAGGGGCCACGCGACCCGGCAACTTGGAGGAGGCGATCACGTTAAGCTTGCACATGGAGGCTGGAATTCACACCTGGAGGCAGTGGGAGAAGGGGCCCGGGGAATGGCCGGTTGCTCGGAGGGAGCCGGCGGCGAGTCGTCCTTCGTTCCGCCCATTCGCGCCCGCACCTCAACCTCTAGATGAACCCGAGCCCATGCAGCTGGGACACGTCCGTCCCAAAGTGGATGCAGCCGAGAAGGCTCGCCGCCAACTCTTAAACTTATGTTGGTACTGCGGAGGATCTGGTCACTTTGCCCGCGAGTGCCCGCAGAAGCCAAAAGGCAAGGCGCCTCGGGCTTCCGCGGTGTGGGAGGAACCCCAGGAAGCTGAAGAGACCCTTAATGTGGTGGGGGAAGAGGTCGGCCGAGTCTAAAAGGGTTCGCTAGCTCGGTCACCAACGTTCCCCCAGAACCCCAGACTGGACAATTGTTTTTGATCATGGTGGCGTTGTGGTCGGCTGAGAAAGGGCCGATGATGGTACACGCCATGGTGGACTCGGGAGCCACCAATAACTTCATTGACACAGACTATGCCAATTCCTTGGGATTACAACTGCATGAGTTAAAGGAGGCCCGGTCAGTGCAAACCATCGACGGGAGGCTGCTGAAAGCGGGGTCGGTGCGGCACTACACCTCCCTCACCAAGATGTGGACTAGTGCACATAAGGAGGACATTTCCTTTCTAGTGACCAAGTTGTCAGACTTCCCCATGATCCTGGGGGTGGTGTAGCTGTCTTTGCACGATCCCCAGATCTCGTGGGCCCGGCAGGAGTTAAAGTTTGCTTCCGAACATTGTCAGAGACACTGTATGTCGGCACGAGCATGCCAAGCACAGGAGGTGGAGCGGGTGGTCACACTGCCCAAGAAGTATGCCGCTTTTTGGGATGTTTTCAGTGAGAAGGAGGCTGAGCGCCTGCCCCCCCCCCCCCGTCCATACCACTGCGCCATTGAACTGGAGGCCGGAGCGCCTATTCCCCGCGGAAGACTCGGAGCCTGAGCAGAAAGCTCTCCGGGAGTTTCTGGACGAGAACCTGCGGAAGAGATTCATCCAGCCCTCCCAGTCCCCGGCGGGTGCGCCTATCCTGTTCATCAAGAAAAAGTCGGGTGAGTTGCGGTTGGGTAATGACTATAGAGAACTGAACAAGATCACGGTCCGAAACTGCTACCCGCTGCCATTGATTCCCGAGTTATTGGAGAGAATGAGGGGGGCCCAGGTCTACAACAAATTAGACCTCCGGGGGGGCTTACAATTTGGTGCAGATTAGAAAAGGTGATGAATGGAAGACGGCCTTGTTGAAAGTTTTATGTTACAAAATTATATTTGTACCTTTAAGTGTTTTCAGTGATGTTAATTTCAGTGTTACAAGGTACAGTTGAGTTGCTCAACAATTAGATTCCTGGGGAAAGGTGGGGGTCTAATTGTTATGTCCTTAAATACTCCTTTCCATTTTGTATCCTTCCCTTTGTGGCTTATTATTTTTGAGTTACCTTTGTGGCTCCCTTTTATGGCTCTCCTGTGTGGAGGTTTACTTTGTGAACGTTTTCTCCTGTATGGATATTTTATTTTACTTACAATAAAGTAAGTTGACTTTTTGGTATGGAGTTTTTCTCAATGACCACATTACTTCTGGGCTAAACTGAAGCTGCTGCATTTTTGTTTTACTCTGCAAGATTAGGTTTGTGTTTTAGATTTATGGAAAACCTATCACATAATCCCTGACAGGCCTTCCAGACCAAGTGGGGCAGTTTCGAATACCTCGTGATGGGATTCGGTTTATGCAACGCTCCCGCCACATTCCAACACTTCATGAACGACATCTTTCGGGATCTGCTAGATCGTTATCTAGCTGTGTATTTGGACGATCTTTTGATCTTTTCGCCAGATCAGGCGACTCATGACCGCCATGTGAGAGAGGTGCTGCAACGGCTGAGAGACCACGGCCTCTATGCCAAACTGGAGAAATGCGCGTTTGATTTGCAAGAAGTGGACTTTCTAGGCTATCGCATTTCTCCAAAGGGCATCGCCATGGATGATACTAAGGTGCAGGCAGTGGTGGACTGGAAGGCACAGGCCAGCAAAGAAGACATTCAGCACTTTCTCGGGTTTGCCAACTACTACAGAAAGTTTATCCCTGACTTTGCCAAGTGGGCTGATCCCATCACACAGTGCTTGCGAGGGAAGGCTCCGTTCCGGTGGACACCGGAGGCGGATGTGGGGTTCCAGGAGCTGAAGCGGCTGTTCACCACGCAGCCGATTTTGCAGCACCCCGACCCCCGCACTCCGTTCATCGTGCAGGCGGACGTTTCCGATGTAGCAGTGGAAGCAATCCTGCTACAGCCCCAGGGAACGGACTTGTTGACCTGTGCTTACTACTCTGGGCAATTGACAGCGCCCGAGAGGAACTACACGATCTAGGAAAAGGAGCTGTTGACCATCAAAGTGGCCTTCGAGGTTTGGAGACATTTGTTGGAGGGGTCCAAGTTTCCGGTGGAACTCCACACGGATCACCGGAACTTGGAGCACTTTAAGAGTCAGCGGAAATTGAACCAGAGGCAACAGAGGTGGTCCTTGTTCTTCGAGCGGTTCAACTTCCGGATTCACTATGTCACCCCCGCTCAGACCAAACAAGCCGATGCCTTGTCCCGGAAGCCAGAGTTCACTCGGGGAGATGAGGGCTCCTCCGAGACTCAGCTGCTGAAGACGGAGAACTTTGCTGCGACAGGTGGAACAGACGCTAGGCCTCCAGCGGTCAACCCTGATCCGGGAGGAAAGAAGACGCTGAGTGAACGGATCCAGGCCCGACAGAAGGACGACCCATGGGAACGTGATCAGAAGGTTAAGGGCGTGCAATCTCCTCTCCAAGTAAAAAATGACCTGTTATACCGGCGGGATCGCACGTACGTCTCCCCAGGCCCAGAAAGGGAGGAGATCTTAAAACTATGCCATGACAGTCGGGCGGCGGGACACTTTGGTCTGTTCAAAATGCTCCAGTTGGTGCTGCGAGACTTCTGGTGGCCGAAGGTGCGGAGAGAAATTGAGACTTATGTAAACACCTGTCCGGTCTGCCAGAGGTCCAAGAAGCAAGGGGGCAAGCCGGCTGGCTTGCTCCAACCGCTCCCCACCCCGGTCGCACCCTGGAAGATGATTTCTGCTGATTTCATCACCGACTTGCCCAAGTCCAAAGGCTACACCTCGATTCTAGTTATTGTAGACTGTTTCACCAAAATGAGTCATTTTGTGCCATGTGTGGGAGTACCTACAGCCAAAGAGACTGCCGATATGTTTGTACAACATGTATTTCGCTTACATGGGATTCCTCAAAGTTTGGTGACGGACCGGGGCAGTCAGTTTACTTCTCAATTCTGGCGAGCGGTCCAGAAGCTTTTGGTGATCGAAGCGCGGATTTCTACCGCGCATCACCCCCAAACAGACGGCCAAACCGAAAGAGTTAATGCTACGTTGGAACAGTACCTGCGTTGTTACATTAACTATCAACAGAACAATTGGGCGTCATTGTTGTCGTTGGCGGAGTTTGCTTACAACAATGCTACGCAAGAATCTACCAAAGAGACTCCTTTCTTTGCTAACTATGGCTACCACCCGAGATTCTACCCTCCAGTGGATAAGTCCGGAGACGTGCCTGCTGTGGAGGATTGGCTGCAAGAGTTAACCGCAGTGCAGGAGATGCGTCGCACTCAACTGGACCAGGCAAAGGCTGATTACAAGCGAATGGCTGATCGGCATCGCCAAGCAGGGCCGGAGATACAGGTCGGGGACAAAGTTTGGCTGTCTACAAAGTATTTGCCCACTCAGAGACCTTGCCGCAAACTTGACGCAAGATTTGTGGGACCTTGCAAGGTGCTAGCTCGGGTGGGACCTGTGGCGTTTCGATTGCAACTGCCTGCTGACATAAAACTTCATCCTGTCTTTCATCGTTCCTTGCTGCGGTCGGCGAAGGGGGTGCGGCCTGATGTGACTCAGCCACCGCCCCCTCCAGTGATGCGGGACGACGACGAGGAGATTGAAGTACATGACATCCTGGACGCGCGCATCCGACGCCGGAAGTTGCAGTATCTAATTGACTGGAAGGGTTTTGGGCCGAAAGAACGTTCCTGGACGCTTGCACGGGATGTTCACGCCCCGGACATTGTTGCCCGCTTTCATGGCAGGTACCCAGAGAAACCGAAGCCTCGCGGGAGGCCTAGGAGGGGCCCTGAGGGGAGGGGGATAGTGTAGCAACCCAGCCTCCAGTTCAGACGGGGGGGGGGGTCAGGGAATGCTCTGGGGGTCCCAATTGCTTTGGACCCGATTGATGGGGATTCAGGTGAAATGGATGATGGGGCTGCTGGGCCTGCCCCATCACAGAGAGCTTGCAATTGGAAGATGATTGGCCCGAGGCCTACGAGGACGAGGAAGGTCAGTCTGACGCAGATTCAGATAACTCGTATGAGAAACCAGGTGGACGCGGTTCCCAAGAGCGAATCTGGGAACCCGCGGGGGATGAGTTGATGGAAACAGAAAGGAGGAGGTTTCTCATGAAGATAGTGAGACAGCTGCGGCTCGGGAGGGAAGGAGCTTTGACCGCAGGAGAAGCATCGAGGCCAATAGAAAGGAATGGAGACGAAGCCTAGAGCGGCGCTGGTCTCATAAAGGAGGAGATTAAATATACGTTCTGTGGGAACGGATCCTCAGTTGGACGGCCACTTCTGATCTGAAGGAAGTGTAGCGTTCTTGATCCCTGAAGCCAGCGTTGGCTTGCCTTGCCAAGAAGTTACCTTGGACCTTGCCTTGCCATGACCTACGGAGACCCTGTTTTCCTTTGATCCGCTTTGTTTTTATGGACTTTGCTTTTACGAGATTCCCTGCTTTTACTTGGACAATTATTGCCAACCATTTTGGACTAATTGCTTTTTACTTGGACATTCTACTTTTTCACCTGTTCTTTATTATTCAATAAATAGTTAATTGATTATTGTCTCTGTGTGTGTGTTTAAGGGGCCGGGCCAGGACCCAGCATTGTGACATTTCTTGACAGAATTTATCCAAAGGAGGTTTCCCATTGCCTTCCTCTAACTACTTCATCACACTAGAGAATGAATCTACTTTAAATCCAGTTTCTGCCTTCTGCAGAATTCTGGAGTTTGTAGTTTAGTGAGGCTGTTAAAGGCTCCTCCCTAAACTACACACCCCAGAATTCTGCAGGAGGCAGGAACTGGATTTAAAGTGGATTCATTCTCTAGTGTGACGAGGCTCTAATGCTGATGAAGTGTGAATTGCCCAAGGTCACCCAGTGAGGTTTCCATAGCTGAATGGGAATTCCCAAGACCCAAGCCCACCATCCAAAGCACTGCATGATGCTGGATTTCTATGTATGTTTACTGAAAACACAGCTCGGAAAATACAGCTAAGAAACCACAAATCAAACAGGATCACTGTTTAAAAAATAAGTTGATAACTTTCACATTCAGCATGGTGATTATCATCTGCATCACATGTCTTCAAAATGATCTCTAGCTGATCTCTCGCCATGTGATTGTCATTTATCACCCTAAGGACAAAGGTTAAGCCCTTCCTTTCTTTTCTTTTTCAGTGAGTGAAGTTAGTTCTCTGGTCCTCATACTTCCCTAGGAAAAACCCTCCCAAAGATTGTACCATGAATTATTTTAATAATGCCTCAAGGCCTTTTGTGATGGAAAGATTATGCTTCTTGTGTTAAAAGAGAAAGCAACAGTATGTCTACCGAGTGACATACTACTATTTGTCTCTGGCAGGGCTTTAGCATGTTATTGATTCTCATCCCACAGCGGGCTTGTCAAAGAACAAATTCTTTCACGCACTCAGGGCAGCGGTTAACATAACATTCCTCCATTTTAAGCATCCTTTAAACACTCATCCAAATAGCAATTTTAACTGGCAAGTGATTTTATTTAATAGCTGAACCGCTAAAGCTCGCTTATATATTTTATTGAATCCAGAGCCAACTGTCTTCTAACCTTTTCTGTTCCAAAACAGGACTTCCTATGAAGTCTTAATATCAGATGGTGTTTTTGATTCCATTTTTAAAAAAGCAAGCACTGATTTATGAGCAGAACTTTGCTTCTTATCATGGAAATGTGTAATCTGGGAATGTCAACAACATTTTATAACATGGACATAGTTAATAATAACCCATAAGCTTTGTTTTAAACAGACATATGTATACCATGCTGCCATTTCTTGAATGAATTCACTTTTGTAGGACTAATTGGGTTGGAAGAATCCAGAAGAATTTGTTCATCCAGAAGAATGGTTCCGGCACAGCTTGTCTGAACATATCTCCCTCTATGACCCATTTCGGAGATCAAGACAATCGGGAGAGGACCTGCTCTCAATCTGACCACCTTTGCAAGTCCAGCTGTTGACTACAAGAGACAGGGCCTTCTCGGTAATCCCCCTAATGAAATCAAATTGCCCCCCTACTTCCTGTCCTTTAGGAAAAAACGTAAAACATGGTTGTGGGACCAAGCATTTGAGCAGCAGACACAGCGATAATAATGATAATGATTTATTGGACTAATGTATTGTCGAAGGCTTTCATGGTTGGAGTGACCGGGTTGTTGTAGGTTTTTTGGGCTGTATGGCCATGCTCTAGAAGTATTCTCTCCTGATGTTTCACCTGCATCTATGACAGGTTGTGAGGTCTGTTGGAAAAATTTATTGGACTGACAATGGACTGACCTGGATTATGAGTTGAACTTGCATAATTTTAACTGGATGTTTTATATTTGATATTTTAACTATTGCTTTAAATGTAACTTGTTATTATAATTGTCTTTGTTTGGGCAACAAATGATTGCCGGTTGTGAGGCCGCCCTGAGTCCCCCTCCAGGAGTGAGAAGGACGGGATATAAATGTATGAAACAAACAAACAAACAAATAAATTCATGGAAGAAACTCTTTTCTATGGACCATTGTGAAAGAGCTAGTGGAAGGTACTATGTTCTTGTGCAAGAAAATGTGCAACAACATTTGCTAACACGAGACCTGGGACTTTATCACACTAACCTGATGTCCTGCCACTACTGCACTAGTTTAATTACAGAAGCATGCTGGTTTTTCATCAGTATTTGTTATTTATTTATTTACTGCATTTTATCCCGTCCTTCGCAACCCGCAAAGGGGGATTCAGGGAGGCTTACAATTGAGCCCCATCAAGAGGCTACTTCAACAGTTACAATAAAATCACACCAAACAGACAACCGAATAACAATTAGACAACCCAATAAAACATCATAATTAAAATCAATACAGTCATCAGTTAAAAACCTATACCAGCCTCATCTGTCTTCACATCAGTCCAGATTTATCGCTTTAGGGTGCTGCTACTTCTATTGACCAAATACCTGGTCCCAGAGCCAAGCCTTCAGTTTCTTGCGGAAATTTAGGAGAGAAGAGAGCACTCTTACGTCTGTTGGGAGTGTGTTCCATAGGCGGGGAGCCACCGCTGAGAAGGCCCTGTCCCTCATCCTCGCCAGGCGCATTTTAGCTGTTGGCGGGAGTGAGAGCAGAGCCTCCCCGGATGATCTTAAATTATGAGGTGGGACGTAGGGGTGGATGTGTTTGGACAAGTAAGCTGGGCCAGAACCGTTTAGAGCTTTAAAGGTCAAAATCAGCACTTTGAATTGCGCTCGGAGATGGATATTTATCACTCTTACTCTACACTACCGCATTAGCATTGTTTTGGTGATCCATGGTTGTGCAATCTTGTTTTTTGGGGGGCTTTTTTTGCATTGGGGGAATGCAGAAAAATGCAAAGGAAGGAAGGAAGGAAGGAAGGAAGGAAGGAAGGAAGGAAGGACGTGCATGTGTGCGTGCTAGGCAATGGTTTTATAAAAGCATGCTCATTCACATCACATAACTGCCTGAGTTGTGGAACTACAGTGTAAGGAACATTTCACACGTAAATCCATTGTAGGAGAGCAGTGTGATTGGAAGACAATGACAGATTTTATCTATAAATTAATTGCCAGGAACAGATGGGATACAAAGCAGTTATAGTTTTTAATGGTTTTAATTCATAGCTATGTTATTATTTTAGTTGTAATGTATTGTTTTATATCAGGGGTGCCCACACTTTTTCAGCATGCGAGCTACTTTTAAAGCAACCAAGTCGAAAAAATCTACCTGCCTCCGCTGCGTGCTCCTGTCGCCGCGCACACATTCTCGTTGCTGCACGCGCGCTCCTGCCGCCACCTTCTGCCTGGGTGGTGCTTCTTCTGCTCAGAGGCTGCACGGCTGCTTCAGGATGAGAGAGAGGCAGGGCGGAGCTCCCTCCGGAGGCCCCGCCTTGCGCTCCCTCTGGAGGCCCCGCCTCGTGCTCCCTCCTTCCCACAATACCCCATGGGTGGAAGAAGCACGCGCGGGCGGAAGGCAGCGGCAGGAGCACCGCGCGCAGGGTGCACATGCGCAGGGTGCACACGCGCAGGGCAGAAGCGCCCCATCTGGCTGCGATCGACCTCATTTGATCTCACGATCAACTCATCGATCGCGATCGACTTCCTGGGCAGCCCTGTTTTATATGATTGCAAGGCACTGAATCTTTGCCATTCATTATGTTGGAAACCGCTTTGAGTCCTCAGGGCAATGGTTCTCAACCTGTGGGTCCCCAGGTGTTTTGGCCTACAGCTCTCAGAAATCGCAACCAGTTTACCAGCTGTTATGATTTCTGGGAATTGAAGGCCAAAAAAATTGGGGACCCACAGGTTGAGAACCACTGCCCTAATGGTTGAAAAATGTAGTATAGAAATCAATCAATCAATCAAAGTGCATTATTACTCACTTTGTGTCATACAGTGAATAGTAATGCAAAAGCTGGGAAGCCATTTAATGTAAGTGTCATGGGGAACTGTGCAGTAGGCCTGTGCAATCATGATTCTAAATGTTTCTAAAGTACTTACAAAACTAAAATTCTGAGGGTGAAAATTAGGTGGCACTGGTACTTTATTTCTATAGTGTTGCTAAACTTCTGGTGGTGTAATGTTCACCACCAGAACTTTAGCAACACTGTAGAAGCAAAGCACCAGCACCACCTGCAGCTCTTTGGGGTAGTAGCAAGAGATCCTATTGGTAATCAACATGGCTATATTTATTCCCAGTGTCTGATGTTCCTCACCTTGCTTTCCTGAATGCTTTGCAGGAATTTGTAAACTGCAAAAAAGGAAACAATTGTGCCCTGATTGCCATGAATATAGTCTTATGGTGGAGATTATGGAGCTGTGTTTAAAAAAGGGAACCTATTTTGTCCACTTCAATGCACATCTCACAACTATTAATTTCAATTCATTGGGAATGTCTTAGAATCATAGAATCATAGCGTTGGAAGAGACCTTGTGGACCATCGAGTCCAACCTCCTGCCAAGAAGCAGGAAAATCACATTCAAACACCCCCGACAGATGATCATTCAGCCCCAGCTTAAAAGCCTCCAAAGAAGGAGCCTCCACCACAGTCTGGAGCAGAGAGTTCCACTGCTGAACAGCTCTCACAGTCAGGAAGTTCTCCCTAATGTTCAGGTGGAACATTTACATTCATTTATTAAAATACTTATATCTAGTCCAATATCCCAGGATCTTGTAGAGGCACATAGATAAAATCATGTGAAAGCAATTTAAATGAATTATAATTCAAGCCATATAAAATAAAGAAAGCAGTTGAATACCTGGCATAGATTAAAATGTATGCAGATTTGGATATTTAATTTAATCATATACATTCTTTGGCTGAACCGTGGCCTGTATTATGGTGATGACAGCAGTTAAAAACTCACCCAGTTGATTTCAGTGGAGCGATCAAGAGTGAACCATAGACAGAGCAAGATCTGGATTAAGTTACATATGCTGCTATGGCAATTTTAACAAATTTTTGCATGTGCCTCAGATGCTAAAATAATGTATCTAGCTTTGCAACCAAGGCACCTTCCTTGCCTCAGGCTGCAAAATGGCTTGGGCCAGTCCTGGTTGTAACTTCAGATTTATAACCGCCTTGAATCATTGAAGTCCCATCCAGGGCGGCCGAAGGTGTAAAAGCTATGCGCTCAGAGACACAAATAGAATGGCAGTTAAAAGCTTTTGTCTGGATTTCTCATGTATTGTATTTCATTGATCATTGTTGGATTTATTCAAAGAGATTTCCCTGACAATCTACATTTTCGAAACACAAGACAGTGAGGAGGCTTAATGTTATGTGAAAGGATTTTTCTAGGATAACTGTTTCAGCCCTTTTTCGTATTGAAGGGGCGACTTTGATCTTTCAACTGTGAGAAGTAAACTGGGTGTGACCTTCCGTCATCAGCTAATCATCTCCCTTAATGACATCTGCTAACTTTCTTCTGATATTAGATCATGCTCTTTCTTTGTACTGTCAGCGATTTTCATCCAAGGTCTAATTATTTCACTTTACGTGGATAGGGATATCATGGGAGTCGCTTACGTTCAGTACCAAGTTCATCCTTTTTTTGCATATCAAATTACTTAAACTGATCGTAGCATTTTCAATATTTTCTCACAGCATTGGGTTTTTTTCTTCTTTAAAAGTTAATCTTTGAAGCAGAAATATGGCCTATTTTGATTTGTAGTTTCTTCTGGAATAGCTCCACTAAATCAACTGCATTTACCTTTGTGTTTATTTAGCATTCAGTTGACATATTGCTCTAAATAAAATTAATCAGTAGGATTCAAGTCAATATTTTACCTTCATAGCTGTCCTTATAGCTTTTACTGTCTAAACCAGTGGTTCCCAAACTTTTTTGGCCTACCGTCCTCTTTCCAGAAAAAAAATAAATGACTCACCGCCCCCCCTAGAAATTAATATTTTTTTAAAATGTAATAGCAACTAAATAGAAAGATATATGTATCAATGCAGTGGTTCTCAGCCTGCCAGTTGGACTCCCTGGGCAGGTGTTGCCTGGAAACCGCAGCGTGCCCCCCTTCCTCTCCTCAACTCCGCCCACGGCGCAGTCCTGTATCGCTCCTTCCTTCCAAGGGACCCATTGGATTGGAAGGGGCAATACAGGACTGCGCCATGTGCGGAGTTGAGGAGAGGAAGGGGGCACATGCTGCGGTTTCCAGGCAGCACCTGCATGGTGTTTCCAACTGGCAGGTGCACATTCGCACGCTTACGAGTTGGAATCCTGCTACCGCCCCCTTAAAGGGCTTCAGTGCCCCCCAAATTCTCCCGAGCCTCCCACCTCCCCCTTGGATCGCCTCACCGTCCACTAGGGGGCGGTGCCACCCACTTTGGGAATCACAGGTCTAAACTATGCAACTTTCCAGGTAAATAGGTAAAGGCAAAGGTAAAGGTAAAGGTTTCCTCTTGATATTAAGTGTAGTCGTGTCCAACTCTGGGGGGTGGTGCTCCTGTCCATTTCTAAACTGAAGAGCTGGCATTGTCCATAGACATATCCAAGGTCATGTGGCCACCATGACTGCATGGAGCACCGTTACCTTCCCGCATAAGTGGTACCTATTGATCTACTTACATTTTCATGTTTTCGAACTGCTAGGTTGCCAGAAGCTGGGGCTAACAGCAAGAGCTCACCCCATTCCCTGGATTTGAACCACAGATCTTTCGGTCAGCAAGTTCAGCAGCTGAGCAGTTTAACCCACTGCACCACTGGGGGCTCCGCTGTCTAAGTAGTTGTTCTTTTTTTGGGGTACATCGTTTTCACCCAGATTTATAATGTGCTATTTTAAGGGGATTATTAACATACAGTGCAACTGTTTATTTATTTATTTCTGGTATTTATATCATGTCTCTTCTCTACCCCCGAAGGGGGACTCAGAACGGCTTACATTGGCAGCAATTCGATGCCGTTACATATGAACAATTAAATACAATGAACATTAAAACAAAACCATTAAACCATTAAAATACATAAAATACATAAGCCATTAATTAAACAGTATAAAAGCCTTAATTACCAATAAAATCGTATCATATAAATCACATTTCCAGTCCATTTCCACTAAAGTGCTGATTTATGTCTGTTGACTGAAAGCCTGGTCCCACACCCACGATTTTACTTTCACAGATGGTCCAATATTGCAAGTTGTCAGGTTTTCTAGAGTTAATACAGGACATGTGAGATGGGCCTATAGAAGGATTTCTTAAGTCTTGTGAGAGGAGGGCATATTGAGAGATCTCAGGGTTTCCATTTGATTTCCATCTCATGGGAATCTCAAAACACATGCAGATATTAGGGCCCTTCCACACAGCCCTATATCCCAGAACATCAAGGCAGAAAATCCCATACTATCTGCTTCGAACTGGGTTATCTGAGTCCACACTCAGATAATGTGGGATTTTCTGCCTGGATATTATGGGATATAGGGCTGTGTGGAAGGGTCAATGAAATAGTGGATCCGTGTTGTCACCAGAGTTTGTGTCATCTAGTGGAGTATTTCATGGTGTCACTCCATGGACTTCCTCAAAGAACACATCACAATATTGTAGCTAAAATACCAGAAAAATAGTCAAAATACAAAACGATTAGCTACAAAAACAACAGTGTGTGCTTGTGTCAATTAATCTAAGATTATTATAATGTTAATGACTTCTGGGACAGAAATAAGAAACTGTGGTCAGTTTAGAGTCCAATTTTCTGTCATAGGAAATCCTTGGAGACCTCGTGAACTTCAAAAAAATGCAATCTCAAAGCATACATGCACACACATATCTCACTAAAGTGACTGGAAGATCACATCTGGTTTTGAAAAGCATTTTTGTTTTGAAGTTTACACACTATGCAATGGAATGGAGAAGGGGATGCAACCTAGTTGAAAGATGAAATGCTACTCTCTTTGTAGCCAGAAAAGGAACTGACTGAAGACAACGAGCAATGCAAAATACAGCTTGGAAGAGTATTTTCAGCCCCAGGATGGGACATTGCCTAACTTGGCTTAGGTTATCGCAGATACAGATCTCAGAGAATATGAGGACATAAATAAGGGGAAACTGCTGAGTTAAAAGGGGGGTGGGCTGCATGCGTGGGAACCCGAAGAGTGGATGCAAATATCCAGTGAGGATTGTGTGGACCATTCCACTGCAGAATGCTGTCTGACAACTGCAGAAAGCAAACAAATGGAAAGCCAGGAGGGAAGATTATGAAATGGAGTCTCCGGAAAGAACGGCATCAGATAATCCCTAGCACTTTCCAGTTACTGTATATACCCAAGTATAAGCTGACCTGAATACAAGCCAAGGCACCTAATTTTTCTACAAAAAAATGGGAAAATGTATTGACTCGATTATAAGCCTAGTGTGGAAAATGCAGCAACTACTAGTAAATTTCAAAATAAAAATAGGTACCCCTAAAATTACATTAAATTACATAAAATTACCTTAATTGAGGCATACAACTTCTTATCTCCTCTTTGCACAGCAACCCAACCAGTGCACCTTCCTCTCCTCCTCTCTTGGCATAGAGATCCAGCTGGGTTGCTGTACCAAAAGAGGAGGCAGACAGCTGGTAGAAGCCCTGCAAAGGACTTATTTCAACCCCATGCCTTCCCGCCAGGACCCTCACTCAAATAGATGCCAAAGGGGGCTTTTTCAGCATAAAATGAGCCAAAATTAGGCTTATACTCAAGTATATACAATACTTCTGAAATTCGGCAGCAATTGTGATGGTGGCAAGCTCAGTAGGAGCCACCAAATCTTGATTTCTACTGTCAAATTTTAGCAGCAGATGAGGCATGTGGGGTCAAGTCTGGGGTTGAAATGAGGGCAATTCCTCTCCAAATAATAATTCTGCCCCCCTCAGTTTTCATTCAGTCCCTAAAAGTTTTGCATTGCAGAAAGCCAGATATTGGATATCAATCACCCCTAGAACTCATATTTGCCAGGTCTTGCATTCTTTGGGTAACTTTCTGTGGATGCTTAAACCCCTGATTTCTCAATGGTCAACTGAAATGTAATTTACTACAATATTAGAAATTTGGAGAGGGAGATAAAATGTCATTGGGGCACAGAATTCTTATGGGAGGGGAAATGCCCTCATTCATCTCTATATCTACTGTCCTGAGTGTTTAATGGGTTTTACTAGGAAGTGGAGAACACACACAGTGTATATACTGGGAAATTACAAAGCCACAAAGAGAGGTGGGAGATAAATAAAATTGTTGTTGTTGTTATTTGATACATAACAAGATTAGTACACAGCAAACAAGATCACTATGCCAGCTTTTGTATTGGATCACATGTCAGACACTTCCCAAGTGTCTAGGACTGTGTGATATATCGGCAAATAATGTGATTTTCCTGCTTCTTGGCAGGGGATTGGACTGGATGGCCAATGAGATCTCTTCCAACTCTATGATCCTATGATTCTATGAATGTGGGCAGATCCGAGTAACTGACAGATTTATTATTATTATTATTATTCCTCAACCCTCATTGAAATGATTTGCTTCAACAGGGCTACTGTGGGCAACTGATACTTTGGATTTGTTTATGCCCTTTAACAGAAGAATCACGTGCAAGCCTTCTTAGAAGAAGGCTTTCATAGCTGTGTTAAGTAAGGCTTCATCACAGATGAATGTAGATAGGATTGCAGCCTCAATGAAGTCCATGCAATGCTCCTTAACAATGTAAGGAAAATGTAAGACCCTTAGCAACATGTGTAATGGCTGTTAAAGAAACAAGCTGAGGAAGTACTTGGAAAACAAATGACCATTTCACCAGTGAAGTAAAGGAAACAATCCCAATCTACTCAGTTTTCATTTTTGGGCTCTCTGCCATATGTGTAGGCTTGTTCCAGATAGAGTTATTTGCTGGGGGGATTTTTCTTCTTCAGAAATATGGGGATGGCTTTTCATCACTGCAATGTTGTTCTCACTCAGAGCCTGCTCTTGGGGATATACGTGCACTTGTTCTGTGTTAACGACTTCTTTCTTCTACCCCTATAAAATGAGAACTAATGAAAAACAAACATTGGTACATAGAACAGGAATGAACATTTTAGAAGCGGATACATTAAGCAGAGAAGTAACCAATTGGGGTTTCATGTTGCCCTCTGACATGTCCTCTTCTCATGCATCGTGTATTATAATGGACAGCAAATATTCTCTCTCTCTCTCTCTCTCTCTCTCTCTCTCTCAGAATGGAGGGTTCTGGACTTACCATTAGGTTGTGTGTGGCAATTTCCCATAGAACTGCTTAACATTTGTTCCAGGGTCTTCTATTAGAAGATGGAGCTCGGTTTCTTTTTAGCCATCCCTTCTTTTATCGTTAACTCTTTTATAATTTCTTCCTCTTTCTTTTTACGTTGTTTAGTCTTTCTACTGTTTAATTGGATTAGATTCCCTCGTAGAACAGCCTTCATCACTTCCCACTGGTTTATTCTGCTAGTTTCTTCTCCCTGGTTTATCTCCCAGTATTCATTTAGTTGTGTTCTTATCAGGTTGATGTCACTTTCCTTTTTAAGCAGGCTATCCTTCAGCCTCCATCTAAATTCTTTTTTCCTGCCTTTAAAGCTTAACTCTAGTGCATTGTGGTCCGAGAGTAAGTTAGTTAGTATCTCTATTCTTTTCACTCTAATTAGTGTTGTTTTCGAGATCCAGGCCATATCTAGCCGCGCCCAGGTCTTGTGTCTCACTGAGAGGTGTGTATAATCCCCTTCGTCCCCTTTGTGATGTCGCCACACATCTACTAGGTTGAGGTTTTCTAATTCACGAAGGAATTTTTGGGGAAGTTGGCTACTCTTGTTTATTTTACCCCTTTTCGTTTTTGTGTGAGTTTTGTCTAGCTCTATGTTAACTACTCCATTGAAATCCCCGATAATAATTAATTCGTCATATTGTTGGCTCTTGATCCGATTTTTAAGCTCTCTAATGAATTTAAGTTTGGGGCCATTTGGGCAGTAAACATTGCATATCAGTATCTTTGAACCGTTTATTTCAACAATTATCCCCAAATATCTTCCCTCCATATCTTTAAAAACAGAGTTGGATGTCAGGCTGTGTTTAACATATGTAGCCACACCCCTCTTTTTCTCCTCTCCAACAGAGTAATGCACTTTCCCAAGCTTTGGTTGTTCCAACAATCTCACATGGCGACTGGATATGTGTACTTCTTGGAGGGCTACCACATCATAGTCTTTCCCCTTTAAATGTTCTACCGTCCGTTTCCTTTTAGATGGGGAGTTCCACCCGTTGATGTTATTTGAAAAGATCCTGAGCGATGTCATCTTGTGGGTCTGCTTCCATAACGTCTCCTGAGGTTCTGTCTTTGATTTCCACTAATTGGTAGTTTTCGGGAGAGAACTTTGAGTCTTTTAGATTTCTTTGTATCTGCAGCGCCGGGGGATCGATCTCGTCCACTGGGTTTCCCTCTTCCTCCTCTTCCTCGTCTTCTATCTCACCGTCTTCTCCGTCTTGCTCTCTGTCTCTTTCTCTCCAGGGTTTTCCTTCTTGGTTTGAAACCGGGTAATAAAAAGGCCCTGAGAGAGGTAGATATACTGAAAAAACAGCTACAACTTCTTCAAACAGAAAATTTGGAGAGGCAGTTAAAATACATAAAAGCCAATCACTACCAGAACGCAAATAAAATTGGTAGATGGCTCTCCAAAAAATTAAAAGACAAGAAAGCACAAAGTTATATAACCAAGATAAAGAGCAACGGGAAAACCATCACCGAAGAGGGGAATATATTTGTAAACTAAAAATTCTAAATATCACTGAGAAACAAATGGAGCTACTAAATGACCCCATTACCATGGCAGAAATTGACAAAAGTATTGACACCCAAAAGTCAATAAAGCCCCCTGGCCCAGATGGCTTTACAGCCATATTCTACAAAACGTATAAAATCAGAGTTAGCACCCCGATTACTCAGAATATATAATGGAGTGAGAGAGGGAAAGGGAATCCCACCAACGTGGGAAATGGCCAACATCACCCTGATATACAAAGACAAAGGGGAAAAAGAGAACCCCAAAAACTACAGGCCAATCTCATTACTCAACTTAGATTATAAGATTTTCATGACGATCATGGCAGAGAGAATGAAAACCTTCCTGAAAGACTGGACATCACCGGACCAGAAAGGTTTCCTCCTGGGAAGGCAGCTCAAAGAAAACACTAGGGCCCTGATTGACATCATAGAATATTATGAAAGCCACAATGAGAAAAAAGCGGCGCTACTGTTTATCGATGCCGAAAAAGCATCGATAAAATTAGCTGGGAATATATCAAGTACCTCACAAAAGAACTAGATATGGGATTCTCCTTCCAAAAAGTAGTGGAAACGTTATATCATAAACAAGTAGCGACCACAATAATAAACGGACAGGTAACCAAGAAACCATTCCAAATAAATCGCGGAGTAAGACAGGGTTGCCCTCTCTCCCCACTCCTCTTTATATTAGTAATAGAAACGTTAGTGAGAGACATAAATAAAGATAAAGAACTTAAAGGCATACAAATTCTAAAAGAGAATATCAAATTACGAGTGTATGCCGACGATATGGTATGCATAATTGAGGACCCACCAAAAAATATAGAAAAATGGTTAAACAAATTAGAGGAGTTTGGAGAAAGGGCGGGTTTCAAACTTAATATAGAAAAGACAAAATTTTTAACGAAAAACCTGGAAAAAAAGGAAAAAAATCAACTACAACTACTAACGGGCATTGAGATAACAAACAAGGTCAGACATCTAGGAGTCATTCTAACACCAAACAATACACAGCTTCTAAGAAATAACTATGAACAGCTATGGAAAGGAATAGCCAAAGATCTAGAAACATGGAAACATAAAGATATCTCCCTTTTAGGGAGAATAGCAACGATAAAAATGTCAGTGCTCCCAAGACTCCTCTTCCTCTTTCAGGCGATCCCAATCATTAGAAACGATTTTCTGTTCAAAAAAATGGGACACAGATATAAGAAGATTTATTTGGAAAAACAAAAAAGCAAGAATAAGTCAAAACAGATGTCGGATGAGAGGAGGGAGGAGGCCTGGGACTACCTGACATTAGGTGCTATTACGAGGCGTGTAACTTAGTGGCGATTAAAGATTGGGCCTTCCCCAAAACTCCCAAATTGCAACACTGGAGGTCATAACCTCCGGGCGGGCTGGCATGCCTATCTATTGTATGATAAAAGAAAGACGGAAAAAATTTCAGCCAACATTTCGTGCGGTCAGCATTGATAAAAACTTGGGAGAAGCACAAGGGGAGACTCGTTAGACAAATTCCACTTTGGGCATCACCGGTAGAGGCAGGGCACAAAAAAGAATTAGCAGACAGGGAAAACTGGTTAACATATAAACATTTATTGAAAAAAACCAACACAGACATAAAGGAATTAAAGACCCTAGAAGAAATTAAGCAGGAATACCCAGCGATGGCATGGTTCCAGTACCACCAGGTGCATGAAAGATTCAAAGCCGATAAAAAATAGGTTTTATGGACGACCATCTATGGGAACCAATAGTAAAAAAACAAAGAAAAATATCAGTATGCTCTACAAAATCCTCCTAAGATGGAAGATGGAGGAGGAACAAATTAAAGAGTGCCAAATAAAATGGGCGCAGGACTTAGGCCATTCCATCTTACTCAAACAATGGGAAGAAATTTGGCAAAAAAACCTTAAGTACAGTCCAGCAACAGAAATAGCTGAAAACTGGTATAAGATGCAATACTGCTGGTATTTATATCCCTCGAAAATGGCAAAATTTGATAATCGGACCTCCAACAGATGCTGGAAATGCAGCAAAGAGGTAGGAACTTTCATGCACCAATGGTGGCACTGTAAAAAAGCGAGGAAATTCTGGGAAAGTATACATAAAGAAATGAAAAAGATCTTGAAGGCCAACTTTGGCTTGGGCCCGCAGGAATACCTACTAGGTATGATGGGGGAGGGCCTAGACACAAATCAAAACAAAATGTTTTTTATATTAAGCACGTGTGCACGGATAACACTTGCCAGGTATTGGAGGTCTAAAAATGCCAAGGTCGAAGAATGGATTCTAAAAGTAATGGACATAATACAGATGGACTCTCTATGGCAAAGAATGAACAATGGAAAGAGAGGAACGAACTGGACAGACTTCGGGAAATATCTACAACATCAGAATAGATCTAAATGAACTGTAATATGAGCCACCTGAAGTAACCTATCACTACATAAGAAGGACTATATAACTCTAGAAACAACCTCTTGGACTAACCCTTGGGAAGTCACAGACAACCCCTCCCTCCCACTGCCATATCAACAACCCCACCCCCACCCACAGCCCTACCCCCCCCTCCCCCCAACCCTACCTGACAGGTAGGAGCACTTTTCAGATCTGTTCCATTACATGTCTGTATATGCAAATACCCCCTCCCCCCTATTCCCCCTGCAAAAAAACCAAATAAAAATCTATACACAAAAGAAGAAGATGGAGCTGAGCATATGATAGCTTGCCCTCCATTCTCTAAACTGGGCAAAGCTATCACATATTGTTGAGCAGGATATCTCATTTCCAATATTGATGCAAAGGTCAACAGGCATTCCTGGCTGTTTCCATTTGTAAAACAGTGTAGTGGAATAATATCTTTCTTGCTTCAGGTAACAAATTATTTGGGGCTTCCCTGACAGTTGGGTTCTGAATTTTTTTTCTCAAATACAATTTTCCTTAATCTTTCACCTAAAGCTTTCTTGGTTTCAGCTATTTAAATAAGTAATGGGGTTAGTAATGGGATTTTGTTTTCTGAAGAATCACCATGATGTGGTGATCTGAGCATTGGACTACAACTCTGGAGACCAGGGTTTGAATCCCGCTCAGCCATGGGAACCTACTGGGTGGCCTTACGCAAGTCACACATTTCTCAGAATATGATAGGTTCACTTTAGGGCAGTGGTTCTCAACCTGTGGGTCCCCAGATGTTTTGGCCTTCAAATTCCAGAGATCTTAACAGCTGGTAAAGTGGTTGGGATATCTGGGAGTTGTAGACCAAAACATCTGGGGACCCACGGGTTGAGAACCACTGCTTTAGGGTCTCCATAAGTTGGAAACAACTTGAAGACACACAACAACAAGGTTAATCAATGGAATCTGATAGTAGACTGAACTTAGCAGTTTGTTTAATGATACAGTGGCCCAGGGGTCCTCTTTAAACAAGCCATTAAACTAACTTGTAGAGTTTTATGAAGAAATATGCAGTGGCAGCATTTGAACAATAATAAATAACAATAAAACTTTATTTATATACTTCCCTATCTCCCCAAGGGGACTCAACAAAAGGCAATGATATACAAACAAGCACACCAACAAGGCGCAAGCAATATTTCCCAATGATGTATTTCCCACCCTCGTTCTTTGCATCTTATTCGTCTTTCCTAGCTGTTATCTTATTAGCAGAACATGTCAAGATGTTCTGAAACACAGTTCAAAACCTTTTGTTGCATGTTTAACATGAAATCATTAGAAGTTTATAGCATATTTTCTAAGCAAACTATGGTTTTCAACCTGGCTCCACGTCATTGAAGACTTATGGTCATCAGGAGTTGGACGTCCACATTGAGCTACTACAAAGCACCTGGAATCTATGTTCTTTCTACTCCTAGGTTGTGATGTGCATCACTGGCAGTTAAATATAGGACTGGGTTTGTTTTGTAAATCCAGTGTTGGTGCTGGACAGAAATGGAAAAAAATATTGTTTGGGCAATGACTCTCTGTAGTCATGTTGGGCGAGGGATTCGAGGAATTGTAATCCTCAAATAGTTTTTCCAAACTATTATTCTCATGGCTTTCAACATTAATGCAGCAGAAAAAGGTGTAAGGATTACTTACTAGACACTTTTTGCCCTACTTCTAATGTTACTCCTGATAGCAATCTCTCCCCATATATCTTCTGTAACTCAGCAGAATCACTTGAAGAATATTTTTAATTTTTTAGCTGCCAGACAATTCTAGACCAATTAATCTACAAGTATGTGCGTTTGGGAGATAGTATTCTCCAGTGACTCAGCAATGTAACAGATGGCAAAATGCTTAATATTTATTTCCATTTCACATCTCTATTGGAGCTAAACCCAGATATCTTATTTTATTATTCTGACAGTCAGGCCACATCTGTTGAGAACACTGTCAGCTGAATTACAGCCTCCCTGGCAGGTCCTGGGACGGACAGCCTGAATTAATTTCAGCAGTCCCAAATACAGCTCCATGTCATTGTCTACCAGAACACACTGCTTTTATTGCAGAGGCTTAATTTACGGATGCTGAACAGCTTTATATCTATACCCTAAAGATTCCAAACTTATTCATATTGACACAGCCCCTTAAAGAAGGCTTTGTGCATTACGTTGCAATAACACTGGATTTGTTTCGTCTCATTCCTCAGCCCTGGCAAGCAATTATAAAATAAATGATGACACACTTTAGAGCTGGGGTGGGGGATGGGTGACTTTCCAGATGTTTTTGGACGGTTGCTTCCATTGCCCCTTCCCTATGTAGCTAATAGTGAAGAATGGTGGAGGTTGTAGTCCAAATAGTTGGAGGCACACATGTTTCACAAAACTGGTTTTAGGGCTGCCTTTATAGTACTCTACCACCATATTCTTGTTGCAAGTCACTTCTGGTGATCACGAGAGGCTTCTGGTGATCACACTCTGGGACCATGAGATGCAGAGCCAAACTTAAGAAATGGGGCTATAAAGTGGAGATCACAACATGCTAGTGTGGAGAAGAGCAGACCACAGACCACCTATTACAATGCAATCTGAGCCCTGCCACACACACAATGGAGAACCTTCATATAGCAACACCAGAAGCACTCCAAGTGGCCAGCGGTCAAGTGGTCAAAGGAAAATTAGTATAATGCCAAGTTTAAAACTTTGTTTCTATTTTTAAATGCATTACAAGCCTCAATTCACTTCTGACATGATAAATAAACCATATTCTTCTATGAGAGTCCAGATTCCAGACTTGACTTTTTGTGTATTAATGATTGAGATGGAGGGTGCATCTTCACTAACATATGTTGCTGGATAAAGGGAGTGCACCACCCAACTGCTACACCATCACTGGCTGCTAGTTTGTTTCTGAGCCTGATTCAAGGTGCTGGTTTTGACTTTTAAAGCCCTAAATAGTTCAGGTCCAACTTACTTATCTGACCGCATCTCTTGATACCAACCTACCCAAATCCTAAGATCATCAGAAGAGGCCCTACTCTCGCTTCCGCCATCATTTCAAATGTGGTTGGCGGTGACACGAGAGAGGGCCTTCACGATGGCCGCTCCATGGCTTTGGAATACCCTCCCTAGGAAGATCAAAATGGCACTCTCCCTACTATCGTTTAAGCAACAGATGAAAACTTTTCTATTCAAACAAGCCTTCCGTGAATAAATCTTATGCTGAAGTAACGAGAAAGTTTAAGCTTCAATGAGTACGAAATGGCACAGGACATTTCTTGACATCTGGAGTGACAGTATCCAGAGCAATAAGGCAACCAGAAGTGAGAAGGGTGGAATATAAATGTTTTAAATAAATAAAACAAATAAATCTTCTTGGATGGTCAGCCACCCCACATCCTTTGTCCAATTTCCCCATTTTCTTCCTTTTCTTCAGTTTGAAGTCTGGCCTCTGTTTCCATGCGGTGCGGAAACACAGTCCCACGGAGACTCACTGAAAGTGTCCTTATGCCATGTGATGGCCTCTGTGGGACTCCATTCCTGAAGCACATGGAAATGGATCCTAGACTACATGTGATGAATTCATAACAGAAATTATTTGTGATGTATCCACCCACCGCTTATCTTATTCATTGAATGAAATCAAAGGAGCTGACAATATCTTTTTATAGAAACTTTTGGTTGTCAGATCCAATATCCAGTGGTGTCTTTGTCTTGGTGGAACATCCCCATTAGAACAATGAGGAGGTGAGAGGTATGTAGATCCCACATGCCTAGGGATGAACATTGAATGAACATTGGAGAGGAGTTCCATAACTGGTTGTGTGACAAAACACATAGACACTAAAATCTCCTTTTCTACTCTCCCATTAAGTATATTTCCTTTCCATTTAAGATACAGTAGTTACTTTGCAATTCTACAATGCACAACCATGGAATACTTCCCATTCCTTCACTCCCCTGAATTATTCATGCCACTTGAAACTCAACTCTGAATGGTTTCCTCAACCTGTGGAAGAGATATGAGTGGAGAGTACATGAGGACTACATCAAGAGTGGGCTTCTCACCCTTCCAAAATTTGTAGAAGGCTTCTTTTTTCTATGTAAGATCTGGCTGAATTTTGCCCAGATTTATTTA
Organism: Anolis apletophallus; assembly: GCA_030556195.1. Classification (NCBI taxonomy): domain Eukaryota; kingdom Metazoa; phylum Chordata; class Lepidosauria; order Squamata; family Anolidae; genus Anolis; species Anolis apletophallus. Next base: position 114,675,830 of record JARBWK010000007.1, read on the forward strand.
TCTTCACATAATTATTTTCAAATACACAGTACATCTAGGCAATGTGTAAAGATAGCATGATAAGATAGCATTGTATGAGTTAGAGATAGCATTATAGTGCACACCATACAGTGTAATCTGTGGCCGTAAGCAAAATGAATCAAAACCATGGGTGTTATAAATCAGAATAATTTTCTTATCTTGATTTAGGGAGATTCAGTAAGGCAAAGTAGAAAAACATGTGGGCGAGATAAAGGGAAAAAAGGAAAAATATTTATTTAGAAGCTAAGACCACCTGGATAAGATTGCACAAGAGTTTCAGTTTAAAAGATGAAAATTGCATATGTTCTCCTGTAATATGGGCTCTCATATAAATTTGGCGACCACAAAGATCAAACAGTTTAAACTTTGCAAAGATGTATAGTGTAGCTGTGAGGAGTAAGTCCATTAACATACATGTCTATGGAGAAGTAAGCTCATAGGTTAAGAGAGTAGGGCTCCCCATTTTGAAAGATGGGTTTGGAAATTGCCACAGAATATACAAAGCATATCTAGGTGTGTTTTTGCATATGTGTGCATGTGAAACGAACTGGGTAGTTTCTATTGCTGAGAAATTGGGGCACCATAGTAGAATTGACCATTGTTGTTGCCTACATGTTGGCTTCAATTTGTGGACCTTATGACTGAGAAACCCCCAAGAGCTCTGGCCATCAACAGCCCTGTTAGGGGACCACAACATGAGGTAAAAGCTCCCTGGTTGACCAGGGGCTTTTGGAGCCACCTCTGTTGCATGCTTGGGCAATGACCTTTGGGTGTTAAATAAGTAGATAGTCATTTTATTTGTAATTCATTTCATACACTAAGCAGAAGGCAATGACTTTATTCATTTGTAAGAAGGAACAAGTGAAATCATTCACCCAAATGGATTCCTTGGGTAAAGTCTGTATGATGCCTTCAGATCCAATGGAAAAACAAACAAAACCTCACTGAAACTGCCGTACATGGCTAATTTCATTACAACAGTGTAGCAGTCACCTCTTGTTTTCTTAAAATGATATTATTGAAAGATTGGTCTTTCTGTTTATAGTTACTTTTAAAACTCGTATCCATAGCAAGCCCTTGCTCACTCACCATTAGAACCAAACTTGACATGGCATCAGTTGGTTTAATATCAAGGGGGGAAAGGACGATTAAACCAGTGCTGTTAATATTTCCAAAAATCTTTCAAAATGAATTGGCAGCGGCTATTTCAATAATTAAAGCTTACAGGATGCGATAGGGAGGGAAATGGTTTAAGACAGCACATGCTTTTGAAAAAGACACATTTAATTTCAAAAGGCAGACTGATCTGTTCAGTGCAAAGTGAGGTAGAAGTGAGTCTTCTTCACTTTTGTGATGTAAGCAACCACGGTTTGCCCTTCAGGGGAAAATAACTACAAATCTATAGCAAAGTAACACCTTTATTAGGATTAGCTGTAATGCCACAAGGTCCTAATAAAGGTATTAGGCAACTGTTACTTTTGAATTATTTCCAAAAAAATATGCATATCACTGTGCTGGGTAGCAGCAGTTCTAGGCAATTGCAGACTTAATTAGGAAAAAGACCTGTTTCATTCAGGGGCCACAACACGAGCTCAAAATTAATCATACCATGATGTTTTCACAGTTACCTTCCAATTTTCTAATAAACAGAAATGAAGATATAAATGTAAAATGTAAAAATCTGCTCCAGTACTGCAAAGTATCTAGGTTTGGAAAGTACGCTTAATAGTTATAAAATATATTTTATATGTAAATATCTTTCAGTATAGAAAGCATGTTTGAAGTGCAAGTTAGTAGTATTACCATTTAGGACTTCTTCACACAGGACTAAAACTGCCCCATTTGGGCCAGGCCTGGAGGGGGACATCTAAGCGTCATCACAATGCTCAGCAGGTCCCACCCACATTCATCCCAAAGTGGAGGGGGAGCGCTGGAAAGTGCTTCCTTTATCATCACAGGGAGGTGTGTTTTGGGTAGCTCCGATGGAGTTGGTTGAGTGCCACCTCGGAGTTGGTTGAGGTAGGCAGGATTTCCCTGGGTGGGTACTGGTTGTGGGGGGTCAGGAGCAGGTTAGGGTTTTGCCCTCCCTTCTGCTCGAGATCCCCGTGTACAACTGGGGGCCACTGTGTGATACAGAATGCTGGACTAGATGGGCTGAGGTCCGATTCAGCATGGCTCTTCTTATATTCTTATGTTTTTATGAGTTACCTACACTTTCCTCCCCTTTCCCCTGTATGATGGGGGAAAGGGTGAGGGGGCAATGCATGTTGCCACCCTTTCTCCCATCTGATGATGATGATGACAATAATATTAACAATAATAATTTATTTCAGTCCCACCCTATCTCCCAAAAGGGCATCAGGGCGGTGTGCAACAAAAATTAGCAAAAGATTCAATGCAATAATAATAACAACAACAACAACATGATAATGCGCCCTGTACCGTCCCCACCATATGATGGAAGAAGGTAGGAGGGTGTGCCTTTCCTTTCTCCGACAAAACAGCATGGCCTGACCTAAGATCAGAGCTTACCAAACTATATTGATCGCAATCCTTTAGTGTGTTGGCTGTAGGGTGTAGATGTGTCATGCCAACCTTCTCAATCTATGTAAAATAAGTACTAAATCATGTATTTTTAAATACAAAATTAAAGGTTTTCATTAGATATGTTGTATCCTTATACATTTTGTTATTACAATTTATGTATGTGTCGGTATCTCTTATAAAGGGTTGGTTTAACTTCCGGTTAGTAAAACTGAATTACTGTGGCACAAAATGCTGCATGTCTAAAAAGTGTGTCATCAAATGAAATGTTCGCAGAGCTGTGCCATAGATGCTGACAGAAAATTCAGTTTCATTGGATTCAGTGAGATTTACCCCAAAGAGTCCTTTGTATATATTCATTTCCTAAAGGATCAATAAGTTTTTGTCAGACAAAGGGATTTTTGTTAGCCACTCTGAGTCCCCCCTTCAGGGGTAGAGAAGGGTGGGTTAGAAATAAATGAAATAAATAATAAATGAATGAATGTTTGGAAATGACAAATGAACCCTGGAGCAATCTCTCTCCTCTACTAACACACTTTGATGATCCAGAATCCAGATGATAAAGATCTTGCAGTATCTACATCGTATATGCCACATGTACGTGGAGGAGTGCAATCTTACATTCCTAGAAAGGAAGGGCACTGGTGTAAAAGGATTGCAGAAATAATAGGAAAATGTTAATGTAGCCTACAACAACTAAGATTGCCATATCAAAAGCATCTCAAGCCCTGAGTTCTCAAGGTCAAAACTGGGAATGGCTACTTTTGATCTTTTGCACTTGTCAATGCTTTGGGTGTAGAACTTGGTTTAGACCTTGTTTGAAAACAAATCTCAGAAAATTATTTCTGCTAGAAACTCTCAGTGAGCATGGCGGGTGGGCATGAAAAATTATGGCTCGGGGATTCTGAGATTTGTGGTTCACAAACCCATCTAGTATGAGCACTGATTTTTTAAAAAGCATTTCATGTATTTTACTTTGAGAACAATGCCAACATTTTTATTTGCTTAAGCCCTAACCAGAAGTCATTACCAAATTCACAAATGATAAAATAAAATATCAGTGATTTGTGGAAAAGAATAAAATATAGAACTTCCTCATTATATTCAGCCACTACACGTAGAACAGCCAACTGTTGCCATGATCGATAACATTTATCTAACGGAATCTTGTGAAATCAGATTTATAGACTGTTGGGAGAAATTGTGAAGTCAAAATTGTTAGTTGCATCATATGGCTCAAGTATGTTTGGACTGCTACCATTCTCCTTTTAGACAGTTGATTGTAGACAGTCAATAGGAAGTCTACTAAAGTGAACCATATGTCTGGGAAGGAGAAAAGATACGGTCTGCTAGCCACAGCTACCTGAGTAACAGGGAGGAAGGAGAAGGAGGGTGGATGAGATGCTAGCCACAGCTATATAAGAGGAAGCAAAAGAGCACATAAGGCAAAGAGGAAAACCCAAAGGGGATTCTAAAGACCTGTCTCTGCGTCTATACCCAACTGCAGGCTCCGTTATTTGCAGAAGCATGGCTTACATTTGACTTCCTCCAATCGTCCCCAATCGAAAGAAAAACAGGATACAACAAACAGTTACTCTTAAAAGTTTGTATTTTGTTTTTACTTAGCACTTTTGCTGGCTGTTTCCTTGAGATTTTGGACTGCCAGCAATTCATTTACATGCATATAAACTTGCTAGGAGTTTTAATTACTGGCACCTAATGCTAGCTCATATAAAATCACATTGTGAGTTGGACTCATTCACAGTAGGCACCAGGATTTAGTGGAGGCTTCCAACTGGAGGAAAAATGTGTTCTTTGTTGATCTCTCCTTGTGTTGCTTCTCATGCAGTTCTAGAGTGCTCCACAACCCTCAATAGCAGCTTTTTAGGAGGCACAAATGCCTGCAAGTAGGGGTTGCCTTTCAAGATTGTTTGGAAGCTTCAAATGGTCCAACGGCGGGAGGGGGGCAGTCACATTGCTGGAGTGGCATAGAGGGAGCATACACCCCCCCCCCAATTGCCTCAGCTCTACTGGCTGCCAGTCTGCTACCAAACACAATTCAAAGTCCTGTCTTTAGCCCAGGGGTGGGCAATTATTTTTCCCAAGGGGCCACACGAGAGCCAAAATATATTATGGAGGGCCGCACCTAAAGGCGGAACGACATGCTAATCTACATTATTTATTTATTTATTCACTTACTATATTTACTATATATTACACATCATTAATATTAACATATTAATATATCAAGAAATATTCATATATTATTAGTATTAATATAATTATTATATTATAGTATATATATAGACATTATAATATATTTAAATTATAATGTAATATAACATTATATTATATTATTTATTACAGGGCTGTCCAACTGGTGGGCCGTGGGCCGCATATGGCCCCCCAGCCCCTTCCCTGCGCCCCCTAAGCTTTTTAATAAAAAATAAAAATAGGGAAAAAATTAATTTTTTTATTAAAAAATCCAAAAAAAGTGTGCATGCGCGTGGTTTTACCCACTTTGGGAGGGCGGGGCCCCGTGGCTCCTCCCTCTCTCCCAAAGCGTCACGCCAGCCTCGGAAGCTTCCGAGGCTGGCGTGATGCTTTGGGAGAGGGGGCGGAGCCGTGGAAGGCTCCCCGTGGCTCCTCCTTCTCTCCCAAAGCGTCACAACAGCCTCGGAAGCGGGCGAAATCGCCCGCTTCCAAGGCCAGACGCTTTGGGAGAGAAGGCGGAGCTGCATGGCCAGGGGCGTGGCCGAGTGGCCCCCAGGTGATCACTCACCAGAAGTCCGGCCCTTGGGCTGGCAGAAGTTGCCCTGATTTATTATATTATTATAATAAAATTATTATACAATAATAATAAAAACCACTAAAATAAAATAATGCTTCCTTGTCGTCCCTTTCTTTGGAGAGTTTTATGCAGAGGCTTGATGGCCATCAGTCGGGGGGTGCTTTGATTGTGTATCCCTGGGGTTGGGCTGGATAGCTCTGGGGTCCCTTCCTCTCGATTACTTCCTGTTCCCACCTTTCCAAAAACCTCCTGACACTTTGAGCCTGATGGATAAAGCCCCCATTGAAATGGGAAACTCAGGACCAAACTTCCATCCCAGCTTACCTGTCTGAACATATCTCCCTCTATGATCCACCTTGGAGGCTAAGTGACTGCTGGGAACGAGAGACGAGGCCTTCTCAGTGGTGGTGTCTCATCTATGAAACTCCCTGTCCAGTGAAGTCAAATTCACCCCCTCCCTACTGGCCTTCAGAAAAAACTAAAAACATGGTTCTGGGGTCAGGCTTTTGGTCAATAATGGGAGCAGTCCAATAAGAGACTATAATTAATTTAATAACAACCTGGATTGGCCCTGGAATATGACCTGGATTATGTGATTTTAATTGTTGTTTTAATTGGTTGGGTTTAATGTTTTGTTTATCCATTGATGTATGTATACATGCCACTTTGAATTGTTGCCTTTGTAAGGCTGCCTAGAGTCTCCTTCGGGATTGAGAAAGGAAGGATACAAATATGGCAAATTAATAATTAAATAAATAAATACATAATTTCTTCCCCTCTTTTCCCTCCAGTTGGAGCAAGCTCTACTAACCATTGTAGATCTATAAATGATACTCAAACTTATAAGGAGGAAGGGAGGCAAGAAGGAAAAAAGGAATGTGGAAGCAACTTTAAGCAACACATTTTTCTGGATATAAGCTCACTGATTCAGAAGCAATGTAAAATGATATTAATAACTAACACCTTGAAGTGTATTTCTTGTTAATGATCTGAGCAGAAAGAGACATACTTCTTTTCACCTTTGCAAAGCAGTGAGAAGTTTGGGCTCTTTAGTTGTTGAGCCTCAGCTCATATTATCCTGCAGTTGTAGTGAGAGTTGTAGCTCAGCAATCCCTGGAGAGCTGCATGTTCTCCATCCCTGCCATAAGGATTCAGGAAATTACCACAATGTACTCTATGTTCCCAGCAGCTTCCAGCACTGGCTTTGATGGAACACAGGAAGACATAGCCAAAGACAAAGCTTGCATCTATTGGCTTCAGCCTGGCTTTTGAAATCATCAGAAGGATGGTTGAAGTTGACTCTTAAACAGGAAATAAAGACTGGGCCAGTTCCATTAACAACTTTTTATGTCAGCTTCAATGAATCAGCTTCTCATTTATGTTCATGAGAGCTTGATTGCTAACAAGTAACAACACTAATTCAGGATTCTGAGGATTTGGTGTTTTGTTGTGGCGATGTTCAAGATGAACCTCTACAGATATGACATGAATAACTAGTGTTTATATTATTTCTGTCATTTCCTCCTTCAATAAGTGAAAGCTGTCTCATGCCAAAAATGTCAAGCATTTTATATGATAAAATATTGCCTCATCTACATTTTAATTAGGTTTTTTTAGAGTACAAAGGGAAAGGAAGGATGAATATAGTGAATGAGCATTACTGTGGTGGATGAACTGTGTACAGCAGGCAGTAGGCTGTTAGGAATTGTGGGAGTTGAAGTTCAAAACACCTGGAGGGCCAAAGTTTACCCGTGCCTGCTGTACAGCATAACCAAATTCTTAAACTAAACATAGTTTTAAATTGTTGTTTGCTTGGGCCTGAATCCCTTTGTCTAGTCTCAACTAGAGTATATTCATTCAATTAATTGCTGAATGATAAATCAACGTGTAGGTGAATCCCACTGACAAGGCACCTTCTACATTGCCATATAATCCAGTTTTTGATCCTAGATTATCTGCTATGAACTGGCAGTGTAGACTCATATAATCCACTTCAAATCAGATAATCTGGGATCAGATACTGGATTATATAACTACTTAGATCCATCCTCATGATTACCAATAGGATTCCTAACACAGAACTTCATACAAGGCATTTGTGTCTTACCACCCATTACAATGGCATGATCAAAAATCCCCGAAATGCAACTGGCAGTGGAACGACCTCACAGACAATATGGTAGTGCCATTTTTGTACGATCTGGTATAGCAATCTCTGCAAACTCTCTCACAGAAGTGAACAACATTGAAATCCTTTATGTGGAACTCAATAGCTGCTGTGTATCATCACTCTATAAACCACCAGGGGTTGATTTCTATTTTACGCCTCCAACCAATCGCCACAGCCATCAAGCCCAGGGCCGTAGCCAGGATTTTGATTGGGGGGGGGGGGGGGCTGAGTTTGGTTCGAGGGGGGCTGAGACTGGGTGGAAGAGGGTCTACCCTAGCAAACCTTTTGTATTGTTATCCCAATAACCCGATTAATGTGGGATATAATGAGCATGGTGATCAGATCATGATATGAATAAACATAACAGTTTGAATAATGTACCAGTAAGGCCTTTTCGCGGACCACCCTGAGAATTTCGCGGACCACCCTGAAGCCCCCTTATTCCCCCTGGCTACATGCCTGATCAAGCCCATTTTATTGTGGGAGATTTCAATAGCCATAGCTATGTCTGGGGCTATGATGAAGATGGTAGAAATGGTGAAGCAGTTCTAATGTCGGCCGACAATAGTAAAATAAACCTCCTCCATGACAGTAAATTACCACCATCATTTAATAGTGGCCGATGGAAGCGTGGCTATAATCCTGATCTGATTTTTGTAAGTGACAGCATAGTCCCCCAATGCATTAAAAGGGTATTAAACCCAATACCTAATACTCAACACAGACCAATATGCTGCCAAACATATGCAACTGTAAGACCACAAAATGTCCCTTTCCACAGAAGATATAATTTCAATAAAGCTAACTGGACAAAGTTTACAGAGAACTTGGAAGCAGCTATTTGTGATATAGAACCATCTATAGAAGGCTATGATCTTTTTGTAGAAGCTGTAAAAAGATCTTCAAGGCTCTCAATCCCTAGAGGCTGTCGCACAAGCTACCTAACAGGCCTAAACAAAGAATCGCAAAACCAGCTACAGGAATATCTCAGACTATTTCAAGAGAATCCATACAGCAACGAATCTACAGCAACAGGCCAAAAATTATCTACAGCCATAGCTAAAGCTAAAAAAGAGCGTTGGATAGAACTACTTGAGAATCTTGACATATCTAAGAGTAGCAAAAGAGCCTGGCAATTGCTGAGACGCCTGGATAGTGACCCTCTGGTCAATTGTGGACATTTAGCACACCAGATAGCACACCAGATAATTCAGAATGGGAAAAACAACTGCAGGAAAGCAAAGGTGAAAATCAACAGGGTGCCAGAACTTGAAACCCACCAGTAAACATCTTCCATAAACCTGAAGGAATTCAGAGAAGCTATTAAGCGATGTAAAACTGGTAAAGCACCTGGCCTAGATGACTTAATGATGGAGCAAATCAAACACTTGGGCCCCAAGCTGAAAACCGGCTTTTGAAATTTTACAATCAATGCTTGGCACGCAGATTCCCAGACTATGGAGGAAAACTAAGATACGCAATTGCCATTTTAAAACCTGGTAAAGATGCTTCCAATTCCAGGAACTACCGACCCATCTCACTCCTATGTCACCTATATAAAGTATATGAGAGGATACTACTAAATCAATTAGGACCAGTTATTGAACCCTAGCTTATTGCACAACAAGCAGGTTTCAGACTGGGGAAAAACCGTACAGCCCAAATTCTTAATCTGACTGAGTACATTGAGGAAGGATATGAGAAAGGTTGCATTACTGGAACAGTTTCTGTTGACCTTACAGCAGCCTATGACATGGTGCAACATAGGAAAATGCTGCAAAAAGTCTACCATATTACCCGAGACTGATTTCACAAAAACTATCCAGACTCTTCTAGAAAACCGTAGCTTCTATTGGAGTTTCAAGGCAGGAAAAGTAGATGGAGGAGGCAAAAGAATGGCTTACACCAAGGCAGTGTTCTTGCACTGGCCTTTTTTAATATCTTTACTAATGATCAGCCACAACCACCACTCACAAAGAGCTTTATATATGCTGATGACGTAGGCCTAACATCACAAGCAAAAGACTTTGAAACAGTTGAAATCCAACTTACTAATATCTTGAAAGATCTCTCCAGCTACTCCAAAGATAACCACCTGAAGCCTAACCCTGCCAAGACAGAAGTGTCTACGCAACCATGAAGCCAACAGGAAATTGAAAGTCACCTGGGAAGGTCAAGAGCTTGAACTTTGTTTCCATCCTAAATATCTCGGTGTCACCTTAGATCGAACAAGAGCATATAGGAAACACTGCTTGAACACCAAGCACAAAATAGCTGCACACAATAACATCCTGCAAAAACTTACTGGCAGCACATGGAGTGCAGACCCAAAATTAATAAGAACATCAGCCCTGTCCTTGTCTTACTCAACTGCCGAGTATGCCTGCCCTGTTTGTCATAGGTCTGCCCATGCAAATCCTCCACCTTGTGTGATTGTGGAAAAAGAACAAACAACTCTGCATCTTTGTGCTTGTCCACAATGTCCTGCCTGCCTCATGAACAGAGGAATAAATGTTTAACGCGAAAGACAATGCGATCACTGTTGCCCGGTTTTGGTAAAAAAAGGTTTTAGATGTGTCTGCTCTCTCTATTTTATCAGTTTTACACTAATTTATGCAATGCTTTTGACATAACACAACATCATGTTTTCTTATGAAAAATACCCTGTGTTTTAGTGATCTAACTATGACTATATGATAAAAAATGGTTGGTTGATTGATAAAATTGCCAAGATAGAAAAGATCCCGGTCATCTGTCCCACCTAAACTTGAAAACTTGAAAAATCACTCATTTCAGTTAAAACATGTTATGTCGTGAACTGCTCTGTTCATATAATCGTCATTCAGTGACTCCTGGTATAGCAGTGTTGTGTTTTGATATGAACATAAAAGGAGCTATCCAAGGTGCCAAACCCATTATGGGGATAGGATTCAGCACTTGAACAATTCAGTTCAGACTATAAGTCATAAGCACATTCAATGTCCTCTGAATGAAGAATTCACTATTTCCCTCATTCCTGTGATTATAAACACCATTATTTTCTGTTTTTTGTATTGTATCTTCTCAGTGCTGTGTATAGACGGAATCCTTGAACCCGCCACTTATTGTGGTGGAGGCTCCTTCTTTGAAGGCTTTGAAACAGAGGTTGGGTGACCATCTGCTGGGGGTGCTTTGAATGTGATTTTCCTGCTTCTTGGCAGGGGGTTGGACTGGATGGCCCATGAGGTCCCTTCCGATTCTATGATTCCATGATACAACCAATTTGGGGTTTTAAGAGCTTAACTCTTAATAATCAGACACTGAATTCCTGTGCATTCATTGGTGTTTGCTATTGAATTAGGTCCATTACTACAGTTTGCAATCTTCAACATCAACACAGCAGATAGGTACCACACAATCTTAGCTAGATCTGTCAAATGTAAGGGGTGCAGATTAGGGATCCTTTTGTTTTAGTTTGTCAATGGGGAAATTACCAAAACTCTCAATGTTCGTATTTGAGAGAAAGGGGAATTGAAACAAGACTAAATAGGAGAAAAAGCAAAACTGGCAGATTTCCCATTTGTAGACCCAGGTGCTGCGAAGTGCTGAAATATGCTAACCCAAACCTTCAATTCCTGTTCAAGCTCAGCTTTTAAAATGTCTGCATTTACTCCATTGATTTAGACATATGTTGAAGGATTGCTGGATCAGGCCACTTTATTTGGCATTTTGCTCTGAAAGTTTTCATGTGGAACTCATGACTGAGGAATGAACACTTGGAACTTTCATGAAATGTTGGTTTTGCCAATGTGAGTAACATTTTTAGTTTATGAAGAAGGGTTTTTTCCCCTTCCCTTTTCTTTCTCTTTTCATTCAAAGGCGAACATTTGTCATTTCATTTATTCAGTGGTTCTTGATGTAGGAAATGTGTTGTCCGGAAGTAGGTTTCCTATGGAAAAACCCAGCATTTTCTGAAATCATTATGGAAATAGTGCCAAGATAAATTTTTAAAAGTTGAGGTCATAGTCCTCCTGCACATGAAATCTCAGGTACATAGAACATTGCTCAAAAGGTTTGTTGGCCTTTGGGTGCCAAGTAAAGGTTGGCACTTGGCCTTGTGAGTCAAGTTTGATGATGGATTGAAAGATATTTCTCTTTCTGGTTATTTTAGGTCCACCTTCTGAGAGAAATGAATATCATGGAATACATTACCTGGTGATGAATATCCTTGTTTGAAAAACATAACACAGAACTTCAGACCAAGAACAATAATGAAGCATGCTATGGCCTAAATGTGATTGTTAATCTCAAGTAGGGTAGTTCTATTACTAGTTTTCCACTGATTCTGTGGGTCTACTGTAGCTGGGACTCAGCCCGAACCAGCTCTAGGTCTGAGTCCACCTTTTATTTTATGCTGACGGTATTTTATTTTACTTTTTATCCCATTGGAACAAGTTACAGAATCCAGTGTTTAGAAAGGCTTTTTGGGGAGGGGGTTATGACTCCCAGAACCTCCCAGCCAACATAATGCCTCCTTATTTTGGTAGCTGTATTTCAAAAACCCTCCTTTTTCAAAGAGACGGTAGGACCAAGTGACATTGAGAAATCACTGATTCATATAGACAGAAAGAGTAATATGATGGTTAGAATTAAGGATAGGCATTTAAATCTACCAATATTAAATGTTAGCCTTTTCCTTCCCACATTGTCCCATTTCCATACTGGTTTGCCTTTTTAATGAAGGAAAGTCTGCATAAAGTCCCTCTGCATTTTGAGTTAAAAATTCATGCATATTTGTGCTGCTAATCACTTGTGCTAAACTCACAATATCTGTTTTTGCAAGCAATTTTGCCAGGTATATACTTTTTTGTATTCTGCTTTCTCCAATATACAAAAACATATATATGTATTTTTGGAATTTCAACACAAAATTCAGAGAAGTTTAGGGAACACAAATGCACACGAGTTTACAGAATAGTTTAGGACCTGTCTTAGAAAACAATTTGATGAGGTGCTGTTTGAAGGGCCAGTGTCTGAGTGGGAGCTCAGCAGTGCCTAGCAGCTCTTTCAGCCGAGCTTTGAGGAAGAGCCTATGGAGGAAGCTACCACCTCTCAGCCTGCAGAGCAACTACAAACAAGCTCATATGAGCAGGTGGAGGAAGGGTAAGTGTTCTGGCTCTTTTGGACCTGCGAAAGGAGAAGTTTCAACTTAAAAGGTCTTCCAGGTTAGCAGAGAAATGAGCTAGTAATAGGCAACACCTGAGAAGCTAGCCTAAAAGGTGTTCAAGAGTGGCTGACAGCAACATCAGCATTTGGAACTATGACCTTAGGTCAGGGGTCGGCAACCTTTTTGACTCAGAGAGCCATAAAAGCAAATTATTTGGAAATTTATTTCAGTGAGAACCATATAATATACATAATATATTTTAAGATGGAATTCAACTAAATGTGAGTATATACGTACATACTATGAGAAAAGGATTCCCCCGGCAGAATGACTGGACACTTCAGACCTGGCTCTGCAAAAGGCATGCTCAGGACTCTGGGAAGGAAGAGAAGGCGGAAGAAAGGGGAAAAGAAAGAAAGACAGAGGAAATAAAGAAGGGAGGGGGAGAGGAAGAAAGAAAAGAAGAACGAACTATGGAAAAGGAAGAAAAGAAAAGCAGGAGAGAGACAAGGAGGGGAAAAGAAAGAAGAAAATGGGAAGAGAGGAAAGGGTGGGGAAAAGAAATGAAAGGGAGTGAGGAAAAAGTAAAATAATGAAGGGAAAAGAAGAAAAGAAAGGAGAGAGAGGGAAGTGAAAAGAAAGGAAGGCGAAGGAAAGGAAGACTTGGGGAAAAAGAACAGAAGAGGAAGGAAGGAAGGAAGGAAGGAAGGAAGGAAGGGCGGGAGGGAGAATGGAGGAAAGAAGGAAGGAGAGGGAAGGAAAAGGAAGGAGAGAAGGAAAGAATGGAAGAGGAAGGAAGGAAGGAAGGAAGGAAGGAAGAGAGAATGGAGGAAAGAAGGAAGGGGAAAGAGGGAGGGAAAAGAAAGGAGAGAAGGAAAGAATAAAAGAGGAAGGAAGGAACGAAGAGGGAGGGAGGAAAGAAGGTAGGGAGAGAGGGAGGAAAAAGAATGAAAGAAAAAGAGAGGGAAAAAGAAAGGAGGAGAAAGGAAGGAAGGAAGGAAGGGGGAGGAGGGCGCGGGCCAAGGCGGACCTTGGTGTCAACATCGGTGAGGCAGTCTCTCCGGAAGGCGTCAAAGAGGCAGCGGCTCTTGAACTGCCCAATGATGAGGGTGATCAGCTGGGCGTCCCCCGGGGGCATCGAGGCCAGGTCCGTGGCGCCAAGGCTAGACCTGCCTCCGCCACCTCCCCTGAGGCCTGTGGTGGAAAACAAAGAGGAAGACAAGGACAAGTCGCTGCCGCCGGGCTCCACCATCCCCGGCGAAGAGGGTGCAGGGCCCCGAGAGCAATGGGGGATGAGGAAGAGACAGCGATGGTGGTGTGGAAGCGGCAGTCACGGTGCATTTCCACCCCACTGCATGCTGGGAAATCGAGGCCCGGGCTGCTCTGGAGAGCCAGATGCAATCATGAAAATAGCCACATCTGCCTCCCGAGCCATGGGTTCCCTACCCCTGCCTTAGGCTGTTGGTGATCTCTGGACTGTGGACTATTTTGTGGACTCCAGCATTCGGATTTTTAAAATAACTTCTGACTTTAGACTCTGTTGGAATCATCTTTGGAAGTTGGAACAGACTATCAGCTTCCCTGATGTTGTTGATTTTCAGTTGGATTCTGTGGCTTGAACCTGTACTGTTTGGTAACCTCCTATTTGGACAAGCATAATGGAATGACTGCTGCATTATGACACTTGTGGAAACAATCTGTAGCAGAAGGGAATAAGATAGAAGGGAATGAGATAGGAGGCAGGAATAGTTCATCAGTTTGTTTGAAAGACCAAGAGGCCATTCAGAATTAGTGCTATCAATCCACCTTTAACTGTCACGATTCTATCCTATGAAATAATGGGATTTGCAGTTTAAGGAGAGGCATATTGACTTCTCAGTGAAAGAGCTCTTATGGCTCAACAGTAGGATTGTGCAATTTGGCTGGAGGGTGATCCGTTTTTGGTATCTGAATTTCATTGAGTACACAAATCTGTTTTTCAGGAGCCTCCCAAAAATCAGCCAATCGGAAAATCTGATTTTGGTAGGCAGCCAAAAGGTCTGGGAAGATCTGGCCCATGGCAAGAATGGGGAACTTATGAGGCTCCCCTTTTTGTTTCCGGGACCCTTTCCTATCTTCCTTTCAAGGAGCCTTGGTTTGAAGAATGGGGTTAAGGAAGCACCCCTCGTGGGACTCTTTCCTCTCTTCCTTTCAAGGGATCCTGGATTTGAGCAACGAGGTTAAGGAAGCATCCTTCCTGGGGCTTCCCTAACCATCCTTTCAAGGAAGTCTGGGTTTGAGCAACAGAGTTAAGGATGCAGAGTCTGAGACACATCATGGTGTTCTTCTATTCTTATTGGCCTCACAGGGATGTCTCTCCGTACCGTGTGGCGCTAAGGAAAGGAGGAGCCATGATCAGCTGCCACGTGGTCCCATGACGGACAAAAAACGTAAAAGTCCTTACTGTTATGGCCATCCGGCCAAGCCGAACAAGGGAACCAACCACTCAGAATCCATGCACAAGCCTACTCAACAGATTACAAATCCAGGATTTTAACAGATGGCAATTGAAATGGAATAGCAGTGTTTTAATTGTGTAGTAAGAATGGATAATGTTCCTGTTAGATCACGTCCCATTCTTGAAGCAGAGCTTGAAACCTTACATTAAAGAAGAATGGAAATATAATCATTCTACAAAATCATGCATATATGTATATATAATTTTTGCATAAATAAATAAGCATGGGACCCAGAGCATTAACCTCTGTTCATGACTTCAGCATGCCATTATATTTTCTCTTCTGAAATGTAATTTTCCAAGCTCTACTCTGAACTGTTTCCAGTCGATCATTGTTTTATTTAAACAGGACCCAGTCCAGTAAATTATATTGCTACCATTTATGTGGCTACCGTAGCTCCCTATGATGTATTGATAAGATTTTACCTCACTGTGGTGTTGGAACACTTTTCCTCTTGAGGGCCGAATACGTACCTTGGTGTAACCTGTTGGAAACTGTGTGGTGGGAATAAAGCTAGTGGTAGCAATGCGACAGAGTTTCAAGTGGATCCTAATGAGTATTAAAACACATTTTTGAAGACATAATTCACCACTCTTTCTCTGGAACCCTGTAAAAATGAGCAAAAAATTAGACATGTTTTACTTTTATTAATGGAAAACCACAGGTTCAGTCAAGAGACTAATCAATACCACATTTTAAAAAAACTATGGACTTCAATTACTGTAAAAGTAGATTGGATAAAAATCAAGGATGTGGTTTGCTTTTTCCCAGATACTAAAAAAGAATGATCCAACAACTTGTGGTTCTTAAGTTTTCAGGAAAGGCAACAAATGACTGCAACTTCTTTGGAGCCACATCAACGAGACCGCAAGTCATCCATCTTCTGAAAATCAAGACGTCCAGAAAACCCATCAAAGGACTTTACAAATGTGTCATTACTATTCCAACCAAACTGGCGTGAAAAACAAGTACATCTACGAGGTAACCCACAAAGGATAACTGAACTACAGGCTTAAATGGCCAATTTGTATTTCTCAGAGCAGATCTAAATGTAATTGCATTAATGTTCAATTTCACATTTTTCAACGTAGCCAAGTTCAATGCTTCTTTCATTCCATCAGCTCAGAGCCCCCCCGGCACCAACTGCTGCTCTGGGACAGAGTCAAGGCTGAAGGGGAAGAAAGGCAGCTCCATCTTGCCTCCTTGACTTTCCATCAGCTCAGAGCCCCTTCCCTGGGACCAACTGCTGCTCTGGGACAGAGTCAAGGCTGAAGGGGAAGAAAGCCAGCCCCAACTTGCCTCCTTGACTTTCCATCAGCTCAGAGCCCCTCCCGGCACCAACTGCTGCTCTGGGACAGAGTCAAGGCAGAAGGGGAAGAAAGGCAGCTCCATCTTGCCTCCTTGACTTTCCATCAGCTCAGAGCCCCCCCCTGGCACCAACTGCTGCTCTGTGACAGAGTCAAGGCTGAAGGGGAAGAAAGGCAGCTCCATCTTGCCTCCTTGACTTTCCATCAGCTCAGAGCCCCTTCCCCGGCACCAACTGCTGCTCTGGGACAGAGTCAAGGCAGAAGGGGAAGAAAGGCAGCTCCATCTTGCCTCCTTGACTTTCCATCAGCTCAGAGCCCCTTCCCCGGCACCAACTGCTGCTCTGGGACAGAGTCAAGGCTGAAGGGGAAGAAAGGCAGCTCCATCTTGCCTCCTTGACTTTCCATCAGCTCAGAGCCCCTTCCCCGGCACCAACTGCTGCTCTGGGACAGAGTCAAGGCTGAAGGGGAAGAAAGGCAGCTCCATCTTGCCTCCTTGACTTTCCATCAGCTCAGAGCCCCTCCCCCGGCACCAACTGCTGCTCTGGGACAGAGTCAAGGCAGAAGGGGAAGAAAGGCAGCTCCATCTTGCCTCCTTGACTTTCCATCAGCTCAGAGCCCCTCCCCCGGCACCAACTGCTGCTCTGGGACAGAGTCAAGGCAGAAGGGGAAGAAAGGCAGCTCCATCTTGCCTCCTTGACTGTCCATCAGCTCAGAGCCCCTCCCCCGGCACCAACTGCTGCTCTGGGACAGAGTCAAGGCTGAAGGGGAAGAAAGGCAGCTCCATCTTGCCTCCTTGACTGTCCATCAGCTCAGAGCCCCTCCCCCGGCACCAACTGCTGCTCTGGGACAGAGTCAAGGCTGAAGGGGAAGAAAGGCAGCTCCATCTTGCCTCCTTGACTGTCCATCAGCTCAGAGCCCCTCCCCCGGCACCAACTGCTGCTCTGGGACAGAGTCAAGGCAGAAGGGGAAGAAAGGCAGCTCCATCTTGCCTCCTTGACTTTCCATCAGCTCAGAGCCCCTCCCCGGCACCAACTGCTGCTCTGGGACAGAGTCAAGGCAGAAGGGGAAGAAAGGCAGCTCCATCTTGCCTCCTTGACTGTCCATCAGCTCAGAGCCCCTCCCCCGGCACCAACTGCTGCTCTGGGACAGAGTCAAGGCTGAAGGGGAAGAAAGGCAGCTCCATCTTGCCTCCTTGACTGTCCATCAGCTCAGAGCCCCCCCCGGCACCAACTGCTGCTCTGGGACAGAGTCAAGGCAGAAGGGGAAGAAAGGCAGCTCCATCTTGCCTCCTTGACTTTCCATCAGCTCAGAGCCCTCCCCCGGCACCAACTGCTGCTCTGGGACAGAGTCAAGGCAGAAGGGGAAGAAAGGCAGCTCCATCTTGCCTCCTTGACTTTCCATCAGCTCAGAGCCCCTTCCCTGGCACCAACTGCTGCTCTGGGACAGAGTCAAGGCTGAAGGGGAAGAAAGGCAGCTCCATCTTGCCTCCTTGACTTTCCATCAGCTCAGAGCCCCTTCCCCGGCACCAACTGCTGCTCTGGGACAGAGTCAAGGCTGAAGGGGAAGAAAGGCAGCTCCATCTTGCCTCTTCCCCGCCACCAACTGCTGCTCTGGGACAGAGTCAAGGCAGAAGGGGAAGAAAGGCAGCTCCATCTTGCCTCCTGACATTCCATCAGCTCAGGGCCCCTCTTGCTGTGTTTAAAATAATTCTATAAAATTATTTATTTAGATAAGTAATTTTATTTGTTTAAATAAATAATGTTATGCATTATTTTATAGAAAGTATGGTGTGATGTAATAATATATGATATAATGTAGTGTTACATTGCATTATAATTTAAAATAATTGTTTAAAATGATTCTATAAAATTATTTATCTAAATAAGTAATTTTATTTTGTTTAAATAAATAATGTTATTTATTATTTTAAAGATAATATAATATAATAATATATAATATAATATAGTGTTACATTGCATTGCAATTTGATATAATATAATATAATATAATGTCAATATATTGTATTATGTTATAGTATAATAATTGTAATGTAATAATAATAATAATAGTATGATTACGGTATGGTATGTGGTATATGCATTTGGTATTGGTGTTGTTGTATTGTAACACAGTATAATACTGCTAATGATAATGGGATACAATAATTATATCGTGATATTATAGTTTATATATTTGTATTACATGCAATATTGTTAACAATATTGCGATATGTTGTACTGTTAATTGATGTTCTTTCAGTATGTTGTAAGCGGCTCCGGCAATATTGTTATATGTACATAGAAAGCCACTCTGGCAGTATTCTTGTATGCTGTAAGCCACTTGAGTCCCCCTTCGGGGTTGAGAAGGGTATAAAATATAAAAAATAAATAAATAAATAAATAAATTTCCCAACTTTTTTGAGCCGCGGCACACTTTTAACATTAAAAAAATCCGGGGGCACACCACCAACCAAAATGACACTCTAACACAGTAAAGAACGGCTGGGGGATGGTGACCTGCTGGGAGCAGCTGCTGGGAGTGCCAAAGCCGGGGGAAGGGGAGGAGCCAGGCTGTGCCATGCCCCGCCCCTTCCCCCCAGCTTCAGTTCTCCCACAGAGGAGAAGCATGAGCGGTGGATGGGCTTCAGTAGGCGGGGCTCCTCCTCCGTGCGGCGAGCAGGTGAGAGTCGTGAATGAGTCGTGGCAAGAGTCATTTGGCTGTGTTGTATTGTAAGGCTGGCCGGGGAAACAGCTGAAGGAGGCGGCGCCCCGGCCCCTTCTTCTTTTTCTTCGTTGCCGCTCGGCCCTTCCTCTTCCTCTCCCAAACAGCAGGAGTTCGGCAGGAGGAGGGGTGAAGGAAGGGGGGCAGAGAGCTTTTCTCGCGGCACACCTGATGATCGCTCACGGCACACTAGTGTGCCCTGGCACACTGGTTGAGAAACACTGGCTTACTCAACTGACAATAAGACAAAACTCTTGCAAATACTGAATCCTGGCCTGTGATTCCAATTAAATGATCCTGATGATTTGTTAGGTTGCAGATTTTAAGCTCTGGTGCCTAGAAAATCCCTATGCCCAATTCACTGTAACAGTTCAACTGGACCCAAGTAAACGGCAGGTTTAAAAACAGCTCTCAAACTTATATCATTATAATCATAGGCAATTAGTCATCGGTGAATATAATTGCTTTCTAGAGACAGAATCTTGGTGGTGGGTCCGTAAGTGACAGTGAAGACTTCTTTTCGATCCACATGGTCTTTTACACTGAGGACATAGATTACCAGGTGGAAGGCAGCCATGACAAGGGTTTCCTAGATGTGCCTTCCTCTTGGCACATTTCTTCTTTTTGCCCTCTATTTGTGCCTTTTCAAAACCCATGGCACCATTGGTAACAACTGACCTCCTGTTAGAACTCCAGATGGCCTGAGCTTCTCAATTCTTGGTGTTTATTACACATTTTTATTTATTTATTTATTTATTTATTTATTTATTTATTATTTGGTTTTATATTCCGCCCCTCCCTGCAGGCTCGTGGCGGGTTACAACATATAAAACGGGCAGCATGCAACAGCCATGCAGCCCTACAATAAAACATTAAAACATTTAAAATTACATGTCACAGCGCAATAAAGAGGAAAACACAGAAGGTGCCTTAGGTCTGGGACCCCAATAGGCAGGTAATTATGTTAGCATCAGCCGGCCGAGGGGCCTAATCAAAGGCTGATCTAAATAGGGCCGTTTTACAGGCCCTCCGGAAGGGAATCAGTTCTGAGAGTTTTAAAGGTTAGCTTTAAGCCTGTCTTGAAATGATGTGCAGATCAGATAGGTTAACTTAGTATCCAGGATTATAAAGTGATTACAGTTTTAACAAACCATAATTTCCCATGTTAAGCTGAAACAAGAAACTGTGGTTTGTTGGTAGCTATATATAGATGCCTTAAATTCCCTGCCTGTGCTCAAAGCTTACCTTGTTTAATGACCGGGGGATTCTGTTTATTTCCAATCTGAAAGAAGATTTAGGGTGAGTACTTCCTTTGTCTTTAATTAAGATGACAAAATATTTCTTTTAACTGTTTTGTGTTATGATCAATGGCTTTCAGATCTAAAAACCTAAAATGCTAATTTTTCAAGTGTAATTCCAAATCTATATGTGGATGACGTTTTGTTTGGTGCTTGTAATCTGCATTCCTGTGGTAAGAGTGCTAAAAGGTTTGAGGCTTGTCAATGAGTTAAATGATTTCACTAAAGGAGCAATTTTGCTTGCTCTTAGCTTCTGTATGCAGACATGCTTTACAGCAGCAGAAACCACTTCTGTTAAACCACAGAGAAAACTGTTTATTTTCATTGTGAAATGATCTCATAACATGAAGTTACCGCCACTGCCAATAACAATATAGGTATATTATATTAATTTTAGTTCACTCAATGGTAAAACATCATATATTCCTAGAGCTTGGCAGATTAGGTTGGGATTTTTTAAAGGTTATTTATATTCTTCCTTTCTTCTACAAGGGACCTATTATTGATATTAATTCGACAATATTTAACATTTTAAAAAGGAAAATAATGTCATAATCAACAGTATTATTTGAAATTGGCTAATTAGTTGCAATATGGCTCTTTATCTTACTTTTTATGACACTGCAAACTTTACAAGTCAGTGGAATGGATGTTGTTACTGATGACCCTGAGGTCAAAAAGTGCTCTTTTTTGTCTTTTAAAGCTGACACACTCCAAGCTATGTGAACTACAATGTCTATCAAGTTGAGAAAAACTTCAGCAATGCACACAAATAGTGTTTTTGATGGTTTGTCAACTTGTGCATCGTTATTTTCTTTCCACCTCCAACATGTACATTTCACCCACCCTTCAAATGCTTTGTTAAAGATGAATAAAGAATGATATATCTTAAGGCAGTGGTTCTCAACCTTCCTAATGCCGCAACCCCTTAATACAGTTCCTCATGTTGTGGTGACCCCCAACCACAAATTTATTTTTCTTGCTACTTCATAACTATAATTTTGCTACTGTTAGGAATTGTCATGTAAATATCTGATATGCAGGATGTATTTTCATTCATTGGACCAAATTTGGCACAAATACCCAATATGCCAAAATTTTAATACGATGGGATTGGGGAGGGATTGATTTTGGCATTTGAGAGTTGTAGTTGCTGGGATTTATAGTTCACCTACAAGCAAAGACCATTCTGAACTCTACCAACGATGAACCAAACTTGGCACACAGAACTCCCATGACCAACAGAAAATACTGGAAGGCTTTGGTGGGCATTCACCTTGAGTTTTGGAGTTGTAGTTCACCTACATCCAGAGAGAACTGTGGACTCAAACAATGATGAATCTGGACCAAACTTGGCATGAATACTCAATATGCTCAAATGTCAACACTGGTGGAGTTTGTGGAAAATAGACCTTAACATTTGGGAGTTGTAGTTGCTGGGATTTACAGTTCTGAATTCTATCAACAATAGAATTGGGCCAAACTTCCCACACAGAACCTCCATGACCAACAGAAAGTACTGTGTTTGCTGATAGTCTTTGGTGACCCCTCTGGCACCCGCATGTGATTCCCCCCAGGGGTCCTGACCACCAAGTTGAGAAACGATCCCTTAAGGAACACCAATCTACTGCAAATATATCAAGAAGTGGACACCCATGAAGATCAGTCAATGAAAATTCTTAGAGTTTTATGCGGGACCCCAAGCATATACATATCATATTTCTGTTGAACTGAACCACTGCATCCTTACTCTGAATCAGGTACTTCAAAGACAAAAAATACAACATGTGTTTTGCATGCAACAGTTAAGGAAGTCAGATTCAATACCTGGCATCTTCAGTTCCAAGGATTACACGTGCCCACCTGTTTCTGCACTTAAAAGAAGGGAAAAGGAGTAGAACATAAAAAGCAAGATGGAAAAGGTGGGAAGAAACAGACAAGGAAATGGTGAGGAAACGTTATCATTTAATCTCAAGAGCATGGAATTGAGATAGCAAAATAAGATTAGAAAAGGGATCTGTTGTTGTCTGACCTCAAAATGTTATGCAAGAAAATGTATCAAATAACATAGTATATTAACCAATCCAGAAGAAAACCCTGTACAGACACTACAAACCTTTGCCTTCCATACAGGTTCATGTCTTGTTGGGGACACCAGCCTTCACAACCTGGGGGCCTTTCCACACAGCCCTATATCCCAGAATATCAAGGCGAAAAATCCCACATTATCTGAGTGTGGACTCAGATAACCCTATTCAAAGCAGATATTGTGGGATTTTCTGCCTTGATATTCTGAGATATAGGGCTGTGTGGAAGGGCCCCTACAGACCCTAACTACAGAATCATGTGTGAAATTTTCCCTAGCCTTAAGCCTCCTCTTAAGACAGCAAGCCTTCCTGAATCTAGAGAAGGAGAGGCATTCAACCTGACAAATTCTTAATATGCTAACAATTAATTCACCCAAATCATGTTCTTAATTTCAGCGTTAATACTGAGTTAAGTGAAATAGTTAAAGAAATTTAGCAAATGAATAACTCATTGAGCTAATTCCAAGTTCTATAAAGTCCTTCTTGAGTTGCTTACTCTTTTAAACAAGTCTTTCTAAGTATCTTATTAAATATTTCTCCTCTTCTGAGTTGTAAAACCAGAAGCCTGTCCTTTTGGAACATGGTTTTCTATAAACTATTTCGAGTTTTACAGTCACATGCAGTCTCTGTGGTTTAGAGTTAATGTGCTTTAGTAGAAATGTTTTAAAACTAAATATTCTACAACTCAACTTCTTGAACAGAAATCTACTTTCTTTTCCATTTTGTCTTTTCCTCAGTTATGCCTTTAATTTATACATAAAGGCATATTGTAAAATTCTTGTTTTGAAGGGGATGTGAGTTTGATAATGCTACAATTGCTTATTGTCAATTCACCACTTGCTTAGAAGATAGCCACTGAAAGGTTTTTTTGACCTGTATAAGATAAAAACAGAAAAACTCTAATTTAGCATTTTTTAACCTATCATATATGGTTGTTTCAAAGAAACTTAGTAAAAACTCTTGTGTGCATGTGTAGACAAATAGATAACCTTGTGATTTCTTGTAAATCAGATGATTTTGAAGAAACAGAAAAACTCTATTTATTTATTTATTTATTTATTTACGATATTTCTTTCCCGCATTTCTCAAGCCAGAAGGCAATTCAAGGTGGCTTACAAATAGGCAGCAATTTGATGCCATAACAATCCACAATATACAATTAAAACATTTAAAACAGCATTACAAAATCAATATAAAATCAATACAATACAAAAACAAATAAAACATATAGTGACCAATTTCTTCCTGTTGTGTGCATGCACTTGTAAAATGCTATCAAACTAAATTGCTGACTATAGGGGGTGGCAATTTCTGTTTCTTCCAGCTTAGCTGGGCTGCCATTTTTCAGCCCCCCCCCCCAAACTTTTGATACTGTGATCTGTATCCTCCTTGCTCTGAAAAGACTGGTTGGTATTCCAGCCTTCTCTGTGGTGGCCCCTGTGATCTGGAATACACTTCCGCCTGCTCTCAGGGCCACATCGGCCCCAGCCAGATTCCTGTCCGACTTGAAAACTTGGCTCTTCGGCCAGGCGTTGGGGGATTGACTAGAGTACCTGGAGGCTGGGCCGCTTATGGTTCTCTGTATCTGTGATTTTAATTGATGTACCTGTGTTTTGTTTTTTTTCTTAAATGATGTAAGTCGCCCGGAGCACCAATGGTGGAGGGCGACTCACAAGAAATAAAGTTATTATTATTATTATTATTCTACAACAGTTTATTATAATGTCATGGGTCCATACCGATACGTGAAAACATTCTGTACTGATTTTCCTTCCCCCCCCCCTTTTAAAAGGAAACATTTGTGGATTCCAGAGACACAATGTACTAACTCAAGTTATCCTTGGCCATCAAATGTGTGTCTTAAAATATTTTCATAAAGTACAAATAATATAAGGGTAGAGCTGAAGTAAGTACGTGTAACCCTTGACCCGCAGTATCTTCTAGTCTAAATATATCAAATTAATATTTGGAGGACTCCATTTCCTTATGTTGTTGTTTATTCTTTCGCTTCCGATTCTTCGTGACCGCATGGACCAGCCCACACCAGAGCTCCCTGTCGGCTGTCACCTCCCCCAGCTCCTTCAGTGTCAAGCCAGTCACGTCAAGGATACCATCCATCTTGCCCTTGGTCGGCCCCTCTTCCTTTTTCCTTCCATTTTCCACAGCATAATTGTATTCTCTAAGCTTTCCTGTCTTCTCATTATGTGGCCCATTTCCCTATATGAACCCAGAATTCAAAGGTGCACCTTTTGCAGTATGAGATCCCTTTAATTGACATGGCTCAATGCTATGGAGTTATGGGGATTTAAGCTTTATAAGATCCTTAGCCTTCTCTGCCAAATTGTACTTAACTCACCAAACTACAAACTACAGCTTCCATGAGTGAGCCATAGCAGTTTAAAGGGGTCTCAAACTGCATTAATTCTTCTGCATAGATGCACCCTAAGACTATTCAAGAAGCCTGCTTGGTCGCTGCTCCTAGACTCTGGACCTCCTTCCTCAGAGAGACCAGGATCTCCTCATTTTTGCTTTCCCTCCAGTGGCAGGCAAAATATTTTTGTGTTGCTCTGTCTTTACATACTGAAAAAGGCTGAACTTTTAATGCCATACATTATTAGTGTTAAATGTTTTAAGGGTTTGTAGAGGAGTAGTGTGAATGCATTTTAATATACTTAATATTTTAACTTATAAATAGTAGTTTTAAATCTCATATTTATGCTTCTATTGATTTTAACTTGCATTGTTTTAATGTTGTTAGTCTCCTTGAGTTCCACTATCAGGAGAAAAGATGGGATAACAATAATAATAATAAGAAGAAGAAGAAGAAGAAGGAAAAGGTGAAAATTTTATACGATCTGAAGAGAAACCAGAGTTGTTAATCTCAATACCACCATATCTTGTACATCTATGATGCAATAAGGGTATTTGAACCATAATAAATCGTTGTTGTTGTTGTTGTTTTGAGAAGAAGGAAAAGAGATTGGAGAAGGAGACGGAGGAAGAAGAGATTGAGGAGAAGGAAATTAAGAACAACAGGAGAAGGTGGAGGAAAAGGAAGAGGCAGCAGCAGAAAGAAACACAAACGTTTGCGGTATTTTCTTTCATGCTATAGTCTCACAGCACAAACCTATGCATGTCTATGCAAAAATCATACTTCTCACTTAATTCACGGAGACTTATCTCCAGATAAATGGGTATAGGGATGGCAGATTTAATTAGCAATTTGGGACCCGTTCCTTCACACACAAACGCACCCACACAAAGTGACGGATTGCCGTGTCTGACAACCACAGCATGACAAGTGCAAAGGAGAGCAAGACATAAATTAACCAAAGCTTATCTGTACTGTACACCTAAATTGGTTTAACAGCAAACATTCCTTCCTCCCCAGGAAATCCTGGGAACTGGAATTCTCTAATGGCAATTAGAGTTATGTGCATGCAGGGCGTGGCAATGTCACAGAACTATAGTTCCAAGGATAATTTGGGATATCCTAAGACTTAAAGTAGTATAAAACCAATTATATGTAGTGTACTTCTTCAAGAGATGGGAAAATATCGTATTTGCTGCTGCGTTGACTTGTTTGTATTGTCTGTATCCATATAAAGCAGAGGAGAGTACCATTTGAAACATTGAGACATAATTAAAGAGACATGATAGATCCTTATATTGAATTTAAATTAATAGGACTTAAGCTCAGAGGAGAGCTATTCGTCAATTAAATGTGTATTCTACCATTCAACAAAATAGCGCCCTTAATAGATTTCTATGTTCATGCTATCGAGATGTGGGAATAAATGAACTCTCACATAGGGTTCCATGGGTAGACCGAGGAAGCTTTCTAGGACACTTCAATTACCCCATGTGACAAGGTCGTAGGTTACACGCATCATATGCAGTTGAGCCTTTGCCTTCTTAAAGGCACTTAAGACATGGCTATTTAGAAGAGCATATGCATAAGTGACAATCAGTGACCTGGAACCTGTCTATTCCCATATTTTAACATTTTAATATTTTAATATTTTAATATTTTAGTATTCTAGATGCCTAGCTGTGTAAGTCGCCCGGAGCACATTTGTGGAGGGCGACTCATAAATAATAAAATTAGTTAGTTAGTTAGTTAGTTAGTTAAAAAGGCCTTGTATGGTCTGGGGCCAGTGTATTTGAGGGACCGTCTACTCCCATATGTTCCCCAGAGATCTCTTTGATCTGAAGATCACACCCTCTTACAGATCTCTTCCCTGCGAACTATCCATTTGTCATTGACTATGCAGAGGGCCTTCTCTGTTGTAGCACCGAGCCTTTGGAACACCTTGCCATCCGAAGTCTGAGCAATCACTGAACTACTGGCCTTTTGGAAAACCTGCAAAACAGTTCTTTTCTGTCAGGCTTTCAATCTTTAACCACTCCTTGGTTATAAACTGATACTGCTAAACTGTTTTAATTGTTACTGCTGATATTGCATGGTTTTACTGTAATGTTATAGGTCGATATACTGTAAACTTCCCTGAGCCAAATGGAAGGACGGTATACAAATCAAAACAATAAATAAATAAATAAATAAATAAATAAATAAAAGCTTGTATTGGCTTGGTTAATTTCAAACTAAGGCTCCTTCCACACAAATAAAATCCCACATTTTCTGCTTTGAACTGGGATGTATGACAGTATGGACACAGATAACCTAGTTCAAAGCAGATATTGTGGGATTTTCTGCCTTGATATTCTGAGTCATATGGCTGTGTGGAAGGGCCATATGTATGCGAAGTGAAACTTAAACTCCTTCTGCCACACCCCTTTTTCCTTCTGAGTTATTTTCTATCCCATGTGAGTTAAAAAGCCTCTACATCAACGCCAATGAGGCTTATTTCTTTCGATCCCACAAATTGAATTTAAGAGTGAAATGTGCAGTTACAGGGTTGAATCCCCTGTTCTATGTGGAGTGGATATGGATCAGGCTGGATCTAACATTGGAGAAATAAAGTGTGGAGGCTGACCTTCTTGTGAACTGCCTTCGAGTTTTATTTGACTTATGGCAACCCTATGAATGAAAGTGACTGGCTTGACTCTGAAGGAGCTGGGGGTGACGGCCAACAGGGAGCTCTGGCGTAAGCTGGTCCATGAGGTCACAAAGAGTTGGAGGCGACTGAATGAATAAACAACAAGAATAACAACATGAATAAAAGAGCGCCAAGTCACCCTATTCTCAATGGCTCTGCTTAGGTCTTTTAGACTAACAATACTATCACACCAGGGCTTTAAAGTGGGCAGATCTGCATTTCTGCCACCTGCAGAATTCTGGGAAATGTAGTTTAGGGTGGGACCTTTTGAATACTTAGCTAGAGAAGTCCTTGCCTTCCCAGACTACATTTCCCAGAACTCTGCAGGTGTCAGAAATGTGGGATTGCCCTTTTTAAAGCCCTGGTGTGATAACATCGTTAGAGCTGTTCTTTTCGTAGCTAAGCTTATCCAAATGTAATGCGTTCTTTCTATTTTCCTACTGCTCTCCATTTTACTAAGCATTATCATATTTTTTAGTGCATCATCTCTTCTCATGATATGGTCAAAGTATGGCAACATTTATTTATTTATTATTTCAACTTGTATAATACCCTTCCCAATAGGCTCAGGGTGGTTTACAACACAGGCATAAAACACAATCACAAAACAGCATTTAAACACAATAAAAGCAATTTATACTAAAACAGAGAATATGGATTAAGCGAGGCCTCTAAAGGTTGAACACCTGCCGGAAGAGGTTAGTCTTGCATGCCCTCCAGAAGGAAGACAAGTCTGTCATTGCTCGGACCTCCTCCGGCAAGGCGTTCCATAAGTTAGGCGCTGCTACTGAAAAGGCACGCTGTCCCGTAGATGACAAGCGACAAGTTCTGACCGACGGGACTTCCAAAAGATTTTGGTCCTCGGACCGTAGCAATCTTGGGGGGATATGCGAGGAAAGGCGGGCCTTCAAGAATGCTAGCCCCAGACCATGCAAGGCCTTAAAGGTTAACACCAACACTTTGAAAGCAATCCGGTACTCAATAGGAAGCCATTGCAAATGCTGCAAGACTGGCATGATGTGACACCTCAGTGATACTCCAGCCAGCAGTCGAGCAGCAGCGTTTTGCACTAACTTGAGTTTCCAGATCACTGACAAAGGGAGGCCGATGTAGAGGGCGTTACAGTAGTCTAATCTCGAGATGACTGTGGCCTGGATCACCGTAGCTCGGTCGTTACCGGAGAAGTAGGGTGCCAGCTGCCTTACCTGGCACAGATGGAAAAATGCCACTCTACTTACAGCAGAGACCTGGGCTTCCATTGTAAGCAGAGGGTCCAATTGGACCCCCAGGCTTTTTACAAGGGACGATGGGCAAACTGCTTCGCTGTCCATAACAGGCAGCCGGAGGGCCTCCCCTCCCGGGCGACCCATCGAAGAACCCGTCTTTGATAGGTTCACCTTCAACCTGCTGGCCCATAGCCACCCAATCACAGCTTCAAGGCACCAATGGAAATATCAGTTTAGTCATCTTGGTTTCAGACTGGTTTATTCTTGGACCCATTTATTTCTTGCGGTCCACGATATCCATATAACTTTTCTCCAGTCCACATCTCATATGAGTTGATTTTCTTCCTATTGATTTCCTTCATTTGTCCAGCTTTCACAACCATACAGGGCACAAATCACCCTAACTTTACAGTAATATATTTAGGATGAACTGCACACTTCATATTTAGCCTGGTTTATAGCTTGGTTTGATGTCTATGCAGACAAAATTGTTACATTATGAAGGCTTTTCGAACCACAACAAGAATCTCAAGAGTTGCTATGAAAAAAGTCATCAAGAGGGTTAGTGGTTGCCCATTATTTCAGAGTCCCTTTGCAGTTAAAACAGTGCCAATCTTCGGAGTGATCACCTACACATCAGTGAGCTTGAAGCTCTACCCTTGTCAAGTATGAGGAAGGTAAAATCCCCCTAGAATGTGATTTAACTTCAATGGCTGGTCCCTCTCTTGTGATCTGAGTTGACCTAATTTCACTTTTGTCCCTCATTTCCCCAGTTGAAAGGGATCATGGATGATTGTTAGTAAACACTAATGAACTGCTTTTCCCAGCTAATGGCTCTGTGTGCTAATCCGGGCTACCGGCAGCACAGCCGTGCCTTGCAAAGATGGGCCTTCCCCCTTCTAAGCCGGAGCAGATCTAATGGTGATAAGCTTTGCTGGAATTCCTGTCTGGGTGTTCCGTGTGACCTGGGTGGCAGGAAGAAGTCAGTGGGCATCATTCAACACCCCGGAGTGTCAATTTCTTTTCAGCTGTGTGTGCTACACTGGAGACAAGACCAGCCCTGAACTTTTTACCTTCTCCTCCATGGAATCTTTATGACAAAGAACAGAACCATGTTTAGCAATCGGGGAAATACATATGGAACCATCACAACAGGCACAGAGCTTGCAAGATGTTAATGACCAATTCAAGCAGATGTGGTTCTATTAATTGGAGGACCATCTAATAGTCATTTCAGATTCATTTTGTGATTTAGCTATCGGGTTTTCAATTGGTGCTGGCAGCACACACAGTTATACTTAAAATGAATTCACAAGTCATTGTGGCATTGAAACGTCCAGCTTAGAAATGCAAGGCTTATTTTTGCTGTGGCACATTGCCTGAAAATGCAGATGAATGTATTTCACCATTCCCATTACAGTTTTACTGAACCATGCTTGTAAACCAATGTAAAACTTGAGCCCCAGTCTTGCTGTTTTATAATAAAGCAGGCATATGATGTTCACTGAAGAGTCTGTAAAAGGTAAAGGTTTCCCCCTCACATTAAGTCCAGTTGTATCTGACTCTGGAGGTTGGTGTTCATCTCCATTTTTAAGCCGAAGAGCCAGCGTTGTCCGTAGACACCTCCAAGATCACGTGGCTGGCATGACTGCATGGAGTGCTGCTACCTTCCTGCTGGAGCGGTACCTATTGATCTACTCACATTTGCATGTTTCGAACTTCTAGGTTGACAGAAGCTGGGGCTGACAGCGGAAGCTCATGCCGCTTCCTGGATTCGAATCTGCAACTTTTTGGTCAACAAGCTCAGCAGCTCAGCGGTTTAACCCACTTATATATGAGGACTAATGCTGAAGGGTTTCCATAATTCATCCTTTCCAAATCCAAATGTAATCCAACAGATATACCTCTGTCAGTTGTCTGTCTTGTCATTGTCTAATCGGCATTTCATATTTGCTGTATATGTGTTCTGTGATCTGCCCTGAGTCCCCTTTGGGGTGAGAAGGGCGGACTATAAGTCTGTACTGCAAATAAATAAATAAATAAGTGTAAAACCAATTTCTTATTTACAGATATGATTGACTCTCACTTTCTGATTCTGTAAAGTCTAAAATATATGATGGAACAAAATTCTATAAGCACATGCTTGATACTGAATGTACAATAAAATGAAAAACGTAGCAGTGTGTGGGTTATTTACCATGTTACCTATTTGAATGGATGGAAAAACATATATTCTGATGCGGATGAGTGAGCATTTCTAGGTTTGTCTCATTAATGATTTTTTTTAATTTGTGAAGTGTTCCACGCAAGGGCTTTTGCATGGTTTCAAAATGACATGAACCTAATAACTGCCTCCTCATTTACTAGCAAAGGTGAGTAGCAGGGAGCTCTACCTCTAGTTTACAAAGAGCAGAGCTATGAGAGTAAGCTTACATCTGTTCTATATGCTGAAGTATAAACAATTGTTGTGACCATGTTGTCAGTGAACTGTGGGTGAGCTTGGAGAGAAAGACTCTCATTTCAATCATGACAACAGGAGCTGATTCCTGGCCAGAAATCATATGCTAAGCACTGTCATGTTAAGCTTGGATCCTTCTCACTGCCATTTTTGCCCCCAAACACTTGTGTTCAGAAGCCATTGTGACAAATTTGCAGTTGTTGTATTCTTACATTCAGATGCCTAGAATGAAGACATAGTGGAGATCAAACAGCTGCATGCATTTCCTACCATGGTTTTCTTGGATGATGACCTGTGCACACATATTGGGTTGCAGTGTGTGGAGCATTTTCCAGTTCTGCTATGTAGTCCGGCAGTCAGGGGGAGAGCATCTGTAAACAGCCCATGGAGCACATTCCAACCCTCCCCTAGATCACATCAGCCCCCTGCTTCCCATCACATGGAAGTGACATAAGGTTACTCTTCAGAAAACTTTCCCTCTTCCCAAAATATAGTTGAGACAGTTTTAGAGAATAATCCTCCTCTTCCTCCCTCTTATTTTGTGGTGAATTCAGAAGAGATTTGTGGGATGGCGCCACACTGCCACCCTTACTGCCATGGCTCAATGGTATAGAATTATAGGAGTTGAAGTTTGACCAGGGACCACTTTCCAACATTAGTACCAAAAGTTACAAACCCATTTTTGGTCAACTTTAGATTTGGTTTGGTTTTTTGGGGTGCATTGGAAAATTGCATTGGATAGACCACATCAGCTCCAGTTTCTGATACAGAACATATGCCATCCAGTAGTCGCCATCTGCTCGCCCAGAGAAAACCATATTTAATAAGCCTCGGCACTATAAGAGGGTTTTGCAAGACCAGTTGCTATCGTTGCAACAGTGTAGTAACGGTAAGGCATGGACCATATTTTAGTTCTTGCAGTCCATTGGTGGTCCACGGACCACAGGTTGGGAACCACTGTTCTATAGCATTGAACTATAGCAGTTAAAATGGTGTCAAATTGCATTAATTAGACAGTGTAGATGCACCCATGGACTACAGAAAGACTGGGCAAGATATGAAACCCGTGGGACCTTTAATTCTTACAACTGCTACAGTTTGTGAAAATGTTTATCATAGTTTGTAGTGGACACATTTATAGGCCAGAATCCTATCAGTAAATTACAATGGCATAAGAAAATGAATTGCAGAGATACTGTAAAGACATCAGATCCTGTCTAATCTTGGAAGCCAAGTAGGGCCAACTCTCATTAGTACTTGAATGGGAGATGGCTGATGAATGAGGAAGGAAGTGGAAAAAACACCTCTGAGTCATCCTCATCTAAGAAAACCTAATGAAGTTCATGGAGCCTCCATTAGTTGATGGGAGCCTTCAAGGCACAAACACAAAAGTAAATGAATTATAATAGCTCCATTTGAAGAATTTTTTACTAATTGGGCAACAACCATAACCCCTTGCTTTTAAATAGCATAGCCTTTTTAAAAAGAAGCCTCGTGTATTTTAATTGGGTTTTGGTTGTTTATTCATTTTTTTATTACTTACAAAGCCTCAAGGCCCCAGTGAGTTTTATTTTTCATGTCAGGAGTGACTTGAGAAACTGCAAGTCGCTTCTCGTGTGAGAGAATTGATTGTCTGCAAGGACATTGCTTGGGGGACGTCTGGCTATTTTACCATCCTATGGGAGGCCTCTCTCATGTTCCCGCATGGGAAGCTGGAGCTGACAGATGGGAGCTCACCCCACTCCCCGGATTTGAACCGCCAACCTTTGAACCTGTCCAAACCTTTGCCACTAGGTCAGAGTTGAGACACAATAAATAAATGTCTGAAATAGCAAATAAACAAATATTGTATATGTGTCTCAATGCAGGGTTCCAATCATCATTCATAACTGAACAAAGGCACATAATCTTGTAGTGAGTTGAGACACAATAAATAAATTTCTGAAATAGCCAAAGAAAAAAATTTGTGTTTGCATATAGATATTTTGTCTCAATTTTTGCAAGATTCAATCAATAATAAAGAACCATCTTTAAAAACAAGCTATATATACAAGAGATAGGCCAGTTATCATGGAGAAAAACAACTTAGATCACACACTTTACATTTTGGTTTGTACAGACTATAGTCCAGGGCTATAGCCATGTGATGGTAGATGAACAGAATGGACTGGCAGGGGGTTAAATGTGAGACTGTTGTGCTTTTAGGCAGCCCTTGTGCCCTGAGAAAAGTTAATTAGGAAGTGAAACCTTACAAAGTTGACAGTATGCTTTGTTGGCTGCTGGTGCTGTGTGACAAATACCACTACAAGGTACTTCACTTTCTTTTGTAAACAGAAAGGTAAAGGATTTGCCCAAAAATGTATTGGTAAAGCTCTGCTTTTCATCATGGTCCAACTGCACAGTAAACAACCGAAATAACTTGTTTTAATAAAGTATGGTGTTGAAACATTTGTCAGCAAACTCTATCCTTTCCAAAAGCATGTTTAGTTTACCAAAAGCCTCTCCTTGAAGAAAACCAAACTAATTTAATTTTTTTTCTATTATAACTTACCCAGCAGTTCAAGGTCAAGAAACGTTAAAGGAAATATTTGGGAGTTTCATCCTTAGCAATCATGCATTTCCCTCCCAGTAGGTTAATTCACTTTGCTCAAGAATGCATTGATTGCAAATGGTCTGCTATTATCTTTGATTTCATTGTACGTTGCCATATTTTGCACTGCTGACATATGAACAAGAAAATTCTCAGCAGACCAATTACATTTATATAGGTATGTAAAGTAATTTTCTGCTATATTCTCCAGGTGTAATCCTTGCATCTACACATGTAAGTGCACAGTGCAAATTGCTGGAAAAGGAATTAGTGAAACAGTCTATGTGTGCGGGGAAGCTTATATAAACTGACAGCTAAATCTGACGGAAAGCCACATGAGTGTAGCTGTAGGGAGCGTGAATTTGCTGTTTCCACCCAATACTCTTCCATGGGCATTGTCTGTACCAAATACTGAAATTCCGAAACTTCATTCAGGGGATAAAACAGCCACAAAGGAGGAAGAGAATATCATGGGCAAGCCACACTCAATCAGCCTCCTGTAAAAAGTCCATTGCCACTAAGATATTTTCCCACTCAATGAAATGCACCATCACATAGAAGGATACCAATCTGAATAACATTTGCATATTTTCTTTTATATTTGTAGAATGTAAATAGAAATATAATGCATCTCGTGGCAGCGAGAAAGACTTTGATCAGGTCACCTGAGTGTCTGTTTATCCATGGTTTCCTGTTCCATGTTAAGTTTAGGAACATATATCCTGCAGATATGACACTCATGCTAGTACTTCTTTTTATCTGTCTTGAATATTTAATAATGCAACTTTATTGGATGGCTCTGGTTTCCAGTATTATGACAGAAGGAAAAACATTGTTCACTTTATCCACACCTTAGATTTTTTTTTCCATGTCAGGAGTGACTTGAGAAACTGCAAGTCGTTTCTGGTGTGAAAGAATTAGCCATCTGCAAGGATGTTGCCCAGGAGATACCTGGATGTTTTGATGTTTTACTATCCTTGTGGGAGGCTTCTCTCATGTCCTTGTGAGGGAAGCTGTAGCTGACAGATGGGAGCTCATCTGGACTCTCCCTGGATTCGAATCTCCAACCTGTTGGTCTTCAGTACTGCTGGCATAAGAGTGTCACCCGGGGCTCCTACCTTATATAATGTTAGACACTATTACACATATTCTTTTTCTCTTTTTCTCAGACACATAAATAAATTAAAAATCCTAACCACAGCAATCTTGATAGTAAGTTATATATAACTTTTATTTGAAATGTAACATGCATTTCAAATAAAGTCATTTCAAAGCCACTGGTAATAATCTTTGAGAATTCTTGGAGACTGAAAGAGGGCAAATGTTGTCCCTATCTTCAAGAGGGGGCAAAAAAAGGACCCAAAATTACTATCTAGTAAGTCTGACAACAATACCAAAAAAGATTCTGGAGGACATCATTAAGGAGGCAGTCTGTAATCACTTAGAAATGAATGTTGTGATCACTAAAAGTCAATATGGATTTCTCAAAAACAAGTCATGCCAGACAAATCTTACTTCTTTTTTCGATAGAGTTACAAGCTTGGTAGATGCAGCGAATGCTGGGGATGTAGCACAGGCATCCTCAAACTGCAACCCTCCAGCTGTTTGGGCCTACAACTCCCAGAATTTCTGACAATTGAACAAGCTCATTAAGAGTTCTGATGTAGCATATCTGGATTTCAGTAAGGCCTTTGATAAAGTCCACCATGACCTTCTTGCGATCAAGCTAGTCAAATGTTGGCTAGGCAATTCTACTATTAGGTGGATCTGTAATTGGTTAAGTGGCCAAACCCAAAGGGTGCTTCTTTCCAATGGTTCCTCTTGGTTCTTGGTTCTTCTTTTCATCCTGGAAAGAGGTGACTAGTGGAGTGCTGCATAGCTCAGTCTTGGGTCCAATATTGATCAACACCTTTATGAATTACTTGTGGATGAAGGTTTAGAGGGCATGCTTATTAAGTTTGCAGATGACATCAAATTGGGGAGGATAGCTAATATTCCAGATTACAGGATCAGAATTCAAAATGACTTTAACAAATTAGAGAGCTGGGCAAAACTCACAAAATGAATTTTAACAAGGAGAAATGTAAGGTCCCTCCTTCTTCGCAGGCGTGATTGGCAGGGGCGAGAGACAGGGCCTTTTCAGTGGTGGCTCCTCAGCTTTGGAACGCCCTCCCTAGTGACATCAGATCGGCCTCCTCCCTCCTGACATTTTGCAAGAAAGTCAAGACCTGGCTGTTTGAGCAGGCATTTGCTGATGAACTATAATGGTTTAATTAGATATATGTAATGACGACGATGTGACGGAAAGCGATTTCAACGTGACGCTGAGAACTGTAATTGTAAGTTTTAATTGCTAATTGATGTGTTATATGGTTATTGTTTTGTTTGTTTTGGTCATGTTTTGATTGGAGGGCAGAGATTGCCTTGTGTAAACTGCCCCAAGTCACCTTCGGGCTGAAAGGGGCAGTATAGAAATGTGATGAATAAATAAATAAATAAGATACTACATGGAGGCAGAAAAAACTAAATGAACAAATACAGACTGGCTGACACCTGGCTCGAGAACAGTTCATGTGAGAAAGATCTTGCAGTCTTCATAGACAACAATTTGAACAGGAGCCAACAGTGAGATGCAGCAATGAAAAAAGCCAATGGGATTTTCGGCTGCATCAAAAGGAGTATAGTGTCTAGATTCAGGGAAGTCATAGTGCCTCTCTATTCAGCTTTGGTTAGACCTCACCTGGAATACTGTGTCCAATTCTGAGCACCACAGTTTAAGAGAGAAAAGATGGAAGATGTTCAGAGGAGGGCAACTAAAATGATCAAAGGTCTGAAGATCATGTACTATGAGAAGCATCTTAAAGAGCTGTGTATGTTTAGCCTGCAGAAGAGAAGGTTGAGAGAAGACATGATAGCCATGTATATATATTTGAAAGGCTCTCATAAGGAAGAGGGAGCAGCCTTGTTTTCTGCTGCCACAGATGCTAGAGGTCTCATGAAATGGGGCAATTTTAGTGTTCTAGGATGCTTCCACCCTGCTTTGGGGACGGAGCCCCACGCCGGCCATCACATGATGTCGTGTGACTTCCGGTGGAGGCCCTGCCCTCAACCGGGGATAGAAGCATCCTTGGACATTTCTCTCCCATCGGAGACAGCATGGGCCATCGCCAGGAGGGCATGTGATGGGACGCTTCTCCTGGCCTTTGTGTTGAGATCTTTTGACTCAAAGAAATGAGTTCAAATTACAGGAAAGGAGATTCCATCTGAACATTAGGAAGAACTTTCTGACCATACAAGCTGTTCAACAGTGGAATTCTCTGCCTTGAAGTCTACTGGAAGCTCCTTCCTTGGAAGCTTTTAAACAGAGGCTGGATGGCCATCTGTCTGGGGTGCTTTGATTGTGCCTTTCCTGCATGGCAGGGGGTTAGACTAGATGACCCATATGGTCTCTTCCAACTCTATTATCCTATGACTCTATGAATGTAATGGACGAAGGTACTTACAGGATAAAGGCACTTCCTATAGGTGCTTAGTGTGCATCTCTTAAGTAGGCTTTGAACATAAACCCCTGAATCCAAATCAGAACTTGGAGGACAAAACTTCTAAAATCCCACTGCTGGTGTAGCCATGATGGCTGTGGAATTCTGGGAGATGTAGTTTCCTCAAGTAACTTTTCCAAACTATGCTCCAAGGGTAGTTCGAAAAATAGGATTACTGGAATTCCTTGCATTAATACTTAAATACACTGAGCAGAAGGAATCTTGCTCTCCTCCCTCCTCTTTGAAAAAAAAATCTCCCATGTCAATTGCAAAATTGCCCCAAATCTCAAACATCCTCTATTGGCTGGACCACACGGGCTCTTATTAACTTCTAGACATATTTTTGATCCTTGGGTATTAGATGTTTATGTTCAGAGGGAAATGGCTTCCCATTTCTGGAAGCCGTTCTGACTTTTGTTTTCATTCCCTTGTTCGAGTTGATACCCTCTTGAAGAAGCCAAGAGTGGCTGCCTCTCTCTTCAAAAGCAGGCATGTTTGGTATAAAAATAAAGAATTTCAGCTGCACTACAGGTAGGAAATAACTTCTCCCAATATTTACATTGCTCACAAAACACCTGGAGAATTTCACACCATGGCCTATTTGGGGAAGAGGAGAAAAAAAACCATTAAAATAATAATGTTACTTGCTTCAACAAAGGAAGGGAGGAAAAATATTTCTCCTGTCCATTATTTGTAGTAGCAAACTGACTTTGTATGTTAGTTGGCAGAAGAAAACATGTTTCACGCAAATAGCTTTTGTTAGCAGCAGTACTTCATAAGCTAAGATCGAAAGGCATGCTTGCAATGTTAAAAGGCATCAAGAAAGAATTTAAACCTTGAATAATCAGTTGGATTCTGGCTACAGCGTTTCTGCTGGCTGTCAGGAGAAATTCAGTAGACTGTCACTGAAAGCAAAAGCAGTTAATTGTTTTCTATATAAACCACCCGATTGTGAAATCACACCTTTTGCAATACAGCAGAGCAGGAATTCCTCAACTGCTTACCGATTCACATAAACGTGCCAAGAGAGAACTGCCAGAGGAGCATTAGAATAAAATTAATTACATCGTTAAAGACTCTGGTGTGGCCCCCAACTAACTGCCACCCACAACAGAGAGACTGCCTACCACAACTCTGTATGACTTAAAGCAGGCCTGTCCAACAGGCGGTCCGGGGGCCACACACGGCCCTCCAGCCCCTTGGATCCGGCCCTCCTACCCTCCTGCAAGAAATCAGCTGGTTTTTTTAAAAAAAATTGAAAAATTGTAGCGGCGGCACAGCTGTCCGCCATTACCTGTCCTGGCTCTTCAGCAGACAGGAAACGAGCCAGGACAGGAAATGATGCCGCGGAGCCAAAGGACTACAAGTTCCAGCTTCCCCTCCGCGGCGCCATTTCCTTTGAGACTAGAAGAGTACAGGAAGTACTCTTCTGCTGTGTCTTCGGCTCCTGCCTCTGTGTCTTTGCCTCTCTCGTGCTCCGGCTCCTGGATCCTCGTTGGAAGAGAGAAGCCGGACCGGAGCAAGACTGTGTGGAGCTCTGTTTGGGCAGCGGTCGTTTGGGAAGGATACCGAACTAAGGTAGGTTGAAGCAGAAAGCTGTTTTGCTGGGGTGGGATCCTTCCTTCCTTCCTTCCTTCCTTCCTTCCTTCCTTCCTTCCTTCCTTCCTTCCTTCCTTCCTTCCTTCCTTCCTTCCTTCCTTTTATTCTTGCTTTTATTTTATTTTTATTTATTTTATTTATATTATATTTTATTTTATTTTATTTATTTCCTTTTATTCTTGCATTTATTCCTCCCTCGTTTCTTCCCTCTATCCATCCTTCTTCCTTCCTCTCTTCCTTTCTTTTATTTTATTTATTTTCACACTGCGGGCCCCCAGGTGATCAGTGACCGGAATTCCGGCCCTTGGGCCGGTAGAAGTTGGACAGCCCTGAATTAAAGCACTGATCATCACACATTGGTCTCCACCAACAGGCCCCATTCCATGGCCCCATTTACACTGACTATTTAGTTCAGTATAGATGTGGAGAGCCCTGCAGTGGCTATATGCTGAACAGGGCCGATCCAGGTTACTGTAGAGAAAACTGCCTTATCTTGGCATGAGCCAAAGTTGGTGGAAAGTCTGAATTCTGACTATACTCAGGGTCGAGCTGGCATCCAGCACACTGGATTGGCCCTGGGTTATGTGGCTGGAGATTTGCTCCATTAAAGCCCTGAAGCAGGCATACCTAATTGTTCACCTAACATAGAGATGACTCAGAAATGCCTCCTCTCTGGACTTTGACATTGCAGGAGAGGGTGAATGTGGGTCTGGTGGTAAGGGAGCTGGTCCTTGGAGTGGTCCTCAGCTGTTTGAATTCTTATCACCTATAAAGCCCCATATGCTTCAGGTCCAGCCTATCTTTGAGACCGCATCTCCTTCTATGAACTATCGTGGAACCTGAGACCTGCTGGAGAGGCCCTTCTCTCAGTCCCACCTCATCTCAAGTGTGGTTGGTGGGAACGAGAGAGAGGGCTTTCTAGATGATACCCCCAGCTTTGGAATGCCCTCCCCAAAGAGATTAGATTAGCCCCCTTTCTTTAAATATTTCGAACCAATTTGAAGACATGGTTCTTCAAACAGGTCTTTGACCTCGTTTAGGAATTGATTATATTGAGGACTTAGTTGATTGTTTCTCCTTGCACTTACAGACTGACATTGATTGCAATTTGTTTTATATCTGCTGCTAATGTTGTATTTTATTGATTTTTAACAAATTGGTTTTTTTGCTTTTATGCTGTTGTTACTGCTATTGTTATTGTGATATTGTTTAGACCAGTGGTTCCCAAATTGGGTGGTACCACCCCCTGATGGGTGGTGGGGCAATCTATGGGGGCGCTGGAAGGCTCAGGAGAATTTGGGGGGGGGGGCAGTGAACCCCTGTAAGGGGGTGGTGGGGATGGTGGCGTGAGCCAGGTGACAGGCTACCATCCATCTGTGTGTGTGTGTCTCTTTTCTTCCCTCCTCCTGTTCCCTCCTCCTCCTCTCGCCAATCAAGGGATAATAATAATAATACCTTTGGGGTTCCCTTCCAACTGGTTCAGTCTTATAACAACAATAATAATGTCCTTCAACATATTTAGTGGAACATGGATTCAGTGCGGTAACCAATTTATTAACAAAAAAACAAACCGATTGCAAAATAGTCAATCGCGATGATTTGAGATTACAGCTGATGAAAATAGAGCCGAGGATTACTAGAGTGGTAGCAGCATACCAGGTTCATCCTTCTCATTAAGATTATTTTGAATGTTTTAACTTTTTTTGTATTACCTTTCTATTCTAAGTTCAATAAATAGTTTCATAATTTCAAACTTCAATGTTTCTAATTTGCAACTTTCTTTATTATATTTTACGAAAAAGGTAGAAATATTAATACATATATCTTTCTGTTTAATTGCTATTTTAAAAAATTAAAAATAATTTCTAGAGGGGCGGTAATTTTTTTTCTGGAAAGGGGGCGGTAGGCCAAAAAAGTTTGGGAACCATTGGTTTAAACACTTATTGCATTTTGTGTATTGCACCTTGAGTGATTTTGTGAGCTGCCCTGAGTCCCTTCAGGGAGATGGTGGTGGGATACAAATAAAGTTCATTATTATTATTATTATTATTATTATTATTATTGACTATGAGATCTTGAGGCATGGAAAATCTTGGCTCAAAATCTCATGAGGTATGGGAATTACGAGATTTAGATTTCTTGGAGGGTGGACAATGTTTACTATAAAATACCGTAAACCATAGGGAAAACTCCCTGGTTGCCACCCTGGGATTGGAAATATGAGGACATGGGAAGGGTTGGGGGCTCCAAGAGCAGCCTTTGGGACCCACCAAAATCTATCCAAAAGATCTAATGCCTCTCCAATTATTTGAGGATCAAACAATTAGTTGCCATTTAAGGGAAGGGCGTTTACAATTCTCATCTAGCACTCTCTGGTGTCTCACAAAAATATAAACTCTAGGATTCTACAGAACGCTGCCATGATGGAAAAAGTAGAATGTAGCCCTATAACTATATAGTGTAGAAGGCACATTCCAAATTATTTGCCATCGAATGATGACCATGGTCTATATTTTGTAAATGGACCATGAAGGGCATATATTGTGCACTTATTAAATGTAGACTCGCTCAGGCAAACACACACAAGCAGTGAAATTTACATACACACAGAGAGTGAAATTTACATACATATATGCACACACACACAATAGTTGGGGATAGAGGGAATATTCTCTGTTCTTCATTTCCAAGTTGGAAAATGTGTTCCTGACTGTCAGAAAACACTATTATGAAGAAAAACAGAGCCTCAAGTCTTTTTACAGTTTTCTTTCATGTTTTTAGTATTACAATTTCAGCATGGGATATGTGGTTTGTGTGTAAAAAAAGCTACAACTATACATGGGAAAACTTGCACAGTTAAAACAACAAGAACCATGCACAAATTTCTGCACAGGAAATCCACTGGAACACTTAGGAACATTTACATACAGGGAGAAAACTGTACAGAAATGTCATATTCATTTTCTTCTCCAGCAGGGATAGAACTGGAGTAATTATGCATCTTTGCATGCAAGATGAATTAATTGAGGATTTGCATCCCTAGAGGGGGATGTGGAGCTTTAAACCCTTGTTCCTTGTGCTTAAAGCTTACTTTGTGTCTTTTCCTGCCAAATTGATGGATTGGTATGGTGAGGCAGGCACCCAGTTTAAATGCAGGCTGGGATGAAGTACCATTTTCTTCATTTAAATAATAGCCTTAACATTTTGTGAAATGATTGTTTGGTGGACTGATGCTGCTGGAATTATGATTGGACTATGTAAGACACAATGCTGGAATGTCCTCTTTGCACCCCCCGCAATAGCTTACATGTCACTGTCACTGGGTTCTATTCAGGACTTGACGAGCTACCCAAGTTTTCCAATTTGACCTAAAACAGATTAAGAACCCCAAGCAGCTGATTTGATGCCTGCAATTAAGTGTAATATCCATAGGATTCTACACATTGTAGATTATGCTCAGTTGCTAGCACTCACTCAAATAGAACTATTAATCCAACTACTGAATGATAAGTTATTACTGTCCTTACTTACATAGATCACATTGATTTCATAGATCTACTCTGCAGTGGAGTCTAACCATTCAGACCATAATTTTAATTTAAGTTTTTGAACTTCTTTGAAATGACTTCTTACTCTGAAAATAATTTTATACATATATGTGTGCCTGTGCATGTGCATGTTGATATATAGGAATGAAAACAGAGATGAGGAGAGAGTTTTGATGTTCAAAGAGAGATTGCAGACTGCTCTAGAAACCTCTATTGTCAGATATCAGAGGAAGTCAATAGTAGGCACAGGCAGTCATTCCAAAAGCTATAGTCATTTCACACTGTTGAATGAAGACCCCCAGTGACGCAATGGGTTAAAGCCTTGTGCCAGCAGGACTGAGGACCAACAGGTCAGAAGTTCAAATCTGGGGAAAGCGCAGATGAACTCCCTCTGTCAGCTCCAGCTTCCCATGTGGGGACATGAGAAAAGCCTCCCACAAGGATCGTAAAACATCAAAGATCCAGGTGTCCCCTGGGCAATGTCCTTGCAGATGAACAATTTTCTCACACCAGAAGCGACTTGCAGTTTCTCAAGTCTCTCCTGACACAAAATAAATAAATAAATAACAAAACTGTAGAATGAGTATTATGATTCCACTGTAGTCATCATGACAACTTCTTATGGAATCTTTATAGATTTGCAGGCTTGAAACTCTGAATCCTAACATGGTAGATTCTCAGAAGAACCAGCTTGAATTTGGGTTTTCAATTTTACAAGTTGTTGTGGTTGTTGTTGTCGTCGTCCTCCTCCTCCTCCTATTTCTTCACCTTCAAACTGAATGATGATAACCCTAAGATGACTTTATCATATTTTTTATAACGTTTGTTCAGAGTATGTTTGCCATTCCCTTCCTCTGAGACTGAGAGTGTGTGACTTGTCTGGTGTCGTTCAGTGAGTGTCAATGGATGAGCACGGATTTCAACATTGGTCTTCGAGGGTCCTAGCCCAGTGGTTCTAAACCTACTTTTGGCCTACAACTCCCAGAAATCCCAGTCAGTTTACTAGCTGTTAGGATTTCTGGAAGTTGAAGGCCAAAACATCTAGGGACCCACATGTTGAGAACCACTGTCCTAGCCTAACACTCAGTCCATTAGAAAAAAAAGGAAAAAGTGCCCTAAGTGCTATGGTTGGTGCCATCTAGGATGGGCCCACTGGATCAACTGGATTTATCTATGTGTTTCCCACAATTAAACAACTGACCTTCCAAAAGCATCTTTATACTGTCTTATTCTGCAAAAGGGGTGATTTTGTATTCTCATCTCCATTTCTAAGCTGAAGAGCCGGCATTGTCTGTAGACAGCTCCATGTGGCCAGCATGACTGCATGGAATGCCGTTACCTTCCCGCAGAAGCGGTACCTATTAATCTACTCACATTTGCATGTTTTCAAACTGCTAGGTTGGCAGAAGCTGGGCCTGACAGCGAGAGCTCACCCTGCTCCCCAGATTTGAACCACCGACCTTCCGGTCAGCAAGTTCAGCAACTCAATGTTTTAACCCGCTGTGCCACGAGAGGGCCTTTGTAATGTGGATACACCCTGTGTTTAGATTTCATTCAAGCAGCCTTTCGTCACCAAAGGTTGGTGTCAATTTTTCATTTTTTATTGATAGTATATAATTTCTGTTGGATGTTTTTGTTATGGTATAATGGACAGGAAGAACTTTATACAAACAGATTGGAATGGTTGCAAGCTCCAGGGGAAAGGCTTGGCTGTTACATTAAGATAAAGACAAGATGTACAGTAATATTGTTCTTACAGTTTTGCATTCACTTCAAAATGCTTAAGTTTTTGGGTGAGGACAAAATGACCTTTAAAGGAATATACACATATGAATTTTGCTTAGCTTGGCAAAGACATATAAATGAACTGTTTAATAAAAAAAAAAGACACCGACGATCATGTTTATCCTGCTGTTTCCATGGCAGCAGTTATGCCTGATGGAATATATACATCATGCATGATCCATAAGCATCTGGTTTCTCAGTTCTCATTCCAAACACTCTAGGAATGAAATGTAGGTAAACTTTAATCAGTTTTATAATGACTGTAGTACTTATAGAAATTACTTAACATGATTTTGCAGCTGCCTGAGCAAAAGACCCAGTGGTCCTATTATTCTTTTATTGCCACCTTGAAGCGGGTTGCTTCATGAATTGTTTTCGACTTTGCACACAGATGCCACTGTTGTGTCTTTCTTTTTAAACACTGTTTTGCAATGACATCACATTCAAAGGCTTCTCTCCTTGCATCGTCCCCCCTCTTTTCAGGTTTGTAAAGGTCAAAGTTATTTTTTTCTAAATGACTCTGTCAAACATAAAAATTAACAAGCTTTTGAGAGGGAGCTGTATTTGTAAT
Source organism: Anolis apletophallus (assembly GCA_030556195.1). NCBI lineage: Eukaryota > Metazoa > Chordata > Lepidosauria > Squamata > Anolidae > Anolis > Anolis apletophallus. The sequence continues at coordinate 114,720,789 of JARBWK010000007.1, forward strand.
ATATGGTTATGTTAGACTTTCTGTCAAAACAGGGATTAAAGATAAATGTCGCCAATTAAAAGAACATTTTCGTAGAGCTCCTGGTAATAGATACCTCATTGTGGGGTCCTGACGTATGGCTTTCTTTACCGAGCGATTTGGTTTATGGAGCTCGAGCCGAACAGTAGAGAAGACTGTTTGAATTTTCTGAATTCCATTTTAATAGCCCTGAGAACAATCACGCCAAGGCGATGAAGACGTTGAGGAAGAGAAGCTGGAGGGACATGTAATGTTTTCTTTGTAAAATGTTCTTGTCTGCTCCGTTTCCTACACTTCATCATTTGAGATAATGTTTCCCAGCAGTACATGTGTATAAGCAAAGCCAAGCCTTCCATACATGGGGAGGAAGGATGAATATATATATATATATATATATATATATATATATATATATATGGGGCGAAACCCAGTTGACATTGGATGAGTCAATATGTTGTAAGATGTCCAACAAGGTAAATAAAATCTTCTCTTCAATTAGGTAATTGCTTCCTTTTATCTTGCTTTATTTCACAAAGCAGCTGTGCCCACAACATTAATTTAATTGCACATGACATCTGTGTTATCCCAGGGAACTCCTGTGCTGGAGAAAGGAAAAAGAAAAGACGAATTAACTGACTGCGCATACATTGATTTTCCATACATCTTCAAAGGGCAATGTGTATATTTGCATGTGTTTGTGTGTATGTTAAACATTATAGAATCACAGAATCATACAGTTAGAAGAGACTCCAGGGGGCTATTCAGTCCAACCCCGTCAGGAGGGAATGCACAATCAAAGCACTCCTGGCAGATGACCTTCCAGCCTCTGTTTAAAAACCTCCAAAGAAAGAGACTCTGCCACACCCCGAGGCAGCATAATCTACTGCTGAGCAGCAATAACTACTAGGAAGTTTTTCCTAATGTTTAGGCGGAATCTCTTCCTGCAGCATGAATCCATAGTCTCTAGAGCAGCAGAAAGCCATTTCCCCTGCCTCATTTGACATCCTTTCAAATATTTAAACATGACTATCATGTTCCCTCCCAGCCTTCTATTCTCCAAACTAAACATATCCAGCACCCTTAGCTGTTCCTCATAGGGATAGGTTCCCAGACTTTTACCGTTATGGTTGTCCTTCTCTGGACACGTTCAATATCCCTCTTGAACTGGGTTGTCCAGAAACATACGACAGTATTCCAGATGAGGTGTGACCAACATAGGATAGAGTCAGGCATGTAGCCGGGGGCTTGAGGGCTTCAGCCCCCAATTCTCAGGGTGGTCCGTGAGAAGGCCTTACTGGTACATTATTACTGGTATGTTTATTCATATCATGATCTGATCACCATGCTCAATATATCCCACATGCATGGGGGTATTGGAATAATGATACAAAACGTAGACCCTCTCTCACTCAGACTCAGCCTCCCCCCCCGAATCAAACTCAGCCCCCCGAATCAAAATCCTGGCTACGGGCCTGGATAGAGTAGTACTCTTCCTTTCCTACATCTAGACACTATATTACTATTGATGGAGCCCAGAGCTGGGAAAAGTTACTTTTGGAGATGACAAATCCCAGCAGCACTAACCAGATGATTTGAGAAAGTTGGGAAGGGCAATCCCCAAAAGTAGAAATTTCAAGCACTGTTTAACAGAAGGGTCAGTGCTAATGGAAATATTGGTATAACACAAGACTTCTTTATTTCTGGATTTTAATGATTAAATAGAAGGAAAATTAGAGCTCTCATAGGAAATTTTTCATGAAACAAATTGCCTTCTGAAATCATTTTTAGTTTGTACATGTTCCTCCAAAATACGCCAAGCTTATATATGGAGCCCATGATGGCACAGTGGATTAAATCACTGAGCTGCTGAACTTGCTGACAGAGATGTCACAGGTTCGAATCCCAGGAGTGGCATGAGCTCCCACTGTTAGCCCCAGCTTCTACCAAACTAACAGTTTGAAAATATACAAATGTGGGAAGATCCATAGGTACTACTCTGGCAGGAAGGTAATGGCACTATGCAGTCATGCCAGCCACATGACCTTGGAGGTGTCTACGGACAACATCGGCTCTTTGGATTAGAAATGGAGATGAGCACCCCCAGAGTTGGACATGACTGGACGTAATGTCAGGGGAAAACCTTTACCTTTACCTTATATATGGACATGTATTTCAGGTTGGGCCAAACATCTCAGCCAGTACTGATAATGACTATAAATCAGTGGTTCCCAACCTTTTTTTTGACCAGTCGTTCCCAACCTTTTTTTTGACCAGGGACCAACATTAGTACCAAAAGGGTTATGAATCAGTTTTTGGTCAACATTAGATTTGGTTAAGTTATTTGGGGTGCTGATTTAGAAAATTGCATTGGATAGATCACATCAGCTCTAGTTTCTGATACAAAACATATGCCATCCAGTAGTTACCATCTGCTCGCCCACAGAAAACCATATTTAATAAGCTTTGGCACTATAAGAGGGTTTCGTGAGACCAGTCGCTCTTGTTGCAATAGTGTAGTAACAGTGAGGCTGCAGACCATATTTTAGTTCTTGGGGACCACTGGTGGTCCATGGACCACAGACTGGGAACCACTGCTGTAAAAGCTCTACTGTAAATATTTTAAAAGAAGGGAGAATTGGCCAGGCAGAAAGTAGCAGAGATGTTTCTTGAATTCCAGCTTATAAAATGAGTAGTACCTCCAGTCAAAGCTTTAGCCTGAGAGGGGAAAATGAGGGTACCCCAATAATAATCCTCCCCTCGCACACAAAAAAACATTTAGTCCTCATGTTTCTAGTGCTGCAGTAATATAAAACTTCAGTTGAGCACTTTAAACTACAGTTGTAAGTAGTTTAAAGAAAACTGGCAGGGAACGTGGTCGAGTGAATGCCAACAGAGCAAGTAAGAGTTGTAGGTGTGAAGAATATTCAGTGTCTTACTCTCTGTAATACTAGAAGTTGGGCGACTGAAGGGCCAGAGTTCTTATTGGGAAGGTAATGTTTACATGTAGGTGCTCAGCAGTGTTTTTTTTTAAAAGCTTTCCCCAATGTTAGCAGTCACAAGAAACAACAATCTTTTGCATCCAACACTACTTTGATTGACAACCACAAAATGATTTTGATGCTTTGTGGCCCAAGATCCTTGTCACTGGAGAATTTTTCTTTCTTCTTTCAATTTCTAAACACATTTATGTGGTGGAACCATGTGGAGAATGCACAGTGAGTTAGCACTGGACACTCATAATATGAATTCCTATCTTGCCCTTATATCTTTGTTTGATTTTTTTAGAAAACAATGTTTGCATTGGCTGTTAATCCTCCCACCTCCCAAAGACTTTATAACTCAGTATTGTATATTTCAGCCAGCTGTATGAGTAAAGTGCAAAATAGCAACTTACTTTTCCAATTCAGGATGTAATTGAATAAAGCTCTTGGCTGTTTCTTTACAGCAATTGGGCTATGGTCCTTTTCAGACTACACAATTATAACACTGCAATTCCACTATTCCCTATCATCCTAGGGAATCCTGGGATTTGCAGATTAGAAGGGTCTTTAGACTTCTCAGCCAGAGAGCTCTAGTATCTCACCAAATTTCAAACCCCAGGATTTCATAGGATGTTACCATGACAATTAAAGTAGAATCATGCTGTTATAAATATGTTGTGTGATCTAAGTAATTGGGATGCTATTCAACATACACACGAGGAGGCACAATGGGTTAAACCCTTACCTTGGCAGGACTGAAGACCGACAGGTTGCAGAAGAAGTCCCAGTAGTCTGTTGCCACAGGACACATTCTCCATTAGTCTCAGGCGTTTCAGGAAGTAACGGTGTCTGTTGCCTCAGGAGACATACTCCATTAGTCCCAGGCCTTTTATTAACGGTGTACTAAAGTAAATCACAACAATGCAGGGTTTACTTAGCTTTTACCTGAGGCGTTTGGACACCTCAGAAAAAAATCCGACATGGCCTGGGATATAGGTCCTCTCTGAAAAGGGCCTTAGTGCTACCATAACGGAGTTTGCCTTAGGGGAGTTGAGCTCTGCTGTAGGTAGACAAATATTTGTCCCTCTATTGACATTAATGATTATGTGTGATAATCTCTCTTTCATTAGATGTGTGTGTTTCAAAAATGCATGAAGCTATTTCCATTTCTCCCAAGCTCAAAATGGAGACAAAAATATATGTGTGTACACTGAAATCTCTTGCATTCTGGTATGGTTTTTAGGATAATAAAATAACATAGATTTAAACGACAGACATAACAGAGGAAGATTAATATTTTACTTCATTCCATTTCAAACAATTTTGTTGTTCGGATAAAATATTTTTTATTAATGCTTTAATAAACACAGTGGAAGTGCCTGTTCAAGCTAACGTATTGCCAGGTAATCAGTAAAACTATAATTGACAGTGAGGTTGAAGAATGTTCAGATTGTATAATTTTATTTTGCCATATAAAAAGTAATCTTAACTCCTTGGATTTGTTCCAGAAGTGTGTTCACTTGGTCATCTAGTGAAAGCTCAGCTGTGTGTGATGGAGTTTTTATTGTTCCATAGTCTCCAGATGGGGACCCTGTGTGTACACAGTCTTAATGTGCAAGACTGGGTTTTAAATCAAGTCATACCATTGACCTGCATGCAGCAAGCAGGATTCCAACATAAACCAACCATTCTTATTCCTTAGATGGATAGTGATGCAATTAACTCTTAAATGGACAGCAAAATTCTATACTGAAATTATGCTGGGACTGGAGATATATTGATTTAAATCCAATTGCTGGTTCAACAAGAGTGCACTTGTTAAATCAATAAAAACTGACTCCACTAAATAAATATAAATTCCATTGGGGGGGGGGTTGCTATAGTGGACAGTAACAATTGGAGCTAGGTCGCAGCTTGAAGATCATCCATGGAGATCCTACTCAGAGCTTGGAAAAGTTATTTTTGGGGCCATGACTCCTATAATTCCCTATCCAGAATTCTTTTCATAGCTCTGTTTTGGATGTCTCTTCATTCATTTGGGAGTTGAAGTTCAAAACTGAGGCTGTCATTCTTTGACTATATGGTGCAGTGGGTTAAACCCCTGCGCCAGCAGGACTGAAGACCGTCAGGTCAGAAGTTCAAATCGGGGAAAGGACGAATAAGCTTCCTCTGTCAGCTCCAGGTTCCCATGTGGGGACATGAGAGAAGCCTCCCACAAGTATGGTAAAACATCAAAACATCCGGCATCTCTGGGCAACGTCCTTGCAGACGACCAATTCTCTCACACCAGAAACAACTTGCAGTTTCTCAAGTTGCTCCTGACATGACAAAAAAAGTCATAACATGACATGGCTCATTAGTAAAAACTGTAAAGCTTGGTAAAGAGTGAAGCACTAGAAAGATAGAAAGATTATATTACAGGTAGATAGACTGAAGACTGAGTGCATGAAGCCACTATCCAGCAGCATTTACTATGATGATCACTCTTGCTATCCCACCTCTCCATAATAGCACCATTCAGATAATTTGCTGCTCCATGGTCCCATGGCCGTACTTCCTGTAAAGGACATAACTCTGTCCCACCATACCGTCTTACTGCTCTTTTAAAAAGGAACTTCACAATGGCACTGAAGTTTAAGTTAACTTCCTCCCTCCAAACTTTAAATCAATCATTACAGTGAGGAGTAGAGGAGAGTGGTACAGCAGGGAAACCTCACTCTCTGATGTTATTTCTGTGCCAGCGTGTCAGGGTAGAGGTATACCTTGGAAGATAGCACAAGATAGTGCCAAGCCTGTGTTATGCCTTATTTCCTGGTTGGTCACATGTAATGCGCTCTACGTGGGGCTGCCTTTGAAAAGTGCTCAGAAACTTCAATTGGCCCAAAAGAGCAGCAGCCAGACTGCTAACTGGGACTGGCTATAGAGAGCATACAATTCCTCTGTTGTAACAGCTCCACTGGCTGCCAACATGTTTCTGGGCATAATTCAAATTGGTTTTTGCCTACAAAGCCCTATATGGCTCCACTCTAGGTTTTCTGAAAGACAGTATCTCCTTTTATGAACCTATCAGACACCTGTGATCTACTGGGGAGGACATTCTCTGTGTCCAACCACCACTCAAGCACGTTTGGTGGGAACATGGGAGCGGGCCTTTCCGGTGGCTGCTCCCAGACTGTGGAACTCCCTCCCAAAAGAGGCCAGAATGGCCTCATCCCTGCTGGCCTTCCACAGGCAAGTCAATACCTTCTTCTGTCAGCAGGCATTTGGAGAAGGATAAGGGGCACACTGATGGAGAGGTTCTGGGAGGTTCTGGGTGGGATTTGGGAGTGATAGTGTGTTTTAAAATTTATTTGTAATTGTATGTATTATATTTTAACTGTATATTAACTTAACCCATACAATGTTAATTGTTTTTTATTTTGTATTTGCTTGGTTTTAAATGATACCAGAGTATGTGGTTGTTAGCTGCCTTGAGTCTCCATGGGAGAAAGGTGGAGTATAAATAAAAAAAATAAAAAATAAAGGATCAGAAGCTATTGATGGGGTTTCCAGGAAATAGGAGGGAGGGAGTTTATTATGGAGAGATTGCAAACTGGCAACAAGTTGCGTATGCTGTCATGTGATCAGAAGCATCAATAAAGGTGATAGTCCTGTTTGGCACATTTATGCAATGAAGTCCCCAATGAAGAAGGCGATGACCCAAAGTTTGCAGGGCCCAAGGAGGACCAATGATGACAGGGGATCTTGGAGGTTGCCATTCATAGAGTTACCATAAGCCAAAGCTGACCTGAGAGCCATGGCACAGTTCCTATCTATGAGCCATAGATTCTCCATTCTTCTTGTTAGAAAGGGACTTAACTCCCTCCTGGTTGACCCAGGAAATACCTTGGTTGACCCAGCTAAGCTTCTCTACACTCCATTCAAAATGTCTGAAGACTGATCAAAATGCCCCCAACCCATCCGTACACAGTAGTTTAAGTCATATCCCACCCTGAATGTAAATCCACATCTGAACATCTCTAGAGCAAAAAAGGAAAGAACCCTCACCTCTAAATTGGCTTAATGTTGAACAAAATGTCAAAACTGTTGTGTGACTTCACTTGCATTGTGTCCAAACATTCTGGTGCAGCCAGGGCATTGCCACAGAATTTGAAAATGTGCCCTGCCTCAGTATAGTTGCCCCATCTCTGTTGTAGAAAAAATATGTCAGAAACCCACACCAATCTCTGAGAAAATCTGTTGTCCCTAAATCTTGGATTCAGCCCAATTTCTGGTCATAACTAGAGTGGACTCATTGAATCAGCTGCAGATGAAACTTGTATAAATTCCAATGATTCAATGTGTCAATTATAATTGGAACTGAAACATCTCTTTGGAGAAATATGGTTGTTAGGACTCCCCACTCCCCCCCACCCAGCCCCCAGAAGAACTCTCAATGACATGACAATAACCAATTATATGGTCAATGTTACTCTTTCATTATTACAGCTGCACATTCCCTAAATTACTGAGAGTCCACCATGTCCTCATAATATATTGTTGTTAACTCCCTCAAGTCAAGTTTGACTTATGACAACCCTTGAATGAGAGACCTCCTAGTCACCCTATCATCAACAGCCCTGTTCAGGTCTTGATTGGTTGTATACATGGATAATGCTGTCTTCTCCTTTTCCTACAGCCTTCTACCGACAATCTCTTAAAGTTGCTATTATTGGAAGAAGATTGTGTGTTTTGTTTAGGTTAGACCATTAGGGTTTCAAAGGTAAAAGTGCTGGTATTGGTCCATCTAATTTATGCCTGATTCAATTTTTAGTTCATTAGTTAAAATAAATACATGCATACATACATATTTTAGAAACTATGAATGCAGATGTGATCCATATGGAGGAGTCTTACTTCTTCTGATTCTCTTAAGGTTCTAGTATTTTCAAAATGTTTTTAGCTATGTCGCCCCAAGAGCATTTCACTTCTGTTGGCACTTTCTGTAACAGAATTAATAATGACATTCTCCTGGCACACGTCCAGTTGCGTAAGTTTATGGAGTAATTTTGTAATAGAGCTGCGAGAGTTTAGTGGGGGGAAAATTACCAGCAGGTGAACAAGCTGTCCACCTCACTCTTCTAAAAATTAAACCAAAAAACCTCCCCAACTCCCCCTCCCACTTCCCCACACTCTTCTTAGCAAATGTAGAGAGACGTTCACCCCTAAAGTTTCTGTGAGAGCAGGATTATTTGAAAGAGACAGGTCAACAAACCTGCTCTCTCCCACTTCCAGCTGTGAAAATCATACCCGTGTTTCCCATTCTCCACTCCTATTTATAAATCAAATGGCAGAGCTGACTTTGCCCTCTTTTTCCCAGCTGCCTGGTCCCTGCTCCATTCCCTGCCATTTAAGACATGATTTAATGGATCTATCCCAAAGATCAGTCATCTCCTCCAAATGCCTTCCCTGATCCAGCTGTGGTTTCCTGCCCCATCTTTCGCATATGCTGTGATGAATAAATTAAACTCGTAATTCGCCCTCCTTTCTTCCAGCTGCAAATCCACACCCCTCTGTGCCACTCTGCCTCATAGTTGGAGGTTGCATTTGACAGGAATGATTGAAACATTGACCTCTGACAGTACTTTCCTCCCAGCCTGTATGTAGGAGATTCTGTTTTTCTCTTGCTGTTGCCTCAAAGGTTTTGTTATACTCCAAAACATTGGCTGAACATAATGCAGAAGCCTCCATTATCCCAAATTCATACCCTCTAACTTTCCCAATTCTGTAAGGACAGTCCCAGTCTCTTTTTTATTTACAGCTTTTACGTATCTGTATTTTATATTTTTTTATATATATTTCTTATATTTAAGCTGCTTTTAAAATGTTGCAGTTTATCCCTTCCTCCTACATTCTCTCTTTGTCGTCACCTTACTTCATTTGCTGAAAACTGAATCCAACATGGAAAGGAGAGAACAAATGGTGATGTGATATTGTGGTTTCCAGTAAGATTAGGCAAAAGCAAAGTGCTGCAGCCTCTCCTTCCTTCTCTGTTCTTCTGCATATTTGATATGATTTTTTTGTTTATTTTTTAAAACATTGTTCACTCTTTCAAAGTTTTGCAATATCTTAGCTCCTGGAGGCTCCGGAAGGACTCAGCAGCAGCTGTACCTCAAATTCTATCAAAGCTAAACCCTTTGATAAATCTATAACATTGATATTTCTTGTCTAACTTGTATTGCTTGTGTACTGTTTTAATTTCTAAATGTATACATTTGTATCAAATGTATCCTGAAGGCATTTGCTGCCTGTGCTCCCTGCTTGCATAGGCTCCTGGGAACGGAGACCTTCTACCAATCTCCCAAGCCGGATAATATCAGATCCTTCTGTACATGTATGTGGCCCAGATGACCCTTTTGTCACCAAGATCAGCTCAGGATGTTTACCTGTTTGACTAACACTGGAGGCTTGCCATTCTCACAGAAGAGAAGGTTAAACAAATATGAATACATTCGTCTTCTGAATAGGCAGGCATAGCCAAGCCCTTGGCTATTTTGAATTGTCACATTTTGTCCTTTGGGTTTTGCACCTTTGTCTCTATGGAACTAGCCACTTGAGTCAATCAAGGAATCATCTGCAGATGCACAACATCACCCCGTCTGTTTCTCGCCCTCCACATGGGTGCCTCTGCAATTGACTGGACCGTTGAACCATCCAATGATCAGCTGTTCTTCTTCCCACAATGGGGATCTCCTCATTCCATCAGTGATGTCAGGGAAACCTCAGGCTGACCCCTGCATGGATCCTAGCTGGTACAGTTTCTCAGCCAATCAGGAGGAGGCACAGGAAGTCTGAATGTGGTATTCCTGTGGCCCCCCAACTTTGGAATTCCTTTCCAGGAGAGATCAGGAATGCCCCATCACTGGAAGCCTTTAAGGGACAACTGAAAACCTGGTTTTTCCCGCCTAGCCTTTGGAGACTAGATCCTTCAATGCCCGTTTTTTGGATTTCCTTCCCCTTTGCGACTCTTCACGTTTTGGCCCTACTCCATTTATCTCCCCCAGTTTTTAAACATCTTATATGTACATGTAACATCTTATATGTACACGCCCTCTCGTCTTCCTTTTTCCTTTTGTTTTAGATGCATTTGTTATTGTGTTCTTGTTAGATGTATTCATTTTACTGTGTTTACTGTTTTTATTGTGTTTATTGTTTTTTGATGTCTGATATTTTGTGATTTGTGGTTTGGGCATGGCCCCATGTAAGCCGCTCCGAGTCCCCTTTGGGGAGAGGGAATCGGCTTATAAATAAAGTTTATTATTATTATTATTCCTCATAAATAACTGTTGTCATCTTCACTGTATCCCGATATTGTTTTGGTCACACAAGTCTCTGTTTTCATTTGTGAAGGTATGCTAATGTTGATTGCTTTTACATTCTCCAGCATCCTGCACCAAAATGGAAGTTATGAGATTGGTTGAAACTAATCCAGAATCCTGCTCTTTGGAAGACTTATTTCAAACAGAGCTTCCTTTTAGGCATGATGGACTTCCTTGTTTCAAAATGGTGTTTATCACTTCCATTAGTCATTCTGCCATTGCCTTTATTTCCCACTTGTGTCCTAGTGCCCTGATGAGTGCATCTCAAATTCAAGAAAACAAACAACGAATGAGCCAGTCCAGGGATGTATACAGAAAGGTTGTATGAGCAGAAGTATTGTTAGAGAAGTCCAGGGTCTAAGGATGAAAGCAGTTCAAGCAAAGCCAAAGGTCAGTCAGGGAGTTACCAAAGAGAAACGTCCACAGAGTGAGCTGAAGTTCACAAAACTACAAAGCAGGGTCTGCTGTGATGCTAAACAGAGATAGTGGACCAGTTGTTTTGCAAGTTAGGCCCCTTCTACACTGCCATATAAAATCCAGATTATGTGTTTGAACTGGATTATATGTAAATGTAGACTAATACAATCCAGTTCAAACAGATAATATGGATTTTATATATTTTATATATGGATTTTCTATGTAGATGGGACCTTAGAAACATCCATACATAACTGTAACTTGGCATAGTTGGCCCAATTATCCCAGTGTTTCCTTTGTAAGGCAGACCATACCTTTGCCTCTGCTTTTATTGCTCCCATTATAGTCTGAAATGATATGAAGGATGAAATTCACTATGGCTGGACTTATACTGTTCAAATGGCATTATTTGGCAATGTAGATTCAGCCTCAGTCTCTAACACCTTCTGTAAATTCTGCACGTGGCAGCCCAGGCTTTGGTCCCAGGATAGGGCTCTTCATTGTGTCTGCCTCAAGTTGTTATCTGTGCTTGCTTATATATTCATCTTCCTTATCTAAAGAAGATAGGACATGGAAGTTTCTTTCTAAGCCAGAGAGAGCAAGGGGCAAGCACAGATTAATTTTGTGTGCTTGCTTGGACTGTAAATATTTAAAAACATTTATTATAACTTTGCAAACCAAGGCCAAATGTATATCAAAGATAGCACCTCAATCAGCAGATCTCTGAACAATTTTACTCAAGCCACTTGAAGGATCTTTTTAGTAAGGATAGTGCTATCAATGTCCCTAAACATCCTCCACAAACTCATATCGTATCAAGAATCCAGAGTTTGGAAAATTACTTTTTCACATTTGCTGCTGGATTTGGTTGCTGTAATAATAAACTATTTTCCCCCCAATCTTAACTCCTTTCTGGACTGAGAATTTGAAACTTCCTTAAGTACTGATCAAAGAGAGGATTGATTAAATGAAAACACACACAAATATCTCTAAATGAATATTTTAGATGAAATTTCATTATCCCTTTTGGGGTTCATGATTTACTTTATGAAGAGTAAATTTGGCTGACAAACACATGGATACTACGTATCTGATATGCAATTACCTTTGACATCCACTAGTCAATTTACAGACTACTTCTAAGGATTTCCTACAAATGTGTCCACGAAATTTTGATTTCAGCAACTGAAATTTTTATTGGAAAGGTTTGGAAATGTTGAATGTTGGGAGTGAAGTTCCTTTCATCTCCATATGGTGGCAGCAAAGCTTGCAAATATAGGGTAAGGAAGAGAGACCCCAGCTTTCCCCATTCCCATTGTTAGAAGGATCTGTTGACCTTGGGCTGGAGGAATCAGGGCAGGAGTACAAAAAGGTCTAAGAACCAAGGAGCAGAAACATAGTGGGGGTTTCATTCAAAATGGTTGTCCTCTTTTTAAAAGCTTCAAAACTCCCAGGTAGCAAATAAACCATCTTAGTATAAATGATTAGACGAAAGGCTAATGTTACGTTGAGGTCATCTGAAGCAGAAGCCCACTGAAATAAATGGAATGAATGTTCAAAGAGATATAGTTCTGACTTTAAAAGTCAGTTTGGATGCTTCTTTCTGATACATGATTCCACTGATTTTTTCGCTTCTGGTGTAAGAAAATTTGTCAAGGAACATCTGGATGAGTGGGAACCCCGCATGGGGAGTTGACCTTCTCCCTGGATTCAAACCTCTGACCTGTCGGAAGTCCTGCCGGCACAAGGGTTTAACCCATTGTGCCACCAGTGGGATCCTTTCCATTGGAATTACATTTGTTGAATAAACAATCAAAGCACACATTAAGACAAAATGTCTAGAGCTGACCTACCATAGCTATAATACTATTGAAGCAGCTGTCCCATAAGTATCTACTTAGAAGCATTTCCCATTGATGTGGACAAGAACATGCCCTTGAGAAGGCATATAAAGTCAGTAAAATTGAGTAAAGCTTTATGTCCAAGCACTCGGGCTAAAACTGTTTGACTTTCAAAGAAATATTTGGATTTATTTATTGCTAAACTGAATACCAACAGTACAAAATTACATTTTGGGATAGTTAGTTTTGTCAAATACAAAACGGGAGAGGGCTCCCATACTTTAACTCTTGTGTGGATGAGCAGATGTGTTTGCAATTCAACCAGGTAAAAAACAACACCTGCTGAAAGTATCTCTTCTATACAGCTATTAAAGGTATGGCAGAGCTCTGAAGTTTGAACTCTGGCAGCCCCAGAAATAGGACAAGACCAGTGCAAGCTCAGAGTCGGGATCCCACCTTGTAACGCCTTGAGTTTCCTTGTGGGGAGAAAAAGCGGGGTATAAATAAACATAACAACAACAACAACAGGCGTTTTAAATTACAGTTAAAGCTGATTGATATGACCAGAGCTTGGAGAAATTACTACAGTAGAGTCTCACTTATCCAACATAAATGGTCCAGCAGAATGTTGGATAAGCAAAAATGTTGGATAATAAGGAGGGATTAAGGAAAAGCCTAATAAACTTCAAATTATGTTATGATTTTACAAGTTAAGCACCAAAACATCATGCTTTACAACAAATCAACAGAAAAAGCAATTCAATACATGGTAGAGTTATGTAGTAATTATTGTATTTACAAATTTAGCACCAAAACATTGCAATGTATTGAAACAACTGTGGATCCGGGTGGGAGGCAGACTGCATTGGATAATACAGAACATTGGATGAGCAAAGGTTGGATAAGTGAAACTCTACTGTATTTTGATGGCAACTCCAACAATGCCCAGCCTATATGACCACTCCCATTGCCACATTCTGGGAACTGTAGTTCACAAAATATGTTAGCAGTCTCTGAAAGCGTCCTAAAGTATATTTATTGCCATATGCTTTGTTCTGTTTATTAATATGGTTTCTATCCACAAAAGGTTTGATCTCACAGAAAAGGACACTTTTGCAGTCGATTGTGTAAGGGAAACCTGGCTCCTGTCTTGTGGCCGCATTGCTATACAGAAAGCCCAGCTGGAGTCTCCATTCAACACCATTATTTATTTATTAATTTATTTATTTGTTCGACTTAATATACCGCTCTCTCTGGAGCCCAGAGCGGTTTACAGAGTTAAAAACAGATGACCACATAAAATGCAATAAAACCAGATAAAAACCCCAGTTAAAATCAAATATGCAAGGATTGAAAATGGCCAAAGGATGAAAAACAGCTGAAGAACTCTACATGGGAGACAACCCCCACTTCTGGGCTTATTTTGCAAAAAGGAAAAGAAAAAAAAAGATTGACTTGTTCAAATTTCACCCTCAAAACTAGTTAATTTAAGCAGTGAATTGAATTGCACATATCAAGCACATGTAATAAAGGGAGCAATCTCTTTGTTTGTGGAGCGAGCGACAGAGTTGTAGCATTATTGCGGAGTAGAGTCCCCCTTTAGGAATCCATTACATTTGCTCCTGTTTAAAACCATTAATTTTAAATTTACATTCTATAATTGCTGTATTTTCATCTTTGTACCATGTGATTTCATATATGTACTAATCATAATCATAATTTAGGTTTTATGAAAATGTGTAATCAAGCAAGCAGGACTAGTGCATGCTCTTTATTAGGGAAGTAAATCTTAATGTATTTCATTTTTCCAGACAATAATGAATTGGTTCCACAAATGTCAAAAACTTCATGATTTCTTAGCAATTTGGGACTAATTCTGTGTAAAAATATGCGTTTGAGTGCAGAAAATTATACATACATAGAAAATGCTGCATTTTGTACAGAAAATATTTTTCTGTGAAGAAAATGAATATTTTTTAATGTAAAATGCATTTTTTCTTTTCCTTTTTGCAAAATAAGCCCAGAAGTGGGGGTTGTCCCCCATCTAAAGTTCTTCAGCTGTTTTTCATCCTTTGGCAATTTTCAATCCTTGCATATTTATTCAACACACATTTTCCTAAGGTCTGGAAAATATATCATGAGAGTATTTGATGTGAAACCCTTAGGAGAGCTTTATAGAAGGAATGCAGCAAGTGTAAGGCTGTCTTTGAATGATTGTGGCAGGGATGTCTTTTCAAGTTTAAAATGAATCCCATCATTTATTCCCACATTTGTACCTTTTTACATTTGCGTCTAGGAGTTTATGAAATAGTGTACCTCAAAAATCACAACTCTTATGCAAGGAAAATAAATGCAGAAAAGGACTGGGTGGGAACATTTTCTCCACGTTTTCTACAATTTTTCCAATGGAAAATATGAAGAGATTTATCCTTAAAATGAACAACCCTAAAAAGATTTCTCTTTAGTAAACATCTCTGTGTTGGAGTATTGGCAGCCCCGAGTTACAAACATTCAACTTCTATACAACTCCTAGTTACAAACAGGATTGTGACAACAGGAAGTGAGAGGAAATCTACCTCTAGGAAAGGAAATTCGCTACTGTAAGAGTTATTGTGGTGTTTCCACTGAAGTTTTATCTCCAGTCCTTCCTTGTTTCCACAAAAAAATCAAAATCAAATTGTCACAGGAACAGAAAGTGAGGTGAAAACATTACAGAAGTGTTAACCCTTCCCTGTGTTATCCATTTTTAAAAAGAAAATGACTGGAGTTATTATTAAAAATCTACCTGTTCTGACTTACATATAAATTCAATTTAAGAACAAACCTACATAACCTATCTTGTTCATAACCCGGAGACTGCCTATATAGTATTTAAGAGTCGGCAACCTAATGTCATCTTGATATTACAAGACCCCATCTTGTGACTTTACTATGTCCATTTTTTTCCGTGTCAGGAGTGACTTGACAAAATGCAAGTTGTTTCTGGTGTAAGAGAATTGGCCATCTGCAAGGACGTTGCCCAGGCAATGCCTGGATGTTTTGATTTTTTTTACCATCCTTGTGGGAGGCTTCTCTCATGTCCCTATGTGGGAAGCTGGAGCTGACAGACAGAGCTCATCTATGTTCTCTCCAGATTTGGGCCTCCAACCTGTCAAGTCTTCAATCCTGCTGGCACATTGTGCCACTGGAGGCTCCACACTATGCTCATATAGTGAAATGAATTAACTATATTATATGTTCCCTAAACCAGTGGTTCTCAACCTATGGGTCCCCAGGTGTTTTGGCCTACAAATCCCAGAAATCCCAGCCAATTTACCAGCTGTTAGGGTTCCTGGGAGTTGAAGGCCAAAACATCTGGGGACGCACAAGTTGAGAACCACTGCCGGAGTAATGCTAGATGGGGAAATACTTCCTAAGATACAGTGTGGTCCAAAATTTTATGTCCCAATATAATTTCTGACATTAATAACAGATATTTGGTATTATTGGAGTTCCTTGGCATAAAAGATGGTCCAACCACTAATTCCTTAGAACTTTCTCGAGCCTTGTGCAGAACCAATAGGTGAGAATCCAGAGACTTCAAAGATGAAGAACATTTAGTTAACATGAAAAGAAAATATATTCATGGCTTACTTGCATGCATTAAGCAAGTTTTGGCTCACAGGTAGGTAAAGGTTTTCCCTTGACATTAAGTCCAGTCGTGTCCGACTCTGGGGGTTGGTGCTCATCACCATTTCTATGCCGAAGAGCCGGCATTGTCTGTAGACACCTCCAAAATCATGTGGCTGGCATGACTTCAAGGAGTGCTTTTATGGCCGGCATGACTGCATGGCTTACAGGGAAAATATATAATAAAGCAATATAAATGCCTTGTGAACCAGGACAAAAGTACCTTGATTATTCTGCCTCTATTCTGAAACTGTCAATTGTCTTGGGAGTATCTTTGGTGGAAAGGCAATCAATAAAATGTTGAAATAAACATAAAACATTCAAACAAGTACTTTCCAAAACTTCCATGTGATACCGAACCAACTGGTGTGTGTGTCAGTGTGTGTGTGTGTGTGTGTCAGTCCTGGCCCTTGTTCATCTAGGGCTTCAGCCTGTAGAGCAAGGATCTGAGTCATGGTGAAGATTTAGTTCTTAAAACAAACCTATTGCTTGTTAAATCAGCTTCTTTCCTAAGGGACATGGCTACTAGTCTGTCTTCTAAAAGAATGTATTAGCAGCAGATGTTTTCTCAGTAGTATTACAGAAAATATTTTGCTGTGCAAACAGACACAGGTCTCTGGATTTGGTACAGTATGCTTTGTTCTGTTTATGGGTATGGTTTCTATCCACAAAAGGTTTGATAACAACTCACAGAAGAGGACACTTTTGCTGTTGGTTGTGTAAGGGAAACCTTACTCCTGTCTTGTGGCTGCACTGCTATACTGAAAGCCCAGCTAGAGTCTCCATTCCCTAATATGCAGTCTACACAAAAGTACTATCTTTTTAAAAAAGGAGAAAAATATAGAAGGAACAAATATGGAGGTGTTCGATCCAGACAAATGCCTTTCTCCCGAAGCCCTTTTTGTAGTCCTAGTTTCATATGATTCTGACCTTATGTATAGCCCAGAGCTTAGAATAATTCATTTTCAAACTACAACTTTCAGAATACATGAGCAAGAAATTCGGAATGCTTTGGCCCATAAATGTAACTTTTTCAAACTTTATGCCAGAGCATAGAGAAGGAAGTGGAGAACTAGTAGCCTTCCAGATCTTATTAGACTACAGTTATCCTCTACTTAAGCCAATAGCAAAGAATGGTGCAGAAACTCAATAGTGCTTCACCACCTGAAGATCTTTTAAGTCCAGTATTGTCTACTATGTTTGGCAGTAGTTTTCTCATCCTGTTTTCAACCAAGAGCCTCTAAGAGAAGAGGGAATTGTGCGCTTGTCTCTCCCAGGCCCCTTCCATACATAAATAAAATCCCACATTTCCTGCTTTGAACTGGAATATATGGCAGTCTGGACGCAGATAACCCAGATCAAAGCAGATATTGTAGGATTTTCTGCCTTGATATTCTGGGATATAGGGCTGTGAGGAGGGGCCCCCAGTGTTAGTGGACTGCAACATCTAACAGTCCCAGCCAACATAATCCATGCTGGGTGTTTCAGTCAAATAACATTTAAGAAGCCAAATAAATCTAGGAATCTATGGTGTTTTTTCTGTGAAAATAGGATTTTCAAAACCCATAAAACAGAACACTGCTGTTACAAATAACAAAAGAAGGAAGAGAAAAAAAGGGAAACAAAAAACACAAAATGTATGTGTGGGTTAGAAAGGTCAGTCTTCTGCTTCTTGGTGGACAGGGGAATAGACCCCTGTAACTTACATCAGCTGCTGTTCCATAAGTGAGGACTGGGGGGACTATCATTGTTTTGACATATTTCGTAAGCTAATCAGTATATTGATATTTTGAATATGAATTGGTCATTAATGTGTAGCTCTAGGTCAGTGTTTCTCAACCTGTAGGCCCCCAGATGTTTTTGCCTTCAACACCCAGAAATCCTAACAGTTGGCAAACTGGCTGGAATTTCTGTTAGTTGTAGGCCAAAACACCTGGTGTGATGGCACGCCTGAGACTTTGGGGAAAACTATAGTGTCTGGCTTTACTCGGGGGCTATCTGATACCTTATGTTAAGATTAAGACCCTTAGCAGACAGGGGCACTTTAGGTAAGGTGAAAAGATAACCAAAATGAGTTTACTGAAAACAAGATGAATAAAAGGGTTAACTCCACCCGGGACTATTACATGATAACTTGAAACAATACATACAAAAGGAGATTTTGCTGGTTGCAGTCATCTCTCTGTCTGGAGGCTTTGAAAGTTCCTGCCTCCGGTGCAAAGCGATGGGTTATAAACTGTCTCAGTCTCCTTCCTTGTGAAGCTTAAGCTGATCAAAAGCTTCTGTTGTCTCTTGGACTGGTGGTATATGGATACTGCTGAATGCAGGTGCTAAGGATGCCTGTTTTTTTGGATTGCTTCGGCCTAGGTTCCCAAGCCTCTATGCGGTATTTTATGTAATTGTCTTGCATTTTATGCAATTTTATGTGTACTGCTGTACGATTTGTTCTAATTTGGTCATGTGTGAACTGCCCCGAGCCTGCAGGAAGGAGCGGTATACAAAATCGAAGAAATAAATAAAATAAATAAATATTCTCTATAGCTCTGTTACAAAAAAAAGAGTCCAGGAAAAGAGCTCTATCTAGGCAAATCGAAAAAACCAACTAACGCTGGCCTCTAGGGTTTTTTTTATATGCTCCACCCTAAAACTAATACAAAGGAAGCTATCTACACTATTGGGAAAACCTAAACAGGGAAAACTAAAGCAGAGGAGAGGAAAAGGCAGAGCCAAGACTTCACACTTGGGGACCCACAGGTTGAGAAGCACTGCTCTAGGTTATGCATTCCTAAGCGTCTTAGTGAATTCTGGACATTGCAACATATTGATAAAAGCCTTTCTCCCATATACAGGTAATTATTAAAGCCATGGTGAAACAGAAGTCTTCACTTGCCATGAACATCACAGAAAGGGCCATTCTAGCCTTTCTAGGAAGAGAGCTCCAGAACCTGAGATCAGGCACCAGGAAGGCTCCTTCAGTAATCCCATCAGAGGTCTCCGTCAGGACAGGAAAAGAGCCTTCTGAGAAGTTGTCTGCCTCCTTTTTTTGTTGCCTTGCAAACTCCATTAGTTTTATGAAAGACTTGATCCTGATGGTGTTGAAAACTTTCAAAACTTATTTGTTGGCCTGGCACCTTGAGCTGGGAAGACAAACACATGGAAAATGTTCACTTAAGTGAGCTATTTCTCATAGCCTTGTTGAAAATCAGGTTGAGAAATATTTTTTAAAAATAAAATTAAAGACTTCAATATCTAGATTTTATTTTTGTGCACTTTTTGTTACATGTTTGAGTGATATACACAGTTCTTAATCAACATCCCTATTTCAACAGAGTTATAGACTTCTTTGATTCATGCTCAAAATCCCACGGTTATTACCACCCAGGTTTTAGATTGCTTCCTTGCCATTTTTCTCTCTCTGATACTGTTTTATCGGATCTCTTTATTGTGAAACCAATTTAAAGCTTGAAACCCAATCATGTGGTTTATTGAGGAAGGGTGGGTTTAAGGGTAGTTGGTTTTGTCTGAATCTATGAACTTGGTTTCTTTCAGTAACTTCATAGCTGTGTTAGCTTTGTTGACAGGAATACCTGGTTTCTGTTAAACAATCAGCTGAATTGTAGAAGGCATATTTGGATATTATGTTAGACTTGAAATGCCACCAAGTATATTCTGTTTCTTAAACTCCCTGCTACATGGCATCTTTCAGAGCGATTTTAACGTCTGTGGAATGAAGCTTAAAGAAGACATAAAGAGAGCTAGATTTACTGATAA
This sequence comes from Anolis apletophallus, assembly GCA_030556195.1. NCBI lineage: Eukaryota > Metazoa > Chordata > Lepidosauria > Squamata > Anolidae > Anolis > Anolis apletophallus. Next base: position 114,740,844 of record JARBWK010000007.1, read on the forward strand.
TTTGATATTTTGAAACATCCTTTCGGGCTATAAAAAGAAGAAGGTACAGCTGCCAAAATCAAATTTGAAGACATCAAAATTGCTAGCTTTTCTACTCTCCAGAAGTTAAAAAAACAGTTTAAAGTAGAAAAGAGTTTTACATCCCCTTGTCACCAGCTATAGATGTTAAAATAGTTATTTTTAAAGGAAATTCTTGTCTTTTTAAATCTGTCTGCAAACACATCTGACTATGACTTCAGGAATTTTATCTCCCTTGCTATCGGTCTAGCTTTTAACAGTGAAAAACTAGGCTTATACACATCCCTAAAGCCAGGCGATTCTGATTTGCTCCCACTTTACGTGATGGTTTTTATTTTGGTAGGCTGAACTTGTGGAGTAGAGATGTTAGTTGACATAGTGCCAGGGATGGCAATACAGTACATGCTACACTCGTCCGTTTCGTTCAGGCCTCTTTAGTAATTGGAAAATCTTTTCCAGATTGCTCCCCACCCCCAGCTCCTTGCTGTGGGATGCAAACCCTAGAGTAAGATACTCTCAGACAGAAATACTCCATATGCACAGCACTATGTTGTGAACAAGGAAAGGTACAATATATAAGTGCTAAATCAATCTTACTACTAACATGCTTAATTATTATTGATGATCAATATGTGCACTGTAACACATTTTGCCAAATCTGATAATAATTAGATGAAACAAATTAGTGCAAATTTCACGGATCATAATAATACAAATATTATCTTACCAGTTTTTAAATGAAACAGGCAGCATTGGTATTCGAGTGTGATCTTGCTTCTTTCAGGAGGTGATAATATTCAAAAGTCATGTGTCTCTCTTCTTCAAGCGAACATTTTCCCCAAGACATGTTGTAACATTCCCTCTAAAGCAGTTGTAATGCATACATACATCACATACATACATATATTAGCTTGAAAATACCTCATGGTGGAATGAAAACCAAGCAGGAAAGTTTACTGCATATATACTGATTTGAAAGAATGTGACGTTACAGAATATTTGACATTCTAAACCCATCTCATTTTCCTTTCAGTACTCTGAGGTCCCTTCGACACAGCTGTATAAAATCCATACTATCTGCTTTGAACTGGATTATATGGCAGTATAGACTCAGATAATCCAGTTCAAAGAAAATAATGTGGATTATTTGCCTTGATATTCTGGATTACATGGCAGTGTAGAATTGCCCCGAGTATACCTTAAGCACTATTACCAGAACCTAGCAATGCTCCATTCCTTCCACCTAGTAGTAAATCCTCCTTTCATGTTTTGACTTTATGATAGCATCTGAGTGAGGGCCAATTTCCCTTTCCCCTGTACCATCTTTGAGTCACCTTGAACATTTCAACATGTGTGATCCTGCTTTGTCCTTTGCGATGTAATTGCTTCCATGCGTATATCTATTTATTTGTACTCATCTAGAAAGAAAAAAATCCTTGGAGAATTGAGATTTTCCTCTTCTTTTTGTTTTAACTTGCATATACATGGTTTTGCATCCAAACTCTTCCTTGAAATTTTCTTTTAGCGCCAGAATTTTTCTCTCTCTGTTGAATTTGGATTTGGGGAAAAAATCACTATAAGCCTTGGTGATGGCCATTCTAGCAATCTGGTGTAACAAAACAGACCATTGCCATGTAATAAAGTTTGAAACTGCAATATATGGTCAGTGTAGACTACATTATAGTCGTATGAGTGTATATTGAGCATGTCTGTCTTTTTGTGTTACACCAGATAGTTAAAATGGTCATCACCAAGACACTTACCACTTCTTCATATGGCTGTGCTGTCCCATACCCTACATGCCCTCCCTTCTCCCCTCATCGCATGGTGGGTATGGGACAGGATACTTTGGCATCTGTTCCTTCCCCCCATCAGATAGCAGAAAGGGTGGCAGTGTATGGCACTGCTGTCTATTTTGCCATCACATGGCAAAAAGGGGAGGAATGTGTGGGTAGCTCCATCAACACTTTCAGCAATTCCACCCCAATTTGGAAGGAATGTGGGAATGGTGGTATCATGTGATGGTTCACGGCAGACCCCGTCCAAAAGAGGCAAAACGGGGCTAAAATGCCCAGCGCAAAGAGGTCCATAGATTGGGAATTTGGAATATAATGGGTTAATTTAAACTGATTTGGGGAGTGGGAACAAAACACCCTTGACAATGCCAGGATTTTTTGGGGGGAATCCACAGAGAAACGGAAATAAAATCGGTTTGTCCAGAATATAAAAAATGGGTTTTAGATACGTTTTTGATGTCTGAAAAGGCTCTTGGTGTAATTTCTGTGGCCTGGAGTTTGTTTGGGTTTTTTAGATTTCCGTTTTTGTTTTTTCACCTTCCATAGGCAGATTGCCTCCTTACAGAATTCCGTGTTCAGTAACTAATAGGATCACTAAAAAGTCATAATGAGTGATCTAGTTCTCTGGAACTTTTCATGGGTTGAATGGTATAAAATCTAGCAGTTGGTAGATGAAGTGACCATTGTCATGGTAAGTAGGCTGGCAGATTTTAGATCTTCAGCGACTCCGAGTCTCTTCAATCTCTTTCTTGGAAGTCAGTATATCTGCTGAGACAACAGCAGATGTGGCCAGATTTTGGGGATTCTTCTGCTTCTTTCTACAGTTGTCATTCCAGTTCCAGTGGAGGTGCTATAGTTTCAGTTGTAAGGGTGCAAATTTTGATACATAACTCTCTGAATACTGAATAAAATATCTGATATCAAATTTGAGTCAAAACTGTGAAATGGATAAGTAGAATAAGGCCCAGCCCTTGCGTTAGGATGAGTTCAACAACAGCCTCAATGATTAGACATGGGAAACAGCGGTAATAGTCTCCTAGATAGTCCTTCTAAACCACCCAACCAGACCTGTCTTTTAGAGTTGTGTGGGCCACACAATTTGTCCAGATCCCTTAAGCCACAGCTAGTCCACTAAGTCTCTGGTCTGTCATTAAACTTCTAGATACACTTTTCACTCTCTTCATGGTTGAAAACCATCTTTCCACACTACATGTCATTACTGATACAGTAGCTGACACAGTCAAAAGGAAATTTATTGACTGTCACAAAGTTCCAACACTTTAAGTACCTCAGTATCTTTCTTAATTGATGGTGTAATATTACACCACATTATGTACTCAGCCTTGATGGAAGCAAGTGCTGCACAATTTTCAAAGTATTCTGACAGTTGTTCCATATGGTGAATTTTGTTTAGACCTGAAAACCCAGGGAGGAAAACCTGGAAACTGGTTAAAATGTCTTCATTTGACATGAACCTTTAAGTAATGTTCTGTATGAGTGAAACGACACATGGTATGAACACCGCAACTCTGAAATAATCTTCTACAGAATTAGTCCCTGGATTTGCCCGATGCACCTGTCTTGAACTTTGCCTTGGAATAGTCAAGTTGCTTTGAAATATTTTTTCAGATGTTGTTCTTGCCAGTCAAAGAATTTAAAAAATGATCTTTTGCATCTGCTCTCAAATTTTCTAAAGACTTTAACAGTGACTTAGTGTGGTTTATGGCAGATGCCATATCAAGACTTTTTTCCTGAAGAAAAATTGGTAGGCGCAAAGTAAGGCTGAAGAGTTGTTCACAAACAAACAGAATAACAATGAAATCACTTTTTTCAATTGCAGCCAAAAAGTTTGAAGCTGAAGAAGAGATTTTCTATGGTTTCTCTAAGATTTCTTCTAAGGCAACTACAATTGGCTTAAATAGTTCAACGAATGTCAATACACTGCCATGCCTCTCAATGAAACAAGTCTTGCATAAACCTGTCAGTCTTTTTTCTTTGTTTCTGGCACATGAATGCTAATATTAATCTGCAAAATATTGTTAGCACTTGAACTGTTTCTGAAGAAATGTGTTATTTCTTTTATTGTTCCAAGACAATTTCTGACAGAAGAGTTTGAAAATGCATCACTCAATGCAAGGCTCAGTCAATGAAAATATCTTGGCTTTGTGGTATGTTTCTCGAATTCTTGTTTGAACTCTAGTTAGATGGCCAGCCATGGTGGCAACTCCATCGTAGCCCTGCTCTACACAGTTGTTCATCTATATACGTATATATATATATATATATATATATATAACAAAAGTGAATGTTTGTATGCGGAGGGATATGTGGCAGGGTTCCGATTGGCTCCCACTTTCACAGGCCACAGTGGCCAGCATAGGTGATGGACATTGGTCCAAACTTGGCACATGACCCCCTTTATATTCTGGTGCGATTTGGGGGTGGGCCACAGATTATGGGAGTTGTAGTACTTTAAAACACCCCCAGACCTCTGTGGTATAATTTGCATGCGGTTTCTGATTGGCCAACCTCAACATTCCATCACTCCTAAGTGGCTGAGGCTCCAGTATAATTTGCATATGGTTTCTGATTGGCCAGCCTCAACACTCCAACAACCTTGGCACACAATGCATTTCTCAAATAACCCAGGCAGTGCCGGGTTTCCAAGCTAGCTATAATAATAAAACAGGGCATTGAACCAAGCCAAAGCTGGATCTGGACCAAACTTGGCACATAGAGCCAATGTGCCTAACAGTGCATATAGGCAGGGATTGAGGAATGATTGCCCTTTTCAATCATTGTTGTTGTTTACCTGTATCCAGAAACCACTGAAGGCAGCCAACATTATATCTGGACCAAACATCGCGAAGTGTTCATACAGGACAGGTGGGGATTGGGGGTGATTGACCTTGGATCTGGGAGTTGCAGTGCGCCCTTATCCAGAGGGCATTGAACCAAGCCAATGCTGGATCTGGACTAAACTTGGCACATGGAGCCAATGTGCCCAACTGTGCATAGAGGCAGGGATTGGGGAATGATTGCCCTTTTTCAAATGGGAGTAGTTGTTCCAGAATGCAGCTAATGGGCTCGACGCACTCCACTCCCAGCCACGAGTGCACTGCCGCAAAGGCCTGCCGAGTGCACGGGCGTGAAGGCCTATTGTGGCCTCCGAATGGTCCGTGGTATGGTGGCATTCTCTTTGGCACCTGGGCTGTTGGTGCATTCTCCTTCCTCTCCCAGCACGGAAGGCTGAAACCAGGGGCACTGAAAAGGAAAGAGAGTGCTCCGAGGGCCCAGGTACGGACAAGGATGCCACCGTGCCACCTACCAGTAAGGCCCTGAGAATTTCAGGAGGGGGGGGGGCTGAAGTGCTTCAACACCCCCCCCCCCCCCCGGCTACGTGCCTGCATGGAATGGAAGGAAGTGACATTATTTATTTACCCCAGACATTTCAAAGCCAGAATAAAATGCACTTTTACTTATAATATTTTGCTATCAGGGCACTAGAGAGACAAAAATAATCACAGCACATTCCATTTACCTTCTGGTACTCATTCTACAGAGACAAAAATCATCACTTCACACTTCTTAATCTTTTCAGGAACACACAGCAAGTTTCCCAGTCCATCCTATACTTCAGCATCTGAACACAGGTACTCTGTTGTCATTTTCCATATGCTTAAGTGCATGCCTTATCTTGGCATCACCATCATTCTATTTCAGAGAAACTCCATAGATCTAGGATTTTTATGGTTTTGTAAAAAAAAGAAGATAAAAATAAAGCAAAAATTATGTCAGATTACCAGATTTATAGATACTGTTATATTATCTCAGTCTCTGACTTTGAAAATATATATTCCCTGTGTGATCTCAGAATTCTCACATGTAAATTAATCTTTAAACTACTCTCAAGAAAGTAACCTTTGGAAAACAAAGAAGCATGAGAAAATCTCGGCCCCCAAAGTAATTTGGCATAATAATATGCATTCCTGAATGCTGGAGGGATAGTGTAACTTCAAATTGCATGGTCCATTCCAGTAAAGGAATTGCTACTCCCTGCTGCTTGGTTGTAGGTAAATTGGAATATTTTGCATTCAGATTTTAATGGTATAACTTAACACAGAAAGGAAAACCTCTTTATAAATGAAAAATGGCTAGTTGCTACATGTTTTGGGCAGAATACAAGTGTAAAGGAGTTTGGAAGCTATATTGTTCACTGAGGAGATGCATCAGTATCAGTAGCTGTTGATCTACACCTGCTTTTTGCAATATGGTACCAAGGAAACGTTTTTGGATTAAGCTCTCATCTTTTCCAGCCACATGGCTGTGGTAGCTATTGATTCAGAAAATAATAATTATAAATATGTAGTATTATTAAATGAGCTATACTAATTTTTCTTTCAATCCTTCTGTTCATGCAAAAGCATAGTGGTTTGTTTGAAGGCAGTGCTGGTTGGGCGGACTCATGCTCTTTCAAGTTATTATGGTTCGACCCCTGTATCTGCACAGGACAGATTTAGTGTATATATGTGAAATCATGGACAATAGTGAACCTATTTAAATGAAGGGCATTTGGGCCAGGAATACTATTGAGTTGTGTTGGAGAACCTTGAAAATCCGTAGAGATGACATGTTTTTGCCATAAATGGATAAATGAACCCACTGACACCATTCCTGTGGATATAGGGGGTCATGTTGTATAGGAAAAAAATATTCTTCAGATTACAACAATTCCCAATACTTAAATGCAGTACTTTTCATTGCCTTTGCTCATGGTTTTCCTATTCAGTGACATTGCCAAATCTCTGTCTAGCCTGAAATTTGTTCAGCTAGACCACCCTAATTAATTTTTTTGGAGGCGGCTATATGTGTATATAAGCAGGATCTGCATTTCTTCCATGAATTCCTAGAAACTCAATTTTTTTAAAGGAGCAACTTTCTAGTTCCCATACTTTTCCATACTTGTCGGTGTGGGTTGGTGGAAGAGATGTTTTGCTGAATATATTGCAACATTCTGCCAGGAAATTTCTAGCAAAGTTTCTTTTTTCCCTAAGTATCTGCTAACTGAACCTTCTAAAATCATGTAATAAAAGCAAACTCTTTCCCAAATTTAATCAAATGGTTAAAGACATAGCTCCACTGAATAGACCCATTAAATCACTGGGATTCACCTATGTGTTAACTCCCCATTGATTAATTGATTCCATGGGTCTATTCCAGCTTGAACTATCCAATAGGCTTCAGGTCAATGTCTGCAGAACATTGTTTCAAAATAAAGCATCCAAATTAAGGAACTGGTTTGTGAAAATCTGCACTAATGCCTTTCAACCCAGTATTTGAATATTGTTATTGAAAAATAGAATTGAGTCTTTGAAAGCACCACCTACCTGACACCAGTACCTAGTGATAATTTCTTATCCCAAGTACATAGGACTGGCCATAACTTGGAATCTTCTTTGTGAGAGATGTGTCTGCTTGGCCTCTTCCAGTTAAGGATAATTAATAGACGTTGGCTGCTCACCAAACATTTGGATGAATAAAACGCGCAGCTGGAACTCCAGAGATGAGTAATACTAGATTTGAAAGTTCTTCCGAGAGGCGAGACCTCCTTTGCTTTAACACTCTTTCAGCTCTTTATCACTTCTTGATGTACAACTGGTCTTCCAAGACAAGGATACTGAAAGAAGGTGCCAAATTAATCACTGGCTTGGCCCCAACAGGGTTGAATGGCTTAGCTCACTGGCTCCGAACCCTCTCAAGTTGTGGGAGTGGGCAAACACCTTGGCATGGTCTCTGCCGAACCATTACTGAGAGAAGGGCTGGGGTGGATGCAGCTGTGTTTGGGCCTGCTGCTCTGTCTCAACAGACACATCTCACAGCCTCGGGCTACCGCCTCCTTTGCTTGCCTGCTCACTTTTAGTTTCTGTCTCATATTCCCTTTTGGATCAAGACAGTGTTATTCCTGCTTTTCCTCCTGGCTCCTGTCCCTATTAACTCATGTCATTGATGACAAGAAGACAGTGACTGCACACCCAGCAGCCGTGTATGTTGCCGCTGCTAAATAACAAGCCAGATGGCCACTCCTTCACTGAGGCAGCATCAGAGAGTGGGGAAATGGCACTGTGGTCCCTCAAAGCACTACCCGGTGCAGGATAGACTCAATGATAGTAATGGCAGAATAAAAATGATCAGATCAGTTTTAATGGTTTATTTATTTATTTATTTATTTCAGGATTTTACCCCGCTCTTCTCAACCCCTGAGGGGGGACTCAGAGCAGCTTACAGTAAGGCACAATTCGATGCCCACACAGTAACAATATAAAACCCCAGAACCCTTCAACAATTAAAATACATTAAAATACATTAAAATACAATTACATTAGCATCATACGCCTTCATTCCAAATTAAAACAATGTTCTGTCCATAAAAGCATTGGCCCTATTCATCCACTTTCCATTAAAATCCCATCTAAAATGCTGCCTTGTGCTGGTGTACAAACGCCTGGTCCCACAGCCAGGATTTTACTTTTTTCCTGAATGCCAGGAGGGATGAGGTGGATCGTACATCGATAGGGAGCGCATTCCACAGGCGGGGAGCCACCACCGAGAAGGCCCTCTCCCTCGCCCCCACCAGCCGCATTTGAGAAGTAGGCGGGAGCAAGAGCAGGGCCTCCCCGAATGATCTTAGATTAGCGGTGGGACGTAGCGGCTGATGCATTCGGACAAGTAAGCTGGGCCAGAACCGTATAGAGCTTTAAAGGTCAAAACCAGCACTTTGAATTGAGCTCGGTTCTTTATCTTCATTTATCTTTATTTATTATTTATCTTCATCAATACTTTTCTTGGCATTGCATGAAACTAGTGTATTTGAGCTCCCTTTATTGTAACATCTATAATTGAAAACACATTGATGTACCAGGGTTGTTTTCTGAACTACACAATTATTACACTTTAACGGCCATGGTTCTGTCCTATAGAATCCTGATCAGAAATAAATATTTTGATTCTGCAACCAGGGAGCTTGGGTGCCTCATCAAAATACCACATTCCAGATTTGTTAGCTGTTGCCATTGCAGTTATAATTGAATCATAGTACTATGACTGTGTAGTGGAAGGAGGCCCAAATTTGCCACATGCAGTACTATCTTAATTTACCATCACAAAAGTCATTAATGCTGTCTGTCTGTTTCCTTACAAAAACAACAAAGAGCAAACACTGGTTATCCATGTAGTTTGGGATGGGCAAATATAAGGGGGGGTGCTGGGGATATCTATTGGCCATTCTATGGGGCGTGGAAAACCATTCTTCCTTCTAGGAGCTGTGAGGACACTTTTGTCATATTTTGGACTCTCCTGGACTGTTTTAAGACCGGGAGAAATGTTATAAAAATCAACCAAACAACATTTTCACCTATTTACACCAAGAATTTCAGTAGGTACACCTATTCCCAACATGGAGAAACTCATGTTCTATCACCCTGGTTATAGCTATTAAGGAAGTGGAACCATTGGGTTGGGAAGTAGAAATCCAGTGCACCACTAATGCACACATTTTCAAACCCCACAATTTAAATAAGTGGTTCTCAACCTTTTTTGGCCAGGGCCCACTTGACCAGGGCCCACTTTGACTAGTGATCACCATCCAACATTAGTACCCAAAGGGTTACAAATCAGTTTTTGATCAACTTTGGATTTGGTTTGGTTATTTGGGTTGCTGATTCAGGAAATTGCATTGGATAGACCACATCAGCTTTAGTTTTTGATACAGAACATATGCCATCCAGTCGTCATCCGCCTGCCCACATAAAACCATATTTAATAATCTGGAGCTGATATGGTCTATCCAATGCAATTTTATGAATCAGCACCCCAAATAACCCCAGGAACAGGCCTAAAAACAAAGACACAAAGAAAAATGGTTTTGGGGGTTGGGCTGTGTTATTATCTGTAGTAGTGGTGGTGAGGCCGTGGACCATAGTTGAGTTCTTGCGGACCACAGGTCGAAAACCACTTATTTAAATGCTATGCATGCCTCTGCCTGGATAGAATGCCTGTAATTTTGCCTACAGTTAGGGCTTCCCAAATTATCATAGATTCTTTCCATTCTGTGAGAAACTCTGCAAATTTGGGGAATCTTTTTTTTAATGCATAAAAGTTTTCCTGATTGTTAGACACAGAAAGAGTAGCCAGAGTTCCAGGAATAAATAGTAAAGTGGTCTATTTGGGCCTGAGTTGTTCAGGTTGTTCAGGACTGATGCATGTGTGTAGTATACCAGTGTAGTTTAAAAGATAAAATAATAGAAACAGTAGTGATGGCTCCCACATCAGGTGGAGCAGTGCATCTGTTCTGTACTACTCTAATTCAAGGCTCTGAATATGTTTGGGATGTAGGATTCAGAACCTTGGATATTTCCTTTAAAGTTTAGAGTAAAAATTGCAGCAAATTGACCAATACTCAGATGTAGAAACTGCTCCTTGCTGTTAGGTGAAAGAAAAGAGAAGCTTGCTTCTTCATCTGTTCTGAACTGTGTCCAGCGATACGATTTTCTCCTCTCCATCCCCTGAATTTAAAGATACTTGACACTAGTTGTTTCCTTCTTCTGGCACCAGTTACCATTCTTAGCTGTAGGTAGCTTCCCTAGAGATGTGAATGCATAATCCTACACAATCACTTTAATCAGAGTGTCTAATGTTCATAGCAGATTCCAACATGTGTCTAGTGAGGCCTGGAAAAAAGTTCATTTCTCATTTTATTGCAAGCTTACATATCTCTGTACTAGTAAAGCATTATGTGAACCTGTACCCATGTATCCTTTCAGATTTCCACCATTTTTTCCAGTCAAATTTGTGTACAAAAGATCTATATTATGTGGAAGCCCATGCAAAAAGGCATAAGTATAGTGGCAGTTATGCTTCAAAATTAATTCTGCTAGGAAATTTGTTTGAATTTTTTCACTTTAATGTAATTTTGCATGCAAAAATTCAAACATTAGGAGAAAAGTTGTAGAACAAAAAATATTGAAGTTGAGTATATATTGAATTTAAAATGGGAATAATTGTGAACGTTTGGGATGAATTCAATTTAAGACTGGAGAAATGGGAAACAGATAGAAATTGAAACCAACAGATTTATCAATCTGTGGCATCAAATATTTGGAAATAATATGGGCCTCGTCACATGCAAGTGCCCCCCCCCGCCCCCATTTCTACATACTTCTAAAATAATTCATAAATAAGCAACATGGATCACATCATATTACGCAAGGGTACTTCTGCCTTTTCCTCATGCTGCTTTGTCTGTGAACTGTCTCTGAAGTGTAGGGAAATGGGGGAAACTGAAGCCAGTTAGAAAGCGTCTTCTGAGTTCCCAATGCACATGGAAACAGGTGAAGGGGGACAGACACACACGTGGAATGGGATCGGTCAAATTTGCCTGTGTTAAATCTCCTTCTGTCTCCTTGAGAGTAAGGACATTGGGATGAAAGAAGAGGAGCACAAAGAAGTGGTGACTGTTTTAGGAACTATGCTTTCTGCCCCTTCTACAGATGGTTGAGCTAGAGGTGGGAGGAGGCAATCCTGTGTGATGTGGGTAAGTAAATGCTCCATCTTCTTTGAAGACAGAATCCCATGCAAATAAGACAATTCTACGCACAAAGAGGATGATTTCTCCTGCTTCCTCCCATTTTCCCACATCCCCCCCCCCCTCTTTCTGTCTAATGAAGTCCCATATCTTGTGCATGAAACAAACTATTTGGAGATACAGAATTTTGCCAGAATCTTACTGGTGTCTGACACATAGAAGTGACTGGACTTTTCATCCAATGCAAGATCACTATGTTCAGTTCAAGGATGCAGAAACAGAGTAAGCAGTGTCACTGCACATACATGTGTGCTGTGCATGGATGCATATGTGCATTTAGTTATACTTTTGGTGCCTTGATTTGGTTGCCATTCAATATCAGGTTTGTGTAGCGCAATTCATGAATAATTCTGCATTTAAAGCTTTATGCTACATGTATGATCTCAACCCATGTCTCTTTTTTCTTAGAGAGAATGCTGGCATATTGGAGGACCTATGTTACCCATGTTAAAGGCAATACAGGTTGAATGCCCCTTACCTTACTCCAAATATTTGGGACCAGAAGTGTTTTGTATTTTGGATTTTTCAGATTTTGGAATGCATTTATTTGCATATATGTACATAATGAGATATTCGTGTTTCATATACACCTTGTACACATTACCTGAATGCAACTTTATACAATATTTTAATAATTTTGTGCATGAAACAAAATTGGTGTACAGTCACCCATGTGGATAGCTTTGGATTATTTCAGATTTTGGAATTCCAAATAAGGCATACTCAAATAATACTTACCTAGATGGACTAAAGATGTGAAGATCCCACAAAACTCAAAAATAAAATTAAAGAAAAATTGATCTATTTTTCCCCAAGGGATTTTTTTGTCCTGTTCTGATAGATGAAAACCAATAAGAAAAAATTATTTTAGAATGATGAACAATGTTAAAGACTAAGCATTATATCTGATTGTGTACTCAGTTACAATAAGTGGGATTGTGAGGGAACCAAATGTTCAGATTGGAGAAGGTGGGATGCTGTTTTTCCAGAAGCTTCTTGTACTGCCTTGTATCTTGAAAAACTCAGGAGTAACACTTCCATAAGAAAGTCTCAGAGACCTCATTTCAGAATAGAGGACATTATTATGGATTCAGTCCAAAAAGGCACTCTGGGATTGTGTCATGTGCACAGCTTCTTCAATTGGGTGGCACTGGCAGGGCCTTGCAAAACACAGAACTCGATGCTATATGCGTGAAACTGTTCCAGCAGCAGCATGTGGGAATAAATCTTAATCTAAGCTTGGAAATATACCAACTCAAGAAATAAACTGATATGTTGAAGGGTGAAGAAGCTTATCTCAATCTTGGCAAAGCTTCAGTTTTTATGTGAAGATTTTAAAAATGAAGGATCCCACAAAGCAGAAACTATTGATAGTGATATCTCAGGAAATGAGACCAAGCAAAACTAGCAATCTGTGAGTCTCAAGTTCCCTTTCTCTCTCTCTTTTCCTCCCCTGAAAATTTGTGAATTTCTCTTTCTGCTTGAGACTATAGAGGAAACTATATTAAGAATACATAATAAAATTATGATGTGTTTGCATTAATGTGTTTGGCTTTTCTTTTTGCAGTTTTACCAATTTGCCTTCTTCTCAGAGTAAATTGAAGAAATACATTAGTAATTATTGTTCAAATGTAAGTATAATATATACATACTCACATATACATATGAAATACAACAACCTTGAAATATTCATAATGCATTAGCCCTATCCGGGGGTTAAATAAACATTTGAAGAAGGCTTTCATTGTTGCGTTGCTCAAATAAAATGTGATGAGTGTTAGTATATGGTTTTTATATGGAGTGAAATATTGCTAGTAGCTTAAACTGTGTGATGGAGTAATGCAAGAGTTAATTCATAGAGCTGTGATGTATTGCCAGAGTGTAACTTTGGAAAGTTCCTGTGTAAGGAGGAAATGAAGAACTGATAAGATTTGAATGTGTTTCTTGCGGCATGTGCAGACGTGAATGAATGTAAGTTATTGTGCCCTTCTGTAAATACTGTATATTGGGAGTTAAGTGCTGCTTCGGTGTTGAAGCAGAATTCAAGGAGTCTGCTACCTATGTTATTACCTTTGTGCCTTCAAGCAGACGCTTGAGAGGTCAAGGAGGATTGAGATAAGAGAGGCAATTTATCCCCCCCCCCCCCCAAATCAACAATAAATCAACAAGGGAGATCCATTGAGGCTCTCTACATCAACCAAAATCTGGAAAACAAGGGTTAAGGATTGTGGGAAGGTGTTCCACCAGTACCATAGATTCTCTTGGACCAGTATAACAGCTACAATCCACCTCTGCAGAAAATGGTCTGTTCTCATGGAACCTCTGGGATTCCAGGAGGCCTTGGAAGGTACTATTGTCTGGCATCACCGATGATCGTGTTGAATCCCTGGTCAATAAATGAAATTAGACTCTAACCAGGGCTATTGGTGCCTTTCATAAGTGTTTATTTATTTATTTACTGCATTTATATAATGCTTTTCTCACTCCTGTGGGGGACTCAAAGCAGTTTACAACAAATAATGGCAAAATTCAGTGCCTCACATACATAAAAACCAAATCATAACTCTAAACAAAACGTATAACAATGCATAAATTCAATAAGATAATTAACCCTAATATAAAACAACATTTAGACATGAAAACATAAAAATAAAAACCACCTAATAAAAACATTAAAATCACATGATATAAAACTCATAAACTGGGCCATTTCAAATGTCGATGGCACATATTCCATATTAACCATGTCTTTGTTCTCTTTCTAAAGGCCAGGAGGGAGGGTGCTGCTCTAATCTAACTGGGGGGAAAGAAGTCCCGATTCAAGGAGCCACCACTGAGGAGGCTCTATCTCTGGTCCCCACCAACCACACTTGTGAAGCAGGGCCTCTCCAGAAGATCTTAACCTCTGACCTGGTTCATAGAGGGAGATAAGTTCGGATAGGTAAGCTAGCGCGGAACTGTTTAGGGCTTTATAGGCTAAAGCCAGCACTTTAAATTGTGCTCGGTAGCAGAGTGGCAGCCAATGAAGGTAACGTAGCAGGGGGATTGTGTATTCCCATTTGAGCACATTGATTTAATGAAATAAGATGTGTGAAGGACAGAAGAACGTAACACCAGCCATCTTGCATTTCAAAAGTATATAAAGGACTTTTTTCACAAGCCTGATAAGAGAGAAAGATTAGCTCTCCTTGATTGTCATTGCCCCAAAACCAGAGGTTTTTTTTACTCTATTTAAACTGCCATCTACAACTGTGTTGTTAACATTGATAGTGATGCATATGGAGAGGTTGGGTTTTATGCTTCCATGCAATTCTTTCTCCTATTGTTTGCCAAAGAGATAGATACACATGAGTAGTACATAGAGAGTCATATCTCTCAACATCAGGAAAATTAGAGCAACCAGGCTTTGAAATAAAGGAAAGGTGATCTCTTTGACAGGTGCCCTCCATCAACAGTTTTCTGCATTCCCAAGATATCCATACATGGCAGAACTTTTATTTCCACTCTCCAAATGCTTTGTAAAATACTTACAAAATAGGAAACAGTGACTGACCATCTTGGAGTCTATTTTGTTATGTAGTCATCTCATTTGCACTACTAATGGAAGGGGAGGGGAGCATATTCCTAATAGGAATAATATATACACTTTTTAAAAAGCCATACATGTTTTTCCCTAGAGATGTGTATGTTTGGAGTGGCTGCATCCTGCATTGATCCAGACTGGGCAATTATAAAGTCCCTTCTTATAATTTACATCTGACAGAGAATTTTGGCACTGATGCTGTGAGACATTACTCAAATTTTTGTGTAACGTCTGCTGCATAAATATTACTGGTTGGTTGTAAAGTTTTCCAGTTTTTGTTGCTGAAAGCAGGCATCAATGCACCTTCTAATTCAATAATTGCCACATGACACCTGGGGACAAACCAATATCTAGTTGGCTTTGTAGTGTCTTAGACTTTGGCCCAGCTCTTTGGTATGGAGTACCTGCTACATCATATGCCAATATCAATTTAGCACTTTAAAACCCTCTTTAGACTTTTAACAAAGATTCAGTTTTAGAAGAGTTGCTGACCAAACCCCATATGTTCCTGCTACTGTCTTTACAGTATGTCCCACATCCACAATGGAGACTGGTTGAATCCTTGCTCACTGTCCCATTACTCAATACTTCAGGAATGCCTTGGAAGGGGTGAAAGGATACCTTTGTGGGGGTGGTGTGGCAACCACATAAGTGAATTATGATGTCATGTGCTGGATTAATAACATCAGAATTACTGAGCAATGTGTCAATTGTGAGTTATCCCTGCTTGAATTTCAAGCAATGGACTGCATTTGGAGTGTTGTGGCTGTGAGGACTATCACGATGGGTGCCTTCACTTTACCACTATGCCACTGGTGGATATAGAACTACAGACCCCCCCCCCCAATTATCTTTTAATGCAAGAACCGGTTTTCACGCATAGGTTTGTTCATACACATTTTTTTTATTTTATACTTCAACCTTCTTCATTTTCAGCAGCACAAAACAATACAACAGTAGACCAGCGTATGATCATGTCATTTGACACCTGATATCAGGGGACCCTCGGTTAATTCTCAAAATTACTGACACAATGTTTTTCTCCTACTTCTTTTGCTGTTGCTGTCTGTTCAGCTGCCCACACTAGGCATGTGAAAACTCTCAAGGGCAAGGTGAAGGAGCAGCTTTGAAGTAGTGATCGACACTGGGCCCAGAAAGAAGGGCGGAAATTGGGAAAGAAAGAAGCCTGGAGATACAGTCTTGTCCAAACACTCCCATCTTTGGCCAAATCTCCTCTCAGTATTTGTTTTTATGTGTCGGTTATGCAGCCCTCACTGCAAAACTGGCGAGGTTCAGCTGTGCACCCTTATTTCAAAACAAGGAAATAGGGAATCAGTTTTGTTTATATTGTCATATTTCTGTTGCAATTTTAAAGCACTATTAATATGATTCAATAGGCTCTGCCTGAGAGAATCAGAAATCTAGTGGCATAAATATCCTAATTCTCAAAACATGATGACCAGAAAGCCATTTTTCTAGCAACAAGAGCCATGAGAAAATTCTTAGTGTGGATTCACAGAGCTGTTTCCCCCCTCTCCACTCCAAGACAATTTCTTTTGCATTCTATATGTATCTCATGTAATCTTGTTTTATAAGTGTCTCCAATAGTTGTCCGCACTCAGCTCCCACAGTCTTGACTCTTACCCTGACTGAAATCTAGATAAGATTAAAGGAAAGCTGAAGCAGAATGTTATTACGTGAAGGGGTTCAGTTCTTGTCCTTGGCTTGATGTTCTCCTAGATTAACCAAGTCATAGCACCATAAGTCATAGCACCATCCTCATCAACCATTACATTGAGTAGGAAAACATTGTAAAATGCGTTCACCAAATGCAGACCTAGCTTCCTGTGAACTGATTTGGCCTGAAAAATTCATTATACACCCCATTGGGCTTCCTTTTATGATTATTCAAATGAAGCAATTAATACAGGATGCAACAGATGTCTCAGTAATGGACAGAGGTAATCTTGTACTAGCATACAAAGAAAATAAAGTTGAATTACCCCAACTTTTAAGATAAAATATTATCTAGACTAGGTGTCCCCAAACTAAGGCCTGAGGGTTGGATGTGGCTCTCCAAGGTCATTTACTTGCCCTCCATCCAAAATTGTATAATTAGGGTCGCCCTAAGTCTGAAATGACTTGAAGGGACACACCAACAATCCTAATTAACTTGACTACCTCATCAACCAAAAACAGGTCCACTCTTTCCATTGAAGTTTGTGTTGGTTAAAATTGTTCGTCATTTTAAATAATGTGTTTTTCTTTCATTTGCTGTTTTGCACTACAAATAAGATATGTGCAATATGCATAAGAATTCATTTTTTCAAACTTTTGTTCCCCCATCCCCCTACCCAGAAGTCTGAGGGCGCATGAACTGGCCCTTTGCTTAAAATGTTTGAGGACCCCCGATGGTGTAGTTCAGCCTTTGATTGTGCCTGCACCTGATCTCTCTGGAGATTCTGGGCCTGTTAGTCAGCTTGATAACACTCGGGATTCTGGTTCTGCAAGACAGCAAGAGCAGCAGGAGAGCCAGCAAGAGATTTTAATCCCTGAAAATGAGTGGTCTCCAGAAAGGCAATTCACTAGGGAACCAAGGTCAGAAACAGAACTGAGCTCAGGCAATGAAAATGAAAATCCAGGTGGACCGACTAATGAACAGTTAGATAGGAGATTTGCATTCTGCCAGCACATAGTTTCTCTGGAGAGTGTACAAAGGCCAAGATACCAATTAGCCAAGAAGTCCTTATCCATTTCCCAGGGGAGAAGGCATGATTTTCTGTCTATATTAGCTAGACCAGCAGACTGTTTTGCCAGTCGAGGCAACGTTGGTGTTTGAGCATAGAACTTCTGTCAAGTCAAGCAATTTCTGGTTCCATGTTCCATGTTTACAGGTTTTGAGGACTGTTCCTAAATCCAATCTTTTGGATTTATTGTGCTTTTGTAGTCCTGATTTTTAATGTTACTCATGTACTTTGATTTTTGTGGATTTATCCTGATATTTGGACTTTGTTTTTTTATACTATTTTGCTGAATAGCGTTTCATATATTATTAAATAAAATGCTTTGTTATTTTACCTTGGAGTGGAGTGTGTGTTAAGTACAGAGATGATTCCCAGCCTTGGAGTGCAACACCTGATCTAGACCATGCTAGGCTTCAAAAGTTATCAACTAATTTGCACTAGCATGGTATAATCCAACTATTGCTTAAGAACTGCCCTATCAAGATCTTATTGATTCAGTAGGCCTGCTCTAGGTGGGACCAGCAAATGTGGAATGGATCTACTGACTATAAACAGACAGTGGAGTAACTAAGGCCCTCTCCTGAGTACACTATGCATTATGGTGCAATCCGCATAATGTGGGTCACATGAGTAGCTATTTTACTCCATGGAATCATCATGATAGGGAGGCTGTCATTTTCAGAAAAAGATCCATGCAGTTGATTCCACTCATGTAGTACCCTTCAAGACAAGCCCTATATCTCAGGATCTGATCCCTGGTTTTCTGTTTATCCCAGATTATCTGGCAGTGCGGACTCGTATAATCCAGTTTAAAGCAGAAAACCTGAGATCAGATCCTGTGATATAGGGTCTGTCTGGAAGGGCCCTTAGTCCGCTTCCAGGTGGTACTTAAATGTGCACTGGGAAACCCACTTCGATGCGCATTTAAGTCCACACACCACCCCCTAAATTGTGCGTTTTGGGGAGGATGCCAAGACCCCCCCCTTAAAGACCTTAAAATAGAAAACAATTTACCCAGCTGCCATTATGCCTTTCGGCATGGTTTTTAGAATGTACCAATGTAGCACTAAGAGACAAGGGTGCGTGTTCCCATTCCCAGTCTCTTAGCGCTACATTAATATTGTGGTGTTTCAGCCTGGTGTTCATGTGCACGATGGGGATGATGGGATTGCCATTGAGAATGCTGATGTGCAAAGTGAAGCTCCAGATGAGGCCCCCGCTCCTGAGAACAGTTTGATTCCCAGGGTTCTTTTAGATGAAAATTCCTTCATTAAGGAAACAGAAGGGCTTGTTGGAGATAGTGATGCAGCTGAAAATGTTAATGACCAAAGGGAAGCGAGGGAGGTAGAAATGCCTTTTAATCACAAGGCAAATATCCTTGAAAGACGGCAAGGTTCCCAGGGTGTCCGCCATAGCTGTAGACTTCAGCAAAAAGATACAAAGTGAAACTAATTTCTCCTTACTTAAGATTGTAAGGAGGGCTCATGTCTCAGTTTCCAGGCTTCGTTTAGAAAAGACATCACGATCAAGCTTCCCTCGTTTCTAGTCTATGGATCATGTTTTTGCCTTGGCCTTGTTTTCATGGATTGATTCTATAGTTTCATTGGACTGTCTTAGAATCTAGTATCAAGCTTTTGGACTTTACCTTTTGGATTTTGGGTTTTTGAACTGTGTGCTTACCTTGGATATATCTATTGTTTTAACCTTCTTTTATATTTTGTTGGAAACTATAGTTTGCTTCAATAAAAGACTATTTTTCAAAGACTGTCTGATGTGTGTGTGAACTAGAGGGATACTTTCTGTCTGAAGTGCAACAAGTACATCCAAAAATCATGCTGAAAGGCATAATGACGGGTACTTTTTTAATTTTAAAGGTTTTAGGGGGGATTTGGTGAGAGGTAGGTTCCTTCTTTCCTTCTCTGGGATCACAGGATCCGAAAAAGCAAATTGGGCTGTGCGGACTAACCCTTCAGTAGTTCCAGAATGACTGAGGGGTCTGTCCGCACAAGGGCCATAGTCCATTAGACACAAGTTTCTCAGGAAGACTCGGGTCTAATTGAGTATCAAATGAATTCTGGACAAAGCAGAATTTTCTTGCTTTCTCTCGAATTTACTCGGTTTTACCAGAAACGTCTAGTAAAACTGCTTTATGGGCTCTGTCTGGAATTGTCCCATTTACTCTCGTGTTCTTGCAGCATAGGGTACCCTTTTGCTGGAGAAATGTTCTAATTTAAGGCATGTGTTAGAAAGGAACTAAGATAGCTGTGTCTATAATATGTATCAGGCAGACATTTAACATTCCAGGTTCTCTAGATCAGGGCAGTCCAACTGGCGGCCTGGGGGGGCCGTATACGGCCCCCAGCCCCCTCTCTACGGCCCCCTAAGCTTTTTAATAAAAAAATTGAAAAATAAAATAAATAATAAAAATTTAAACAAAACCCACTTCCGGATTCGGAGCAAGTATCGCAAGAATACGCAATCCACATGGGATTTCGCTGTCAACGCGAGATCACGCCGGCGTTGACAGCGAAATCCCGTGTGGATTGTGTATTCTCACGATACTCTTCGGCTACTCTACTACTGGATCACTGAGGCCCACAGATGCGATTAGGGCCTTCTTCGACTCAGTTGGTCGTCGTTTCTCTCGTCGTCAGGGTACTCCTGGATCCTGCGTGTTTGGAAAAAGTAGGCCAAAGCAGGGGGCTCCTCAGGGGGCTCCTCATTCCCTCCCCCCATCTCCCCTCATGTATTAAATATAAAATTAAATATATTTAAAGATGAAATAAGGGGAGATGGGATACATTAAGGGGGGAGGGGAGGATGGAATTAAATATATTTAATATTAAATTAAAATAAGGGGAGAGGGGAGGATGGAATTAAATATATTTAATATTAAATTAAAATAAGGGGAGAGGGGAGGATGGAATTAAATATATTTAATATTAAATTAAAATAAGGGGAGAGGAGGATGGAATTAAATATATTTAATATTAAATTAAAATAAGGGGAGAGGGGAGGATGGAATTAAATATATTTAATATTAAATTAAAATAAAGGAGAGGGGAGGATGGAATTAAATATATTTAATATTAAATTAAAATAATTTAATATCTTATCCCTGCATTTTATCTCAGTAAAAGATTATATTTGACTGTATGCATGCCCCCTTTGAATGCCCACCCTTCATTTTATCTCAGTAAAAGATTATATTTGACCGTATGGATGCCCCTTTTGAATTCCCACCCTGCATTTAATGTTAGTAAAAGATTATATTTGACTGTATGGATGCCCCTTTTGAATGCCCACCCTGCATTTTATCTCAGTAAAAGATTATATTTGACTGTATGCATGCAGGGGCGGGGGTGGGGGTGGAGCCGGGGAGAGGGCGGAGCTAGGGCAGGGGCAGAGCCAGGGAGGGGGTGGAGTCAGGGGCGGGGGCAGACCCTACGGCCCCCCCAGGTCATCAGTGACCGGAATTCAGGCCCCTGGGCCGGTGGAAGTTGGACAGCCCTGCTCTAGATGAACTTGGATTTCCAATTGTACATGGCAAAGGTAGTGCAGATCTGGTGCATGTCATTTGAAGGCACTGCTGCTTCCTCCTTGCAGCCTGAACAGCTCAAAATGGTTCCCGTTGATCCTTCCTCTGACTTGCCAATCAGAGTGCATATGCCAGCCAAAATATGGGTAGATCCCAAAAGGGAGAATGGACCACCAAATACAAATGAAGTTCCTTCCAGCTGCAACAGCTTTCATTTTGATTTGGAATTTTCCAATGCAATTAATATGTGCATTAATCACATAAATTTGTGCCAGCAGAACTGGTTGACTGACAGGTTGGCAATTTGAAATCGGGGAGCAGGGCAAGCTCCTGTCTGTCAAGTTCTAGCTTCTCATGTGGGGACATGAGAGGGGCCTCCCACAGGATGGTAAAATATCAATCAACCTGGGCAACATTCTTGCAGATGGCCAATTATCTCACACCAGAAGCAACTTGCAGTTTCTCAAGTCTCTTCTGACATGAGAAAAACACAAACCCATGGGTGTTTTTTTAAAAGTCAGGTTTACATCATGGTGCAAGCAAAATATCAGTGAAGGCTCTCTTTTTTCTTGTTGGAATTCTTAGTTTAAACACACTTTTCTAATGACGTTTTAGGAGAAAAGTTAGAAATCATACACTGATATTCCTAACCCCAAGAAGTCATCAGATTAAAACAGCAAAAGCATAATGGAATGACGGAAAATGGAGTTTTTAGAGCTGCACTGACTGGTAGTTATGGTTCACTGCACAAATATTTATAGAGGAAGCAAATGTTTCCTTTTATCTTAACCATCAGGCATCTTATATAAATACTGAAGGAATGAATGCTGGTGTCATCTAGGATTCGCATGCGGAGAACAGCCAAAGAAAAGAATGGAATCCCTTGCAAAAGTACATACTTATGAACTTATTTTTAGTCACAAAATCTCAGGGTGTTGCAAGTGTTTTCTAGGATATGCCTTTATGCCAGTGTTTTGGGCCTCACTTCAGCTCTTCAGAAGTACAAATGCATTGTTAAACATATCCAGCATTTCACTATAGCTTTGCTATGGAATAGACAGTCAATACTGATGGATAAACAGTAGCCCACTCACGCTACACAGTAAGACAAGTATTACCCCACTAACTGCCACGGTTCCATCCTATGAAATCCTTGGGTTTGGTGTGGCACAAGAGTGCTTCAGCTGAGAATCCCGCATATGCTACAAATCCCAGAACTCGTGCTATTATTCCACTTTAACTGCCATGGTAAAATCCCATAGCAGTTAAAGTGAAATAATAGCACTAGGGTTCTGTAGAGTGACTGGGACCCAGTTTTACAGCTATTGCTTTTGCCGAGGAACCTCTAGCAAGCTAGTTTTGATTCTTTAGAAGACTGTTGAAATCAATGATACAGCATGCAGATTTTGGTTTGGGATTTACTATTTTGGACGACAACTTCCACAATCCTCCATCCAGCATGGCTGTTTGATGAATGTGGTAGAATTATAACATTAAATCGGATTTGATGGTTTACAAGTAACATTTGAAAAAATAATAACCGCACGGTGCTTAATAGATGACATGCAAGGGGAACTGGAATCTGGCAGCATGTTAATTAGCATTTCAACTATTATGAGATTTCATCTTGGAAGCCTGCCAAAATCCACACCATCAAGGCCTGCCAGCATGTCTTAAAATTACATTTACACTGTTTAAAGTTTTTCAAACAACTCGGCTTCAACAATATGACTTGAAATTTTACTTCAGAATGTTTCTTTAAAAAAAAAACCCTTCCAGATGCTTGTGAATATTTGTTGCGGTTCTACATGAGGTCATGACAGAATTCTGATGCCTTTACTATCACTGACCTGCTATTATACAAAGTGAGGCAGCCCCTGGCTCCCGTGTGTGTCAAGATAGGGCAGAAAATGGTTCATTATTTCATTTGTTTTTCTTGTATTTCCTTGTACCTGTTTCTGCCTCATAATAACCATAATAACATGGCTAGCTTTAGGTCCTGTGTATTTCAACTTTCCACTCTGTCATTGGTCTCAAGCAGCAATACTTCTTGGGCCAGCTGCAGTTGCCGTACTCTGTTAAAAGGTAGGATCAGGCCTGTTAGATTGGTGGTTCTCAACCTTCCTAATGCAGCAACACCTTAATACAGTTCCTCATGTTGTGGTGACTCCCAGCCATAAATTTGTTTTCATTGCTACTTCATAACTGTAATGTTGCTACTGTAATGAATTGTAATGTAAATATCTGAAATGCAGGATGTAGTTTCATTCATTGGACCTAATTTGGCACAAATACCCGATACGCCCAAATTTGAATATTGGTGGGGTTGGGGGGGGGGTTAAGTTTGGCATTTGGGAGTTGTAGTTGATGGGATTTATAGTTCACCTACAATCGAAGAGCATTCTGCACTCCAACAACGATGGCATTGAACTAAACTTGGCACACAGAACTCCTATGACCAACAGAAAATACTGGAAGGCGTTGGTGGTTATTGACCTTGAGTTTTGGAGTTGTAGTTCACTTACATCCAGAGAGCACTGTGGACTCAAACAATCATGGATCTGGACAAAACTTGGAATGAATACACAATATGCCCAAATGTGAACACTGGTGAAGTTTGGGGAAAATAAACTTTGACATTTGGGAGTTGTAGTTGCTGGGATACAGCATTCACCTACAATCAAAGAGCATTCTGAACCTCACCAACGATAGAATTGGGTCAAGCTTCCCACACAGAATCCCCATGACCAACAGAAAATACTGTGTTTTCTGATGGTCTTTGGCAACCCCTCTGACATCCCCTCACAACCCCCCCCCCCGGGTTCCCAACCCCCAGGTTGAGAAATACAGTGTTAGATACTTTTGCTACCAGCCTTGGTTGTATAGTCCCTTTCACCATCACCTTCACCACCAGTGAATGCTTCTTTTCCCACTTAACAAGAATGTGCATTTTTCTAGCAGTTCATCCATAGTGATTAGATTACTGGTGCAACTTTTGGAAGCCGTCTACCTGGAATGCTTGCCATACTTTAGTCTTCAAAGCAGTGGCTCATCTAGTTCTTTGTCTTACATTGATCTAGATAGTGTAAGTTATAGATAAGGAGAGGAAATCCCTCAGGTTGATACAGGTTTAGTTCCCCTTACTCAAAATGCTTGGGACCAGACATGTACTGGATTTTGGATTCTTTCAGATTGTGGAATATCTGTAATTGCATACATATACAGACCAAGCTTATATACAACATTAATTTATACCTCATATACATGTTACATGCATAGCCTGAAGGTAATGTTATACAATCATTGTTATTAATTTGGGGAAGAATCAAAATGTGTGTGCAGAAAACAAAGATGCCACTACCTCAGCCACTCATGCAGACAATGTTGGATTTTGGAGTACATTACTATAGATAAGGGATGCTCAGCTTGTATAGGAGAAACAATTGGACTGTAATAGTCACTAGACATTCTATAGAATAGTATGTTAATCTTGGAATGTAGTGCAGTTATATAACAAAAAATAATGTCAAAGGTATTTGCTATTTTATGAGTGTTTTTGTAAAAATAAAATAACAACTGTTTGTATTTCATTCATAAAACATACCTAGTTTAATTCAAGAAAAATGAAGCATTGATTTAGCTAAATTGCCATTAAGTTTTTATCAGGATGACACAATTTTGGAACTCAACAGAAGTAGTGGTGATGTGACCAGCTATCAATATATTGATACAAATTATTCCTTTTCCTCTTCTTTAACATTATCGGCATCTAAAAATTCTGCCGAAAGCTAGGTTGCCCCAAGATGTCCTTGATAATTACAAACAGGGCTGTTTCCATCTGATATTAACTTGGGGGTGCATCTACACTGTAGAATTAATGCAGTTTGAAACCACTTTGACTGCCATACCTCAATGCTACAGAATCATGGGAGTTGTAGTTTTACAAGATCTTTAACATTTTTTGCCAAAAATTGCTGGTACTTCATCAACTACAAATCCTAGGATGCCATGCATTGAGTCATAGCAGTCAAAGTGTTGTCAAACTGCACTTATTCTATTGTGTAGATCAGTGGTTCCCAACCTGTGGTCCATGGACTAACAGTGGTCCGCAAGAACTAAAATATGGTCCGCGACCTCACCATTACTCCACCGTTGCTTTGAAACCACATGGCAATGAGAGTGACTGGTCTCGCAAAACCCTCTTATAGTGCCGAGGCAACAGGGATGTCAGGAGGGGAGAGGCTGACTACCCACAAAAGGTTACTACTACTACATCAGATCTAGATTATTAAATACGGTTCTCTGTGGGTGAGCAGATGGTGACTACTGGATGGCATATGTCCTATGTCAGAAAGTAGAGCTGATATGGTGTATCCAATGCAACTTTCTGAATCAGCACCCGAAATAACCAAATAGAATCAAAAGTTGACCAAAATTCAATTCATACCCCTTTTGGTACTTATGTTGGAGAGTGATTCCTGGTCAAAGTGGTCCTTGGCCAAAAAAGAAGAAGTTAGAAGCCACTAGTAGATGCACCATGGTAGCATGCTTCATTTGCACGTAGTTTAGTTGGTTGTCTTCAACTTCTTTTCCAGTTATTGTATAATGCATGCCCATAATAATAACAAGAAGAAGAAGAAGAAGAACAACAACAACAACTTTATTTATACCCCGCCTCCATCTCCCCAAGGGGACTCAGGGCAGCTAACATGAGGCCAAGTCCAACAATTACAACAAATCAAAATAGAATACATACAACAAATAATAACATCAAATAAAATGTAAACAAAACAAGTTAATACCAAGTAAACACAGTATTTGAAATAAAATAGGAAAAGTTGAGCACAGTGGGCTTATTTTGTACTTTCACTGCACACATTCATTACCTACATGGTGTCAACAAACATGTCTTCCCATCATCAGGACTAGGATATTATTTATTTCCAAATGGAGGCATAGAGTTTTAGGAAGCCATATTTCCAGCCAATAAGCATTCCACAGCTTCTTTTATCTTCTGCAGAATTATGTTGCATATGCAGGCCTGTCAATCACTGCACACTATCTATTTCGGGCCTGTCCAACTGGCGGCCCGCGGGCTGCACACGGCCCGCCAGCCCCCTGGATGCGGCCTGCAAGAACTCCGCTTTTTAATTAAAAAATTTAAAAATCGCCGAAAGGGGGCGGGGCCACTCGCAAGGTGGGCACTCCCGCCCTGGTGCGCAGGCCCAGCGTCCTGCGCGACCCGCCCCTTTTCGGTGGGGCTGGGTGACATCAGGCGTGGCGCCGGCGCCGAGGAGGAAGAGGTGGAGGCAGAGGCCCCGGCTTCCCTCCACCTCTTCCTCCTCGGCGCAGGCACCATGCCTGACATCACCCAGCACCGCCGAAAAGGGGCAGGATGCCGGGCATCCGCGGCAGCGTCCTGCCCCTTTTCGGCGGTGCTGGGCGACGTCAGGACGTCACCCAGCACCGCTGAAAAGGGGCAGGCCAGACAGGATGCCCCCCGTGGGCGGCCACGCCCCCACGAGCGGCCACGCCCCCGCTGCGGCCCCCCAGGTGATCACTCACCGGAATTCCGACCCTTGGGCCGGCAGAAGTTGGACAGCCCTGATCTATTTCATGCTTGTTTCAGCAGGGCTGCTTTTTAAAATGCACACATACTTTAAAATATTGAATGGATATTTATATAATTGGATTTAATCACTGGATTATCCACCTGCAAAAAGAACATTATAAAATATTTCCCAAGCCTACCCGAAGAACTTTATTGGAAGAGAATCAGATTTGCTGGGCAGCAGCTCCTTCAATCTTGTTACCCCCCCCCCAACTCTCTCTCCTAAATCTTCTTCTGGCAATGGGCAGGAGTTATGAATTTCCCAGCATTTCAACAAAAATTCATTAAAAGACAGTTAGGGGAGCAGAGAGAAAGAAAGCGAGAACACTTGAGGATTCAGTAATTAGCTGAAAGTAAAACATGTGTTTGCTGGGATTCAATCTCTTGCGAAAGCAATCCACTCCTTTTATCAGGATCTATATTTCTATTATACCCAATTTTCTTGTTAAAAGGAAAATCTAGCCAATCCTTTTGCATTCATCCGACCCGCACACCCTCTGAGTGGGTCACAAATACAATGGCAAAGTTAAGCTACAATAAAAAGGTCATTTTCTCCTTTCAGCAACAGTAACACAAGTGGCCACATTTCCTGATTCTGGATTAAGTTCAAGATTTCAAATAAGGCTGGCCTCGCTCCTGATTAGCAAGTTTGATATTTATCATTGACTTCCCGGTCTTCCATATCCAGCGCAAGAGAGATTGTACAAAGGTAACCTGAAAGGATCCTTTCTTTTATTCCACAATTAACCCCATCTGAGAAAATAATACGGTGTTGTGCACTTAAGCCTTTGCTGTTATTCACTGACTTCAGAATCTAAAACGGCTTCAAAGCGGCGTTCATGAAACGATGACAAGATGCTGCAGAAACCGCTTTTCATGTGGAATATAATGCAGGGATTGTGTTTCACTGTACAGTAACAAATAGAGTATAGTTGTAATGATATAGCAGATAAAGTGTCTGGAAGTGCTTACCTGGAGGGAAACCTAATCTTATTTTAGTTCAGGGCCCGAGGCTTATAAACACAGTGTATGGCTAGAAACCTAAATATTAGGGGATTCTCTCATTATTTCTTTTAAATAAGCAATAAGGTTTGTCACACCAGGCAAACACATTTCTCATGCACATTTCTCAGTGCTCATGTTTTATATTTGCTTATTTGATATCCTGTCTTTGTCCTCGCATGGGACCCAAGGCAGCTCAGACCAAGTAAGAAACAAAGTGCGCTTAACCCCCGCCCGCCCCCTCACAAAGCCAATTTGATGCAAAAGTTTTAAAAACATTAAATAAATAATTCAGTAATATAAACAATTTAGTTAAAGCAAAACAATTTTTAAAAGACTTAGAAATAGTATATTAAAAAAACACAAAAGTTGAAAACATAAAAGACAGAGCATACATCTCAATTTCCTCTTGAGAAAAAAACATAGTAAATAACAAAAGTCCATTAAAAAAGCCTTTTGCCACAGCAATTTTTTTCAATAGTTTTAATTACATTTCCATTCATTTTGTTACAAACTCTCCCCCCCCCCAATCTCTACAATTCATATAATTATTTTCCCCCATTGTGCTACCAGCTGTGCTCCCCATCTCGAGTCTTTCTTTTCTTTATGGTCCCACCAGAACCCCATTTCTTCTGGTGGGGGTTGGTTTCCATCTTCTTTCTTTAATGTTTCTTAAAAAAAAAAAATTCCCCATATACTTTCAAGATCATTATTCTTCCTTAG
This sequence comes from Anolis apletophallus, assembly GCA_030556195.1. Lineage (NCBI taxonomy): Eukaryota > Metazoa > Chordata > Lepidosauria > Squamata > Anolidae > Anolis > Anolis apletophallus. The sequence goes on from JARBWK010000007.1 coordinate 114,769,499, forward strand.
GCCTTTTAAAATCTTTAGATTACATGTTAATTTATCATTTATTGCTAATTTCCAAATTTCCTTGTACCATTCTTTTATCTTAATTTCCACCTCTCTCTTTCATTTTTTTTCTATTAGTAGCCTTGCAGCCGTTAACAACATTGTTATTAAATTCTTTTCATTCCTTTCATCTGTATTATAAATAGATAACAGTAGTTACTGGATTTATATTAATGTTTCCTTTATCATACTTTCAATCTCTACTATAACCTTTCCCCAAAATATCTATACATGTTTGCATTGCCACCACATGTGAATATATGTTCCCATTTTTGGCAACACCTCCAACATTTTTCTGAACAGCTCTTGTCCATATGGTGTATGTTTATTGGGGTCAGATACCATTTCCATACGATCTTGTAGTAGTTTTATTCTAATTGATAAATTCTTGAAGTGTCTTGCTCTCCATAATTTTCCCCAATTTCTTTCCCCTATTTTTATTCCCAATTCTTCTTCCTGTAATTGCCACAGTAATTCTTAAAACTGTCCAAATAAATAAGTATTTCCCTCCTTGGTTTGTGCGTGAGTCAGGAACAACTTAAGAAACTGCAAGTCGCTTCTGGTGTGAGAGAATTGGCTGTTTGCAAGGACATTGCTCACGGGACGTCCAGACGATTGAAGTTTTATCATCCTTGCGGGAGGCTTCTCCCATGTCCCTGCATGGGGAGCTGGAACTGACAGAGGGAGCTCAACCCAATCTCCCAAGATTCAATTCTCTGACCTGTTGGTCATCAATCTTGCTAACATAAGGGTTTAAACTATTGTGTCACTGGGGGCTCCTCCTTGTTAAGGGAGCGGATACAACAAGTTGAGAATAACTGCCCAGAAGACTCAGTCTTGACCTCACCAAGCTCATCTATGATGATGGAAGGACAGAAAGAAAAACCAAGAGGTTAACTCCATCTTGCTATCCATCACAGTTTGGAGAGAAAAAGAAAGATGGAGGAAAGCATGGAGCAGGCAAAATCTGAAGGCCAATTTCTGGCTCCCAGAACTCACCATAGACCACAGGAAAAATCATGAAAAAATAGATGGTGGAAGACATATGTGGCCAGAAGGCCACTTCTGGATTTTTGAAACTGCTTCTGGGGTTCTAGTAGGGGACAAATCTTTGCTTATTTCATTCTCATTTGCTAAAATGAACCATTTTATAGTTTTTACTCTTCCCTGGGGCTGAGGTGTTAACTAGTGTTATAATATGCATGGCAGAGGGTTGGATTAGATGGCCCATGTGGTCTTTTCAAACTCTATTATTCTATGATTATTCTATAATTCTATCTGTGTAGTGTTCCAAGAAACCCTTATCTCATTTCAAACCACTGACAATAGACGGAAATTTGTGGAGATATTCGAATTTTGCGATTTCTCTTTCCAATTTTCCTTGGTAGTTTTTATTTTCATTCAAGGTTAGCTGTTCTGAGGTCAGAAATGACATGTCCAGGATGACTGGCATGTTCTGCAACAGGTTTTTGTGCATTTCCATTCCTAATGTCTGACTTATGCCCATTTGTCCTTTGGTGCAGAGACTGATCTGTTTGTCTAATATAGAGTGCTAAAGGGTATTATTGTCAGGTGGTGGTACATATTATATTAGAGGATGAGCAAGTGACTTCTAACATTGTGGGTGGTGTGATTAGGTCCTGTGATGACATTGCTTGAGTAGATTTGTGGGCAGAGTTGACATCTGGGCTTGTGCCAAGGTCTTGTACCCATTTCCCCAACCATGTTGCATGTCCTCCCATAGGTAATTAACTGTTTGAGATTGGGATGTTGTCTGAAGGCAAATAAAGATCTGTCACCAGTAATCCTTTGAGAGAGCAGCATTATTATTTGGAATAAGTTGTAGTTCATTGATTATACATAAGAACATAAGAACATAAGAAGAGCCATGCTGAATCGGACCTCAGCCCATCTAGTCCAGCATTCTGTATCACACAGTGGCCCACCAGTTGTACACGGGGATCTCGAGCAGAAGGGAGGGCAAAACCCTGACCTGCTCCCGACCCCCCCACAACCAGTACCCAGGGAATCCTGCCTACCTCAACCAACTCCGAGGTGGCACTTGAATGTCCTTTTCAGTAACTACCGATACACTTGGTATCCATGAATCTGTCTAATCCTGCCTTGAAGTTGTTCAGGCTGACAGCTGTCACAACCTCTTCTGGAAGTGAGTTCCATAACCCAATGACCCTCTGGGTGAAGAAATATTTCCCTTTATTAGTCCTAATTTTCCTACCTTGGAGCTTCAGGTGGTGCCCTCTAGTCCTAGTGTTTTGTGACAAAGAAAATAATTTTTCTTTATTCACCTTTTCTATCCCATGCATGATTTTATACACTTCGATCAAGTCACCTCTTAGACGCCATCTTTCAAGGCAGAAAAGACCAAGGCGTTGCAACCTGATTTCATAAGGGAGCCGCTCCATCCCTTGGATCATTCTTGTTGCCCTTTTCTGTACCTTTTCCAGTTCCGTTACATCTGAGTGGTCTCAGGTGGCAGTTGTACTACTGGGGTTCTGCCATTTCTTGTCTTTAGTCTGTTCTGTAATAGATTATATTTGGATATAACTCTTGTTGATTTGGGTTTTTCATCACATGATGGGTGCTATAGCTTGAGGAATGCTTGTTGTAATTCCATGTGTTCCATGTCTCATAGGTCTGAGCAGATGTGATACTTTGTCATTGCATTATTATTATTATTATTATTTAGCCTTCAGCAGGCCTTAAAATGCATTATGATCAGAAAATTACTTGCAAAATGTATGTATTTTCTCTATCCTGCAGATGTCCCTACAAAAATACATGCAATAGGAAAAAATGAACAGGAAAAATACTTCTTGGAACAAAATATGGGACAACATACACTTCAGGAAAAAAATTGTAGCAGTAGAGCAAATTTTTACAATGGCCATCCTGTTTATGGATTCTGGGTGTGACAGTTACCAAAAGTATATTTTACAAGATCTAAGTAACAAAAAGAAAGCTTGCTGCTATATAATGATATTTTATTAATTTTCCTCCTTCTCCCGTCTCAGATTATAAATTGCCTGGGACATCACCTCAGCATTTTCATTTTTCCGTAATGCAGCTTTCTAGAGAATGGAAATATAGGTAAATTGCAACTGGTTAACCACTCAGACATTTCCAGAACTTTTAAGTAAAAAGGTAAAAGGAAAAATGCATAACAGATGTAATACCTCTCTTCAGGATGAATACAACTACAGACTCAAAACTGTCAGCATATCACTCACAGTCACATTTTTTCACCTGTACATGTGGTTTGAACCTGCAAGATCCAAGAAACCTTCTTTGCTTTGTGCTTGGAATCAGGCTGTACACAAGGGAAAAAGTTTTAAACTCAAGATTTCTCCCATTTCTGGTTTCACCTTAGACCTCATTTAAATCCATTCCTCTAGCACTGACAATGGCACAATAATCTCTGTGATGTGGTGGAGATTCAACAGGATTCCCAAGGCAAAGGGCACTTCTAGACAGCAATTTATTGAAGGTGAAAATGGGTTAAAGTAACTTGTTTTCATCCGCGCTACTCTCCCCACAAGCACCCAAAAAAACCCAGGCTTTCCTGGGGGTTGTTCCTATGCCCCCCCCCACCGCAAAGCCCTTAAAATAAAATACCAGGGCCATGAGGCCTCTCCAGCAAATTTCCTGGTGTGCCATTTATACATGCCATGAGGCCTACCGGAGAGGCTCATGCTGCCCAGTAAGTTTTAATTTTAATTTTAATGACTTTGCAGGGGCAGGAAGGGGATGGACACCCTTGCTTCTCTGGGCTTTTGGAAACCAGAAGAAACGAGATGGATGTGGGGTCTAGCCCCCAGGAGTACCTGGGAGGCAGTCACCACAAGGCCCATATCCCATTAGACCTGGGCCTTTCAGAAAGGCCCGTGTCTAATAGGTTATCTAATTTGGGACAATGAAGGGTTTTCCTGCTTTGTCCCAAATTAATTTGCTTTTACCTCAGCTAAAAATCTGACAGAACCCGCATTTTGCGCTCTGTCTGGAAGGGCCCAAAGGCTTTATCATGTACAAACATATAATACAAATAGCTTTTGCATGTTGGAAGATATTACTGGGGGAAGAGGGGCACAGCTCTATGTAGCAAGGCAATTGGCAAGGCCAGTCCCATCATTAGGTACAGCAGACAATTCACAGTCCAATGCGGGATATGAGCACTTCCCTTAACTGTTCCCTGTTTCTTTCTATGTGTTCTTTCTGTCCTACTTGGCAGAACCTACCTTCAGTTAGTCTGCTACCTCAGCTGAAGTGGAGGATGTTTTCCCATTACCCTAGATGCAAGATTGAATCTGTTTGGCTTCTACACATAGAATAGAGGGTGCCATCTTGTCGTTGATCTCAAGGTCAGCCTGTTGGACTCACAAAGCAGTGGTAAACAGGGATTTTGAACTGTTCAGAGAGAGAAGCAGGACAGTGGATTAAATCCTGCTTAGGAGACACATGCATACATATAAATGTGGCTTAAGTGGCATGCAAAGCTGTTTTCAGATGGAGCACACTCATTCTGTATAATGCAATGCATGTAGCTTTCAAGCTCCAGGAGTGGCTACTACTACTACTGGTAGGAATGGAAAGAGGAAGAAGGAGGCAGTTCCAAAGATGAAGATGATGCTGGTCTGGTTTCTGGTGGGAAGGATAAGGAGGGTGCATTTTATTTGTGAGTGTACCCCTCCTTAGTCTCCCATTGGACACTAGATCATTAGTATCTTTGTTGCTGCTGTTGTTATTATTTTTATAAACACTGTCAAATGTTGGAACTGCCTCCTCTCCTCACCAGTAAGCACTAATGTATCCTTAAGGTGGTGGCTCTCAACATGTGGGTCCCAAGGTGTTTTGGCCTACAACTCCCAGAAATCCTAGCCAGTTGTTAAGATTTCTGGGAGTTGAAAGCCAAAACATCTGGGGACCCACAGGTTGGGAACCACTGCCTTATAGGTTCCTGGAGGATGCCAGGACAGGGAGAAGGAATAGAACTTCAAGGGTAAGGTAATATATTCTACCTGATTGATGTTGAATTTTATTTGTATCAATGTCATGAGAGTTTCCCTTTCTGCAATGACAAAAATCTTCCCTGTTTTTTTAATTTTATATGTTATATTTATTTTATGATGTTTTAACACAATTTTGCAAGTTCTGTTTGTCCTCTTGGACACAGTTCATCTGGCTCTGGAGATTCGATTTAAAGTAGCTGTGCATACCTTTACCACCCCTACTACATTATTTCGGGATTTTACCCCGCTCTTCTCAACCCCCAAGGGGGGACTCAGAGCGGCTTACAGTACGGCACAATTCGATGCCCACATAATCACAATATAAAACCCCAAAACCCTTCAACAATTAAAATACATTAAAAATACATTAAAATACAACTACATTAGCACCATACACATTCACTCTGGATTAAAACAATGTTCAGTCCATAAAAACATTGGCCATGATCACCCACTTCCATTAAAAACCAATCTAAAATGCTGCCTTGTGCTATTTTACATCATTTAAAGTAGCTATGTATTCCTTTACAACATCTTTATTTATTCTCGGCTGCAATCTCTTTATGCCATAATTTGTTCTATATTCACCAGAGTTGTGTTTGCATGTGCAGGGATGAGGTCCAGTACGCATGAACAACACAGAGCAAAGCTATTATATTGGGGGAGAAATCAGGCCACAACTTTATTTAGTTATAGCGACATACAGAGGATGGATCTACACTGCCATTTAATCCAATTTCCGTATCCAGATTATATGCTTTGAACTGGATTATATGAGTCGACACTGTCATATAATCCAGTTTAAAACAAATAATCTGTATTCAGAAACTGGATTAAATGGCTGTGTAGTTGGGACCAGAGTTGCATAGAGGTGACCTGTCAGGTTAAAAAAAAGACTTGGTTTATTTTCACAATTTTCCCACTTTCAAGGGGGTCTCACACCCCTTACCCCTGTGAAAGTGCCTCCAGTGTACTCAGTGCAATTCCTCCAAGTTCTGGCAAAAAACAGAGTCCTGCAAAATGCCTCCAGGAAAGTTAAAAACCGATCATGAAGGCTTTGCTGAACAGATACCTTCCCAATCTCTCGTATTCAGAGGTATATTTGACTCATGTCAAGAGTGAGCACTGCCGGTTAATGAAAATATCTGCAGCAGATGTGAAAGGGTAAAATGCTTAAAACATATTTTGCATTCATATATCTCCAATTTCATTTAGTATATCTATGGACCAGATGCATTTCCCTCGGTAAAAGCCAATTTACCTCTCCAGACAGCTATATCTTTTTGGAAAGCTATCAAACCAGTGTTATTGACAGTCAGCTACCAAATATGCATTTGTCAGCACACACCAACTGTGATATAGATTCTTTCTGGATGCCAAAACAAATTAGAATCTGTTGCTGACAAATTAGTGAAAAAGGAGCAATCTCATACAACTTTAATAAACGACGAGGAATTCAATAGCAAAAAAAACAACACTTGGATATGAACACTGGTGTCCAAGTAATAGGAAATGAAATATATGTTTGGCAAAGACTGGTGGGGAGATAAGAGCTCCATGAGATAATAAAAGAGCAGTACTTCAAAAAAGATATTTTCAGAAAATATATTGTTTCCTTTTTATTAATATGATCAAGTGGAAGTAATAACAAGATCGTTTTAACCTTATCCTATCCCTATTGAGTTTATTTTAAAGTATGATGCTTAAAGAGTCATACGGATGAATACACCCTTAAATAGAAAGTTGGCTTTTCATCTAGCTCTTGGCTGACCAAAAAGTCTCTTTTGTTTATGATTCCTTTTAAAGGGTTTTAAATAATTGTATCTCTAGGATCTTTTAGAGATACATTGCTCTTCTCTGAATTTCTTTTTTCTTTTTTTTCCAAAATACGGGATTGTTTTAAAATTAGAATATTTCTTAGATGCACAAGAGGCAGGATGGTGTTTGACTGTTAGACCGGGGCCCCTTCCCCACAGCTGAATAAAATCCCACATTATCTGCTTTGAACTGGAATATATGACAGTGTGGACTCAGATATCCCAGTTCAAAGCAGATATTATGGGATTTTCTGCCTTGATAATCTGGGTTATATGGCTGTGTGGACAGGCCCTGGGATTCTGGGAGTTGCTGTTGTGTGGCTTCAAATCATTGTCAGCTTATGGCAACCCTAAGGTGATCCTATTGTGGCAGTTTCTTTGTAAGAATTGTTCAATGTGGGTTTGTCTTTGCCTTTATCTGAAACAAAGTATGACTTGACCAAGGTCACCCAATGGCTACTGTGGCTGAGCACAGATTTGAACCCTGGTCTTCAGTTGTAGGCCAATACTCATTATGCCACTCTGGCTTTTGAGATCCTGAGAGACCAAACTTCAAATCCATACTTGGTTATGGAAATTCACTGGGTGATATTGGGCAAATCACACTCTTCAGTTTTAAGAAGGCTTCCTAGTTCAAGGCCACATCTACAACTGACCACTTAGGTCAATGTAGAAGAGGTTAAGCCCCACAACAGCCAAATTTCGCATGGAGGAAGGTCTGCATTTATTTATTTATTTATTAATTATTTGGTCTTATATTCCGCTCCTCCCTGCAGGCTCGGGGCGGATCACAGCGTACAGTAAAAACATACAGAAAAAACATAAAACATAACAATGATAAAAACGGAGATTATAGTTCTTGAATTCAAGGACATATGCATGTCATTTACAATTCAGACTTAGCTAAAAGCGAGCCTAAAAAGGGTGGCCTTGCACGCCCTTCGAAAGGGGGCGAGCTCTGAGATCGCACTAGTATGGTCTGGAAGCGAGTTCCAGAGCGCAGGCGCCACGGCAGAGAAGGCTCGCAGTAGACAGGTGGCAGGAGCGGATCGATGGGATGACCAACAGGTTCTGCTCTTCCAAGCGTAGTGATCTCGGGGGAACATACGGGGTAAGGCGATCCCTCAGGTACACTGGCCCTAGACTGTGCAAGGCCTTAAAGGTTAAAACCAACACCCTGAAGGCAATCCGGTACTCAATAGGGAGCCAGTGCAGTTGCCGTAGGATGGGAGTGATGTGCTCCCTCGCTGGTGCTCCCACCAGCAAGCGAGCAGCAGCATTCTGCACTAGCTTGAGTTTCCGGATTGTCGACAAGGGAAGGCCAACGTAGAGGGCGTTACAGTAGTCCAGCCTTGAGATGACCTTCACTTGGATTTAGGGTTGTAGGAACAGTTGGGCTGGTTCCAAAATGGAATGGACTGCAACTGTCCCCAATGCCATCCCATGTTTCCCAGGCTTAGGTGGTTTTAGCAAGAAGAGATGGAGGAGAGGAGGTGGGTTCCCTCCTCTGCTCTCCCCCCTTCCCTTAGCATCCTTTTGATCTGGCCGACATCATGGCACATGAACGGATAGAATGCACACCTTGGTCAAAGATTGCCACAACTTGGAGGGTGGGGGGCAGTCAGAGTGGCCTCCCAGCATTGGGTGGTAGGGACTCTCTCCCATCTCCGTAGCAGTTGGTGGAATCCTTGTGGAGACAGGTGTCCGATCTGATTTGGCGTTCAGCATGCCAGATCAGCCCCAAGGTATGGGTCAGTGTAGATCCACCTCTACACTCAAATGATTACATCACGCTGGTTCTTTGTATAGTCAAGACATACAAGTTCTTAATATAGTTTTTATGGAAAAAAAACCCCAAATGTTTTTAGTACAAACCAAGTTTTATGTTCCCTGAAAACGGGTATGATTTATTTCTGACTTACACAATATTTTGAATGTAAAGAGAGCTTTATGAGTAACAAAAAAGTTCTTAGCCCAAGAAGTTTACAATGTAAAATCTGGTACGGGGGAAAAAGAGATGGTTATGATGATAGGTGGTGGTAGAGAGAATATGTTTTCAGTTAAGCTATTCATGCTAACATATGAAGGTGCTTCAAGATGAGATTTCTGTTATGCTATCTCCGTGCCATCATTCATAACATTTACAGGAGGTTCAGCTGATGACTTCCACTTGTAGCTCTCCCACATTTTCCCTTGGCTTCTTCCATCTTTTTTATCTCCACAAATATTTGTTAAGGGGAATGAGTTGGGATAGCTAGTTAGCTACATTATCTTTCAACTGGTCGCATTCAGAACCATGAACCTCTCATACAGGCAGTCTTCTAGTTACAAACATCTGACGTACAAACAACTCATAGTTACAAACGGGGGAGACAACATCATGGGGGAAAGGTGGCTCCACTGAAGCTTTAGTACCAATCTTTGTTTCCACAATAAGCCAACTTTGTCAAAATCCAATTATCACAAGGACAGAAAGTGAGGTGAAATCTTATGAACAGGGACATAGATAGCAAAACAAACAACACAGGGGAGTTAACCCTTCCCTTTGCTATACACACACGGCTAGAGTTCCACTTAAAAATGTACCTGTTCTGACCTACAAACAAATTCAGCTTAAGAACAAACCTTCCGAATCTATCTATCTATCTATCTTATTTATTTATTTATTTATTATTTCGACTTGCTTAACCGCCCTTCCCGAGACTCAGGGCGGTTTCCAACATATAAACGCACATAAAAGATTAAAACATCATACAACATCATAAAAACACTATAAAACAATCCTAACCAGTCATACATCAATCACAGCGGGTCTTGTTCATAACTTAGGGACTGCCTGTAATTTTTTCCATGTCAGGAGCAACTTGAGATACACTGGAGCCCCCAGTGGCACAATGGGTTAAATCCTTGTGCTGGCAGGCCTGCAGACCAAAAAGTTGGTGGTTGGAATCCAGGGTGTGTGGTGAACTCCCACCTGTCAGCTCCAGCTTCTCAAGCGGGAACATGAGAGAAGCCTCCCACAGGATGGTAAAACATCTCGTCGTCCCCTGGGCAACATCCTTGCAGACGGCCAATTTTCTCACACCAGAAGCAACTTGCTTGTAATTGAAATTGGACCACTGATAGGAAATCCTATACAAGTAGTTTACAAATAAAGCTCATAGAATACTAATATAGTACAAAATATCTCAATCTATAATTTCAATATCATGCAACTAGAAATAGCAGTGTAACGGGCATCAGCAAATATTTAAAAGTGGATGGGAATAATCCAATATAAAGGTGGATGGGAATAATCCAGTATTAGTGTGGACAGGGATAACCCGGTATAGAAGGAATTTCCTTCAAACACAGTGGGGTCCACAGAGTTAGGTATATACTGTAGGTCAACACAAGTCAATTCCTAGGTAACGTTCTACACAATATAGAGTTCAACACATTATTAGCACAGTTCCACACAATATAAACAATAACATTGGGGCTTTCTATAGTTCAACACAATTAAAAGAGAGTCCGAAGGAGTCGGCTTGAGTGACTAAGAGCAGTACAAAAGTTCGTTTAGAGCGCCCAGGTAGACTCACAGTCTTTAGAAAACAAAGTCAAGCGGGCATGGAGCAAAGTAAGCAGCTGTTGCTGCGCCAGTCGAGCTGGAAGTGTGCCAGAACCTGGCATATAGGGCAGTGTAGAAGGGGCCTGTGTTAGAATCAGGAGTTTTATGGTGTTGCTATTGCATCTTGTTTCATAAACTTCTTACTAAGGTGCCCTCTAAGCTTTACATTACAGTTTTTTTGAATTATTTTTTTTCCAAATTGTGGATGCAGAATCCATGGATACACAGGGCCAGCTGTACTATTGTTGCAAACTCAACTTCTTACTACAGTTTCCAAAACTAAGAAAGCTATTTTCTGTAACACAGAATGAGCTGAATCATTTTCAAGACTAGTATTTCTACTATAGTCCCTTATGATTAGAAGAGACATGGTAGTAATATGAAACTTTTATATGAGCTTCTCTGAGTGTATGCTATTGTTCTTTTTACGCACACCTGCTAATGTTTAAAACAGAGGTTCTTATATTTGTTGTTCTCCACTATTTCAAAGTTTAGGTAAAGAGCAATCTTATTTTAAATGGTAGTTCACATTGTGATCTTCTAGATCATTGTTAAATCCTACACCTAGTTATTCATTTCACTCTTGTCTACTCACCATCCAAAGTTCTTTGGGTGATGTGGAGTCTGTTAAAGATATAAAATACAGTAATAAGACAGTACAGCGGAAAGAAGTAGAATGTATTACAAAGATTAAACAAGCAACAGAAGGTAAAACATTTAACCAAACTAAAAAGCAAAATGGGTGAAAGTTATGTATAACTGAAGATTCCCAAATCCTACCCCTGTGTCTTTATACGGTGCTATTCGTAACTTAAATATATGAAAAGTGGTCTCAGCCTATAATCTAAATTCAATTTGTGGAAGAGGAGGAATGTCTAACAGCATATCCACATTGCAGAATTACAGCAGTTTGACACCACTTTAACTGCCATAACATCATTCTTTGTAACCCTGAGATTTATAGTTTGTTCTGGCAACTGAGGTCTTTGACAGAAAAGAGTCATCTAAAAAAAACCCCTACCAATCCCAGAATTTTATAGCATTTTATAGTATAACATTATCCCAGCTATACAATAATTCCGCAGTGTGGATACAGTTGAGTAGTAACTTATGAACATATGAGAACTGCAGCTTACAGGCAAGGTTTTGTTGAGGATTCAGAACATAAGAACATAAGAAGAGCCATGCTGAATCGGGCCTCAGCCCATCTAGTCCAGCATTCTGTGTCACACAGTGGCCCACCAGTTGTACACGGGGGATCTCTAGCAGAAAGGAGGGCAGAACCCTCACCTGCTCCCGACCCCCACAACCAGTACCCGGGGAAAATCCTGCCTGCCTCCATCAACACAGAGGTGGCACTTGGATGTCCATTTCAGTAACTACTGATTCCTTTGGTATCCATGAATCTGTCTAATCCTGCCTTGAAGCTGTCCAGGCTGACAGCTGTCACAACCTCCTCTGGAAGTGAGTTCCATAACCCAATGACCCTCTGGGTGAAGAAATATTTCCCTTTATTAGTCCTAACTTTCCTACCTTGGAGCTTTAGGGAGTGCCCCTAGTCCTAGTGTTGTGTGACAGAGAAAATATTTTTCTTTATTCACCTTTTCTATCCCATGCATGATTTTATACACTTCGATCAAGTCACCTCTTAAACGCCGTCTTTCAAGGCTGAAAAGACCAAGGCGTTGCAACCTGATTTCATAAGGGAGCTGCTCCATCCCTTGGATCATTTTTTGTCGCCCTTCTTTGTACCTTTTCCAGTTCCGTTATATCCTTCTTAAGGTGCGGAGACCAGAATTGTACACAGTACTCCAAATGTGGCCTTACCATAGATTTGTAGAGAAGCAATACAACATTTGCCGACCTATTTTCGATTCCCTTCCTGATCATGCCAAGCATAGAATTTGCTTTTTTCACTGCTGCAGCGCACTGGGTTGACATCTTCATTGAGCTGTCCACCAAAACCCCAAGATCCCTTTCCTGGTTTGTCTCGGAAAGCTTTGACCCCATCAATTGGTAGGTGTAGTTGGGGTTCTTTGCCCCGATGTGCATGACTTTACACTTGTTTAGGTTAAAATGCATTTGCCACTTTGTTGCCCATTCACTCAATTCAAGAGATCTTTCTGGAGCTCTTTACAATCAGTTTCATTTTTAACTACCCTGAACAATTTAGTGTCGTCTGCAAACTTTGCTACCTCAGAATTCACTCCTACATCCAGGTCATTAATGAATAAATTAAAAAGTAACGGACCCAAAACTGAACCTTGGGGTACACCACTTCTCACCTCTTTCCACCCAGAGAAATGTCCGTTTATTACCACCCTTTGTTTCCTACAGTTTAGCCAGGTTCCAATCCAGGACAAGACCTGTCCCCTGATTCCATGGCTGAAGAGCTTATTTAGGAGCCTTTGGTGAGGGACTTTGTCAAAAGCCTTTTGAAAGTCAAGGTAAACAATATCGACTGGGTCCGCTTTATCTATGTGTTTATTTACACCCTCAAAGAATTCTATCAAGTTAGTAAGACATGATTTGCCTTTGCAGAAACCATGTTGATTTTCCTTCAGCAATGCCTGTTCTTCTATGTGCTTAGTAATTTTTTCTTTAATAATGGTTTCCATCACTTTGCCTGGAACTGAGGTTAGACTAACTGGCCTATAATTTCCTGGATCACCCCTGGATCCTTTCTTGAAGATCGGAGTTACATTTGCCTCCCTCCAGTCCTCGGGTACAGTGCCTGATCTTAGAGAAAGGTTATATATTTTGGCTAGAATTTCAGCAATTTCACACTTGAGTTCCTTAAGAACTCTGGGGTGGATGCCATCTGGCCCTGGTGATTTGTTGACATTTAGTTTAGTAAGGCATGTGAGAACATCTTCAGAACTTTATCCCAAAATTGAATTGAAAAGATGAACCTTGAAAAAGTATATAAAGAAAAGAAAGAGGTGAGGCAGGGTCAGGGAACTTCTGTAGCAACTCTGCCCCCATCTGACCGGGGGGGGGGGCAGGGTGCAAATCAGCCCCCACCTCAGCAGGGGGGGGCAGATTCCGGCCCCAGGGGTTCCATTTGCTTTGGACCCAGATGAAGGTGATGCAGGGGATGATGGATCCGCATCACCAACGGACAGCCTGCAATGGGAAGACACGTGGCCGGAGGCTTATTCTGATGACGAAGGTTCTCCTGATTCCGGACCTGATACGGATTATGAGAGACCGGGAGGTTTCAGTTCTCAGGAGCGATTGTTTTCACCAGATGTTGCGGAGGACATGGAAGCCAAGGCTGAGCCACTTTCCCAGGAAGATAACGGCGCAGATGGGGCCATTCCTGAGCAGAGATTCGACCGTAGGGCGAGTATTGAGGCTACACGGAAAGATTGGAAATGGGGCCTGGAGAGGCGCTGGTCCCACAAAGGGGGGAATTAAGTAGACATTCGGTGGGAAAGTTTCTCAGTTTGGTGGCCACGTCTGAACTGGAGAGACGTTGCGGTTTGCTGTTCTCCTGGAAGCCATAGTTTGGTTTGTTACCACGTTCCTTGGACCTTGCTGATTTCCATGAGCTTTGGATTACCTTGTTGTTTCCCTGGACCCTTTTGAAGAGACTTTGCCTTTTGGATTGTGCCTATGAACATTGCTTTTTGCTACCTTTTTTGGACTATTGCTTTTTCTTAATTGGACAATTATCCTTTTCACCTGCTTACCTTTTTGACTTAATAAATAGTTAATTGACATTGCCTGTGTGTGTGATTACGGGGTGGAGACAGGGCCCACGTTGTGACAACTTCAGACCTAAGAAGCTTGTAAAGGTGGTTCCACACATTGGAAAAGTCTGAGCCAACCCGGGTTTAAAAAACCCAGGTTGGGGTGGACTGTAGTCTGCACACCAGCTCCAAAACCCATGGTTTCCATAAGGGGTGTCTAGATATCCTCCCCGTACCTTCCAGAACACTGAGACGTCTGAACCACCCCCCCAAAAACAGTTTTTAAAATAAAATAACTTACCTGGCCACCATTAAACTGATGTGGATGCAGAATATAAATGATGCTTCAGTAGGGGGGGCAAGGGTGATTTCCCTCTTCCCCTCTTGTCCTGGTGTGTTATTTCTATGCACCAGGAGAGCTCTGGCAGCAGTTTAATGGCGGCTGAGTAAGTTCTTTTTAAAAGCTGTTTTGGGGGGTTGGGGTTGGGGAGGGAGTTAGAGCAGTCCAGAATGGCCATTGTGGGCTAGACCCGGGTCTTTGAAGAAGATCTGGATCTAATTCACTTAACAGATTACTTCAGGACAAAGTAGGGTTTTCCTGCTTTGTTCTGAAGGAATTTGTTTTTATGTGGGGCATCATTTGGATGCCCCATGTAAAAATCCAGGAGGGTGCACGTTTTAGGTGCTGCCTGGGTGCTCTCTAAGAAACAATTCCCAGGCAACCAATTTCAATGTGTTTGGTTGCATTTTAGCTTATTGCAGGAGAGTCCTGCCAACCAAGAATTCCATCTGGGTATTTTTTCTGGAAGACCAATATTTATATTCATTTAACCCATGTATTCTCTCTCTCTCCAGAGACAACAACAGCTTGATGGTGGAAGGAATTATTTGGGCAAGTGGGAAAAAAAGGTACTTTAAGCACCCTACACCAGAAAAGGCAATATTCTAAGCCTAATTCAATATGTGTTTAACTAAAGTACACATCCACACATAAAAATACCTAGACCAGGGGTGCTCATTAGGTAGATCGTGATCTACTGGTAGATCGCGTAGGGCATCCTGGTAGATCGCAGGCAGGGCGGGAGGAAGGCTCATTCCCACCCTGCAGGCTCCCGACGCTGCCCAAGTGCTGTCGGCCCTGAGTTATCTGAGGTCCTTTCCACACAGTTGAATAAAATCCCATGTTATCTACTTTGAATCAGATTATATGGCAGTGTGGACTCAGAAAATCCAGTTCAAAGCAGATATTGTGTTATATGTTTCACATTTTTGTAGTGGGTAGATCATTTTGACTTGGTTGTTTTATAAGTAGCTCACATGCTGAAAAAGTGTGAGCACCCCTGACCTAGATCCTCTTGAAGGTAGGAAATGATCTCTGATTTGTTCTTCCACATCTTTGTTTTTGAGTTTGAATTCTAGGTTAGGAATTTTCCACTGGTGAAATACTTTGAAAGTTTCGTCTTTTGTGTCTCTACACTTATAATACGGGAACTTGTGTTTGATTGATAATATCTCTAAGGTTAGTTGGGGCCAAC
Organism: Anolis apletophallus; assembly: GCA_030556195.1. Lineage (NCBI taxonomy): Eukaryota > Metazoa > Chordata > Lepidosauria > Squamata > Anolidae > Anolis > Anolis apletophallus. Next base: position 114,785,219 of record JARBWK010000007.1, read on the forward strand.
TACCATAGCTCTGTCAGAAATGTAGCTCTGGAGTAGTTGGAAGTAAAAAGCATTGGGTACTGTGTCTCATTTCTGATGTCCTGATACACATAAAGTCACCCTTGGGTGCAAGTAATGAGATCCGTCTGTACATTTGTCTTACATCAGAGAGGTAAAAAGGAAGAGGAGGAAAAGGAGGAGTTAGAGCAGTGATTCCCAACTTTTCTTTCACCAGGGACCACTTGACCAGGAATCATTTGAACAGGGACCACTTTGACCAGGGACCCCTTTCCAACATTTGTACCAAAAGGGTTACAAATCAGTTTTTGGTCAACTTTAGATTCAGTTTTGTTATTTGGTGTGCTGATTCAGAAAACTGCATTGGATAGACCACATCAGCTCTAGTTTCTGATACAGAACATATGCCATCCAGTAGTTGCCATCAGTTTTCCCACAGAAAACCATATTTAACAAACTAGGGCTAATGTATTAGTAGTAGTAATCTTTCGTGGGTAGTCAGCCTCTCCCACTCCCAACATCCCTGTTGCCTTGGCACTATAAGAGAGTTTCACGAGACCAGATGCTCTTGTTGCCATGTGGTTTTGAGCAATGGTGTAGTAATAGTAAGGCCACAGACCATATTTTCATTCTTGTGGACCACTGTTGGTCCACGGACCACAGGTTGGGAACCACTGAGTTAGAGGAACTTGAGTATGTTGCAAGTGACGGTCTTAGTAGAAATTCAACCTTTTTGCTATTTTCACCAGAATGAAAGAAATTACAATATTATCAGACAAGATCAGCCTACTAAAGTTGTGCTACATTAGGCTGAATATGATGTTTTCCTATAAATCAAAAACTTGTTGCATAATAAAAACTAGATTTTAAGGAAGAGTAGTTAAGACAGAGTGGCACCTTGTCGTTTGTCTCAGGCATTAAAATGTCTGGGATCTGCTTTGGCCTGAATGTTCTTAACTTTAAACCAGCAATAACACAAGATTATCAAGATGTGAAATTTAGTATTAATTTATCTTGTACTTTCTTGTGACTATGTGCTTACAGACTGTGCACATGGATAAACATTACCTTAGTTTTGTTCTGTTGTGTATTGCTTCTGCCATGGGAGTCATATCTGGTGCATGAAGGCACTTAAATAGGTGTGGGCTTAGTTTGAGAACAGCTTGCAATAACTAAATTTTTCCCTTCTTATTAACTAATTGTAGGCATCAGAGTTAAGCCCTGAAACACATTTCTGAGCCCCCTTGTGCCTTGTTTCCAAGATAGTAGCACCTGGAAAAACATACGGCAAGATTTTTTAAACAGATATGAGTTCAGATATAAGGAAAGGACTGCTTTATATTACCTCCCTTTAAACTTCTGGCAATATAAATGGAACCTTGCCATTGGCTCTTGGACAAAGGAATGACAGCAGTCAGGGGTTCCAAAAAGTATACCACCACAGACACCCATTGACGGAAACAGTTTTTAGTCTACGAAAGTTCATGCTACCAACTTTATTCTCTCAGTTAATCTCTTAGGTGCTACAATATTCTTTTGCATATCACTGTCATCCATTTGCCATATTGACAAGTAATTAAAAGTAATGTTAGGTGGGCTGTGTCTCCTTAAAATGGCATTTCATTTAGTTGATCTGTAACTTCATTCTTCAGATTTTGTTTGCATATTGTGACTTTTACTTGCCCACTAAACATTCCTTTGAAAGAGACAGACTGCTGAAAATATAAAGTGAGGATGGCCTTGACAATCACATCTTCAGCCTTGTTAATCATTTAGATTCTCATTGGGAGGTAAGATTATATACGATTTCTTTCCCTTTGGGTCAAATCCAGGTTTTTCAAAACATGCGGTGTGAAATAATCCCTGATGAATCAATTCTGTGAATTTTTCTGTGATTTGTGATTTTTAAAAATACAGTTTATATTTAATTCTGTTTTAATGTTTGCATATTTGTATATTTTGAACTGTATGCTAATGCTTTTGTGTTAAGCCATTTTGAATCTCCTTTAGGAGGGATAATGCAGGGTAAAAATACATATAATAATAGTAATAATAATAAGTCCTACACTAAGAGGTGCACAGGATTTAAGAATGAAATGGGACAGAATCCCTTGTATATTTCTAGTACAAATGGATCAAACCAAATTTAACCTGACATTTAATTAATTCTTATGAAAAGTAATAGCTTTATTTTGGATTTCGCTGTTCTCATATGTAGATGACTGGTGGGCGGACACCAGATAGAACACTGGAAATTGAAACTGATTGGGGAGATAGTTACTATTATTCTAGAAATCAGTCTCGGAACAATTATTTATTTCTTTAAATATTTATAATAAAATCAGCTCTCCACATTCTCTGGGGTTAGGGTTATAGGACCCTCACAAAAGTGGAAAAACTACAAATAAGAAAACTGATTTTTTAAAAATATCTGAGATAACACCTCTCTTGGAATCTTTAGATCTTTCAGAGTAACTCTATGGTGAACCTTTGTTGGAAGCTGCCAGAACATTGCACTGTAGGACCTACAAATGTGCAGAAAAATGTTTTATCTAGGAGTCTCTAGGTCAGGGGTGGGCAATTACCAGCCCTACATGTATTTTGGACTTCAACTCCCAGAAATCCTAGCCAGTTTACCAGCTGTTAGGATTTCTGGGAGTTGAAGTCCAAAACACCTGGAAGGCCGGTAATTGCCCACCCCTGCCTAGGTCCTCCTATGTAACTTGACATTATGGTTGTGCTAGAGCAGTGGTTCTCAATCTGTGAGTCCCCAGATGTTTTGGGCTTAAACTTTCAGAAATCCTAACAGCTGGTAAACTGGCTGGGATTTCTGGAAGTTGTAGGCCAAAACATCTGGGGACCCGTAGGTTGAGAACCACTGCGCTAGAGGACCTGCAGATTCCTAGAGAGAACATATCAAATATGCAAGAGTGAAACCTGTATATGTGGCGGTCAGAATGTACACAGCTATAGACCTTTCTTTGCATGTAATAAAATAGGTCTCTGAGAAACCAGAGTTCAAATCTCCACTCAGCCATGGAGACCTGCTGGATGACCTTGGGCAGACCACACTCTCTCAATCTCAGAAAAGAAATGGCAACTCTTCTCTTAGTAAATTTTGTCATGGAACTTCCAGGTTATTATGATAGAAGTGATTTGAAGGCACATGACAACACACTGAAATGGCCCTTAAGAGAGATGGGTAGATGAATAGATAGATACTGATAGATACACAGAGAGAAAGAGATTCATTTTAAATATAGAAGTTAATTTTAATATATATATATATATTGCCTTCAGTTCTGATTTAATCTGTTTCTTCAACCGTGATATGCATTGTTATGAAATGCTTTCTGGATTTTGGGGGTTGGGTGTGACTAAATTTGTATTAAACAAAGATTTTATTCATTTTCCTTGATTTTATTCATTTTGGGTTGTTTGCTATAGTACAAATGATAACAATCACCCATGACCCTGGTCTTTCCCCTTGTTCTAAGTTTACAACAAAACACTGAAAGTGTGAAACATGAGAAGTTAATTCTTAAATCATTTAATGCTGGAAAAGTTTTCTTCAATTTGACTTGCCTTTTCCCCACAGGATCCTGATACTATTTATTTAAGACAGACAAATTTAGCCTCGCAGTCAAGCTAGATTTCAGGGAAATATCCTCCATATGCGCTGTCATTAGAAATTTTGAAAATGAAATTGTTCCATGTCTGTTTATCAGCATAAACAGGCTGAACTTTGGAAAAGGGTGATGCTTTTTTCATGTATTTTTCTTAGAGCTCTGCCATAAATCTGAGAGAGCAAGTGCAAATTCCCAACAGTGTGTAATGTAGTGGACGCTGCATTTGTTCTTTTCATCCTAAAGAATATTAAACAAAGACTGCCTGCCTTTGATTTCTCATAGGACCACTTGAGCCATCATTATATTCATCCAAGAAATGGCAGTTTAGGCAATCACTTTCTAGCGAGAACCACATGGTTTTCAAAATGCAGATGAACTACCTTTATTGACTAACCTTTTCTCCCAGCTCATTGTTGTTAGCTATTCACATGGGTTGGCTAAAGCCCAAATTTTGGAATGGAATGCTTAGTTTGGTCTATTCCAAATGGGTCTGGATTGGATTGTGTTGACTCAAATGGATTCTGAAGTAGATTTTACCATTCCCAAAAGCTCTGGCACTTTCCATATTGTTTTGAAATAAAGAAAGCTTCAAAAGGGGAGGGTGAAACCCCTATAGAAATTTAAATATGGGATGAGGGAATGCCAGCTGAAGCCCTCCTTTTTGAGGGCATTATATGGCATTGTCATGGGGGAGAGGCTTGTGTACCCTACTGAAGTTGTGAGCCATGCTGGCGGTGGCATAATAGCCACTGGTAGGGCCTCCCATGCCAGACAGGTCACAACCGAAGGGTCTGACAAAGAGCGTCAATGGGCAGGATGGGCTCTCTAGCCTTTTGGCAACCATCCTAAGAGAAGGAAAACTCTAATTTCAAACCCGGGCAGATGGTGCTCATCTAACCCTGTAAGGTCAACCATCTAGAGAAGGAAACTCGAACCAAACCTACGACCTGAGGACCTTGCTGCCACCATCCCAGCTTGCTAGGCCCTGACAGACGAACCTTTGGTTTAAAGGGTGAGGCCAGTTCTGTGCATGCTGCACTCCACAGTCATCAACGCACTTGTAGAAAGCGTGGGATGAGTCCTTCCTTAGAATCTTCGTTTGCGAAGTAATGCCAGAGAGAGAGAGAGAGAGAGATGGCATTGTTATGTTGAGAGTGGAGTTGGGATGGCAGCACTAGCCTTCAGTTCTTGGTGAGGGTTTCATCTGAAAGGTCAAACTATGTTACTTGAAATAGTGCCTCTGTAAGTAATATTTGAATGCACGTGTGTGTGATTTTGTTAAGTGATTTCAGCTATGGCAAGAACCATGGGTTTGGAGGCCCAGCATGTCTCACTTTTCAAAAGGTCAAATTAGGTAGAAGATAACAGCAAAGAGAAACTCAGTGGAGAAAGCACCCCAAAGTATTGACATAACACAATTGAAAATAGAGAGCATTTTCATTTCATTTGACAGCTTGTCAAGAAACCCTCACCAGTTCCTGATTGCTCAGAAACTGTCCAGCTAGGATTCATGTCCTGAGTGGCTCAGGACTTAGTTGAACATCACCACTGTTTGGCTTTTGGTAGTGGTGGGAATTTCAATCAACTGTCCCTGGAACATTTGAAATGTCAGATGGTTTAATGGCCTGCCTCCGAGAGAGGCGCAACCCGAAAGGAATGCGGTGCGGCATTACGTAATGAGTCCTCGAGGAGCTTAAATGAGTTGACTTTGGTGGAAACAACAGGGTTAGCTCAAAGCACACAATGGGTGCTTGAAGATGATGACCATTTCAATAGATGGGGCTGTCTTGAGGGATGGGAGTCAAGTGTTCCCACTAATAGCAAAGAAATATGCTCTCCCCACATCTCTCAGTTGTGTGTGTTTCGGGGGGGGGGGTTAAGGAGATTAGATGAAGGGGGTCTAGATGTGATCAGGCAGCATTCCAGAGACAATTCATTCAAAGGGCTGCTGGGAGACAAAAATTGTACGTGCTTCTAGCAGAGCGGTGGTTTTCATTTCATATATTTAATACATTTCACATATTTTAATTTGGGGGTCGGATTTCTCAATATCAAATTAGTCTGAAAATTTTAACACCTGGAAATTTCTTTAAGGGAAAGCATGCTTCTTCATCTTGGGTCTATTTTTTTCAGGAGTGAAGGATCAGGTTCATCCAAGGAAATTTGGGGATCTAAATTGGAGTCTTTGATGGACTCCATGTGACTTATGGGCCTTTCAGTTCCCAAAGCTACCCTAGCACTAGTGATGCAAAGACATTGTTCAACATTTTCATCCTTTCCTTCTTACAATATTTTTTCTTCTTTGTGGGGAAAAAGATATATGAAGTAGTGGGAAAATATGAGAAAACAACAAATTGATGATCACAATGATTTTATCTATGTAAAATTCTGGGAATTAGGCAGTTTCCTGATAAAAGCTTCATCTGGAAGCACCTTTGGAGTTTAGTTGTGTGTTGGAGGTAGGCTTTTGAAATGCAAGAGAGATTTTGCCAATGGAAAATGGGCAAGATGAAAAAGCTTTATGCGCCCCTTCCCACCCAACATTTTCCCTGTACCTTTTACTTACAAAAGAATCAAATCTCACCCTCTCCCCACGTTTTCCCCATAATGTGCAGGCCCACTCTAAGACTTCTAGGGTTAACAAAAATCGTATGCTAGAGAATGACTTGCAGGATGGAGGGAAAGGGGAGGAAGATATATGAATGATTAAAATATCAAAAATGAAAATCAGTGTTTTTGAAACCTCCAGAGCTGGAAACAATTAGAAGCTGGCTGGTAACTGTCAAGAATCAATAAATGAAGGATGCAATTTCTAATAACTCAAACATAAAATATGCTGATAAGTTAAGAAGGAGCCATAAGGGAAAGAAAGAGGAGAACAGGGAACTGAAATCTGTTACCAATTATTGCTAGTGCCAGTACCGTTCTAAAGGAGTCACGTTTAGCCTCCTCCACGACTCCATCAGTTCTAAGGATAGGCATTCAACTCACACCAAAGACAGCAGTACCCACCCGTCCAACGTGTGCTAATCAGGTTTTCTTGGCACACCTTTACAGCTCCGAAGTTATAAATCACAAATGGCTAAAACAAGGCTTATAGCATTTAATTTCCCAAAGCTAGCCAATTTTTGGAAATCAGCCTTATGACAAAGTTGCATGAGTTCCAGCTATTGGGGTAGATCACTTTCTGAGTGGTTGTGCCCACTCCACCTCACTGCTTTCACCGTAAGCAGTCAGTTTAAACTGGAAATAGCTACATGGGGGGATAGGAAGCAGGAGTTGCCCCCCACATAAGAATTCTGTCTCCCTAAAATGAAATGTGACTCCAGTCTCCAAACTTCTATCACAGCAAATAGTGAAGCACCGAAAATTATTCACATATAGAAGTCTTATATTTGCATCAATTGTATCTCCTTGCTAGCTTTGTCAGCCTCTTTTCTTCAGTTTCTTTTCTTCAAAAACATTTGCAGGTTTGCAGAGGGAGAATCTTATTCTTGAAAACAACACTAAAACACACCAAGACAGTTGTGCCAATTAACCTTTACTGTCCTCTGTAGTTCATCCAAAAATAGTCACAGCAAGTGGTATTGCTTTACCTCTGATATGCATGGATGTGTCAGAGTGGTTATGGAAGAGCAATTGCCATCCTTTGCCCTAAGGTGAGAAATTTTGGACAGTTGCTTGTTTGCACTATAAATCATGTACTAAGTTGTAATATTTGTTGTTGTGTGCCTTCAAATTATGGTAACCTTACGGCAAACCTATCACAGGATCTTCTGGGACTGAGAGTGTGTGACTTGTCCAGGGTCACCCTGTGGTATTTCATGGCCAAGCAGGCATTCAAATCCTGGTCTCCAAAGTTGTATTCCAACACTCAAAACTACTATGTCACATTGGCTCTCAGTTGTATTATATAAAGGTAAAGGTTTCCCCTTGACATTAAGTCTAGTCAAGTCTGACTCAGGTGAGGAGGTGATGTTCATCTTCCTTTCTAAGTTGAAGAGTTGATATTGTCTATGGATGCCTTCTGGGTCATGTGGCTGTTATGACTGCATGGAGCATGGTTACCTTCCCACCAAATCAGTACCTATTGATCTATTCACATTTGCATGTTTTCAAACTGCTAGGTTGGCAGGAGCTGGGGCTAACAACGGGAGCTCACCCCATCCCACAGATTTGAACCGCTGACCTTCTGGTCAACAAGTTCTGCAGCTCAGCAGACAAAAACACTGTTTGTATTCTTTGTCTTGATAGCAGGCATCATATAATAGCATGAGTGCTGGATTCAGAACCTGGGAGACCAGGGATTGAATTCTTGTTCAGCCATGGAAATCCAATGGTTGATCTTGGGTAAGTCATACTCACCACCAGGGGAAGACAAGTGATAACATCTCTGAATAAATTCTGCCAAGAAACCCAGTAATTTTGCTGTAAGTCAGAAATGACTTGAAGGTACACAAGAACAACAATTCTCCATATTGAGGAGAATTGTAGACTTGGTGATAAAGCTCACCTTGGGTAAGTCATGCTCATCATCAGAGGAAGACAAGAGAAAACATCTCTGAATAAATTCTGCTGAGAAAACCCTGTGATTTAGCTGTAAGTGGCTTGAAGGTACACAAGAACAACAATTCTCTGTATTGAGAAGGGCTGTAGACTCTGCGATAATCTCATCCCTTCCCAAGTTCAGTTCTTATTAGATCTGGTTCAAAGGCTTTTGAGTCAAGGGCTGAATCTCTGAAGAATTCCTGCCAGATAGAATTGACTGCATTGAATTAGATAGACCAATTGACTAATAGTGTAAGATGGCTGATAGGTTCACTCAGAGTCCCTACCACTTTGCTTTCTCATCCATCCTGAGTTAATGGCCAGGCTGCAAATTTAAAAATCTGAAGCTGATATATTTCAATAGGTCTCCTTCATAGTTCTTCATTGCACCATTTTTACACGTGACAAATTCCTTGATAGCTGCAACTAGGCGATAATCTACCAGATCATATGATCAATTACATTTATGTTTTTGCCTCCTGACCTCCACTCTTGTAGCTCTGCCCCAATTCCACTGAGGCCACTTCTAACATTCCAAACTGCTGAGCTGCCTTCAAGCAGCCATCATTTAAAAACAACCGGCCACAAATTGTTTCCTCATTTCCCGAGATGTGTTGAATTTTTACTCTTCCACTACCACCTCCATCTTCCAATTTACACTGGCTTGGGGATCGAGGAATAAAATTCTCAGCAATGATAAGGTCTAAAGTTTAATGTTTGGAGGTTTTAATTGCAGTGATGAGGAACTCCTATTGCTCAATGAAGCTGAAGGATACAGAAAACACCACACTATTTACTCATCTGACATCTTCCTATAATAGCTCTACAACAATACCAGCATGTTAAAATCCATGCATAGCAGATCATACTGAAAGACTGAAGAGCTCTTACAGCAAAAGCAAGAAAAGCTGTAAGGTTTTGCTAAGAACATTTTTATTATCAAGGAAATCAATGTAGCTCAGAAGTTCAGGAGATGTTTTGCATGCAGAATGGCCAAGAGCCAATCCACGTAGGATTGAGATTGGGAAAGACTTCTGTCAGAAATCCTACACAACATCAGAAAAATGGGACCAAATGGCCCAGTATCTGAATCAGTTTCTCCTAGTACCCATCACATTCTTGCCCTAATAACATGTATATTGTGAACCAAACTTAGAGAAACATCAGAAAAAGCTGCAGAGAGTTGGTGTGATATGGTGAATTGAGCACTGGACTATTACTCTGGAGACCAAGGTTTAAATCTGGGAGACTTTGGGCAAAGCCACTCTCTCTCAGCCAAAGACAAACCCCCTCTGACTAAACCTTACAATGGGTCACTCTGAATTGAAAATTACCTGAAGGCACACAGCAACAGGAACAAGTCACCAACCCATTCTGGAGTATATAGACATTTTATGTCACAACAGTGTCACGTCTAGTAATCTGAGTAACCTACAAAAAATTCTAAAAGAGGATATCCACAAAAATCCCTCATGGATTTGCCGTGATGCATGGCAAATCCACAGTCCTTTGTGATGAGGTCCTTAAAATATTAATAAAAATAAAGATCCATTTTGCAATTGCAATCCTTTTCATATTTTTTGTTCTAAAAGGGGGGTGTACTTATGATTGGCAAACTTTGTGTTTGGATACACTCGCTGAAAGTTTTCCAAAATGGGTAAATCACAATCACACATCACTGTCCCCAAACTCATTGCAGCAGTCCTTTGAATATATTGCACCACCTAAAAACACTTTAAACACACTTTGACCTCATCAGACAAAGAGTGCCATCTGTTTCTATACACTTTAAATATAGTCTTATGGAGCCCATCAAATATGGTCCTCAGTCTTTAATGTGTATAAAAATGGGAAGATTGTGAAGTCAGGGAGAAATTAACATCACTGCTCTCCCTGCACACAGAAATGGCTAAAACTGGATATTTTCCGGTGGGATGGGAGTCTCCATTTCGGTTGGAAATGGAACACGATGGAACACCATGCTAAGATTATTCTGTCCACACCCCCACCACCTTTTGTTGAGATGTGGTCCTTCAAGTGCTTTCTGAAGCCTAAAAGCTAGTTTTTCACGATTACTGAAAAGCTCAGCCTGAGAATGAGTTAAAGACTGCTTTGAAGTGTTTTAACAATGATGTACAATTGTGAGCACTTCCATTTGTGGCTGGATAGTTTCAAACCTGCACTGTAAGTCTCATTTTATAATCTTCTATGTTGACAGATTCAAGTCGTTGTTTTCCCCTCTGTTCTAAGATTTGTTCCTATTTTTATTTTATAGCATTACAGGTGGAACATCCTTATCCAAAATGCTTGTTACAATAAATATTTTGGAAGACCTGTATTTGTATATACACAATGAGATATCATGGCCTTATTTCCAGTGTAGCTAAGGAAGGTTCTTGGAAATACTTCCTCTATAGCTCCTTCTCTCCAAGGGAAAGGTCCCTAACATAATTTCAATCCACATTTTGAAGACAATAAGCACTATATAAATAAGTATATACATTCTTATCATTATAAACTTGGTGGTGGCCACTCTACCTTGTTCTCAGGAATAACAGCCTGGAAAGCATGAGTCAATCTATTCCACTTACCTTGTTGGTGAGATTCACCAAGTTGATTAAAAATGTATGTGGGCTGATGTTGTCCCACCTGAATAACTCGCAATGCCCACAAAAATAAAACATGTGGCAAGGGAAGCGGGGGAATCAGGATTCTGTTTAACCCATGTCATGTTTCTTGCAAGCAATCAAAGTACCCAGCTGATCTCATGGGCCTTAACATATACCCATCTTTGCTCCATTACAATTAGAGTGTGTTGTCTCTTTTCCCCATCAGTGCATCCCAGGTTACCAGAAAAAAAATATACAGTTGTGCTGTTGCCAACAAATTAACATATTTTGCAGGGAATATACAATTCTTTGCCAAAATATTTCCAAGAGCTTAGTACAAATGCAAAACTATCGCCACAGCCTTCAAAGTCACATCCATTTACCTTCTCATGTGGTAAGCATCTGCATTTGGCTGACAGTACAATGCCTTGCTATGTGGCGGTTTGCCAGCTCTGTAATATACGTGTAATTGTGTTTCCTCCAACAAGTTAGAGTTCCCCCCCCCCCCACTTCTGCGTTCATCTGAAACATTACTCAAGACTACTACATTTCCAGTTTGGTTCTCAAGTAACTTTTATGACCAAGGAACAAACTCAGCCAGGGAGTATGTTATGGCAGTGTTGGCTAGTGAATGGCAATCTTGTTTGTTTGTTTTGCCTATTTAATCCCAATTTAATAGCACAAAATATACCATGATTAGATTTAATTATGATTTGTAGTGATTGTGAGCAGTACTTTCTTTAAAAACAGAAAACTAAAAGGACTATTAGGAAAAAGCTAATATCACACTTGGTCCTAAAATTATTTCCTCTTAGTTTCCTGTTGAAGCCAATATAATTTTCCAATAGATGATAACAGGATTTTTCATATTGGTTTCAGTGGGACCTTATCATTGTTGACTTATTCTGTACTGATGCTGTAAAAACCGTGTTCCCACTGTGCCCTCCAGATTTGTTGGACTACAACTACCAAATGTCCATAGGGACAACCTAAAACCTCTGCAAGGGACTCACATTCTTATTAATAGCATGCCTGCCATTTCACAGGAGCAATGCTCCTACTAAATATGATGCACTCAGTCAAAACTCTCATCAAAGAGTATTTTGTTCTTTTGGAATATGGCTCAGAAATTATTAGTTATTTTTAAAAAAACACAAAGTATAAAGATTTTCAAAAAGCACAATGCTGATGCCTACAGTTAGTTTAGCCTTATGCACCAAAACCTAAGCTAGCCAACATAAGAAGGCCTTAAAATATTTATTCAGGGAGTGCAACAAAAAAACCCCCCACCAAACAAGTCCACACCTGACAAATAACTTATACAAATGTCACCAATGATACCAAATGACTTTACAATGTTGCTAGGACTGATAAAGATGCTATCAATGAATGAACAACTTTTGACTGCAAATACTAATGAAAACTGTAGATACTGAGCATCCTCTTCACAAGAAGCATTTCTTCCTGAGTAAATGCAAACAGAGAGCCCTAATAAAAACAATGGTTAAACAGATTTTCCTCAAATGCAAATGTTTACATATTTTTATGTTAACCAAACTTGCTTCAATAAGGTAATGGTCTTTACTAGGCTTGTGCATGGATTTAGAGTAGTTGGTTCCCTTTGGCCAATCTGGCTTGTTTGGCTTGGTTGGATGGCCATAACGGTAAGGGCCCAGCCATCACGTTTTCCCATCCATAATGAGACCACGTGCAAGTTGATCACGGTTCCTCCTCCCCTATTCAGCATCATGAAGCACACAAAGAGGATGATGTGTGCTGCTCGCACGAGGTATCCCTGTGAGCCCTGCCTGTTGGGTCAATTGAAATTGAAGAATGCTGTGACAAGTCTTACACAAGCTGTGTCTGCTTCCTTAACCCCATCACTGAAACCCATGCTCCCTTAAAGGGAAAAAAGGAAAGGGTGCCAGGAAGGGTGCTTTCTTAACCCTGTTGCTGAAACCCATGCTCCCTTGAAGGGAAGAAAGGAAAGAGTCCCAGGAAGGGTGCTTTCTTAACCCTGTTGCTGAAATTCAGGCTCCCTTGAAGGGAAGAAAGGAAAGGGTCCCAGAAGGGTGCCTTCTTAACCCCGTTGCTGAAGCCCATGCTCCCTTGAAGGGAAGGGAAGGGTCCCAGGATGGGTGATTTTTGCAGAAACTCTGGCTCCCTTGAATGGAAGAAAAGGGTCCCAGGAATGAAAAGGGGACACTTGTAAGTTCCCCATTGCCACCAATGGGCTGAATCTAGCTGCATTTTTCAGTTGTAGACCAAATATGGCTATCCAGCTACCTGCCCGTTTTCAGGAGGCACACAAAAATGGACATGACGATAACCGGAATCCTGCCAGCAGAATGGATTGAGGTTCAGCTGAAATGCACAAGCCTAGCCTTTACCATTTGAGGAAGCAGATAGTGTGATTTACATTACATATTAATAGGATACCTATAGCATGAGACAGAAATATCAAAATCAGAGCCCAAAACAAAGTAGTTCATAAAAGTAGGCATTCAGTCTATTGGGTAGTGTATGTACACAAAAATTTAAGAACATAAGATTAGCGATGTATCTTTTGTTGTTAACTATAACTGCCAATTGTATAGTGTTCCTTGAAATGTTTAAGTCTTTAGAAGAAAAGAATTTGAGCAGGTTTTCAAATTAACATACAGACCAGTGGAGTCCCCTGTATCTACAGTTCACTTCATCCTACTTCTATTCTGAATAAATCTTCCGTGATGTTAGATTATTAAAAACACATTAAAAATCCTGCATAATGAGAGATCCAGAGTTGTGTTTCTGGATGGTTTCCAGGTCACATATATGCGCAGCCTTAGAGCATAAACACATCAAAGTCCTATTCCTTGCATGCTCCCTGACCAACACAAATTGGTCCAATATGAATCATCTTATCTGTTTGATAATCCATACAATTATTTTGCGATGTATAAAATGCGAAAGCTGCAAAAGTTCATGTAGCAGTGTAGAAAGTGGTACCTTTAAAGGAATTTCAGTTTATTTCTGAAATAAACAGGTTTCTGCATGTGCGTTTCCCTTCTAGATACAATCTGCTTGTGCCTCAGGCCCTTTGTGGATAAATTGTTTCCAGTATCCGAAGGTATGCATGTGGTCATCCTGCATTGTATGCAAACCACCATACAGACAGCCAGAGCTATCATTTTTGACAGCTGTTCTCTTGGGGAAAAGAGTGGATTGATCTGAAGTAATACCTTTGGCTACCTTCTCAACAGGTGATCGGCATTATCAAAGTAGGGATTGCTGGCCATATCTTTTAATGGGCCAGATCAGCCCTCCGCAGGCATTATTGAAAGAATTTAAGCCAACGTGTGAGCATATAATTAGCTCTGCATTTAATCCCTGCTCCAAGTTTTCATATGTACAGTATGGCCATTTACAAAGAAAATATCTACACACGTAGTTGTTCACTCAGAGCTGTGTATGGAATTCTGAACAGTGACAGCTCTAGAGAAAGAGCAGAGGAGAAGTCACATGGTGAGAACAGAATTGAGGCAGAGCAACTATGTGCACCCCACTCACATGTTAAGTAGTTTTCATAACGCTGAAAGAGGTCTATCCTTCTCTGTGGAACCCTTTGTGCAATTCATTGCTGCCTTGTAAGGGTCTCTCCAAAAATATTTACACCCGTTGTTATTTAGGTTTCTATTGCTAGAAGTAGCAAAGTTAGCATGCTTATACTGAGTAGTTTTTAGTCTGCATGTTTCTAAGGTACATCTACAGCACTGGTTCTCAACCTGTGGGTTCCCAGATGTTTTGGCCTTCAACTCCCAGAAATCCTAACAGCTGGTAAAATGACTGGGTTTCTGGGAATTGTAGGCCAAAACACCTGGGAACCCACAGGTTGAGAACCACTGATTTACACTGACACTATAATGCAGTTTGGAGGTGGATTAAAATGAACTGGTTTCTCTAAGCCAGTGGTTCCCAACCTTTTTTTGACCAGAGAGCACTTGACTAGTGACCACGTTGACCAGGGAACATTTTGACCAGGGACCACTTTGACCAACATTAGTACTAAAAGAGTTACGAATTAGTTTTTGGTCAACTTTAGATTCGATTTGGGGTGCTCATTCAGAAAATTGCATTGGATGGACCACATCAGCTCTAGTTTCTCATACAGAACATATGCCACGGTCAGCAACAGGAAAGGAGTGGCAAGTGGGATGAAAGGAGTGGTGTTGGGTTTCATCCCTGACTGCACATGTCTCCAGCTCTCAATGAGCAGTTAACCTAGATAGATTAGAGTGAGGGATTCCTTCCCCAATTTCCTCAAAGAAGCTTATCTTAAGAAGGGGCTTAGAAAGGGGATTGTCTTACTCACCTTTGCATGCCGCTATCTCCTCCCTCTTTGAAAACTTAGCAATGTGATCTCTTAAGGAAAACGTAACTTCCTCTTTAAAGGTATTTTTATTGCCCTGGTGAGGCCATGTGGTCAGAAATCTCCATATTGGCCCAACCTTCTTTCTTTTGTCTTCTCTAGAGTGAGGAGGTATCTTGCCATTGTCCAGGCAAGGTGTAGTAGATATAGCCATTTTTGCTATTTCTCCTTTTCCTTGAAAGATAGCTCAGTGAAGCTAGCTAGCTTTAAGAACCTTTCCTATCAAGAATTGATTTCTTTTATCATTGATCAACATATTATTTTTGATCCAATGAAGTTGTGGATCTGCAATCCTGTTCCATCCTGCAGAATAGAAGCCAATCCTTGCTCACTACATGTACGTTTCTGCTGCTTATGAACTGTGCATCTAGCACTCTGCTATATTTTTGTGGAATCACCCCCAGAGAAGGTTATTTTTGAGACTAACAGCTCCTGATTCCCAACAAGTGGAAATAAAGTAAAATAAAGAGGAAGGAGGCTCTTGAACCAGATTTTCATCCTCATGGCCCACTGGTGGTCTGCGGCCCACAGATTAAGAACCACTGCTCTAAGCAGTGCCTACATGAACATCCCAGGAAGCGGTTGGAAGCTAGGATGGTGGCCACAGTTTCTGCTGAATGTGGATCAGAACAAAACCCAGGAATGTTTTTTAAACTAAGTCCAGTGAGATGCACTACTGAGCACTGAGGCGTCCTGATGTCCATTTGGGATCAGCTCTAGACCATGGCAGAGCATAGGAAATGAGAACAAAAGTGTGGGAAGTGAGAGTTCCCATCCTTCTATCCAGCTGTGTTTTAAGGTTTTGTGAAGTGCCTCAGTGTGTTTTGACAAACTCCCTTTGTGGTCTCGGATTTGAGCTCTGCATGGGGATATACTCTGATCAACTGCAGTGAATTTTGGAGTATATGCCAGATTCGTGATCCTTCTTTTATTTATTTATTTTAGCTGCAATAGTATTACAGGAGGAAAATAATACAATGGTAGGATGTGCTAAAACATTATAATGATGTAACAGCATGCAAAAAAAAAATCCCCACCTGAGCAGTCTGGGGCTATTTTGCCAGTGTTTTCCCAGGGAACCCCTGAGTGAGGGATAACCTATTCTCAACCTCCATCATACACTAATGAATCATTCATGGAAGAAGGAGCTCAAATATATCTTCACCCAAACAGGTTATGACCCATTTCAAGAGAGCAATGATGTTGTGGGATAAGTCTGAGAAAAAAGTGGGACTAATACATGGCTATGATAGTATAACAACATCTGAGTTTGTCTTCCTTTTTGTTGGTCTGTTTTCCCCTCTCTTCTCCATGTTTGAAGAGTATGTTACAGAGCCTCTCACCACAAAAGATTATGAAACCTTTACTATTAGAAAGGAAAATCTATTTCACATGTTTATACCCAAAAAAAAGAAGTTTGCTTCATTTCCCTGTTAAGATACTTTGGGGCTGCTTAGGGTACTTAGGATGAGAGTATGAGCCTGGATGTTACTGTGATTATTCTGGGTTACTGTGAGTTTTCCAGGCTGTATGGCCATGTTCCA
Organism: Anolis apletophallus; assembly: GCA_030556195.1. NCBI lineage: Eukaryota > Metazoa > Chordata > Lepidosauria > Squamata > Anolidae > Anolis > Anolis apletophallus. The sequence continues at coordinate 114,801,954 of JARBWK010000007.1, forward strand.
GAAGCATTCTCTCCTGGTGTTTCACCCACATCTGTGGTAAGCATCCTCTGAGGTTGTGAGGTCTGTTGGAAACTAGGCAGGTGAGGTTTATATATCTGTGGAATGTCCAGGGTGGGAGAAATAACTCTTCTCTGTTGGAGGCAAGTATGATTGCAATTGGCCACCTTGATTAGCATTTAATGGCCTTGCAGCTTCAAAGCCTGACTGCTTCCTGCCTGGGGGAATCCTTTGTTGGGAAGTGTTAGCTGCCCCTGGTTGTAAGGAGCCCCCGGTAGTGCAATGGGTTAAACCCTTGTGCCGACAGGACTGAAGACCAACAGGTCAGAGGTTTGAATCTGGGAAGAGTGGGTTGAGCTCCCCCTGTCAGCTCCAGCTCTCCATGCAGGGACCTGAGAGAAGCCTCCCACAGGGATGGTAAAACATCAAAAACATCCAGGCATCCCCTGGGCAACGTCCTTGCAGACGGCCAATTCTATCACACCAGAAGCGACTTGCAGTTTCTCAAGCTGCTTCTGACATGAAAAAGTGGGTCTGGAGAGATAATTAGTGGGTTGTGTTTCTTTCTCAGCTTCTTCCCTATGTGGTCAGTGGTTCCCTAGATGCATGGTAAGAACACTTTTTCTCTAGGTGGATCATATCCAGTTCCAGTATTTAAAAAACCTCTTACCTGTATTAATGTTTGAGCCTTGAAATATCAAAGGTAGGATACTGCTGAACTGGCACCCCTAACTTGGGTAGGGAAGGGATTACAGCAATCCTGCAGTTGATAATAGAACATGGTTTAATCTCAGATGCAAAAGTTGTTGTTTATTCGTTCAGTTGCTTCCGACTCTTCGTTACCTTATGGACCAGCCCATGCCAGAGCTCCCTGTCAACCGTCACCACCACCAGCTCCTTCAGAGTCAAGCCAGTCACTTCGAGGATACCATCCATCCATCTTGCCCTTGGTCAGCTCCTCTTTTTCCTTCCATTTTCCCCAGCATCATTGTCTTCTCTAAGCTTTCCTGTCTTCTCATGATGTGGCCAAAGTACTTAATCTTTGCCTCTACTATCCTTCCCTCCAATGAGCAGTTGGGCTTTATTCCCTGAAGTATGGACTGGTTGGATCTTCTTGCGGTCCAAGGCACTCTAGAATTTTCCTCTAACACTACAGTTCAAAAGCTCAGCCTTCCTTATGGTCCAGCTCTCACATCCATAGGTTACTACGGGGAATACCATTGCTTTGACTATGCTGATCTTTGTTGCTGGTGTGATGTCTCTATTCTTCACTATTTTATCAAGATTGGTCATTACTCTTGTCCCAAGAAGTAAACATCTTCTGATTTCCTGGCTACAGTCTGCGTCTGCAGTAATCTTTGCACCTAGAAATACAAAGTCTGTCACTGCCTCCATGTTATTTATTATTTTTATTTATTTATTTCAGGATTTTACCCCGCTCTTCTCAACCCCCGAGGGGGGACTCAGAGCGGCTTACAGTAAGGCGCAATTCGATGCCCACACAGTAACAATATAAGACCCCAGAACCCTTCAACAATTAAAATACATTAAAATACAATTACCTAAACATCATGCGCATTCATTCCAGATTAAAACAATGTTCTGTCCATAAAAGCATTGGCCCTATTCATTCACTTTCCATTAAAATCCCATCTAAAGTGATGCCTTGTGCTGGTGTGCAAACGTCTCGTCCCACAGCCAGGATTTTACTTTTTTCCTGAATGCCAGGAGGGATGAGGTGGATCGTACATCGATAGGGAGCGCATTCCACAGGCGGGGAGCCACCACCGAGAAGGCCCTATCCCTCGTCCCCACCAGCCACATTTGAGAAGTAGGTGGGAGCGAGAGCAGGGCCTCCCCGAATGATCTTAGATTACGAGGTGGGATGTAGCGGCTGATGCGTTCGGACAAGTAAGCTGGGCCAGAATCGTATAAACTGTATGTTTTCACCCTCTGTCAGTTATCAATCAGTCTTGTTGCCATAATGTTGTTTTTTTAAATGTAGGATGCTAGTATCCAACAAAACCCAATGATGAAGAAGGAAGAACTGAAATAGCTTTGCTATTGACAGGTTTCAGATCTCCATGAAGAACAGAGCACCCTGTTCCTTAGGGGTTGTGTTTCAACAAGCCAGGACTCAGCTTAATGGAAAGATAATGCTGCATTTCTTCAAGCACTCAAAGCACTTGGCTGTGTCAAGCCTTGCAAAAGAGGATGAATTTGGTTCTGGCTTAATTTTGGAAAGTACTTTATAAATATTTTGTATGAGTAAAACTGCTGACTTTTTAACAAAAAAAAGCATTACGTGCATTTGAGTTCATGCACTCTAAGAAAGCATTTTGGAATCATAAACAAGTAGGGTGAGGTCACCCTGCAGTTAAATAAAGAAATAAATAAAAGCAAGCCCAGGAGGATGTTGGGGAGACCAGCATTCACTGTGGCTTGGAGCGGTTGCTTTAAAGCTCTCTGCACTTGTAGCAAACCATGCATATCTTTGACAGTAAACAGATGGAAGTGCTGAAGTGCATACACAAAAGAGCTGAACTTTCAGCTCACACACAGTTGATTTGAATTGTCCTCAATGGTAGCAACAATTTGTTTTGGCCTGGAAAACAACCCCAAATTACTAGGAACCGGCCAAAGCTAAACATTGATTTCAGTGTATTAAAAAGTAGAAGCATAAGAAGACTGCCAATGACATCATTTATGAACTTCAACATGCTTAACTTTGGCAGGATTTAGCACCTTACAAACGTTTACATTTTCTTTAATCGTCTCTATAGTACTTTGCCAGAAGCTGCCTTGTGATGGGCCAGGTGACTGGTCCATCCAGCTCACAGCAGCTGAGGGCAAGGCTGTTGTGCTGCCACCTTCCCCTCCAGGTTCTCTTGTTTCCTGACCAAAAGGAGCAAATGCTCTCTCCTGGAGGACTCTCAACACTATCTTCGTCTTAGAAATAGTTCCTATGCACAGTTGATTAAAATATCCATTTTTCAAGAACAGAATGGAACCCAGACAACATCCCTTCAGAAAAAAAGGGTGGGTTGGGCATTTCATTGAATTGACAAGAGCTCTTCAGTTTGATAAAGAGCACAATACAATATCCAACATTTCTTCTTCCAGCAGCAGAATATGTTACAGAAGAGAAGAGATAGTGCTGAAATACTGATTTAATTTGCTATTTTAATAATAATAATAATAATAATAATAGAAGAAGATGATGATGATAATGATGATGACTCTGGCACAAGTCAGTAGAGGTGGTCCCAGTGTGATTGGTACACTGGGTGAAGTGCCTAAAGACCTTGGCCAGCACTTAAAAACAATAGGTGGTGACAAAATTACCATCTGTCTACAAAAGGCCACCCAACTTGGATCACCCAACACTTGGGAAGTGTCCGACATGTGATCCAATACAAAAGGCAGCATAGTGATCTTGTTTGCTATGTACTAATCTTGTTGCGTATCAAATAATAATAATGATAATGATAATAATATTTCTTACCCACCTCTCCTCGTGGCTCAAGGCTGGTTACAAAATAATTAAAACACATAAACATTGTAAAAATACCACAAATACACATATTAAAATGTATTTCAATAAAAGATACATATTAAAACATATTTCTAGAATATATGTATTAAAATACACAAAACAGAGATTAACAAAAGACGCAAGTTTTAAAATCATGCTTAAAATAAGACATACATCAGTGCTTTCCAAACTCCTGAATCTATGTGGTATAAGCAATGTCAAAAATCAAAAGAATATGTCAAACATATTTTAAAGACTACATGAACATTTTCATGAGATATGTTGTGTCCCCATACATTTCATCATTACAATTTACGTATGTTTCCATATTTCTTATCAAGGATTGGTTTAGCCTCTGGTTTACTAGTAAAACTGAATTAATTTGTCACAAATTGATGAATGTCTAAAAAAAAGACAATGTTTGGAAAGCTCTGATTAAATGATGGGTTTTATGTCATTTGCAGTTACTCAATCGAATACTAAAATGTTTTAAGTTTCTTAAATTGGAGACAATAAATATGAAAATGCATTGTATTGTAGAAAATACTAATAGACGTTATTTGCATATGCATGTCTCCTTCTGCTATGAGGAAACTATATAAACAGTCAAACAGCCTTGCTTTAAAATGTGTTAAAAGCAGCCGGCAAAGGTTGCAAACTATGGCTTCCCAGATCCATACTTTTCAACCTTTTGCTTTCTCCTCCCTCTTTCCGTGGTTTACTTCAGTTACTGCAGACTCAATGCAACGGCCAAAAATAGTGCTCATTTAATTCAATAGGAGGGAGAGCAGAGTAAAGGGTTGAATCTTGCTCTTTCTTGCCCTTTGAAATGTTGGGAGGTATGAGACACAAAGAAGGATCTCTCTTCTAGATCTTAGATAGTAGACAGCCCAATAGGCATAATATATGAAGTGCACTGAAATATTTATCTTATTTTGCTTCATTACAGTTATGTGCAGAATGTCCTCAAACAGGAGAAGTCATTGAGTAGACACTATAAATCTGCAAGAATGCGTTATTTCCCACATTACAGTAGCAAGTGCAGAGGAGAAAGTCCTTTTAGAGAAATCTGTGATCTCCTCATCCATTTAGGCAGAGATGTAGTAAAAGGGAATAGAGCTTCCTCATGGTAATAGGATCATAAACATGGTTAAGAGTAGCTTTGAATGTGCACATCTCAAGCCAATATGTTTTTGATTTAGAAAAAAGTTATAGGGGCTATTTTAACAGAGATTGCCAGATGGAATAAATCACTGAAGATTTAATACCGATTTGTTAAACATACTAGAACTTAAATGGCATTTAATGACATCTTTTATTTGGGAAAAACTGAGAGTCCCGATTTCTCTTTCAGTAGAAGGAGCAGTTGAAGCAAGCAAGTGTTTCTGCAGTATGCAACAGAAAAAGAGGAAGAGGAGCAGGGCTGTCATTGGGGAGGGACTTGGAGCACAGTCCAGGAATCCACAACGCCCTGGGGAAGGAGCAGGAGGGTTCCCAGATGCATTTAAAACTCTCCAAGTGACTGGGGAGCATAAGGGAATAAGGACCTCATCACATTTAGTATTCTAACGTGGGCGACAGTGAGGGCATTCACCGGGCATCATGGTGAATCCATGGGGCAGTGAGGAATCAGCCCGCATCCCACAGCACCTGCAGCACTGCCTTCCCCACTACATGGGAGAAAGTGTAGCTAGACGGCAACAGGTCTGAAATCCCATGTGATGAAGTCATAAGTCAGGCATTGCAACAATGTCACTATAAAAGAGAACTCAATTTGTGGACCAGCCACATGCCAGAAAATCCAGATTTTCTCTAAAACTGCAGGGTAAAAGGCATGATTTTTTAAAATCATGGTTAGTGTCCAAATAACCACATTGCAAGTGAATTGCTCAATGTTGTGCATCAGGATCACAGTGCCTATATGGCAAGTACGATTACTTTCCGAGTCCTGTTTTTTACAACAGGGTTTTAAACCAGAGATTTGGCTCCTTTGAATATACACAGTTGAAAAAGAAGATGGATCGCTTCAATGATTTTTTTAAAAAATCCAATGTCATGTTGGGTGAGACTCTACAAAATGAGGAAAACTGAAAATAAAACTCAATGTCTCATCAGATGTGTTCTCTGACCAGCAAGCCTATTGCACTGTTATTGTTTTATTTTTGTTGTGTGTGTGGTGTTCCTGGAAATGTCAGAAATATAAAAGTTGGAGAAAAGAATGCCAGTGAAAAGAAGTAGAGTGATTGTTTTGGCTGAAAAGGCTTCCATTGTTTCCATCCCCTAAAAGTAGTTTAAAACACATTCAAACTCTGTGGCTTAGATCAGAGAGAACAGAAAACCAAAAACACATTGATATTTACAGATACCTACATTTTCCATTCTATAATGAGATTTTTTAAAGTGTTCTTCATGATATTCATTAAATCATCCATATTTAACATCATTTACAACAAAATAGCATGGAAAATATAGTTTAGTTTTCCATGCATTATATTTTCTGTTCAGTAAATAAATCTGACCTTTCTTCTAGCTTCAGCTTTCAAACAAACAAGTAGCAGAGCAAAATAAGAGGGAAGTGGTTCTAACTAAGCAGCTGTTCAGCATCCTACCTCAAAATAAGCACAATGCTATCATCACCATCAATGCTGGATTTACACGCAAGCCAAGCACACTACAGGTTAGGGCCTCCGACTATAAAACAATTCTAATTTGAAAAACACACTCTGTTTTTGTATTTAGAAGTGTTTATAATCTCAGTACTATTCTAACAAAGTAATTAAAACAATACATACTTTGAGCGTAATGGTGTCTCTTAATCTTACTTTAGGGGATCCATCTTGTCTTAATGGACCCCTGGCTAGTAGGGCTGGATAGATTCATTCAGAAAGGCCGAAGGTCAGAAAAAACTTACGAATTTTGACTTCCGATGCAGTTTTGAACCATGCAGGAAAGGGGGGGAGGGGAATCCGAATTTGAACCACTTACCTTTGTTTTGGAAATATTATATAATGTTCAGATGTCTCCCAAGGTTATTTTAATTTTCACAACCATTAAGAAACTTTGGTAAATTTTTAAAATCTTGATGCAAGGAGGGATAAGGTGAGCGTGGCTAATCACAGCCATCTTTAATTGTAATTTGTGAAGGCCAGGCCCCCAAATGGCAGATATTGCAAAAGGCCCTGCTGCTAAACTACATTTCCCACACTACCCTACTGCTTATTAGCCAAAATGGCCGAAGGACCCAAAATAGCTGTCTGTAGCAGTCTTCGTCTAAATATAAAATAAACTGATTGAATCTACAAAAGTGATTAAAGAAGGCAGCAAAGCAATAAGCAACTTTTGCAAAGCCAAGAGAACATAAACTGCTTTAAAAACAATCATTTTACTTTTGCCTGATTGCCATGAGCAAGGCACTGGGGTAGCCAGCCACAGCCAGCCCGCCCTTTACAGTCAGTAAGTAATGATAAAATAAAATAATTGATTGCATCTGCAAAAAGGAATAAACAGATGGATGTGTCTTAAGGGTCCCCTCCAACTCAATAGAGGAAGCAAATGGATGTCAGGAGATTTTGGATGGTGCCTTTCTGTACAGAAGGGAGTCAGTCTAGCTGTCCCTTGATGGGGTCTGTTCTCCACCAATTTAACACAGTTTGTGCCACACAAAGTGTTTGGAGTAGAACAACTACTTTCAACATAAAGACCACCCAATGAAACAGGAAATAACACTTTCAAACCAGCAACAGATTTTATTATTTAAAGATGTTTTTTAATAAAAAGTTTGAAAATTCATCAAAAATTCATGTAGAAGTCAAATGTTATGAAATTTGGTGAGCTAATAGGGGTCCATGTGTTCTACCACTGTAGCAAGTTTCATCAGGATTGGTCTGAAAATCAGGGAGGGAGAATCTCCTGAACTTTCCCCAGCGCCAGTGATGTTATTTTCCTACTGCATATGTGGGTCTGCATTAACAAAGTGATTCGGAAGTTTTGGAAGTTTCAATTTTTTTAAAAAATGGAACTGACTTTAGAATCGAACCACCAGCGCCCCCTACATCCGAAACAAATTTTGAACCATTTTTTTAATCAACCAAGCCTACTGGCCAGCATTAGGGGAAAGGGACTAGGCAAACACCTTTCCATTGTCCATGGCATAGCAGGAGAGAATGTAATCATTCTGGCATACAATGTTTGCTATAGGTGATATGGAATGGTGGAAACTCTGAACTTGGTTCTCTAGGATTCTGAGACCCAAAGGTAGGGAAAGACTCTGGCCTTGAGGTGGATCAAGGGTTTTGCTCTTCTGTCTTGGTTGGGAATTGGGTTGGCAAACTGGAGAGCAACCCAGTTACTGGACCATCCTCATGGGCAATGGTTACCTGTGAGTCCCCAGAGGTTTTGGCCTGAAATCCCAGCCAGTTTACCAGCTGTTAGGATTTCTGGAAGTTAAAGGCCAAAACATTTGGGGACCCATAGGTTGAGAACCACTGCCCTAGAGAAAACTGAGGAGCAAGTTAATGGAGGTCACAGTTGTATTTGTTCACACATACACTCACACGCGCTCACCTTATGTCTTCTAGGATTATCCATGTTGTCTTTGTGATCCTAAAACCACTTTATTATTTGCAGAGTATGAAAATTTTGAAAAACAAACCAACATTAAGGTAGCTGAGCTATGGGGTTCCACTGAGAACATGTTGCTGAAGGATCATCAAGTTTGGAAGATTCCCATGGAAAGAGTTCACTTGATTTAAGGAGTGTAAATATGCATGAATGTTTTCTTTCTGGTTCTGTCAAAACCTTGCATTAAACCCAGCAGATCTGTTTCATTCAAACAATCAAGAGACATTTGTTACTATTGGCTATTTACAGGGAACACTTCACATTGGCAGCACAACACTTGCAAACTGTGGCTATTTCTTGCTCCAGTTTTTAGAGGTCAGTGGGACAAAGATGATTATAATTTACTATTGCAAAAGAGAACTCAAGGAGATATATTGTTTTTTCCATTGGAAAATGGGGTGTTTTGTGGGTCAGGGTTGGAAAGTTTTAGAAAAAGTATTTCGGGTAGAGATAAACTAGGGAAAACACAGTATGGAAGATAAACAGTTGAACAAGTATGAGAGTTTATAAATGGAGGTTAGAGTATATATTAAGGCATGCACAACTAGAGGCTGATGTAAACGGAAAAGATTTATTACCCTTGTGTCTTCACAGCAGAGATTGCTAAGCAAGATTACTAACTGAAACACTGATAAGGAAAACATCTAGAATCTGCATGAAAATCCCAAAGAAAGAGATTCTGAGTTAGTAATGTATGGGTTTGCTTAAAAATGCAAAGGTGATGTTCCTTTAGATTGGGGCAGCCATTTTGTCATTACTTTCTAATAAAGAAGGTGTGTGTGTCTGTGTGTGTGTGTGTGTGTAAGGAAAGAGTAAAGATTTCCCCCTGACATTAAGTAAGTCTAGTCATATTCAACTCTGGGAGGTGGTGCTCATCTCCATTTCTAAGCCGAAGAGCTGGCGTTGCCTGTAGACGCCTCCAAGGTCATGTGGGCAGCATGACTGAATGTAGCAGCATTTCCTACTCACCAGAGCGGTACCTATTTATCTACTCACATTTGCATGTTTTCGAACTGCTAGGCTGGCAGAAGCTGGGGCTAACAGCGGTAGCTCACACCACTCCCCGGATTTGAACCTGCAAACTTTCAGTTAAACCGGCAATCTTAGCAGTCCAGTGGTTTAACCCATTGTGCCACCAGGGGAGATATATATATATATATATATATATATATATATATATATCTCCAGTGTATACAAGTAAAAGGCTCTAGACTTCTTCCAATAGTGCAGGAACACATCTTGTTTTTTCTCACAACTCACATTTACTATAACCTGTGACAACCTTTCCCCACATTGGCCTCTTTATCTGACATTTCCCAGTTTTCATTAGCAGGGGGAAATTATGAGATGCCTGTTTTATTCTGTATATGTTTCTCTGTGTATATCCTTATATAATGCATAAAGATTGGGATAGGCCTTCTGTGAACCTACAAATGTTGTAGAACTGCAAATTCCATCATGGCCAGTGGCGAGGAATTACGGGAGCATTGCTCATTGGCCCCACAATCTCTGAAGGGCCACATATTGCCCATTCAATCATTAGAGGATTTGGTGCAATGCCAACATCTGAAAGCATATGGTGTGAACTTTCTTACTGGATATAAGATGATTCAAATCTGTTCACATGCTATGGCAATGTTCAGTCGTGGCATGGTAAAAGAAAGAAATACATTTATCATTGCCATGGGATCGAACGTAGGGCTTGTTTACATGTGCGCAATAGCACTCACTCACTGTGAAATCATTCCTGGCTGTCTTTGGGCCCACTTGCACAAACCCAAAAACCTGGTAGAAAGTGGGACAAAAGGGAGAGTGGCTACAAAAAACACATGCTTGATTGTATGAAAAACATGTGATAAAAAGGTTTGCATGAAATCCAATATTGGGTGAAAAATGCATTGCTATGGAGGACTATATTTCCCAGCCCCTCCCAAAAAAACCCTGGAGTTCTTTATGGTACATTGTTGTAGACTGCTCTAGCATTTATCTTGATTTTAAAATCCTCAAACGGCTGATGGAGGGATGTGAATTGATGGAGCCATGGACAAACAGGTGGCTGGATGGAAGCACCACCATTTCCATGAGAACTCCTCTGAACAATTTCTTGTGTATTACGAAAAGAAAACTGAGCTTGAAATTGCACAGTGGGCAGCAGCATGTTGCAGGCAAGTTACCCCAAAGGCAAACAGGGTTCAAGAGGGGAAACACAGAGGCACCAGGAGTGAGGGGGAGGAAAGACGGTGACAGAACATCTGCTTGTGCGTACTGTATTATATCTGCATCAGCACTGCAACTTTGGCAAAATGCTTATGATGTGCAGCACATCTCGAAGTGCCATACCTTTTGTGTTCCCTTCAATCCACATTAACCAAACCTTTGTAGATGCTGTGGGACCATTTCCTGGGATTGAGGGCTCCATGTGTGAACTTTCCTTGAGGTACCAGAATTTTTAATGCCCCTTCTTTACTCCAGATTAAGTGGCTGTCTGGAAGGGCTCTTCGTGGTATCCAAGGATTTCTAGTCCTTATCGCAGAACAGCCCTGTATTAAGAAAAGTTGTGAGATACTCTGGAGTTGGGTGGACATCACACTTTTGGTCACAGTGTGGACAGCAGAACTGGGTCTGATGCACACCAGTCTGCTGTCCACCTGAGCTGAGTTACCATCCTCTTTCCCCTGAGTACATCAACCCATTGGTGAAAGGAAAAAGGGGTGGGTTGCCACCTTCCTTCTCCTTTGTCATGCAGACCAGCTCTGTTGATGTCAGCATGAGGTGCACATAATGACCGGGAACTTTTATGTAGGTCTGTAACTGCGTGGCAGCAGCAACAGCAACAGAAACATTAATGTGGCAATCCAACTGGCATGAAATGGTCTTGGCCCAGTGGACTATACAGAGACAGCCTTGCCACTAGTATAAGTTGGGGGTGGGATGTGTGGTCACCTCTGAGGCCTCAAAGGCCAGTCTAGAGCATTTCTGCTCTGGAGAAGCCCCACATTAAGTGATCAGTGTAGATGAGCCCATGAAAAGGAATGGAACACTGTAATGAGGGCTACAATACAGATACAATACAATACAGAGCCCCTGGTGGCTGCTGAACTTGCTGACTGAAAGGTCGCAGGTTTGAATCCGTGGAATGGCATAAGCTCCCACAGTTAGCCTCAGCTTCTGCCAAACTAGCAGTTCGAAAACATGCAAATGTGAGTAGATCACTAGGTACAGCTTCAGCTAGAAAGTAATGGTGCTGCATGCAGTCATGCCGGCCACATGACCTTGGAGGTGTCTGCGGACAACGTCAGCTCTTTGGCTTAGAAATGGAAATGAGCACCACACTCCCAGAGTTGGACATGACTGGACTTAATGTCAAGGGAAAACCTTTACCTACAATACAGATACAGAAAAGCAAAATTTAATTTTATTTGTGGAATTTTTAGATTTATGTAGGAATGAAAGCTAATGTGCAAAGTGTTAGAATTGTATTAGATAATCTCGGTATGTTTCCCTGTTTAGCAGAAAATGAAAAAGTTACTTTTTGAATAATGACTTCTAGAATTGCATGTGTAAATTTCCCCACTGGCCACGCTACTTGAGGGATTCTGGAAGATGTCCTTTCCCCCAATATTGCTGTTTAGTCATGAACCGACCTACAGATCATTGAGAAATTGTTGACCAGTTTCACTTTTTCTCTTTCCTCTTTCTAACACACATGCTCAATACCTAACCTACCTCATGTTTTGTGTGTGAGGGTGTATATAAAACGGGCATGGACCATATGTGCTCTCAGCTCTTTGGAGGAAGGAGGAAAAGATTAAAACGTAATACTTTAATTAAAATTAAAGATATAAGCCGAAGGGGCAAGCAGAGAACAAACCTCCTAAAGTAATTTTGCTGTGATCAGTGTTGAACACTTATTAATTTTAACCAATACTCAAGTGGTTGAAAATACCAGTGCCATGAACTTTTCAAAGGTCATTAAGAGGTTTTTATGAAGTTTATCTGTGAAAGGGCCCCAGGTTTTCAGATCCAACTTATGGTTTTCATTTATTTCCACTTTTTCTTAGCATCCAAAGTGAAGATTTTATTAGAGTAAATGTAGTGAACCGAGGATTAGCTATTTTTAATTTGCATCAGGAAATGCATAAAGTATTGTTTTTACAACAAGCCAGAGGTGCATTTTGCAGGTATTAGTATCGAGGGAGGATCTGGAGTACTAGTTTCTTTGCTAATACATTTTATGGAGGGTTGTTTTCATAACTTCTAATTGCAGTGGAGACAGCAGGCTGTAGATGCTCTGCATTTCCAACTTGCAAAAAATTGCCACTTAGCACATTATGGTATATATATATGAATATTTAATAGCTTGTCCTAAATTAGCTGGCCCATGCAAACATTTGTGTACAATTACTAGGTTGGGTGGAGGTTGCCTCTTGTACTCTATATATTTTAAAATCTGGTTTGTATTACAATTACACTCCATTTATTCAAGTTTACATATCCGAACTGAGAGTGCCGAGCAAAAGCAGAACAGGTCCCCCTATAAAATAGTAAGTGAGGCACAAGAGCACATGCCGCAGGAGTATTTAGATAATAAAATCATTTTAAAGAGAGTTGCATTCAGAGCAAGCCATCCATCTTGCATTTGAATAGTCTCAACTGAATTTATATTGTTTCATCATCTTTCTCTCCACAGAAATAACATTGAATCTCTTAGAAGACGAGGAGGGGGTTTAAAAGGAATTACATGGTATATACAGTATTTAAAGTTAATTATAACACAAAATATTTAATATATAGCTTACCAGTAACGTAATTGCATTTGGTTTTCAGAAATATAATATTGACGAAGAAATGTTCAAATTGCATGGTTCTAAGGGCCAAACACTGAACTTCTACAAGATCTAATACCTTGTTTGTTATCTTTTTTCTTCATCTTCTCTACCTTCTCTCTCTTCCTTCCTCGATCTTATTGAATGTACTCATTTTTTCATAAACAATGGAATGATACGTTCATATTTTCAGGGCCCCCAGAGTAATTTGGGACAAGCTATCAAATGGGTTGTTGTAGGTTTTTCAGGCTATATGGCCATGTTCTAGAAGCATTCTCTCCTGATGTTTTATCTTCATCTATGGCAGGCATCCTCAGAGGTTGTGAGGTCTGTTGGAAACTAGGAAAATTGGGTTTATATACCTGTGGAATGTCCTGGGTGGGAGAAAGAACTCTTGTATGTTGGAGCTAGGTGTGAATGTTTCAATTGGCCATCTTCATTAGCATTTGATGGTCTGACAGTTTTTAGGTGTGGCTTGTTAATGCCTGGGTGAATCTTTTGTTGAGAGGCGGTTAACTGTTCCTAGATTGTTTCTTGTCTGGAGTTCCTTTGTGTTTGAGTGTTATTTTACTGTTATAATCTTAGAGGGTTTTTTTATACTGGTAGCTAGATTTTGCTATCAAATATTTACATGTATACATGAATTAAAGGGTTGAAAAGATATAGATTATCCAAGTCCACAGTCTGTGGCGCAAATCTATGTGACACTTTCAAATGTTATAGGATTTCCTTCTTTTCCCTTTACAGCCCTAGAAACCCCTTGAAACTTGACAATAAGTGAGGTGGTAGGGTCTCCTCCTTCAGACAGCATCAAAATCAGGCTGGACAGCTACCTTTTAGGGATGTTCTAGCAATGATGGCTGGCTCTGCACTGTCATATAATCCAGTTTCAGAATGAGGTTAACTGCTTTAAAGTGGATTATATGAATCTACACTGCCATCGAATTCAATTCAATTGAGTTAATTTGTATTCAGAAACTGGATTATATAGCAGTGTAGATGTGGCCTATGATTCTATGTGAACCTATACAAGGTAAAGCTTTCACTGCTGTAAACAACAAAGTGTAGGTCTTTCATCCAACTATTTATTTTTTATTCACTAATTTAATTTATACTCTGCCTCTCTCCCAATATGGGAATCAAGGCTGTTTACTGCATAGACTTAAAATAAAATATAAGGCAAAGGTAAAGGTTTTCCCTTGACATTAAGTCTAGTTGAGTCCAACTCTGGGGTGGTGGTCCTCTCCATTTCTAAACTGAAGAACTGGCATTGTCCATAGATGGCCGGCATGACTGCATGGAGTGCTGTTACCTTCCCGCCGAAGCGGTTCCTATTGATCTTCTCACATTTACATGTTTTTGAACTGCTAGGTAGGCAGAAACTGAGCTAACTATGGGAGCTCACCCCATCCCACAGATTCGAACTGCCAATCGTCTGCAGCTTAGCAGTTTAACCCGCTGCACCACCATGGCCCCTAAAATAAAATATAGTTGCAACAATATACAGTATATGACTTTTTAATTTAAAAAACTCAATTAAATAGACAATTGTATTACACTATTATAAACAGGTTGTTTGTTTGTTTATTTATTGGATTTATACCCTACCCTTTTTTCTACCTGGATGGGATATGCATAAAGCCTAACGAAAGAACACCATAAATATGTTATTGCATCTGTATGGATTATTGCAAAGTGGGGTACCTTTGTCATAGCCACTTGGCCTGCAATTGCAAGATAGATTTTATCTGAAAGCCTGTATTACTCATGAAGTTTTTGTTGTTAAACCTAATCTACAAGGTAAACATGACAGTTGAGTTTTTTTCCACTCAAAACAAGAGGACCTTTTCCACTAGAGGAAAGGAATGCAAAAACATGTTTTGACACACTGGGTCCAACAAACAATAATAATCACTGCCTTGCTCATTAACTTCAGTATATTAAATCCTCCCACGGACAGGCTTAACACTAAGTGGTACCATTATTTCTGCGGTACTAGTGGCCTAATCACAATAATGAGTAGCCAATGGTTATAATTTTTATGGCTTTTGTGGACCCCAAATCACCCACTTGCTCTGCAAAAACACTATTGTTTTAAAAAGGGTTTAGGGATTTTAATCCGAGAATCACACAGAAAATCCATCAAATATGTGAAAACATCCCACTTAACATACACAATTATCTTGAACTCCCCATTATCTCTAATGATCTTTGTTTTTCTCTGTAAACTTCTCAGAATGTCAATACAACGTCATTTCCAGTGCCATTTTGAGAGTTTCCCATCTTTGCTATAAGCCCTAACCTGTCCCTCCCTGTCCTGATCTAGCCCATCAAGCTCCCAGAAATGGCTTGCCCTCCTCCCAGACTCACACCACAAAAAGATAATTCAGTGCACAAGAGAAAGAATATACAATACAAGACTATTTTAAAAGGAACTGAGTTAGACTTGTTTCCATGTTCTTCCTGGGCACCATACATCACAGATTGACATGCATTAGGAGGACTGGTCAATCTCATACACTTTTATCAGAGAAAAACCATTTTTTTTCTAACTCTATATGATGTAGAGGAAACTACCACATGCATGGAGCCTATATTTTTGCCATAAAGGATCCTCCAAAACAGACATAAAACAGAGACAGAGATTTTGATTCTGGAATGTTTCCCTCGCAATCAAAAAATCTTTCTCTCCAAGCTGCCCCAATAAACAATTTTATGTCAACGAATGAGAAAAACAACCAAAAAAGGGTCAGTATTACATAAACTGGCCATAAATACTACTGTTAGTCCAGACTACAGTAGGCTCACTGCAATAATGTCCTAATCTGAATTGGGATCCACTGGAAAATAAAGAAAAACTTTCCCTGCCCATTCTATTGTATTGCTTTCAGTGTTAACCACTTTGGTTCTCTTTTTAGAGTGATAAAGTGAGATAGAAATATTGATGATAATGATGATGATGAGGTATTGTTGTTGTTTATTCATTCAGTCACTTCCGACTCTTCGTTACCTCATGGACCAGCCCATGCCAGAGCTCCCTGTTGGCCGTCACCTCCCCCAACTCCTTCAGGGTCAAGCCAGTCACTTCGAAGATACCATCCATCCATCTTGCCCTTGGTCAGCCCCTCTTCATTTTTCCTTACATTTTCCCCAGAATCATTGTCTTCTCTAAGTTTTCCTTTTTCTCATGATGTGGCCAAAGTACTTCATCTTTGCCTCTACTATCCTTCCCTCCAATGAGCAGTCGGGCTTTATTTCCTGAAGTATGGACTGGTTGGATCTCCTCGCGGTCCAAGGCACTCTCAGAACTTTCCTCCAACACAACAATTCCTTTGCTCAGCCTTCCCTATGGTCCAGCTTTCACATCTGTAGGTTGCTACGGGGAATACCATTGTTTTTACTATACGGATCTTCGTTGTCAGTGTGATGTCTCTACTCTTCATTATTTTATCGAGATTGGTCATTGCTCTCCTCCCAAGAAGTAAACGTCTTCTGATTTCTGAGGAGAATATGATAATGATGACAATGATGATAATGATGATAATGATGATAATGATGATAATGATGATAATGATAATAATAATAATAATTTGAGCTATGAATCACCAGCAGAAGCAGG
Organism: Anolis apletophallus; assembly: GCA_030556195.1. Lineage (NCBI taxonomy): Eukaryota > Metazoa > Chordata > Lepidosauria > Squamata > Anolidae > Anolis > Anolis apletophallus. The sequence goes on from JARBWK010000007.1 coordinate 114,818,551, forward strand.
AAGAGTCCAGTGGGAAAGGAGGTGGAGAAAGATGGGGAAGAGTAAAGGTAAAAATATGGGTAAGGATAAGGGTAAGAATATGAATAAGAATAAGAGTAAGAATAAGAGTAAGAAGTTATGAGGATTTAAAGATCAAACTGCAAAGACTCTGGCACATGCCAGTAAAGATGATCCCAGTGGTGATCGGCACACTGGGTGCAGTGTCTAAAGACCTTGGCCAGCACTTGAAAACAATCAGCACTGACAAAAATACCATCTGTCAGCTGCAAAAGGTCACCCTACTTGGATATGCATGCATTACTCATTGTCACATAACATACAAAGGTTCTAGATCAAAGGTTCTCAAACTAAGGCCCGCAGGCTGGATGCGGCCCTCGAAGGCCATTTACTTGGACCCTAGCCTAAGCTTTAGACTTAGAGTCACCCTAAGTCTGAAACAACAACAACAACCTAAATCTATCTGATCAGCCAAAAGCAGGCCCACCATTACCATTGAAATACTGGTAAGTTTATGTTGGTTAAAATTGTTCATCATTTTAAATACTGTATTGTTCTTTCATGTTTTTGCAGTATAAATACTATATCTGCAGTGTGCATAGGAATTTGTCCATGTTTTTCTCAAAATATAGTCTGCCCCCCCCCCCAACAGTCTGAGGGACAGTGAACCGGCCCTCTGCTTAAAAAAATTGAGGACCCCTGTTCTAGACACTTGGAAAGTGTTCGAAGTGTGATCCAATACAAAAGCCATCATAGTGATCTTGTTTGCTGTGTACTAATCTTTTTGTGTATCAAATAATAATTTCTTCACGAATAATTTCTGGTTTGGACTGAAGTCTACAATTTGGCACTTTGTTTAGAGTACATGCCGTTTCATCCATAAGGTACCATGTAAAGTATGTCCTGGTAAAATTGAAAGAGATCTCTACCTGAGAGAGCTACTGGCAGTTTATTTTGCTAATGTTGGGCTAGAGATGGATTGTTGAAAAGCACATTAAAGTTGCTTCTGATGTCCCTGCGCTATGCAATAAACATACGTAAGACTCCGTTGTTTATTCTGTTCATGAGAATTGCAGTGCTTCACTTAAACTCATATTTAAAAACAAAAAGTGAAACCAAGCACTCTGATAAATTATCAGTGAACCACCAGGAACAAACAGTGACATGTCTATTATTTTCTTCCTCATCTGCACTTCAGTCTCACATTCCCCACGTTTGCTTTTAAGCCGCACTGATAAATCAGGCCTTTATCCCAACCTACCCACAAACGCCATGTTTTGTGCCTTACTTAGCATGATAAAATGCTTCTAGCGAGACTCTTGTGGCACGCTTCCAAGTTTCTTTAAGCTTAGGAGGTGAGCTTTATGGAGATGGAGTATTATGGTGGTGTTGGAACTTTAATTGATTCCAGTATTCCAGGTGTGCCCGTCCTGTAGGAGGGTGTCCTCAGGCATCTAATAGCGGCAAACCAAGGAAGTGATGAACAGCCATGGATGAAAAATGCGCACACAGCAAGAACTGCTTTTCCTTCCCTGCTGAAGAAACAAGTGAGTGTTCCATTTATAATGGGGGAGAACCATTCTTGGAGGTGGGTGGATATATTGTCCCATTCCTGAACTTACTGGGGGCTACCGCAACTCTGCAAACCTATCCTTCTCCAATTTCTCTGATTTTCCTCCCAGATTCAGTGAGATGAAATCATAGAGTTGGAAAAGACCTTGTGGGCTATCCAGTCCTATCTCCTGCCAAGAAGCAGGAAAATCATATTCAAAGCACCCCCAACTGATGGCCATCCAGCCTCTATTTAGAAGGAGGTGGCAAAGAATTCTTTTTTTAAAAAAAAAATTGAAGACAGAGGAGGAATTCACATAGACTTTTTGAAACAGACACTAAAGGTGCATTTACACTTTATAATTAATGCAATCTGACACCACCCTGACTGCTCAATGGTAAGAAATCATGGGATTTATAGGTTACAAGGTCTTCAGCTTTTCTACCCAAAGAGCTTCACCGAACAACAATTCCCAAAAGTCCATAGCATTGAACATTCAGTTGAAATGGTACTGAACTGCATTATTTGTACAGGATCGATGCACTTTAAGTCTCATAAGCTTTAGGCCTGAAACATATTTTTAGTTCCAATTCATTGAATCGATGGGATTTACAGATGTGTTGACTTTTCACTCAGCAGTTGGATGAAGTCTAGTTGAGACTAATGCGTAGAATTCAATTATTAGCCAAAATAATTAAAGGTGGAGAGTGCTGGGAGGTGCAGGCCAACAGCATCTGGAGATCTTCACAACTCCAGTGCTTGATTCCGATGCCTCATTTCTGGTTTTATAAATTATGTATCTGTTCAGGAGTAAGCTGTACAGAAATAGTAGGTGCAAGATGTTCTCTCATATACATGTCATCTCTCCAGCCTATTAAGATATAAGGAATATAAATCCGAAGGACTATCAGAGCCAATGCAAGACCCTAACCTAAAGCCCTGCTGACTCCAAACCTCTCTCAATTTAGGTTTATTCAAAATTAATTTAGGACTACCCTCATCCTGGCCTAAGTTTGTACTGGCATCATGGCTGTGTCTTTGGCTTGGAGGATAGAATCATAGGATCATTCAGTTGGAAGAGATCGCGTAGGTCATCTAGTCCAACTCTCTGCCAAGAAAAAGGAAAATCACATTCAAAGCACTCCCGACAGATAGCCATCCAGCTTCTGCTTAAAAGCCTCCAAAGAAGGGACCTCCACCACACTCTGGGGCAGAGAGTTCCACTGCTGAACAGCTCCCGCAGTCAGGAAATTCTTCCTGATGTTCAGATGGAATTGCCTTTCCTGTAGTTTGAAGAAATTGCTCTGCATCCTAGTCTCCATGTAATGACGCTCCAACTTCGGTAAGGATCACGCGTAGATAGAAGCACGGTCCAACACGATTTTATTGCAGGTACAATACTTGTAAAGCTAAAGCACCGGCCCGCCACCCAAACACACCTTTTATACCCAAACCCCCCTCCCCTTGCCCATGCAATGTCCAGGCAGGGTTGCACCATATCCGGGTGATTCAGCAACTCTCATAGTCCAAAGGGATGTGACCTCACGGCCCCCTGAGTCAGCATAATCAGATTATTGTCCAATGTCCGAGTCCATAAGAAGTTACCTCACTTCCTGAGGCACCTGGAAGTCACATCACTCCCCACTGACTCAGCATGGCCTTCAGTAACTAGGGCAAAGGTCCCAGAGATCTGGGATAAAGGTCAGCTATCTCATGGCAGGCTGGAAACCTGAACTTCTTCCAAGCTCAGATTTCCCAGATCTGACATAACGTCCTTCTCCACCACGTCCTCCCCCTGTAGAAACAAAACATAATTCAATCTTCGGGCGGAAGGGGCCCCACATATCGTTTCAACAGGCTGCAATGGAATGTGGGATGTACCTTACCTAAACTCTTTGGCAACAAGAGAGTATAGGAAACCTTATTGACAGCCTTCTCCACCCTGAAAGGTCCAATATACTTTGGGCTCAATTTCTTCGATGGACCTCCCAACTTCAAATTCCGGGTAGATAGCCATACTAGATCACCTTCAGCAAACTCCTCCCCCTCCTGTCTCCGTCGATCCCCAAACAGCTTATACGCTCGCTGCGCCTTACTCAAAGCTTCGGTTACCTCCCTCCAATCATCCTGTGCTCGCATCTTCCACTCACTCTTTTCCTCCCCTCCAAACTCCAAAAGTTGCGGCAAAGGAGCTACGTCTTGACCATAAACTACCTCGAAAGGGGACTTCCCCGTGGAAGAATGTACAGAGCTGTTATAGGCCATTTCTGCATAAGGCAATAAGTCCGACCAGTTATTCTGCTCCTTATTGCTAAATATCCGCAGATAACCCCCCAAGGACTTTTGCGTTCTTTCCACGCCGCCATTACAACAAGGATGATAAGCAGTCGTAAGTTTCCTTTGAGCTCCTAACATCTCTAAAAACTTCTCCCAAAACCGGGCAGTAAATTGAACCCCTCGATCACTGAGAACCTGTTCCGGGCAACCATGCAACCGGTACACATGTTGCACGTATAACTCAGCTAATCTCTCCGCCGACGGCAACCCTCTCAAAGGCACAAAATGAGCTTGCTTCGAGAACAAATCTAGCACTGTCCAAATATACTTGTACCCACGGCTGGACGGCAACTCCCCCACAAAATCCGTACTGACATGCGTCCAGGGCCGCACAGGAGAGGCTACCACCTGAATCAACCCTCGCGGCCTAGCAGCAGGTTCCTTATTCCTGGCACACTCCTCACAATGCTCCACATATTCCTTCACCTCCGCTCTCATGCCTGGCCACCAATACCGCTTTTTTATAGCCAACAGCGTCTTCGTCACTCCCCAATGACCAGCAGACTTGTGATCATGGTTAAGCCGCAAAACTTTCCTCCGCACACCTCGAGGAACATACACCTTACTTCCCATTACCCACAATCCATTTAACACCTTACATTCATCCTTATGGTCTTGCAACCACGCATCACCTTCATAACCCTTCTGCAACTCTAAACACCACTCATCCACTACTTCCTCCTCCTCTTTCACCTCTCTCTTCACCTGCGATCTCGTCTGCACTGCTAATCCCCAATGCTCCTTTGTAAACACTTCCTCCGCCTTTTCCAAACAATTTTCTCCCACTCCTGGATACCTAGACAATGCATCAGCCACCACATTCTCACTTCCCTTTATGTGCTGCAACGAAAAATTAAACCGGGCAAAGTACTGAGCCCATCTCACCAATTTGGGAGACAGCTTCTGGGGATTCCTCAAATATTGAAGGTTCTGGTGATCTGTCAACACAACGAAAGGAAAAACTGCCCCCTCCAGAAATTGCCGCCATGTTTGCAAAGCACACTTTACCGCAAATGCTTCTTTCTCCCAAACCGGCCACTTTCTCTCTAGCTCCCCAAACTTCTTCGAAAAATAGGCACACGGCCTCAAACTACCTTGCTCATCCCTTTGCATCAATGCCCCTCCATACGCCCATGCGGAAGCATCGCACTGTACCACAAATGGCTTACTCACATCCGGATGCACCAACAAAGGACTCTGGGTAAAAGCTCTCTTCAACCTGTCAAAGGATCTCTGACACTCCTCAGACCAACTTAACCTCGCACCAGGGGACTTGGCCTTCCTGGACTCCCCCTTCCCCTTCGTCTTTAACAACTCAGTGAGTGGGAGAGTTATGGCTGAGAACGCAGATATGAAAGTACGATAAAAATTCGCCAGCCCTAAAAACGCCTGCAGCTGCCTCCGGGTTTGTGGAGCCTCCCAGCTCAACACATCTTCCACTTTAGCCGGATCCATAGCCACACCACTCTCACTAATCCGATACCCCAAAAAATCAATCTGATTCTTCCCAAACTCACACTTACTTAGCTTCACATACAAACTAGCCTGCCGCAATCTCTCTAACACCTCTCGAACCAACAGAACATGCTCTTCTCTCGTCTGCGTCACAATCACTATATCATCTAAGTATACGAAAACTCCCCTATACAAAAGGGGGTGCAGCACCTCATTTATAAGCTGCATGAAAATACTGGGAGCCCCGGCCAAACCGAATGGCATCACGGTCCATTCGTATAACCCGAGAGGGCAAGAGAAAGCCGTCTTCCATTGATCCTCCCTTCTCACTCGTACCATATGGAACGCGTCTATTAAATCCAATTTGGTGAAAAACCTACCGCCCCCTAGCTGGCCCAATAAATCCTTAATCAAGGGCAAAGGATAACAATTCGTAGTGCTAATGGCATTTAATCCCCTGTAATCAATGCACAACCGTAATTTCCCATCCTTTTTCTCCCGAAACAAAACTGGTGCAGCTATGGGAGACTCCGACCTTTGAATAAACCCCTTCTCTAAATAACCATCAATTTGCTCTCTTAAAGCCTCCTTCTCCTGCACAGTCATGGCATATATTTTTGGCTTGAGCAGAATAGCCCCCTCCTTTACCTCAATACTGCATTGTACATTACGGAGAGGGGGAAGACTCTGGGCTAACTTAGGGTTAAACACATCTGCATAATCCCAGTACTCTATTGGCACCCCCTGTACCTCATCCTGAACTTCCCTCTCCACATTTGGCTCACACTGTACTTTCCCCGACTTCCAATCGACCTTGGGATTTACTTGTTCTAACCAAGGCAGCCCCAATACCACCTCATGACCTGTGATGGGGGACATTACAAAATCAATACCCCCCTCCCAAGGTCCTTCCCGACCTTTTAAATCTTTAGTACCCAAAGAAAACGGCCCCCCCTTAATAAAGGACCCATCTAATTGCGCAAAGTTAACAGAGGTATCCAAAGTTTTCGGGGCCCCCTAAATCATCCACTAACTCAGGGGACATTATATTCTCTGAACACCCACAGTCTACCAAGGCTTTTTTTTCAATGATTTCATTCCCCTTAAACAATCCCAGGGTGCATTGTATACTTGGGGGACTCACCCCAACACTTTTCATCTCAGTATTGTCCACAAAAGCTGCTCTAGCAGATGCTACTTTAGATGGATCTGCACAGACAGGATCCTGCACCGGCTTCTCCCGGCATTGGGCCGCAAAATGGTCCGGCTGAGAACATATGAAACAGCGGCCCCGTCCCAGCATGGGTTTTCTCATCACACCAGCCCGGCCATCGCCTCCGCCACCACGCCGAAACTCTCCGGCCCGGAACCGGCCTTCAGCAACACTCCGTCCCGGCACTCTGGATCTCGTCGGCTGGAACCACCTCCGTTGAACTTGGGCTAAGATCCCCTCCACGCTGCCGGCCAACTGGATCCAACCGTCAACGTCACCTGGATCTCCGCGATGTAGGCACCACTCCAAAACCTCCTTTCTCAGACCGTCTTTAAATAATTCCAGCAACGTTGCCTGGGACCATTCTGCAACTTTTCCGGCCAATCCCATGAATTCTTCCACATACTCAGTGACTGAACGGGATCCCTGGGACAAACTTCGCAACGCCTCCTTCGCTTTAACCCTCTCCAGAGGAAACGACTTCTAATCGCCTGCAGGAAGGCCCGGACCGATGTTAAACATGGATCCCTCCGGTCATGGCACTGCACATACCATTCCGCGGCCCTTCCCTTAAACACACCTCCAATGGCTCGAACTCGGCTACCATCGCTGGGGTAAAGATGGCCATAATCCTCCATATGGTCTCTAACGGTGGCAATAAAGAAGGCCACCTTGCAAGCCTCACCTTCAAACTCTACCCTCAGAGGCTCCTTTTTCAATCGTCCTCCAAAATCTTGAGATTGCATTCTCCTCCCCTGAGGGGCCTCCATCCTCGGAACTCCCCTTCCCATCCCTGCCGCTTGCAGGGGTCTGCTCACCGGGACTGGATTCACTTCTTCTGACGCCAGATGACCACCGTCTGCCCACACTCCCATGGGAGATCTAGGGTGCTCAGCTGCTGACGGTTCTCCATCCATCCACAAATAATAAGTGAAGTCTCCTCCTCCCGGGGCACTCCACGCCGATTCCCTGGGCTCTCTCCTGGGCCACGCTTGGGACATCCTTCTCATGGTATGCTCCATCGCATCCATCCTACACCTCATCACCGCCAACTCCGACAGCGGTTCGGGTTCTGTGGTCTCACTACCACACTCCTCCAGGTCCACCTGAGCCTAGGCACTCTTCCTCTCAGCTCCCCTGGACCCGTCCTCCTCTGGATCCACCTGAGCTGGCCCTTCTTTCAGCACAGCTTCTCTAGTTCCTCCGGCCATCCGAACTCCCATCTGAATCGGATCTCGCCGCCTCATCTCCCTCAAAGCGTTCACTCGAGCGTCCCACAATCTCTCCGCCTCTCGGAGTTCTTCCCTCTGGGCTGACGCTCCGCACACCGTCATTTCCCTGGGCTCGTCCGGGAACCCCAGCTGGTCAACGGTCGTCATCTCCCAATCCATGGTTCTCTGGACTTCCTCGGGAGCGATATTCCACATATCAATATATTTCTCCTCCTTCCACGCCAACCTCTCCATTGCTGGGAAAGTTGAATGGGGCTTTAGCTTCTGTAATGACGCTCCAACTTCGGTAAGGATCACGCGTAGATAGAAGCACGGTCCAACATGATTTTATTGCAGGTACAATACTTGTAAAGCTAAAGCACCGGCCCGCCACCCAAACACACCTTTTATACCCAAACCCCTCCCTTGCCCATGCAATGTCCAGGCAGGGTTGCACCATATCCGGGTGATTCAGCAACTCTCATAGTCCAAAGGGATGTGACCTCACGGCCCCCTGAGTCAGCATAATCAGATTATTGTCCAATGTCCGAGTCCATAAGAAGTTACCTCACTTCCCTGGAGGCACCTGGAAGTCACATCACTCCCCCACTGACTCAGCATGGCCGTCAGTAACTAGGGCAAAGGTCCCAGAGATCTGGGATAAAGGTCAGCTATCTCATGGCAGGCTGGAAACCTGAACTTCTTCCAAGCTCAGATTTCCCAGATCTGACACTCCAGGGCAGCAGAAAACAAGCTTGCTCTCTTCTCCTTATGACTTCCCTTCAACATATTTATACATGGCCATCATGTCTCCTCTCAGCCTGCTCTTCTGAAACTAAACATGCCCAATTCTTTAAGCCACTCCTCATTGGGCTTGTTCTCCAGACCCTTGATCATTTTAGTCATGGGAAACGTAGATCTGATATAACTCAGGTCCGCCCTCATCCCATTCTTTTTCTTTCCCTTTTGTCTGGTCAGTCTTGGCCATCAGAACCATATTGTGAATGCACTGCTTTGCCAGCAGATACCTAAGTTCACCCAGCAGAAGGGCATTTTTGCCAACAGAAGTGCAACACATTAACTTCTCTGCAGCCATCTTGGGTTAGAATTCATAACTCGGCTCCATCATTGCCATATTTTATTGAATACTATTAAATTACACACACACACGTGTGTGTGTGTGTGTGTAATTTGCATAAGAACAGACCTCTGAAGTATTAAGAAATCTGATAAAGAAAATTTAATAGGCATTTTGTTCTCCTTAAATTACTTAGGTATGTTACCTTAATGCAACAAAATGTGTAAATTGGGACTTAGGACATTTTTTGCTAGGTTTTGAATTTTGCTTTTGTATGACTAGGGTTGTTTTTCAATAACTGCAACAGCCACTTCTCCTAAATAATATGGAATTAAACATAAAATCTAATAAATGCTCTCCATCGCAATATGATCCTTGAAATATTTGATTCCATATTATTTGGGTGAAGGGGCTGCCGTAGTTATTGAAAAACAGCCCTAGTCATACAAACTTCCTTCCTTCAATAATTCTCTTGTTTGGTGAATTATTTGCAGGCAATTCTTGCAAGAGGCTTAATATGCCAGGTCTCTGCCAAGTGGAAGGATGTGATTCCAGATATGCAGCTTTCATCTTCTGGCAAAGTCTTTCTCAGAGCATTGCCTAAATCTTGCCAGGAAGACATAGGCTGTTAATGAACTAAACTCCTCAACAGCTGTTCTGGGAATCTGCACATTTTCACAGGCAAGAAAAATCATTGCATTCTGTTTAATGACAGTATCAAATGAAACCAAGGGAAATTGGTCCAAAATAACTAAAACACTCAAATCGTTTTTGAAGGCTCATTCTCCAAAAGCTTCATGTTTTTAGATCCAATGTAAATTTAATCAGAAGTTAGTTTTACTTAGTTGAATGAAACTTCCTCCAAAAAAAGTCATGGTTGTATCATTGCTATATTTAGCCTGAAGTAAGCCCTACTATCTTACTCTTAAGTGAATATTCTTAGGACTACATACATATGATCTTACACAGAGGCAGAGTTTGGAAAGTAACATTTAGAGAAAATAATTCAGTCTACTCAATCATTACAATGTTTAAGAAGTAACCTCTTCTTTTACTCGTGGAATTTATTTGAAAAATAACTCATTAAACTTCTAGTTTATGTTGTTTTTTTTAGTTTTCATTACTTGAAGGAGGAAATGTGGGTCAACAGACTGGCACAAAACATGAAAATGTCCTGTCAAAACATCTTTAAAAGCCCACATTGTAAAAGATGGCGAATCACCAATAGAAACAAGTTTATTATGTTACTTTTTAGTCAATATATTTCATCACTCTTTAAATGTAACTTTGTTATACCTTGGATTTCTGCAAAGTAAGCTAGTTACAAGTAATTATGTCACTTTTAATTCGTAACTTCTAAATCCTCAACTAACCGAGGGCTCATCCACACAGTACCTTTATCTCAGAAGCTCCTAGTTCAAAATGGTGAGTGGCCAAATAACGTCCCCTGAAAACACGGGAGGAATTGCTACAAAGTGCTAAAAGCACAAGATTTTCAGTTGTGGGAATATCCCGGTTCTACGCAAACTAATAGTGAGAGCAAACCACGAAATTCAAGAATAGCATACAAATTGGTCTGGGTGAGTGCACCTCTCAAAGCACAATGCTACAGTCTCTCTAGAACAGTGGAAGCTGAATATCTATCTTATACACACAAATTAATGCATATAATGAGTAAATGGGGAGAAGCAAGGTAAATATATTCAAAACATCATCAAAAAACACACTAGTATGCAATTACAATATGAGTATTACATGGGTACATAGCTCAAAACACATAGCATATAACATAAGTAGGAGCACAAGCAGATGGATTGAGTGCAGCACATATGGTATGGATCCACATGAAATTATAAACAAAACTGGTATACATATGCAGTGGGAATAGTACACAAATAAAGCATTGGGTCAACACATATTATACCTATATCGCATTCAGATACAAGTGCTGGTGCCCTAGAGTGTGTTAGTGAATGCAAATTGCCAGGCGAATGCCTGGGAATGCAAAGCGGTCAAGCCGCGGCTTCTCCGGCGCTGGTAGCGAGAAAGTTTGTTTTGCTTCTAGCGGGAGGTGGGACACAGTCAGTGTTTTGAAGTGCCCTGGGCCTACACCTTAGATTGGGGGTCCAAAAACTCTGTGTAGGTACTCACTCAGGGTACGGGACACGCGAGGTGGCGAGCCGCGGGGTCCCGGGATTCAACAGGCTCATAGCCATAAAGTAAAACAAACGTCGCAAGCTGCTACAAACGAAAATCTCATCGCAAGAATGGCGCGAGGTTTCCTCGTCATAGCAGGGAACCTCTGCCAGTGTAGTGAAGCACACAAGGCAATGGAGCTTCACACCGATGGTGGAAGCCTTGCCAACGGCTTAAAGTGTCTTGGCACCATAGCGTTTTGCCGTTTCGCGGGTTTCGCTTCTTCAGGGCAATTATGGAGTGGCTACACAAGTGTCAAGCAGCGGAGTGTCCCTAAGATAAGCAATATAGTGCGTAGGTTAGCATAACTAAAAGGCAAGCTAAGGGGGAACACAGGCTTCCTGTCCACATACATACCGTGGCGGGTTTTCATCAGGGCCTCACAAATGAAGGATCCTGTAAGGCTGGATTCAGCAATTAGGACAGGAGAAAGGGAAAGATTTATAGGATTTCAATGAGCAGAGCAGGTGATTAGGTAAGAAGATGAGGGATGCTTAATTGGTCGTTGAGGCCAGCTGGGGACTCACTGGAAAGGAGTAAAATCCATTTACATTCTGCTTGTAACAAGTTACCATGGGGATTCAATTTAACCTTTTCCAATCCATATACAGTAAAAGAGTCAGGGGAGTGTTCTTTTCCAAGAAATGAGTATATAAAGTAGAGTCTTGGGAATGGCAGCGGATTCTGGACTTATGTTCCAGAATTCTTGTTCTCAACATTCTAGAAGATTCACCTACATAGTGGTACCCGCAAGGGAATTCCAGACAGTACACTATTCCGGATGTGGCACATGTGATCTCATCATGGAGTTTAAGGTTTCTAGAGGTGGTTTTATTCTGGATGATGGTAGACTTATTGATCTGCTTACAAATACTACATCTGGCACATGGTTTGGTGCCAGGGTTTTGACACTGCTCAGGTCTTGTAGATTGATAAGTAGATTTTATGAGCATGTCTTTGATATTTTTAGTTCTTTTGTAGGCCAGTAATGGAGGCTCTTGAAGGCCTGATATAGATGAGATCATGGGCCAAAATTTGTTAACAATTTTCCGAATTTGGTTGGAATGTTTAGTTAAAATGACTGAGGGCCAAATGACTCTCAGCTTTGATTGGTTTTTTGGCAGAGTTTCGAGCCTTCAATAAGGTGTTCCTGGATATGGCTATGGTCAGCTTTCATTTGCACTTATGTAGGGCCTGCACCAGAGATTCTGGGTAATGGCAGGCACGGGCCCCATTCTCCCACGGAAAGTTGTTTTGATGAAGGGTTGGCCTGACCCCCTATGAAGACATAGATGTACATAGTCTGATTGAAGGAACACCCGGGTGAATTTTCTTGACTCTGATGAATTGAGATAGGGACCCAGCTGCTGAGAGACAAGGCTTTTGTTTTAGTGAGAATGCATGGAAACTCCGAGAGATAGTCAAGGCAAAGAATTTCTATCTGTTTTTCTGAAAATTATGAATCTTTCAATTTTTTGTTATTATTAAACACTGTGAGATCTAAAAATTGACAGAGGTGGTATGCTGGAGTGCCATGAGTTAAGCCATTTACTGAAATCAGAAATGTTGACATTATGGTTTAATACGATCATTACATTGTTGATATACCGCCAATATCCGCGTATGAATCTGGACATGGGGCCTGTTGTCAAATATGTATGTTCTAAATGATTCATGAATAGTATGGCTATAGTGGGGGCCACAGCGGTCCCCATGGATACCCCGTGGCGTTGTAAGTAGTAGTTACCATCAGAAGAGAAATAATTATACTCGGTGACACAATCATATTATTCCAAAATAAAATTGGTGGGGGAATTATCGGGATCTATACGGGAATCCAAGATGTTGGCTATGATGTGTCTCGCTTGATCTGTGGGGATATTCGTATAGAGCGACTCCACGTCCGTGGTGGCGAGGAGGTCGCCCTGTTCCATAGGAACATTTTCAATGATGTTTATGAAGTGGGTGGTATCTTTTTGATAAAGGTGGGGGCCTTAGATGTGTAAGGCTGAAGGATGTAGTCAAGATATTTGGAGAGGGGTTCCAATAGGCCAGAGTTGGCAGAGATTATTGGTCTCCCGGGGGGGGGGGGGGCATTGGATTTATGAATTTTTGGCAGTAAGTACAGTACTGGGGTTCTGGGGGAAGTATTGAACAGATATTTTGCAAGTTTGGCATCAATAAAGCCCATGGTCTCAGCGTGATGGACAATATTGCGTATTATTTTGGAGTATTTGAGGGTGGGGTCACTAGATAGTGGTTCGTAGTAATGTGTATTGTTCAACTGAGAGTAGGCCTCAGTGATGTAGTCCACGGTATTGAGGCATACTATGGCTCCTCCCTTGTCGGCCGATTTAAATATGATTTGAGGGTGGTTGCTCAATTTTCTAAGGGTGGCCGACTCTTGATCTGACAGGTTCGGGTGACGTCTGTCAGAGGTATGGTTTATTTTTTGGACTTCTTTGATTACAGTTTGTTCGAAGGTGCGAATGGTGGGGGAAATTGTGTGGGGAGTAAAGTTACTCTTGATATAAAATTTACTGGGAGCTGTGGTAGAAACAGGAGTGCTGGATTGGAAAAATTCCCTAAGTCTAATGTTGCGAAAGAGTTGGGCGAGGTCGCGTCTGATGTCTAGGTCCGAGCCTCTGGGGGTGCCAACAAAAGAAAGACCTTTGTTGAGCGTGTTTAATTCAAAAGCCGAGAATTGGTATTGGGAGGGATTAACTACTAGGTTTTCCTGTAGCGTCCCCGGCCCCTCCGAAAATTTCCTGGTCTATTGGATTGGCCCCTATTGCTTCTATTATTTCTCAGGAAATAATTATTCCTGGGGGGTTCCTGGTAGTTGGTATTTTGCTCTTCATTTGAATTGTTAGACTGGTTGGAGTTGTTAGAGTGGTTGGAGTTGTTGGAACGGGCAGAGTGGTTGGACTCATTAGAGTTGAGAGATTCCTGGGAGAATGAAACTGCTCTGGGTGGAGGATTAAGTGGCATACTGAAAGCAATATATATATTTAAGAATTAGAACATTGCATTTTTAAAAACTTCTAGAATATGCTTACTCTGCACATGATCATTTCAGACCTTAGGCAGGAAGGGTTTGTCTGGGTGTGTAATATTCAGCTAATTTTCTTCTCTCTGCAAGAAAGTTCTCGACAACTACAGAATTTTCTAAGGTTATTCGCAATTTGAGGATTATTCTGTGCAAAATTCATTTGTGGGATTTTTGCTCAAAAAACAAGTATTTTGAATGTAAGAAACAGCATTTTCTTTGCAGAAAATTTTTTTGAATTATTACCTTTTAGATTTAAATGCTGTTTCCTATATAGAAAATGCATCTTTATATGCAAACCAACCACGGTGAAAATTCTTCTTGTTCCAAAACTCTTCTCATCAGATTTTCCCAACACTTGAGAAATCTATTTTTTGACCATTTTCAAAGACTTTTGCATATTCTTCCCATCCCCAGTTTTGTCTCTCCACTGGCCGACTGTTGAGGAAAAAGGAGATACGCTGAGAGGTGAGTACTGGAGAGAAGCCCCGTCTACACTGTCATTTAATGCAGTTTGAAATCGCATTAAATGGCAGTGTAGATGGGGCCACAGAGAAAGAGAGAGAAAAGAGGCCAAAATGTGAGGAAGGGAGAGGGAAAAGATAGGAAATGGTCTCACCTACGTTTGGTCTCAGCCCACATTTTTTAGTCCATGCACACTGCTGGTATTCATCTACTATTAGTTTTATCCGTTGCAGAATGCAGCCCTCAAGAAATCAAATCCCTTCAATATTCATATGCCCTGAACAAATTCATGATATTCCAGGCAAAGTCGACTAGGGATTTCCATGTCACAGGGTGGTAAATCAGCTCTGAGTTATAGTCCAAAAGGTGAAAGACATATTCCAAAAGATAGCCCAAAAATTAAAGGATGAATAAGCTGGAATTCAGCACCTCAGAGTACATTGTACATTGTAGAATGAATCCAGTTCGACATCCCTATAACTGCCATGTCCCAAAGCCATGGAATCATGGAAGTTGTAGTTTTACAAGATCTTTATTTTTCTCTCCTAAAGAGTGCTGGTGCCTCACCAAACTACAGCTCCTAGGATTCCATATCATTCATGGCAAATTAAATAGTATCAAACTGTTCATTCTACAGCCTATACCAGGCATGGGCAAACTTGGTCTTGCCTGGTGTTTTGGACTTCAACTCCCACAATTCCTAACAGGCTCAGGCCCCTTCCTTTCCCCCCTCAGCCGCTTAAGCAAAAAAAGGAAGAACTGACAAACCACCATGATATCTTCAAATGTTGGCTAACTTAACTAGCATCTGAATTGCTGGCCTCGGCTGCACGTCCAGAGCCCCTGAGCAGGGGTTTGTGCCAGTAGTTCTCAAGAGACGACATCCATTTAATTCTTGGCTGTTTACCTTGGAAATGAAAACAGGATTTTTCTGAGCAGCAATGTGCTAAAAATGAGGGCATTGCTCTTTAAAACAGCTGAACCCTGCTAAAGAATGAAAACCCAGCAGGATCTGCAGGTGACTCCATAGTGCTGAGCCAGCTAATAGCAACACTGGACAGCCGCCAGGCCTCGCTGGGCTCCAGTCTATTAAAAATCCATGTCACCACTCCACATCTTGAGGTGTTTCTTTAACACCAGAGGCTGCAGGTTTCGGCCTCTTGCTCTGGACCCGCCTTGCCGAAGTCAAAAGAAAATAGTCCCGAAGCTGGGGATCAATCAAGTGAAACCTGCAGCCTGCACGTGTAGTCATTGATAGATGAAAAAGAAAATAAGGATGTTCTTCTAACCAAACATTCATAGTGGGAAGCCATAGTCTTTTCCCTACAAGGACATGACTGGAAGTACTCTCTACTTTCTCCCTGTGATTACACACCCGAGCCTTCAGGAAAACTATCGTTATCATTTATCACTTATAAATTATCGTTTATCATTTAGCTTTACTCGGGGGCTATCTGTATATCTTCTGTTAAGATTAAGGCAGAGGCACTTTAGTCAAGGTGAAAAGATAACCAAAATGAGTTTACTGAAAACAGGATGAATAAAGGGTTAACTCCACCCGGTACTATCATAAGGTAACCAATTCCTCCATAGCCATGAAGGCATGGATCTTTAAAACCCCCATCAAGCCTCTGTTTAAAAGTCTCCAAAGAAGGAGCCTCCACCACACTCTGGAGCAGATAATTCCACTGCTGTACAACTGTGGACTGTGAGAGCTGTTCAGCAGTGGAACTCTCTGCCCCAGAGTGTGGTGGAGGCTCCTTCTTTGGAGGCTTTTAAACAGAGACTGGATGGCCATCTGTTGGGGGTGCTTTGAATGAGATTTTCCTGCTTCTTGGCAGGGAGTTGGACGGGATGGTCCACGAGGTCTCTGGCAACTCTATGATTCTATGATCCAGATCTTGAAACTATTCCAGGACTTCACATGTAATCATCTTCACATGGAATATCTGCCAGTTCACACCAACTTAAATGGTCAGTGCAGATGTGATCTTGGCTTTTAATACCTCCGTTCTGAAGAATGTGACGCATCATACCTCAGCCGTATTAAAAGTCCTAATGTTACATGGAAACATATCCATGAAGCTCAAAAGCATGTGCAGTTTATTAGTAAGCATTTTCAGCAAGCCCAGTGCAATTTTCAAGTTTGCTGTCCCTTCAAAAGCAAACATATTGTAGCATTGATTTCCTGATTACCACTCTGAATGTCTCTGGGTGCATATCATACATAAGGAAAAAACAGCATGTCCTTTTCGTTTAGTTAGTGGGTTGTTGTTCTTCTGCCTATCCCTCTGTTTTTCTCCTGATTTTCTGATAAAGAGAAAAATGTGAACAGTATGACACATTGAAGTAATTTTTCATTTCTTTTCTTCTCGTTTTTTAAAAAACAGCTTTGCGAGACTGGATAGTAACTCTTTAAACTCTGTTCTAAAGGACAACTGGTAATGGATTGCATTCGTGATTTTTTCACTGTTTCACTACTAAAATAATGTATAAATATTAAAATAGAGTATCCTTGCATCACGGTTTTTCACTTATTGCAGGAGGTCCTGGAACCTAACCCCAGCAATAAATGAGGGAACATTGTATTTAGAATACTGAGCTGTAACTTGGAAGATCCAGATTCTAAGGTCCGCGAAAGTGTTGGAATTCAACCATATCCTGCATAAGTAGAACATAGGCAGATGAATTAGCTAGAAAGCGCATCCCCCATTGTTCTCTTTCTTTGCTTCTCTCCTTCCCTCTCTTCTCTCTTCCAATCTCCTGATTGTTAGAGTGATACTTGGGCCAGGCTTTAGCACAGCAGGTTAATCACTAAACCTCAGTTAATCTTGCCAACCGAAAGGTTGCAGTTTAAAGTCCGGGTCAGGTGAGTGCCTGGCCATCCAGCCCAGCTCACTGCCTACTTAGCAGATTGAAAACAACGCTGTGAGTAGATAAATAGGCACCCAGGAAAGGCTGCCAATTAAAAAAAAGAGGTTTGCAAGCCCTTTGGCAGGGAAAATGCAGTGACAGGACCCCCCCCACTGTCCGGAACTGAGCACAGCCTCCAAGAAGCCGAAGTTGGGAAAGCCTATATGTCTCTATCCACCTGTCTGTCCTGTCATTGTATAATTGGCATTGAATGTTTGCTTTACATATGTTCTGTGATCTGCTCTAAGTCTCCTTCAGGGTGAGAAGGATGGAATATAAATACTGTAAATAAATAATTCTCAGGGATACACTCCTTTTCTCATGTTTCAGCCACATGGCAAGCCCCTAAGTCCTCCATTTTTGTTCCTCTCCTGTGAGCATGGAGAGTCACAACATATCTGCTTCTGCAAGTTAGATAGTTTGGGCTTTACATTCCTTTTAAGTAATTTAGTTCATTGAATAAAGTCTTTTAAAGGCTGAATCTGCTCCTGTATTGTTGAAGTGCATTCACTCTACTGTTACACTCTAAAAGCTTCTGACTTGCTAAACTGCTGCTGTTGCTGATTTACATTTTTAAATACTTTTTCCTTTTTGAAATCACCCTGACATGAAGTGCAAAACTCACTGCATGGGCTGGGGCCTCCCTCCCCCCTTTCTCTGAGTGCATCTGAAAGAAAGTAATGTTTTCCCCTTACATTAAATCCAGTTGTGTCTGACTATGGGGGTTGGTGTTCATCTCCATTTCTCAGCCGAAGTGCCGGCATTGTCCATAGACACCTCCAAGGTTATGTGGCTGGCATGACAGCATGGAATACTGTTACCTTCCCACTGGAGCGGTACCTATTGATCTTCTCACATTTGCATGTTTTTGCATGCTGCTCAGTTGGCAGAAGCTGGGGCTAACAGCAGGAGCTCACCCCGATCCCCGGATTTGAACTGCCAACCTTTTGGTCAGCAAGTTCAGCAGCTCAGTGGTTTAACCCACTGCAGCACTGGGGGTTCCCTCTGAGTGCATCTGGACTGTTGAATTAATGCAGTTTGATACCACTTTAATTGCCATGGCTCAATGCTATGGAATCCTGGGATTTGTAATTTCAGAAGATATTTAGCCTTCTCTGCTGGTGTTTCACCAAACTACAATTCCCAGGATTCCATAACCTTGAGCCGAAGCAGTCAAAGTGGCATCAAGCTGCATTAATTCTGCAGTGTAGAATGCACCCAAAGCTTAAGTGTTTTAACTGCACCGTTTAGTTGATTTTTGCTGGCCTCTGTCAGGGTGAATTATGTAATTAACTTTGTGCTGGCAGAGAAGCGCTTCATTTCAAGTTGCTCAGGGGTTTGTAGTGACAACAGCTCAAATGTATTTATGCTGTCCAGTCAAAAACGTGGTAGTTTCAACTTTTTAAGAGCATGTTTTTTAAACAGCGTTGGTAAATGGAAATTTTGACTTTCTGCCCAGGACACCATGACAGCTTCTCTTTTACAAAAGAAACATCAACTAATAGGGATAATAAATCCCTAGTTTTTCTCTCCAAACAAGTGTTGCTTCAGTTTGACTTGCTGTTGCCTTTCTCTTGCCGTCTGGCCAAGTTCCTCGAGATGATTGTATCTATTTAATGAAAGACTTTCAGCTCATCTATCTCTACCCACACTTTGCTGATTTCCATTTAAACAGAATTGGTCAAAACTCTAATGGATCATGACTGTTTTTCCTAACAATTGGGTGATAATTTGTTTTTTCATTTTGAAAGCTTTGCTGTTTATTTGAACAGCCGTGGGATAGGCAGTCACACAGAGGGGAGGAGTGCCAGGGACTCCAAACCCAACTCCCAGGAGTTTTTCTGTTTGCATTTCTCTCCATGTCTGTGCTTCTTACAGACCTGAGCTAAAATACCCAGCAATTTCAACATGAGTTTTCATGTTTTGACATGATTATGGCAAAACTCAGAATTTAAGGATATGGGATTAAGGTATATATCAGGTTTGAGAACTTGTTTAACTGATGGCAGATGGCCCATGAAAAGTCCCTGAATACTCACTTTCTGAGGCCCTTCTACACTGCCCTGTATCCCAGGATCTGATCCCAGATTCTGTGCTTTAAACTGGATTATGTGAGTCCCAATTGTCAGATAATCTGGGATACGAAGATAATCTGGGATCAGACCCTGATATATAGGGGCAGTGTGAAATTGGCCTGAATTCACAACATCGGCATAAAACTGGTGTGTAACTAACCTATCTCCCTAACAGTAGTGTTACCTCCTATGCCAGTGTTTCCCAACCTTTTTTGAGCTGCGGCACACTTTTAACATTAAAAAAATCCGGGGGCACACCACCAACCAAAATGACACAAAATGACACTCTAACACAGTAAAGAACGGCTGGGGTGGTGGCCTGCTGGGAGCAGTTGCTGGGTGTGCCAACGCCGGGGGACGGGGAGGAGCCAGGCCGTGCCATGCCCCGCCCCCTCTCCCCGGCTTCAGTTCTCCCACAGCTTCGCCAGCCTTGAGGGGGCAGTGCCAAGCCAGCAAAGCTGTGTGAGCCCCCTCCCCCAGCTTCAGCTCTCCCACAGAGGAGGAGCATGAGCGGTTGATGGGCTTCAGTGGGCAGGGCTCCTCCTCTTCGCAGCTTCAGCGAGCGAGGGGCAAGAGTCATGGTGGGAGTCATGGTGGATTGGAGGCTGGCTGGGGAAACGGCCAAAGGAGGCGGCGCCCCGGCCCCTTCTTCTTTTTCTTCGCTGCTGCCAGCCCTTCCTCCTCCTCCCCCAAGCAGCAGGAGTTCAGCAGGAGGAGGGGGGAAGGAAGGGGGGCAGAGAGCTTTTCTCGCGGCACACCTGATGATCGCTCACGGCACACTGGTTGAGAAACACTGTCCTATGCTATGCACTTACTTTATTTGCTTGCACAGTTGAAGTCTTCTGTGAACACATAAGAATAAACAGTACCATTCTTGGATTAACAGATATATTGGCCTAGCACGGTTTAAGTATCTGAGACACAGAGACTACCGACGCAAACTCCAGCATCGGCGGTTTGGCCCTAGAGTTTTCTGGGGTCTGATGGCCGGAAGCTGGAGCCGGTCTGGAACTTTAAACCCTCCTAAAGGAGCCCAGCATGGAGTGGCAAGGGCCTCCCAAATCACCATGGTTGAGACCCCTCCTTGCCATCCGCCGAGGTTACGGTATGGACCCTTAAAACCTGACTACAAGGCTGATCGGTCCCTAACCTTACCTACGGTCCCTAAATTGACTATTGATCCCACCTGATATGCTACCCTCAGTTCATCCCACTTTTTTGTATTTATTTATTTAATTTTAGGTAATGTGTTGTTTTATATGTGTATTCTGTACTGGATTGTATTTATGCATACTGCTGTAAACCGCTCCGAGCCTTCGGGGAGTGGCGGTCTATAAATGTGAAGCATAAATAAATAAATAAGTAAAAATGTTGGGCCGACTGCTGTCTGTTGCCTGGAAACACCTATGACCACCACACCACACAAGTGTCCAGGAATATAAGCAAATGGTTTATTGTATAAACACATAAAAAACATTTAAAATGAAGAAGAATGATATAGAATCCAAACAGGTTTAGCAACAGATGATAACCAAATAATCGAAATGTCTTCTAAAGTTCCAGAGGTGACGAAGTCCAGGAATAGCCAGAAATCACAGCTACAGCATAAGTCCACAAGCAAGAAGGAATAACCAGTTAAAATATTAACAGGAATACTTGAACAGGAATATAGAAAACTTCTAGGATATATTAAATCCAAAACCAAGGCTTGACTTGAACCAGGAATAAGAGAACTTAGGCGTAGCTTCTCACTCGAACGCAGCATTGCCTGAACTGACCATAAGGTAAACAATTTGTTGATTACTAGACAGCCATGAAAGCATTACATCTCCAGTGAATTTTCTCCACAACTTTCTCTGGTCGATGCAATCTATTTTCAGCTCTGATTTGTAAACAAAAACTTTTCCTGTTCTCTGTAGCTACACATGGTTTCTCCTGGGAACCCTCCTTATCATTCAGCTCTTCACTCAATTCCTTATCTGCTGTTGCTACTTCTGAAACCTCCCGAAAGGCCTTGAGGCCCTGCAGTTTCTGAACCAGTTTTCTTACAAAGAGAACAATCATTTCCCAGACTTGAGGGCCCATCACTTTGTGCCACAGGAAAGCTCATAATCCTTTCTAAATCATCAGTTAAACCATCAGCCTCCGCTGGCTGATCTACAACACTGTCAAACAAACTTCCTTTTGAGTCCTTCTCAGCTCCCATCTACGCTGCCATGTAAAATCCAGATTATCTAATTATCTGGCAGTAGACTCAGGCCCCTTCCACACAGATGAATAAAATCCCACATTTTATTTAAACTGGAATATATGGCAGTGTGGATTCAGATAATCCATTTCAAAGCAGATATTGTGGGGTTTTCTGCCTTGATCTTCTGGGCTATATGGCTGTGTGGAAGGGCCCTCAGATAATCCAGTCCAAAACAGAAGATCTGGATTATCTTCTTTGATCATCTGGATTATATGACAGGTCAGATCTAGCCTCATTTCATCACATTGTCTACTAGACATCTTAAAACTTCATTGTTGAATTTTCCTGCCTTTCTTTTCCTCCCAGAACATTAACAGCCATCATAGATCAATGGTATTTACAATACATAGGATCAAAAGAGGGATCATCTAGCATGATTTACGATTTTAGTGCTTTGCCATGGGGCTGGAATGAGAGGGCTGTAATAACTCCTTTATGAGTGTTAAATCCTATAATTCCATTTAGTGTCAAATGCTGCTTAATCCATTTTAAAGTGGATTACAAATGCTTCATCTTCCCCTTTTCTCCTCCTGCTCCTTCCACTTTCTGTTTTCTTTTACTTGTACGGAGTATGTACCCTTCAAACTGTAATACCATTTCACCAAATAATTGTTTACCTAATTTTTTTTTATCAAAATGCAGGCCAGTGAGCTTCTTATCATTGTTTTTGTATATTCTTCTGAGGAGGAGATGGCACTTCTTTCTTTCCACAAAATGAGGCTCAGTTTATACGTCATATCAAAATCCATTATATTAGCCTCCAAACCTGCCCTTGATTGCCAAACAGGGTTGGCATATGAGCAAGTATATACAGTATATAAAGTAAAGGTTTCCCTATGTCCGACTCTTGGGGGTGGTGCTCATCTCAATTTCTAAACCGAAAAGTCATTGTTGTCCGCAGACCCCTCCAAGGTAATGTGGCCAGTATGACTGCATGGAGTGCCACTACCTTCCCGCAGAAGTGGTAACTATCTATCTATTCATATTTGCATGTTTTCGAACTGCTAGGTTGGGCTAACAGCAGGAGCTCACCCCGCTCCCCAGATTCGAACCGCCAACCTTTCGGTCAGCAAGTTCAGCAGCTCAGTAGTTAACATACAGTATATTCCCAAAAAATCCTTCCATTTAATCCCAACACTAACAGAAATTCTCCCTGTGGCCTTGAATTCAGTATTTAATCTGCCTGTCTGTTTGTCCATCTGCATAATGGAGATAATGGGACTTGTGTCTTTTGCAGATTACTTATCCAGCACTGGTGAAAAACTTCAAAGCAGCATAGCACTGGTAGGCATTACTGAGTTTGCATTCTTTGTTCACATCATTTCAGTGGTTTCAGTGGATCAGCAAAGAAAGTACATTGGGTTTGTTTGCTATTTTTCATAATTGATTTATGAATTTAAAGGTCAATTTATTCTAGAACAATAGAAAAAGATTTCCCTGTAACATTACAGTCTTATGCAGAGTTACATAAAAGTAAGTCCATTTGAAAATGATGGACATGTTTCTAAACAATAGGTATAAAATTGCACTGGGCAGATCCACAAAATCATTGAAATTCCTAGGATGCTGCCAAAAAGATCATGCTTGACTTGACACAAATGATATTTGCCTCAATCCAAAGATTAGAAATCCAGCAAGTTTCCGTTCATCTTGATAGGATCCCTTAACACATTCTATGCTGCTCGATATAGTATGTTTACTAGAATAAACTGTGCAAAAGTTGAATGACTTTTCACATCTAGTGTTGTAGTAGAGCCAGGACATGCAGGGTTAAGGCAGAAGGGTTTTTAGATTACAAAGGATGAAGATGACAATATGCACATTTTTCCCCTCCTAAATGATGGCATGGTACTTCTATTTCCCCTAAACATTGTTTTTGTCCTTACACTAAAAAGAGTAAAGGAGGGAACAATTCCTGGAAAATATACACATCCCCTGCCCATAGTTGATCCAACATATTAGTGGGCATGTGACATATCTGTGGAAGACTGCACCAAGTCTAGAAGAAATACATGTTGGGTTACGAATCGGTTTTTGGTCAACTTTAGATTCAGGTTGGTTATTTGGGATGTCGATTCAGAAAATTGCATTGGATAGACCACATCAGCTCTAGATTCTGATACAGAACATATGCCATCCAGTAGTCACAATCTGTTCGCCCATAGAAAACCATATTTAATAAGCCTTGGCACTATAAGAATGTTTTGCAAGACCAGTTGTTCTCATTGCAATGCAGTGAGGATGAGGACCATATTTTAGTTCTTGTGGACCACCGGTGGTCCACGGACCACAGGTTGGGAACTTCTGCACTAGCTACTATTCACTTATGTAGTCCTATGTGGGTCCACAACTAGATGGCAAAACACATGCTTTGTATGTAGAGCAGTGATTCCCAGGCTCTGGTCCTTCAGTTGTTTTGGACTTTATCTTACACAATTCCTGACAACTGACTGGCTGGGATTTCTGGGAGTTGAAGTCCAAAACAACTGGAGGACCAAAAGTTGGGAACCACTGATGTAGAGGATCTCAGCCCTTCCTGTTGTTGTGAAAGACTGATAGGATTGCCAGATCTCAAGATGTTGCTTGAAGTCTCCATGAATTGCTCTTAAGTCTCAGGATGAAGCGACTAATCTCAGGGCCAATGGCACTTGAAGAACATCTTATTTTTGTATGCAAGAGAGCCCAGACACGCCTCTCTACTCATTTCTAGCTTGTGGCTTGGCTCTCTGGCTCAGAGAAAAGGTGTTTACATGCGTGTTGCATTTGTGCAGTGTCAAAGCATCAAAAAGCCAGAATCAAGGAAAGGGAACTGGGGAGAGATATAGTAGCCACAAGTATTGAGGCTCATTGTGTCATTTGGACTAAGGCAAGAAGTAGACAGCCAACACTGATTCATGGACCCTCTTGTTATACAAACCATGACCTAGGGAAGAGTATTTGCTGAGGCATAATATTAAGCTTTCCATAAACCTTGGCATAGCAGCCTAGAAAAAATCTCTACACAACATATATGTTATAGGAAAGACATCAAAACAGAAGCCCTAATGGAAATGGCAACAACTGTTGCAGCTACAAGCTAGAGTTTGCCATCTGGCTGGCAGAAAATGTTTTGTCTCTCTTAGGGAAATAATTCTCTACTAAGTTTCTTCTTAAAGAAAGCAACCATGCAGTTTTTGACAACTTTCTTGCAGCCGGAAGAAAATTGCTAAAGTTGCTAATTGCAGAAAAAACTGCTTCCAGTGTAGAAAATTGAGTTTCTGAAGCTTATTCACAATTCGGGATCGATTCTGCACAGAATTTTCACTGGTTTGTTTTGCACAAAAACACAATTTTCTACATAAGAAATAGATTTTTACATAGCAAAAATTGTTTTCTGTGGAAATCAACCACGTGCAAATTTTGTGCAGAAATATTGAACTATGAAGATTCTTATCAGTCCAGGGTTTTTGTCATCAGGGTATATTGATATACACACATAAAGGTTTTAAAGGTGTTTTCCATTTTTAAAAAATATATTCTTTCCTTTCTTTCTTTTTGCTCATGTTTTCCATGTCATGGGTTGCTGGGTTCACTGAGGTCTTACCCAACTTCTGGTCCAATTTACCCAAACTGAACTCATGCTCTTTTCCACAATCAGTTGACTCACCATCTGTTCATGTCTACCTCTCAATCCTTCCCTGACTTGCTCCTGAGATATCAGCTGCCCCTGTGAAACACAAAGGAGCCACCCCTGGTGAGTTCCTGAATATTTTGGCTCTGGAATATCGAGGAATGGAATGTGTTTGACCTGGGAACCCAGCAAGGGAAGAATCTCTTCTGAAACACCAAAGAGCTACTGTCAGCCAGTATTAACAAGGCAACATCCTTTGTTTTTCTTTTCAGCGATGAACAAAAAAAATTCAAACACGGAAATAAAATAAGCTCATTTGGCTGCCGTCCTCTTAGTTTTCTGAAGCTTAATGAAGACAATTTGCCTTCAAAGGGCGTTCAGTTTTGATGACTATGTCCTGCTGGCATTTCCTGGCTCTCTTCTGCTCTGTCATTCACTATCACCACCTGTTTGGGTTGGTTTTTTAAAAAATTATTTACTGTTTGCTGATATCATATTAATAATTAAAGTTTTCATATTAATACTTAACTAAATGTATCCGTAAAGTAACCCACCATTTCCTCTTTACATCAATAGGTTTTAAAAACAAACACCCTAAAATGCCCAGAAGGCATTATATAGAAGTCCTCACCCAGTGCCAAAAAAATCAACAGAGTACAGTTGTCTCTTCATATTTGCCATTTTGACTTTTTGGGATTAGATTATTCAAATATTTGATTTAAGCTGTTCTTTTTAGGAATCGCTAACACCTCCAGTGTGACTCAATGGTCAACTTCCTCCAGTAATGCTGGAAGACGTAGAGATGTATAGAGAAAGCACCTCTTGAGGACTCTGTAGGTCCTCCAATGTGATTCTATGGTCAGGTTCCTGCAGAAGAAGATCTAGAAATTCCTAGAAAGCTGTTCTTAAAGATTAAAAAACAGCTATTCCTCTATTTGTGTTCTTTCATTTTCATGAGACCCTGTGCTCCTAACCCCAGCAAATGTGGAGGGCTGACTATAACTCTCTCATGACCCTCATTGGGGATGCTATCTGGGGGCAGGGAGACTTTAATAATGGGCTGATATCAGCAAAAAGGCCTTCTTTCTAATGGTCACCTGCTTCACCCCATATAACTTAAGTCTTCCCACCTGATCTCAATAACTCAGATTGTAGCTGGGCCTGCTGGTGCTATTCACTTTTGTTTCGTCTATTGAAGTGCTATGCCTAGTGAGGATGCTTTAACTCTCAATTCCACAGAGCACCATAAAACTGGAAATTCATTTTCAAGGAAGCAGCAGCTCAGAGAGAAAAGCACTGTCTACAGCTGGCCGTGGAGATTTTCCTCCTGATTTTGAAGTAAAAATGATCTTATACACATACCAAAACATAAACACATTGTAAAGTGCACTTTCAGTCCAGATTCCAAACACATTGAGCGCAGCATGATTTAATGGCAGATAAACTCAGAATAATGTCTCTGAGGAAGAAATTCCAGGATACAAAATGACAGCTGCTATCATTCCACCGCAAGTAATTGTTTATAAAAGAATTATTTGTCATGATTAATTACTGAGTGACATGGAAATCAGAGGGCTTCCCACTGCCAAATTTGTTTTCAGTTCCATGAGGCACAGAGTGGGATGTGCCACGGACAGGCTGAGAGAGCACAATGAAAATCTGCTGCACTTTGCTGCCTGAAAAAACAAGTTTTTCTCTCCCTCCAGAAGACTTTCTAATAGCCAGTGAGTTCCAGTTTGGTCCAGTGATTATTTCCATTTTTTCATCTTTAACAGATTGCACAACCTTCCCTTTAGGTCAATCTTTTCCAAACTGGTACGTGCCAGTTGTTTCGGGACCTACATCTTGACTGGTATAGTCAATAGTCAGTGGTGATGGGATTTGTAATCCAAAAAACACAAAGAGGTGGATGTTGAAAATTCGTCTATATTATAGATGTAGTAATCACAATAAGAGTATATAGTTCATTTGTTCATACCATAATTGTCCAGTAATCACATAGAAATGCTATCCAACATAATCTAAGTCTATTAATATAATCCCGGATAGTAGTGGATGATTTTGTAAAGTTCCAAGGCTTCCGATTGGAGACTTGATAAGTGGCTAATGCCAAAGTAAATTGTAAGATCCACAAAGCTCCTGATTGGAGACTTTAATAAATGGCCAATGCCAAAGTAAATTGTAAGATCCAATGCTCCCGATGGAGTAATAGGTGATAAATCCAAACTCCCGACTGGAGCGGTACGAGCAAACGAAGTTCCGATATGGGGACACTGGAAGAAAACGTAGTTCTCCACAATATAACAGGCTTAAACTTTTGGCATTCTCTAGCCCAGAGTTTGTTACTATAGTTAGGGATTTGTAATCCAACACATCTGAAGGTTATAAGGACATGTTGAAGCATTAAAACATCACAGAGCATTGTCTAATAAATATGCATTATTCTAACTAAAGAGATGAGAATAAAATAGAGAAAAGTAAGAAGGCTTTATGCTAATTTTTGGTTGCAGTACAGGTTGGATCACTCTTATCTGAAAATCTGAAACCCGAATTATTGCAACAAATGCATTTTTTTGCTGCCATGCAGTCAGTTGTACTTCTGGGGAAAGGGAGCTAGTCATACATCCAGCATCTGTCAATGGCAGTACACCCTGCGGTAGGTGCCCTGGAAGGTGATCATATGGTCTACTACACAAGAATGTAAAAGAATCATGGGGTGTAGGGAGGATTTTTTCCTGGCTACTTTGCTAAGGAGTGGAAAGTGCACCTGGGGAAGTTTCTGAGACATCTGCTTTTTACAGGGACTTTGTGTAAGCAGACTCTCAGCTCCTGCTATCTTTCCCTTATCAAGAAACCCTTAAGACAGTGGTTCTCAACCTGTGGGTCCCAAGGTGTTTTGGCCTACAACTTCCAGAAATCCCAGGCAATTTACCATCTCTTGGGATTTCTGGGAGTTGAAGGCCAAAACACATTGGGACCCACAGGTTGGGGATCACTGCCTTAAGGAGAAACTCAGCAGATGATGGATGTGTGACTAGCCTTTTTTTACTTTATTTCTCATTCACTATGTATACGCCAATACAGGCATCTCAAAATCCCCCCTTCAGTTTGAAAAACTTCTCATTCCAGACTTTTAGCAAATAGCAACAACATATGGTTTAAAAAAGAAGTAATTGAAGAGACAAATTCAGGATGAAGGGCTACTACTTATCACTGATAGCCACTGATAGCCATCTGGCTTTAAGGTAGTTTTAAAGATGGATTTGCAACTGCATAGAATTATCTTACTGTAGCCATATTACGTGGTCTTTAGCAGATGCAATTTTCTAGCAATTGAAAGCATTTTCTGCCTTTGACAATGCAATTTTCTAGCATTTTGGATCTTGAGTAAAGCTCCAAATACAACGCATTAACTTAAAAAGTCTCACAGTTGTTGTCATTAATTGAATAAAATCACAACATATGCCATTGTAATATTATTACCAGAATGTTTGTGTGCATACATACATATTTAAACTTACTTGCTAATCATAAGAGCTGGGAACTGCTCCATTACACCTGTGGGAAAAGTGTATGTCTAAATTGATCTTCCTATTCAGTATTACTCATGGTCCATTCCAATAATTATGCTTGCCTTGAAAGAAAATGTGCAAATTGTGCAACTCTCCAGATGCCGTTTAACTGTAAATCCCAGCCTTTCTCACTGTTGCTTAGGGGATATCTGAGAGGCAGTCTGACAACATCCTTGCTCTAAAACAAAATGGAAAGGCTGTGGTTCTTCACATATCAATGAATGCCCATAACTGCCATTTATGGCATAATGTATGCACTGAAGCAGCATGCAATGTGCGTTGGCATACCACTTTAGGTGCATTATTGTGCACCTACAAAAGTTGTGCCTGCAGACATCTGTGTTTACTATTGTCCAAAAGTGAACAAATCCATTTGACTTTTCATAAGTGCACCTGGCCAGGCATAAAAATGAACACTGGAACTGGATTACAAGAACATTAAATAAGCTACCATGACACATCTTAAAATGAGAGTGTGATAGATATTCATCATTCTAGAAGTAAAATCCTGTGTCAGAGGGATAAACGCTCCAAGCTACAGTCACAGGTCAAAGACTTAATATCCTCCCAATGAACTTTTCAAGCAGAGGTTTGAAATCCAGCTCTATACTTTGATTAGCTGTCACAAGTCCAGAATGGAAATGTATTCAATGCCTTCAGTGTGGCCCATTGACTAATAAAGACCAGAAACAACACGAGGAGTCCAGTTTCCCATTGCTCTCTTCTACGGAGAAAAAATGCATTACAGATTACTTTTGGGGGGCTGGTAGTGCAGTAAGTGAATTCTAATGTTATTATGTCACAGCCTGATGATACACATCTCTTCACAATTCAAGCATTTACCACTTTAGCAGTACTTCTCTTACCTTTTCCACAGTGAAAGCTTGTATGTGGTGACCCTGCCTGTCAACTTCATCTGGATGTGGTCTTAGTCTTCTTTTGATGTTTCTTTCATGGCGGTATTTGCACACATCATCTTGTGACAAGCATCAGATTTAGGGTAATGTACTAGCGTTCACTGATAAAGGCAATGGACTCCAAACAATACAAGCACCTGCCAGATGATTGCACATCATATTGGGAAGGATAAAAAGATCTTAGTTGCTATGGCATGAGAGAAAACAAAGCATAAAAATGGCGAGGACCTTTCAATCTTCCTGTTGATCAATTTGATAAAGGGCTCACAAATGACTGGTAAGATTTCCATCCTTACCTTCTAAGGAAACGAAAAGTGTCTTCAGATCTAGAGATAGTCAGGGGTCAGTTTTCAAGGAAGACATGACTATACAATAATGCCAATATGTCAACTGTAAAGCAACAAAGGAAGATGAGATGTCCAGTACAGATTAGACAAGGTTAGATTTCTTTTCTTATTTGCGATTCCTTGCACTTCTGCAGGCTAACTTTCTTCAGAGGCATACCATCCCTGTATGAGTCCTTTTGTGTTTATGTTCTGTAGGCCAAGATCTGCTCTAATGTCAGATCACCAAAAAGGAGAGTTACCACAAAAGAAGAGTCCTTATTGCATTTGTCCAGGAGCTGTGACATAGACCTTCCTATTGAAGTCTGGAGGTGTTTGCCTACTCAAGCTTGTAAATATGTACACACACACACACTACTTACCATTCACAACAAAGATAAATAATATTTATAACAAAAATGATTAATAATACTCACGACAAGTCCTTGTTAGCCAGAGTATTAATCATATATATGTGTGTGTGTGTGTGTGTGTGTGTGTATGATTCATGTAAGTATGTAGCTAGCACTACTTTCAGCCACTATGTAAGTTCCCTTCAGGATCCACTTTTCAAGAAGACTGTCAGTAGACTACTTGCCTCAAATATTGAGGGTTTTTAAATAAGTGAGTAAGTAGTGTGTGTGTATGTACACACACATACAAGCTTGATGTTTCCAGTTGACAAACTATATATGAGTATTAATAACATGTATTATTTATAGATCCAACCACCTGTGAGTGACCGGCTGACGGTCCAACGCAGCGTGAGGCCAGCACGTGCCATAAATGGCGATCGCATGACCATCCCTGGGGTGCGAGAAGCTCGGCTGATGGAAACCCAGCGGAGAGCCTTTTCCGTGGCGGCCCCAGGATCTGGAACTCATTGCCACCTGCCCTCAGAGCCACTCTGACCCTAACTAGATTCCGGTCAGACCTAAAGACCTGGCTCTTCCGCCCTAGCGTTTGGGGCCTGATCGGTACCTCTGAATGTCTGAGCCTTTCCTCAGACATGTATCTGTTTTAAACTGCTGTACATTGCTGTTTTTAGGGTTTTTAAATGATGTGAGTCGCCCGGAGCACCACTGGTGGAGGGCGACTCACAAAATATTAAAGTATTATTATTATTATTATTATTATTAAAACTGGTTGAATGTTGGAGTCTACTCTTGTGTAATAAGGAAAATGGGACATTTACTGTGCAAGGACTTGGAATTTACTCATCTATAGTTAAAGACACAAGTATGATTTCCACACGCGGGAAGATTTTTTTCCATCTTTCAAGAAAAGAACAAATTATTTCTGTTAAATGTGAATGTAGCAATCCTATGTTTTATTTGTATGCTGAGCTTCTATGTGTTTAGATACATTGGCATTACTGAAATTAGTGGATACTGGTCTTTTTAGTTCCAAGGTAACCCATTTTTCTTTTCAGTAGTGAATACCAGCCATCTTGATTAAATAACTAAGAAAGTAATATTTGGAATAAAACTATATTCCCTCGATTTTTTGGAAAAATAGATTAGTGTCTTTAACTAGAGCAGTGCTGTCCAACTTCTACGGGGTCCAGGGCCGGATAAGCGGTCACTGATGACCTAGGGGGCTGTTCGGCCCAGGCCCCAGGCCCCGCCCCCAGGCCCCGCCCCCAACCCCAGGCCCCGCCCCCTCCTAAAACGGCCGAAAAAGGGCAGAAGGCGGCGCCAAGAGCAGCGCGTCACAGGCCTGGTATGACGCGCTGCCCCTTGGCACCGCCTACTCCTCCTTTTCGGTGCCCCCCTCCCTTCCTCGGGCGGGGGGGGCGCCGAAAAGGAGTAGGCGGCGCCAAGAGCAGAGCGTCACGCCAGGCCTGTGACGCCTGCTCTTGGCGCTGCCTACTCCTCCTTTTGGCACCCTCCCTTCCTAGGGCGGAGGGGGCGCGAAAAGAGTAGGCGGCGCCAAGAGCAGAGCGTCACGCCAGGCCTGTGACGCTCTGCTCTTGGCACCGCTCTCCTCCTCCTTTCGGCGCCTCCGCCCTAGGAAGGAGGGGGCGCTGAAAGGAGGAGTAGGCGGTGCCAAGGAGCAGCGCGTCATGCCAGGGCTGTGACGCGCTGCTGTTGGCGCCGCCTTCTGCCCTTTTTTCGCGCTCCCCGCCCTAGGTAGGGAGGGCGCCGAAAAGGAGGAGGAGCTAGTTCTCTTCCTCCTCCCTGCCCCCCCCTCCCTCCCCCTCCCCCTGACCCCCAAATTTAAAAATGGCGGCTGAGGGCATAGAACTAGAGCATTTCACAACTGGGAACCATCACCAAAGGCTCCGCTTTTAGTAGCTGTTTAATAAAGGAACTTTCCCAAGCTCTGCAGCATTTCTGAGGGTTATACAGAAGGAGAGTGTAAGCAGCAATATTACAATTATCTGCCCTGCAATGGTATCTGAAAACCTCCCACCTGAGTCTTCCTCCTTCCTCACTGTGCCACTGGCACAGTCTTCCATCCAGATCCCAGAATGTTAATTTGCACCTCTTTGCTCTTCATAGGCAAGGAATTACAACAACTTTCACATTATCAGTCATTTAAAACAGGCAAGGGCAGTCACGGGCTGCGGTTTAAAAATATTTATTGCAAACAACAGGGAACACTTAAGGACCATTATTCTCAATCTAGATGACATTGTGTTTAGCATCCATTTCCTCAAACTATGAAAACACGCAGCTTGCGGAATCTGTCGACTTTCTCGGCAACCCACAAGGATTCGTAGTGACACCTCCCTGTAAGTAACTTAAAACACAGAGGGAACTGGGAGTAAGAGAACACAGTGCAGTTTTCCAATGACCTGTTTTACATTACAAGGATTTTCAGCAAAAATCTGACTTAAATGTAGCTGTGGGAAGAATATCATGTTACACAGCACTGACTGTGGGCCTTGTTTATAAGCAATTTCAAGACCATGTTGTGTTCAAAAAGGGAAAACACACTGAACAAACCAGGTATTGGCCGCTGCTACTACAGTATGAACTGAGAATGATCCCTTCCTAAGCCCCATCTGCACTGACATATAAAACAGTTTCATAATGTAGTTGAACTGCATTATATGAGTCCACACTGCCATATAATGCAGTTCAATGCAGTTAAACTACATACTGAAACTGTTTTATATGGCAGTGAAGATGGGGTCTTAGAGCATCTTAACTATCAGTGTTTGCTAGCATGGCAGCAATCCTACAGCAGGGTTACAAACATAAACCTCTTCATGAAAACGTACACATTGGCATATATTCCAACTATCCCAAGCGCACTGCTGCTTTATCTCCCGCTGTCCCACTGTTTCAGCTGCTTTTGGAGTGTCCAAGTTTCCCCCCCCCCCTTCTCTCACATTTCACCATTTATCCTCAGCTTGCCTTAATGGCAGAAGAGTGTAAAATTCAAAGCAACGAAGTGTGCAAACCAAATAGACAGCTGGATGCACATTTACTTCTACCACCACATCACTTTTGCAGCCTTGAACCTAATGCAGACAGTTCACACTGGACATAAATGTCCAACTTCTTCCATAGGAAAATTTACACATGTGTAATAAAACAGGAACCAGATCCTGGTGTAGTGGTTTGAGCATTGGACGATGACTCTGGAAACCAGGGTTCAAATTTCTGCTCAGGGTAAGTCACACCCTCTCAGGTTTAGAGGAAGGCAAAGGCAAACTCCCTCTGGTACATAGTGTTGGTGGAAGGATAGTTGAGTATAATCACTCTGTAACTATGTAAGTATAGACTGCAGGTGTAGTGATAAGAGGTAAAGAAAATCAGAACACAACACACATTTACTCTGAGATTTTTTTTAAAAAATGAGTACTTATTCATAAGACCAAGGTATTGTTAGATAGTCATGAGTGCTAGGTCCAGCTATAGTAGGGGTTCTCAACCTGTGGGTCCCTAGGTGTTTTGGTCTACAACTCCCAGAAATCCCAGCCAGTTTACCAGCTGTTAGGATTTCTGGGAGTTGAAGGCCAAAACATCTGGAGACCCACAGGTTGAGAACCACTGAGCTATAGATCCTGCTCCCCAGTCCAGCAGTAAAAGGGAAGCCATGTGTGCTCACCAGTATGTGGTAACTCACCACCTGGGAATGTTCAATTACTATGTTGGCTTGAGAAATTCAGAATGTTGTAGCACAAATAGGTTGCCCCTACAAACTGTTCTACACACATAGGTTTTGTGTGCTGGACTATAGACAGATGTGTGATAAAATCCCATGTGCAAAATCTCTATTTGTACTGCTAAATCAGCGTTTCTCAACCTGGGGGGTCAGGACCCCTAGGGGGATTGCAAGGGGGTGTCAGAAAGGTTCACAAAAGACCATCAGAAAACACAATATTTTCTGTTGGTCAAGGGAGTTTTGTGTGGAAAGTTTGGACCAATTCTACCATTAGTGGGATTCAGAATGCTCTTTGATTGTAAGCGAGCTATAAATCCCAGCAACTAGAAGTCCCAAATGTCAAAGTTGCTCAAACTCCACCAATGTTCACATTTGGGCATTTTGAGTATTCGTGCCAAGTTTGTTCCAGATCCATCGTTGTTTGAGTCCACAGTGCTCTCGGGATGTAGGTGAACTACAATTCCAAAATGCAAGGTCAATGCCCACCAAACCCTTTTCTGTTGGTCATGAGAGTTCTGAGTGCCAAGACTCCACAGTGCTCTCGGGATGTAGGTGAACTACAATTCCAAAACTCAAGGTCAATGCCCACCAAACCCTTCCAGTATTTTCTGTTGGTCATGGAGTTCTGAGTGCCAAGACTGGTTCAATTCCATCATTGGTGGAGTTCAGAATGCTTTTTGATTGTAGGTTAACTATAAATCCCAGCAACAACACCTCCCAAATGACAAAATCAATCCCCCCCCAACCCTACCAGTATTCAAATTTGGGCGTATCGAGTATTTGTGCCAAATTTGGTCCAATGAATTAAAATACATCCTGCATATCAGATATTTACATTATGATTCATAATTGCAGCAAAATTACAGTTATGAAGTAGCAACAAAAATTATGTTATGGTTGGGGATCACCACAACATGAGGAACTGTATTAAGGGGTCACGGCATTAGGAAGGTTGAAAACCACTGTGCTAGATGAAGACCTGACATTTGGAAGCAGGGACCTGTGGTATAATTCAACACCCCCCAGGCAATCCTCATACATTTGAAATGGTTTTGTTCCAAAATGGGTGGGCATTTGTTTTTAGAAATGAATGAAAACTCAGATGTGTAAGCTTTGCTCATTTTAGTTATAAAACCAACAAGGGAATTGAGGTGAATGTGTTCTAAATGAAAAAGTCCATTTGTTCCTCATTCATTTCTACTCTAGTGAAAAACTGAAACAGTCTGAAACAATTTGTACAGGTCACTGAAAGGCTACACAAGGGGTGAAGATAGAGCCTGTGGCCCTCCTGAGGTTTTGGGGCTCCAAATCCCATCAGCAACAGCAAGTGCTCATGAATCATGAAAGATGCAACACCACCTGCCACAAGTTCCCCATGCAATGGTCAGAAGGAGAGGGAAACATGAAACTTGGAGGCACAAAAGGGAGATCATTTATCATGTAAATGATCAGTTTTGAGAGATAGTAGAATTTCTAGAAAATTGATGTCAACAGACTTTAAGGAGGTCCTTTTTTGCGGTTGCTCCCAGGCTGTGGAATTCCCTCCCAGGAGAGGTTTGTGTGGCCTCCCCTCAACTTTCCTTTCACCAACTGGTAAATCCTTTTTTATTTAAACAGATATTTGGTGACAGGTGGGTCATGCAAATGAGAATTTAATGGAAAGGGAGAGTTGGGATGCACAGGGCTACTTTCTAAATCGCCCATTCAGTAATTAGTGTTGGAGCATGCAAGGAATCAGCAAATGTGTGTCTGTCAACTGCAAAATAAGATGCTTGAAGCTGATTGGTCGGGCTATGCCCGGGAGATTGCTAAGCTTGGGACTTTTGGATACTGTTACATTTTTGTTCAGGCTTGAGAGAGTGGGAGAAAACAGGGAGAAGCAGGGAGAGACAGTGTTTGAAGTGTACTCTTGCTTCATGAGCTGCTGAAGGAATGTATCCATATGGACAAAGAAA
Source organism: Anolis apletophallus (assembly GCA_030556195.1). Taxonomy (NCBI): domain Eukaryota; kingdom Metazoa; phylum Chordata; class Lepidosauria; order Squamata; family Anolidae; genus Anolis; species Anolis apletophallus. The sequence continues at coordinate 114,854,839 of JARBWK010000007.1, forward strand.
GACTATTTTAAATCTCTCATAAAAGGACATTATGTGAGTTGATGCAACGGATCAGAGTTTACATATGTTGTTCTGAACTACGAAGAATAAACTACTTGCTCTTTATTGTTCACCTGCATGGCATATTTTCTTTCTCTGACAGGGCAGTGTGTGGGCTGTTCAAACATGAACTACACATGGTTTATTTTACATTACACCACAATTAGGTAATCTCATTTTCATGATTTGGCAACTGGTACTGAAAGAGGTAATTTTTAAAACTTACCAGTCTTTTAAATGGGATAATGAAGGGTTTGTTTACCAAGTTTGATACAAATCCATCAAACCATTTAGGAGCCTTTGAAGTGCAAACACACATACGCATGTTCACTCATATATTGGGGGGGGGGAGTGTAAATGCTTTTATACTGATTGAAATTATGGATGTTTTTTACATGGTAACTAATTTGACTTTTTGAAACTTGTAACAACACTCCATGCAGTCATGCTGGCCACATGTCCTCTGAGGTGTCTAAGGACAACATTGGCAATTTGGCTTAGAAATGGAGATGAGTACCACCCTCCCAGAGTCGGACACAACTAGACTTAATGTCAAGGGAAACCTTTACCGTGTGCACACACACACTTTGGATAGCACAGGGAATGTTTAACACCCCTGTGCTGTTTGTTTTACTGTTTTACTTTTTTTACTTTACTGCATGTGCCCCTGTTTAGAAGAATTCACCTCACTTTCTCAGTGAGAATTGGATTTTGAAAAAATTGGCTTGTTGTGGAAACAAGAATTGGTGATGAAGCTTCATTGGATACACCTTTTCCTCCAATAACTCTTCCAGGAGTGGATTTCCCTTTCTAGGAGTATATTTTTCTCATTTCCTGTTGTCTTACCCCTGTTCTTAATGATGAGTCATTTGTAAATGTTTTCAACTTGGGGACTGCTATGAATTAAGATAAACAAACAAAAGGTAAGTACTAGGGTAGACCTCTTGAATCAACATAAATGTAATAAGTCAACACTAACATAAGTACAATTGGTCTAGTCATTAGTGACACTACCTTACTTGGGGAAAATAATTTGATTTATGCCCAACTTGTTTCTTGTCAATTCTCCTTTAATCAAATATATATTATAGAACAGACACAGGGAACCTATGGGCCACCAGGTGTTGGACTGCAGTTTCCATCAGCCTCAGTCAACATGGGCAATGGGTGGGAATGAGTGTTGTATTATAATAACATTTAGTATTTGTTATTAGTAAGAAAGAGCACACAAGGTAGAGGAGGCTCTAGCAATTTGCTTTGTCTTGAGCCTACAGGTAAGGCAAATTTCCACCTTCTCTCCTTCTGTTGAGTTATATGCAACCTATCTTTGCACTTTGAACTCAGTTTGCACCAATGAAAGTGAGTTGAGGGTGAAGGAGGAAACTTGGGGCCCTTCCACACAGCCCTAAATTCCAGAATATCAAGGCAGGAAATCCCACATTATCTGAGTGTGGACTCAGATAACCAGGTTCAAAGGAGATATTGTGGGATTTTCTGCCTTGGTATTCTGAGATATAGGGCTGTGTGGAAGGGCCCTTGGAGGAGAGAGAAACTAATGAAATGGTAATGACAGAGTATCATTTGAGATTGTTCTTGCCTCATCAAGAGAGTTGGAAGAAATGCATCCGGAAAGTGACAGTTTGCAACTCCACATTGTTTGAGTTGTGTAAAAGAAGAAATTTCCCATAATGACTTCAAGTCTTCAAAATAAAGTATAACTATTTTGGTATGTTTGGCTCTGCTGAAAAACATTTGTCTATTTGGCTCTAGCTTAAAGAAAGACATTTAAGTTGCAATCCTCATTCCCTCTTCTTCCGGGAAAATTTCTATGACTTCCGCACGGGACTGAATTTCTTTGGCGAAAGGAGATTGAAGGTTGCTGGTTTATTGAGTGTTCAGGTGCTCCACTTCTTTTTGGTGCTTTCTTTTTTAATTTTGAGATTTATATGTAAATAAAAAGAGCTTTAAACTATTATTGAGGCTCCACTTAAGGCATTATTTTGACCATAAAAATTTCATTGTGTGATCAGAAACACATGTAGGGGAGTATTGAGAAGTCAGCATACATCCTAGCATGCTTTTATTAGAAACATAGGTATGCCCTTCAGAGGCATAATAGGAACATAGAATGTGGAAGTCATTTTTACAGGAAAGTTGGGATCATGCCTCTAGTGGGCTAGGCTAAGGCAGCCAAATGAATGTAATATTGGGAAACATTTGGGTTAATTGAATGAATTCTTAATTTTTTTCTAGAATAAAACATGTAGTTCAGTCTAGCTGCAGATACTCAGGAGTAAGCCCCGTTTTGTTTTGTAAAATGAACTATAAGCTGCAAGCAAGAAATCAGAAGAAGACTAGGGCCCTTCCACACAGCCCTATATCCCAGAATACATCAAGGTAGAAAATCCCACATTATCTGAGTGTGGGCTCACATAATCCAGTTCATAGCAGATATTGTGGAATTTTCTTCCTTGATATTCTGGGATATAAGGCTGTGGGGAAGGGCCCTAGGACTTGGAAGGAACTATACAAAATCCTGAAATGTAAAGCTACAATATCACTGAATGCTATAGAATTTTACAGGCGATCATATTTCAATTTTCTATAGTATCTATGATTGTGAAACTTGGACATTGAAGAAAGCTGATAGAAAGAACATCAACTCACATGAAATGTATTGCTGGAGAAGAGTTCTATGGATGTTGTGGACTACTAAAAAGGCAAGTAAATGGGTCCTAGAGCATACGATGCTTGAACCCTCCTGGAAGCCAAGATGACAAAGGTTTGGACACCAAGCTTTATGAGGAGCAGCTGAGGGAGTTGGGCCTGTTTAGCTTAGGCCCCTTCCACACAGCTGAATAAAATCTCACATTTTCTGCTTTGAACTGAAATATATGTGGGACTCAGATAACCCAGTTCAAAGCAGATCTTGTGGGATTTTCTGCCTTGATATTCTGGGTTATATGGCTGTGTAGAAAGTCCCTTAGAGAAAAGAAGGCTGAGGGCCCTTCCACACAGCCCTATATCCCAGAATATCAAGTCAGTAAAATCCCACATTATCTGAGTGTGGACTCGGATAGCCCAGTTCATTGTGGAAACTTCCCCAATAAAAAAGAAAATCCTGGTTTGTAGCTAATTAATTTGTTATAGTGGGATAAATGCAGTACTTCCAGTTCTGGACTACAAAATACAGTCCAGACAGTATTCCCACAGTTTACCGGGCTAAATAATACCAGAAAACTGTGGGAATACCTCCCTCCCCCAAGCCCCTAGATTTTTTAGAAAAGTAATAGAAACTTATGTGATCACCATTAGAAGTCCATTAGAAGTCCCAGCGAGCTCTACAGTGTGTAGAAAAGATGCACCAGAAAAGCTGGGGGGGGGGGGGGGAGGAAAATCAGGCTAGTCCCAAGAGAACATCTGAACACCCACCCCAGCACATGCATTCTGGAGTGAGTGTGGACAGGCCCACATTTTTCAGATGTGGGTTCTCCTGGGATTAAGGCTTTTCTGGATCCGGCTCAAGACATAGGGCTGTTTGGACGGGCCCAGAGAGGGGAAACGATAGCTATTTAAATATTTCAGAGAATCTCACATTTAGGATGGGACACACTTGTTTTCTGCTACTCAAGAGACAGATACAGAGCTATAGATACAAGTTACAAGAAAAAGAAGATTCTGCCCAAATATCAGAAAGAGCTTCCTAATAGCAAGAGCTGTTTGGCCACAGATTATGCTGTGATGCAAGGTGGTGGAACCTCCTTCTCTGGAAGTTTTAAAGCAGAGGCTGGATGGCTATTTATTGTGGGTGCTTTGATTGAGTGTTGCAGGGGGTTGTACTGGGTGGCCCTTGTGATCTCTTCCAACTCTAAGATTCAAACTGAGGGCTCTTCCACACAGCCATATAACCCAGAATATCAAAGCAGATTATCCACATTTGCTTTGAACTGGGTTATCTGAGTCCACACTGCCATATAATCCAGTTCAATGTGGATTTTATACAGCTGTGTGGAAGGGGCCTGAGACTGTTGTGCCTTGGCCTTGTTATAGGAAGACATGACTTACTAGAAGAGACAATAATGTACAGTAAGATAGAAAGCAACAAGAAAAGAGGAATACCACTTTTCAGGTAGATTAACTTGGTCAAAGATGTAATGGACCCAGTTCTGCAAGACCTGAGCAGGACTGTTGAGAACTTGGTGACATGGCGATATCTCACCCACGGGATTGTTCATTAATGAAAGTTAATTTGATGGCCGTTAAAAACAATTTGCATAAAATTATGGCTTTGAGCACTTTAACATGAACTGAACATAAGACATGAATTATCTTTACAAATTTAAATGTAGAAAAGCATATATGCTTAAAACTTAAATTATAAAATACAAATCTGCATTTTCAGACACCTGTGTGTGGGATTGCTGTCTTGTAATTAGCAGCATACCTTTATGTATGTTTACTTAGAAGTGAGTGCCTTTTTTGCAGCAAGACCCACTGTTGTGTAGTGATGGTTGATGGAAAGTGGAGTGCCTACTACTGTAGTCTTGGAAGTTAACTGTCCAAGGTGCTGAACCTAATTGGATATCATCATCACCATCAGCAATCCCTTGTGTCTGAGTATGATTGCCTTCCAAGTGTAGGGTCTTGGCAGTGTGTCCATAGGAGATTGGAGAGACCTGTTCTTGATATGCATATTTTTTTACAATGAGGACATCAGTTTCCAGATGAAAGGTAGTCCTGGTCAGTGTTGGCTTGATGTGCCTTCCTCCATTTACACCTCTTTGAATTCCACAGCACTGTTGGTCACAGCTGACCTCCAGTTAAATCATTAAAGGGCCAGGGCTTCCCAGTTCTCGGTGTCTATGCCACAGTTTTTAAGATTAGCTTTAAGCCCATCTTAAGTTCTCTTTCCCTGCCCACCAATATTTTGTTTTCCATTCTTAAATTGAGAGTAATTGGATATAAGGTTCAGTAATCTAAACAACTCCTGTCAAGGTCATGGTAAAACCAAGAGCACATCCCCTATTCCAATTTACACAGAAATCTTCAGTTCTCATTGTAAATGAAAAATTTGGACAAATCAACATATACTTATGATACTAGGGAAATCTTGAGTTTTAATCCAAAACAATAACTTTTCAAGCTTAAAACAGCTGACACTTCAAATATGTAGTCTGCATAAGGCAAGATCTAGACATGTTTGGCTTGTCTAATTTGAAAAGTGGTCTGCTAGACATTTAAGGCAGAGCCAGAGCATCCAGTTTGGCAATATTGGTGGCATTGCATCTGTTATGAAAATATATTAGTTTTATTGTCAGATAATATTGCCTGTATTGGAAAGAAGTCTGAAAACCATAGAAAGGATCCTCGTTTTTCTGTATCACTGGGTTGTTCAAGGCTTTCATTGCCAGTTTCTGTATCAGTTTGCCAAGGAAGATTGATAAGAAGACCATCACTTTCTATTACGTGCACTTATAGAATAATTGTGAGTTTAAGAAGATCCTTGGTAGAGGGAGATATTTTGCACTTCTGTTTAAATTGTATAAATTGTTTCCAAAATTATTTTTACATGATGTGCATAAAGTCATTTCAAAGTTGCTACACCCTGAAGCAGACCTGGGCAATTGCCAGCCCTCCAGGTGTTTTGGACTTCAACTCCCAGAAATCCTAACAGCTGGTAAACTGGCTAGGATTTCTGGGAGTTGAAGTCCAAAACACCTGGAGGGCCGGCAATTGCCCAGGTCTGCCCTAAAGTGATCCATTACAAGATTTTCTTGGCAAAATTTGTAGAAAGAGAATTCACCGTTGCCTTCCTCTGAGACTGATCATGACGTGCCAACATCACCCATTGAGTTCCTTTGGTGAAGTGAGGATTTGAACTCTGTATTGTTGAAGGCTTTCATGGTCAGAATCACTGGGTTGTTGTAGGTTTTACAGGCAATATGGACATGTTCTAGAAGCATGAGGAGACACAATCTACAAACTATCTACAGACCCACTTAAAAAAATCCAACAAATGCTATGTTCAGCAAAGGACAAGAGGGATCCTCTCACCTCTGCAGGAGTCTACAGTATACCATGCAGCTGTGGACAAGTCTATATAGGGACCACCAAACGCAGCACTGCCCAAACACAAATCAAGGAACATGAAAGGCACTACAGACTACTTCAACCAGAGAAGTCAGCCATAGCAGAGCATCTGATGAACCAACCTGGACATAGCATATTATTTGACAACACAGAAATGACGGACCACTCTAACAACTAATATGTCAGGTTACACAGAGAAGCCATTGAAATTCACACGCATGTGGACAATTTCAACAAAAAAGAAGAAACCATGAAAATGAGCAAAATCTGGCTACCAGTATTTTTAAAAACTCTAAAATTATAACAGTAAATAAAGAACAACACTCAAACACAGGGGAACTCCAGACAAGAAACAATCAGAGATAGCTAATCACCTCTCAACAAAGGATTCCCCCAGGCACTAATATGCCACACCTAAAAACTGTCAGGCCATCAAATGCTAATCAAGGTGGCCAATTGAAACATTCACGCCTAGCTCCAACAGATAAAGAGTTCTTTCTCCCACCCAGGACATTCCACAGATATATAAACCCCATTTTCCTAGTTTCCAACAGACCTCACAACCTCTGAGGATGCCTGCCATAGATGCAGGTGAAATGTCAGGAGATAATGCTTCTAGAACAGGGCTGTCCAACTGGCGGCCCGGGGGCCGTATAAGGCCCCCCAGCCCCTTCCCTGCGGCCCCCTAAGCTTTTTAATAAAAAATTAAAAAAATTAAAAAAATTAAATAATAATATTTTTTAAAATTACCCACTTCCGGGTTCCAGAGCAAGTATCGCGAGACTACGGAAGCCACACGGGATTTTGCTCTCAACGTGAGATTACGCCTGCGTTGAGAGTGAAAGTCCGTGTGGCTTCCGTAGTCTCGCGATACTCCTGTTGTCGAAATCTCGGCTACTTAATCCCTGCGGCCCACGCTGCTGCCTCGGTCGGTCGTCGCCTCTGCTCGTGGTCCGGCTACTCCTGGATCCTGCGTGTTTGGGAAGGTAGGTTAACCTTTATGTTATTATTATGTAATTGTGTATGGATGCCCCTTATGTATTCCCTCCCTGCATTTCCCCTTAGTAAAAGATTATATTTGATTGTATGGATGCCTCTTATGAATTGTAAGTAAATTGGAGCCGGGGGAGGGGTGGGGCGGGGGCGGAGCCAGGGGCGGGGCAGCCCCTTCGGCCCCCCAGGTCATTGGTGACCGGAATTCAGGCCCCTGGGCCGGTAGAAGTTGGACAGCCCTGTTCTAGAACATGGCCATATAGCCCGAAAAACCTACAACAACCCAGATTTGAACTCTGATTTTATGAGTCTGGATCCAACGTGTGTGCTGGAGTCACACTTTTTTATATTAGTATATTGACCATGTCATACAAACATGTGCCTATGTTTGTTTTGCTGTTTTCCTATTTCAACTGTACAAAAATATAAGAGGCCATCTTATTTATAACCATGTACTGCTGGTTAGGAAAGCTCACAGCGTTGCCTTCTGGCCCATACTGTGAAAACAGAGCAATGTTTTAAATGAAACCAATACAATCAGCCTACAATGCCTCCAACTAAACTCCTCATTCTCAAGAGGCCATCTAATTGCTTCTAGTTGGTTTACAGAATTCCCTGAAGCAAGCCCAGGCAAATCAGTCAGAATGTCCATTTAAATGAAAAACCACCTTGGGGCAGAACAGGCTGGAAAGTATAATTGCTTCTTGAACCTTTTGGCAGAAGCGTTTAGAGTATCACACAAATATATTAGAGATAATGGAGTCAAAAAGCCAGGACGATCTCATCTGTGTTGTTAACTGCTGTCAAGCCAGCTTCAACTTATAGTGATTCCATGAAGGAGAGACTTCCAAGACACCCTTTATTAACAGCCCTGCTCAGATCTTGGAAACTCAGGGCTGTGGCTTCTTTGGTTGAGTCGATCCATCTGGAATGTCATCTTTCTCTTTTCTTACTGCCTTCCACCTTAGCAAACCATGTTGTCTTTTCTGATGATCATATTATCTCATGCTATCTCCAAAGTATAATTGTCTCAATTGTTTTGGCTTTTTGGAAGGGATTGGGATTAACCTGTTTGTCTTTTTAGCCATTGATGGTATCTGTAGAATTCACCTCCATCACCACATTTCAAATTAGATGATGTTTGGCTGTGATGGCACGCCCAAGCCTATGGGAAAACTATAGTGTCTAGCTTTACTCAGGGGCTATCTGTATACCTTCTGTTAAGATTAAGACCCTTAGCAGATAGAGGCACTTTAGGCAAGGTGAAAAGATAACCAAAATGAGTTTACTGCAAACAAGATGAATAAAGGATTAACTCCACCGGGACTATCATAAGGTAACTTAAAACAATACATTACAAAAGGAGCCTTTGCTGGCTGCAGTCATCTGTCTCTGGAGTCTTCTGGCTCTGGTGCAATGTGATGGTTATAAACTGTCTTAATCTTCTTTCTTGTGAAGCTTAAGTTGGTCATAAGCTTCTGTTGTCCTTTGGACTGATGGTATAAACATATTGCTGAATGCAGGTGCTAAGAATGGCTGTTATTTTTAATTGATTCGGCCTAGGATTACCAGGCAATTTCCAAGCCTCTATTCTCTGTAACTCTGTTTCAGGAAAAGGAGGAGTCCAGGAAAAGAGCTCTATACAGGCAAATGGAATAGACCAACTAACACTGGCCTCTGGAGGGATTTTAAGCTTCATCCAAAATTAATACAAAGGAAGGTATCTACACTATTGGGAAACCCTATGAACAGGGGTAACCGAAGCAGAGGAGAGGAAAAGGCAGAGCCAAGACTTCACGTTGGCTGCCAACTTTTTTCAATGTCCAACTTTTAACAACCAAAAGTGTGCTTTACTTGAATGGAAGTCTTGTGTTACTAAAAATAAAAACCAGGGTTCTAAGACCTTATTTTTCTGGACTTCAGTTTCTAAAATCCTCCCAGAATACGGTGGTTGCAGTCCAAAGCATATTTCTAACTTTTTCTGAAGTCAAGTTAGAGCCAGATTCACTATTGGAAAAACAACAATGTTGAGAATCTATATTCAAAAGGTTTTGAACTGCAAGTCTCATAGGTCCTAGGCATATTCCAGTAGCTATATCCAATATATCAAAAGACTACTGGACTGAGTTGCTCACTACTGAACTGGGCCATGTCCATGGTATAATATTTTTTTTCCATATAAATTTTTATTGTTTTAACATTTAATAATACAAGGAAAGAGGGGGAACAATCAAGAAGATAGGAAAGTTGGAAAAACAACAAAGAGTATTATGTAAAAAAAAACAGACAAGGAGAGAGAAAAAAAATATTGAAAAAAAAGATGATAGAAAAACAGGGGGGAAAAGGTAGAAAAAATAAAAAATAAAAAAATATATATTTAAAAAATGTGACTTCCATTCCAAGCTCACTTTGATCTTGACTTCTTAACAAATAAAAAGTTACTGTCTCTTAGTTATTTTATTTTCTTCTATTTTGTTCTTCATACTTTTGGAAAAGTTCCCAATGTGTTTCTTTAATTGGGTTACCCGTGTACCTCTTCAAAAAGAAAGTTAGTTTGTCCATGTCTTTAATTTCCCTAATTTTAATTTTCCAATCTTCTATTTCCGGCGTATCCTCCAATTTCCATCCCCTGGCAAAGACCATTCTAGCTGCTGTTGTCATGTATATAAACAATTTATCTGTATTCTCGTCTAGTATTAGATCTGAGTCTGTAATTCCCAACAGATAGTACTCCGGCTTTTTCTTGAATTTTATTTCTAAAATTTTCTGAATTTCTTTATGTATTTCTGTCCAGTACTTCATGGCCGCTTTACAATGCCACCACATGTGGAAGAAGCTTCCCTCCTGGTCTTTACATTTCCAACACTTACTTGATAACTCTTTATTCATTTTTGCCAGTTTCACTGGGGTCATATACCACCTGTGAAACATTTTCAACCAGTTCTCCCTTAGGTCCGAGGCATACGTGTATTTTAATTTTTTGTTCCACAACTGTTCCCACTCCTTTAAATGTACAGGTCTTCTGAAATTTTCAGCCCATTTGATCATGTAATCCTTTATTTCTTCTGTTTCCGTGGCCCTTTCTAAAAGTATTTTATAGATTTTTGTTATTATCTTTCTATCTGACGTTAGAATCATGTCCCAACTATTTTCTGTTAGATTAAATCCCACTTTCTTGTCTTGATTATAAAGATCCTTGATTTGCAAGTAATTTAACCATGTTAGATTACTAAACTTTTCTTTCAGTTCCTCATGTGATTTTAATTTGTCTGTATTTTTAACTAATATGTCCTTATATGTGGGCCAGCATGTCCACCCTAGCAGTCTTCTTTGATGGGCTTCCATTGATGAGACCCACAGTGGAGTTTTTATATAAAAATACTTTTTATACTTCTGCCATATTCTCAATAAAGCGGATCTCACAAAATGGTTGCCAAAGTTTTTTTCCTTTTTCTCTCTGTCATACCAGACATAGGCATGCCAACCCACCCGCAAGTTAAATCCTTCCAGATTTATTATTTTTTCTCTTTGTAAGGTCATCCAGTCTTTTGACCACATTAGTGCGCAAGCATCGTGGTACAGCCTTAGGTCCGGAAAGCCAAAGCCCCCTTTGTTTTTATCTATTAATGTTATATGTTTGATTCTTGGCTTTTTCCCATTCCACACGAATTTTGATAGGTCTCTATTCCATTCTTTAAACTTTCCTTGGTTGCGGATTATTGGTAAATTTTGAAAAAGGAATAATAACTTCGGAAGTATATTCATTTTCACTAATGAGATACGTCCCAGAAGTGACAAATTTAGATTCTTCCATCTATTCAAGTCTTTCTGAATCTTTTTCCAGACTGCCTCATAATTATTTTTCAAAAGTTGGGAATTCTTAGCTGTTATCCATATACCCAGGTATCTTATTTTAGTCATCATTTGTAATCCCGTTTGTTCTTTTAATTTATCTTGTTTTTCCCTATCCAGATTCTTCGTCAAAATCATTGTCTTTTTTTTGTTCATCTTAAATCCTGCCAGTTTGCCGAATTCTTCTATTTTTTGTAACCAATTGTTCAAGTTTTTGCATGGGTCTTCAATCAGTCCCACCACCTCATCTGCGAAAGCACGTATTTTATAATGATATTTCCCTATTTTTGAACCAATAATATTTTCATCTTCTCTCACGGCTTTCATTAAGATTTCTAATGCCATTATGAAAATTAATGGGGACAAGGGACAGCCTTGCCTTGTACCTTTTGATATTTCAAACTCTTTGGATGCTTGTCCGTTTATTATAATTTTCGCTTTTTGGATTTCATATATCGCATTTATGGCATTATTAAATTTGAATCCCATGTCTAATTCTTGTAGTACCATTTTGAAAAAGTCCCAATTTAAATTGTCAAAAGCTTTTTCAGCATCTACCGACAGGATTGCCCATTCTTTCTGGGGATTTTGTTCATAATATTCAATCAAATTAGTTACCGTCCGTATATTGTCTTTCATATTTCTGTTTGGGAGGAACCCTGTTTGTTCCTCCCCTATCCATTCCCTCAAGAATTCCTTTAATCTCATGGATAAGATATTCACAAATATCTTATAGTCCATGTTTAATAACGAGATTGGTCTGTAGTTCTTAATATCAGTTCAATCGGTGTCTTCCTTAGGAATCATTACTATTTCCGCATGCTTCCAAGAGTTTGGTATTATCTGTAGAGACATTGCTTCATTAAAAATTCTTTTCAATAATGGGGTTATCTCCTGTTTCATTGACTTGTAAAAACCTGCCGTGAATCCGTCTGGGCCGGGGGCTTTATCCGGGCTTAGACTACTTATTGCTTTTTCTATTTCTTCCGTTGTTATTTCCTTATTTAAACTTTCTCTGGTGACATCTTTAATTTTTTCTAATTTGAATTGGCCTAAATATTCCATTATATTATCTTTGGGGATTATATCCCTTGTGTATAGTTGTTTATAATATTTTCCAAATGCTTCCATTATTTCCTTTTCCTTTGTTATTACCTTATATTTTACTTTAATCTTTATTATTTGTCTTGATTGTCTTTTCTTGCGGACCTGTCTCGCTAACCATTTTCCTGGTTTGTTTGCATTTTCAAATGACTGTTGTTTCAGAAATTTCAATTGTTTAGCTTGAAATTCTAATTCCAAGTGGTGTTTTTCTTGGTTTAAAACTTGTATTTCTCGAACTAGGGTTTTATTTTTAGGTTTGAGTTTAGCCTCTTTCTCCATTAGTGCTATTTTTGCTTCTATTTCCTTCATTTCTTTATTTCTTTCCTTATTATTTCTGGCATTATGTTGGATCAAATGACCTCTCAAGATGGCTTTCAATGCATCCCATACGATTTGGGATGTAGTTTCTTTTATATCATTTAATTTGATATAATCTCGAATTATGCTTTTATACCTGTCTGAATCTTCTTCTTTTTTCAAAAGGTTTTCATTTAATCTCCATTTTTGAGTCCCTTTCCTTTGATTGATCACAACTTCTAGGGGTGAGTGGTCTGACAGATCTCTCGGCAAAATATTTATTTCATTTATTTTTATAACTAGATTTTTTGTAGCTCATGCCATGTCTATCCTTGACCATGTTTGATGGCGATTTGAGAAAAAAGTGTAGTTTCTCGTATTTTCATTTTTAATTCTCCAAATGTCCTCCCATTCCAATTCCTCTTTCAAATCTAGAAATTTTTGTGGCAGTTGGCTATTACTTTGGGTTACTCCTTTCTTTCGTTTTGTACTCTTATCCAAGTCACTGCTCAAGACCCCATTAAAGTCTCCTAAAAGGAGAAGTTCATCAAATTCCACTTCCTTCAATCTCTCTCTTAGGGTCTGAACGAACTTAGTTTTAGTACCATTTGGTGCGTAGATATTACATATCAGGGTTTTGGATTCCCCAATATACAATATAATGGCCACCACTCTTCCTTCTTGATCTTTGAACGCCAACTCAGTTTTTAGGTTTTCTTTAGCATATATGACTACTCCTCTTTTCTTTTTCTCAAATGATGAGTAATATTCTTTGCCCAATTTTTTATTTCTTAAGTGGGAAACGTATAATATTAATGATAATATTCGTAGTCATTGTCATTCTTTCTCAGGATTTGAGAAATTGGATTTATAATTCCATAGGAAGCTTATATATAGCACATGTATCAGACTTCAAGTCTAATATTATCTTCTCTGCTTGACGCCTTCTCCAGGATTGACAGTCACAAGTATGCAACTACAGTAGAGTCTCGCTTATCCAACCTTCATTTATCCAACATTCTGTCTTATCCGACATTCTTATCCAACGCCCCCCTTTTCCTCCAGTATTTCCCATTCAATTAAAGGAGTGCTTCCCAACTCTCTCTCCTTTCCTAATAAGTTAAAAAGGCAAGACAAGGCGGAGGAAGGAGGAAAAGAGGCAGGACCGGAAGCATCCTCCCTCCTTCCGTCTGTGATTTCCATGCTTCTCTTCCACATCTGGGCACTTCCTGCTGAGCCGCTCTAGCTCTGACAAGTTGCCTTGTCTTAACTCTTTGAGTGTCTGTTGTTAGTATTCTAGGTGTCTAGCTCCGCGTCGGATGGGCAACAATAGGAGACTCTGTATTATCCGACATTTTTGTTTATCCGATGTTCTGCTGACCCGTTTATGCCAGATAAGTGAGACTCTACTGTATGAGGTTATTTATATATGTTATTAATGCATAGCTGTGATAAAATAATCTAGTCATTGATATTAACTGATGTAAATTGGCTTCAATGAATGAGAGACCTCCATGGCATCCTTTTATTACAAGCCCCACTTTTCTGATTAATTGTGTTGTCGTATGTTATATACAATAGCAAGAGTCTTTTCAGCTTCTAGGGGAAGTTCAGGAATGATTTACTTTAAGACCCCACCCTGACTTTATTCCCCCTGACATCCCGTAGTCTCTCTAGATATCGGTTCCAGCACCACATTTCAGGTGTATTGTTTTTATATTTTTATTGTTTATTTATTTATTTATATTTGGGGGTGTGTAAATTATTTTATTTATTTAAAATTTTTGTACCCCGACCTTCTCATCTCCAAGGAGGGACTCAGACCGGCTTACAGCAAAATCCAATGCCATACAAATTTAAAACATCTTAAAACAGCATATTAAAATACATAAAAACAGAGATACATAAAAACCACATTGTCATTAAAACCACATTCAACTCGGTCTATAAAAGTGGTCACCCATTTCAGATTGAAATCAATCTCAGATTATTCTGGGAAGGTCTCGTTCCACATCCAAGTCTTCACCCGCCTCCTGAAGGACAACAGGGAGGGGGCAGATCTAACATCACTTGGGAGGGAGTTCCACAGCTGAGGGGCCACAACAGAGAAGGCCCTGTCTCTCGTCTCCACCAGACACGCTTGCGAAGATGGCGGGATCGAGACCAGGGCCTCTCCGGAGAATCTTAATGTCCTTGATGGTTCATAGGGGAAAATCCGTTCGGACAAGTAAACTGGGCCGGAACTGTATAGGGTTTTGTAGGTTAAAACCAGCACTTTGAATTGTGCTCGGAAACTAATTGGCAGCCAGTGGAGCTGGTGCAACAAGGGAATTGTATGCTCCCTGTACCCCGCTCCTGTTAGTAACCTGGCTGCTGAGCGTTGGACTAATTGCAGTTTCCAAACAGTCTTCAGAGGCAACCCCACGTAGAGAGCGTTGCAGTAGTCTATTCGAGATGTAACCAGAGCATGGACTACCGTGGCCAAGTCAGACTTCCCAAAGTATGGGCGCAGCTGGTGCAAAGTTTAAAACTTTTTTCAAGACCAAAGTTTCTTGACATTCTTGATCAGTGGGTGTGATCGCTGAGAATGATGGGAGCTGCAATGACCAACAGTAAATTTTCAAAGCTCTGACTGTAGTTTTTAAAAAAATATTAATGAATTCCTACATATTTATTTATTTACTTCATTTATATTCCACCCTTCTCACCCCGCAGGGGACTCGGGGCGGATTACAATGCAACATATAGACATACAACGTTAGATAGACACAGAGGCTACTGACATTCTTCTGGCCACCAGGAGGAGCTGTCGCATTCCTACACATATTTCCTGGAGATATTTATGACCTCATAAATCAGTTAAAGTTAGCCTCCCCACAAATTAAGGTGGTACCTTAATTTCCTACTTGACAGATGCAACTGTCTTTCGGGTTGCAAAGGTCGACAACAAGCTACACTTAATTGGTCGAGAGCTCACCCCGACCCAGGCAGGCCTTGAACTCATGACCTTCTGGTCAGTAGAGATCTTATGCAGCTGACACCCAGCCATCTGCGCCACATTCCTGGCGCCACATACACTGCACATATCTTATTTCTACTGCAAAAAACCCCTATATGTAAGAACAATGCAATATTTGAAATGAAGAACAGTATTTCAATGGGTAAATGACCTTGGAGGGCTACATCTGGCCTGCGGGCCTTAGTTAGAGGATTCCTGAATTAAAGCAAGCATTAGAAAGACACATTCATATAGTTTGGGATAATAATAATAATAATAATAATAATAGAGCAGAAGAGAAAACTGGCAAAAGAAGACTCTCCATGGACAGTTCCTGGGGAAAACTGGGAACAAAATTGACAAGGAAAAAGCTGTCGGCTCACAAATGGAACTTTGAAAAAGGAAACAGAGGGCCTGATGCTTACAGCCCAAAAACAAGCCATTGGAACCAATGCAATCAAAGCCAGAATTGAGAAGTCGACTACAGATTCCAAGTGTAGACTCTACAAGAAAAGAGACAAAATGATGAATTACATACTCAGCTGCTGCAAGAAGATTGCGCAGATGTGCTACAAGCAGTGGCACAACACAGTTGCTCAGATGATCCATTGTAACTTATGCCACAAACAACATCTGCCTGAGACAAAGAACTGGTGGGATCACAAGCCTGAAAAAGTTACAGAAAATGAACACGTCAAATCACTCTGGGAATGCAGACTGACAAGAGTTTTGGAGCACAATACTCCTGATCTCACAATTGTGTGGGGGGGGGAGTATGGATCATCAATGTTGCAATCCCAGATGACAGTAGGATTGATGAAAAGCAATGTAAAATGATTAAAGATCGAATTGCAAAGACTGGCACAAGCCACTCAAAGTGGTTTCAGTGGTGATCGGCACACTGGTTGCAGTGCCTAAAGACTTAAAAACAATCAGTGCTGACAAAATTACCATCTGTCAGCTGCAAAAGGCCACCCTACTCAAATCTACATGCATTATTCGCCAATTCATTACACAGTCCTAGACACTTGGGAAGTGTTCGATGTGTGAACAAATACAAAAGCCAACATAGTGATCTTATTTGCTGTGTACTAATCTTGTTATATAACAAGTGATAATAGTGTATACTTCATTTATATTCCACTCTATCTCCCCGGAGGGACTCAGAGTGGATTACAAAACACATATATGGTAAACATTCAATGCCATTATACAATTAACAAAGACACACAGTACATAAACAAAGGTAAAGGCTTCCCATCGTTTTACATCTCTGGCATCTGGAGGCTGTGATCAACTCCAGCCTTGGGGAGGTGCTGTTGTTCCATTTCCATGATGAGGAGCCTGTTGTCTGTGGATGCCTTCCTGATTGAATTTCTGGCATGTCTTCATGAGCACCTTTTACCTCCCTGCCAAAGTGGTACCTATTGATCTACTAACATTGCTGTTTTCGAACTGCTAGGTGAGCAAGAGCTAGGGCTAACAGCAAACGCTCACTCCAACCCACGGCTTGAATTGCCAACCTTGCAGTCAGCAAGATTTTCTGCAGGAGGCGGTTTAACCTGCTGTGCTAACCGCTGTGCTAACTGACTCCCTCTCCCTACACTTGCTGAGGAGATTGCAGATAAGCTGAGAGAAAACAGATTAGTTGGTGAGAATATGGCAAACAGGCCCATTGACCCAGATAATCAAAAAGACCTAGCACTTCAACTCTCTGAGCCCTGGTTCTGCTATGCCCGTACTATACAATGGGAGATGCAGCAGGCTTGCAAATGCCATATTGTTTCACAGGCATATTTTCCAAAACAAATGTGGGTTGACAACAGGGAATGACATTATGAAAATGTATGAATCAAAAAAGCCTTTTGGCAGCATATAGATCCAGCAGCATCTGGACTGTTTTCCAAAGACCACTTCCAAGACACATATATCTCCATTGCTTATCCACTGGTGTAAATATCCAGACTAGGAGGAGAGGAGTTTGACACCAGGAAAATCCATAGAGGAGAAAACTTTGGCAAGTTTGAGATCCAGCAACATCTGGCTGCACCCCCCCCCCCCCCTCCGACGATCACACCCAATTTGGTTGTTAAATGAAACAAAAAAAAGATTAATTTCCTTACAATGATGTGTGTGATCAGACTTTAAAAAAAACCCCGAAAGAAATAGCTGCCGCTCTTGGACATAATGTTCTGTGCTAATAACTGGTCTTGCTCTGCTGAGGTTTCCTTTGAAGTCTCAAATACAGATACATGATCCCATTTAGTGACAGCCCTTTAAATTAAAGACTGCTTAAATCCATGAGAATGCCTCTCATCTGTTCCATATTTCTGCCCAGCTTCACTGTAAAACAAAGCCGCACCCAGCGCTGTCAGCAAAAACACTGTCCCAGCCCAGACGTTCCTCTTAGAATCTGATAATAATGGCTAACGTTACCAGGAGGAAGGGGGGGAAGGAGAGGGAGAAAGAGAAAAAAGGGAGAGCACAAACCTACAGGCAAACATGTCAGGCGGAGCACAGCTTGACTAAGACCAGATACATGCCACTGGTCATAAAGAGTAAACACTTAAGACATTTAACCCAGTGGAGGGGTACTAAATGGAAGGCAATGGTCATCTGGCTTTTGAATCCACCTAATTGACATGTCAGAAAATAAGCACTTTATTGACAGGATGTGATTGCAGGGAAAAGTCATTTTTCATTTAAAGAGCCAGATACTTCCCCTCCTCTTTCTTGTTGAGCCCCCAGCGATTAGGGAAGGCTTTGTTGTGAGACTTAAAAAGTAGGATAATATACACACGCACACATTACTTGGCTGATGGTTTCTACTCTCTATCATTACTAACTTTTCCCCCAAATCAAACCAAAGATCTGCCCAGGCTTCTCTTTAGGCTTCCTTCTGATGTATAGGAATAATAACAGAGATTTCTCTTTTTCTGGGCTTCCTCTATAACTGCCATGATTATCCAACTTTTTCAAATGTTTTTTTAAAGTCCTGATTTCTTTCACCTCCTCTCTGTTCCCCTGATTTTCTTTGCCTTACTTCAGTTGGTGCAAACTGAGGTCAAAGAGCAAAAGTATTTTGGAAACCAACGGCTCCACAAAGATCTGAATACTGTTTCAGAAGGGGTGGAGGCTCCTTCTTTGGAAGCTTTTAAACATAGGCTGCATGGCCATCTGTCAGGGGAGCTTTGAATGCGATTTTCCTGCTTCTAGGCAGGGGGTTGGAGTGGATGGCCCACAAGGTCTCTTCCAACTCAAGGATTCTATCCTCCAGAGTCCTAGTCCAATGTCCAAGCCATTATACTACATTGGCTTCATAATATGTTGTTGGTGTGTGTCGTCAAGTCATTTCTGACTTAAGGCAACCTTAATATGAATCTATCATAGAGGTTTCTGGGGCTGAGGGTATATGACTCACTTGAGATGTAATTCCAATGTACTTAAGAAGTTCAAGATATGCAACTTGTGTTGAGCCCATATATACATGCTGTGCAAGTGCTCAATGAACATGCCAGATCACACCTAGGACCTCTTCACACAGCCCATGGGGACCATGCCATTGCGCCAGCAGTCACCAGTGAAAAGAAAGGTACCCCGCACACCCTCCCTTTTCCTCCTATCTCATGGTGGAGATGGGGCAGGGCACATTTGTATCCCATCCCCATTGTATGGGAGAAAGGGTGGCAACGTGCGGTAATGCGTGGCAATGCATGTTGCCCTGCCACCCTTTTCCCCATATGATGGGGAAAGGGAGAGGAAAGTGTGGGTATCTCAATTCGAGCTATCTGAATAACACTTTCCTCCAATGGAGCTACTCACATTACCCTCCACACAGTAGAGGACGAAGCACCTTTTGGTGCTTCCCATCCACTTCAGGAGGAATGTGGGTGGGGCCTGTCATGCATCATCTGATGGTGCTCAGCAGGCACCATCCAAGCTACTGATAAATGCACCAAAACGGGGCAATTTTGCCCATCTGTAGAGGTCCTTAATGTGCCATGCTCAGTGTGCCTTCTGGGCATCGGCTCTCACCTGCTACATGCTTGACATGAAAATGAAAGAGAAACTCCTGTGTGCACAGATATAAAACCAATGTTTGTAGACTTCCCTGGACATGTTTGTAGACTTCCCTGAACATGTCACTGACTATGCAGTGTAGTTATTAGGGCCACAATCAGAAAGGTTGATCAATAATGATTATGTAAATTGTTTTTAATGTATGTGTATGATTGTGATTATATTATTGTAATTGTGATGTAATGGCCTTGTACCATTACCAATGTAAGCCATCCTTCAGGGGTAGAGAAGTGCCGGAAATAAATAAATAAATAAATAAATAAATAAGGTGCATAAGGATGAGAGAGGTGTGATCCAATTTCCTCACCAGAGCTTTTTGGTCTAATGTTTTCCAAATCTTCTCGTGATTATGTCCAATTACGATGTGAACATCTTTTACATTGAAAGAGAGGGTGGGTGTACCACTCATCCAACAGAATGCACATTCCGTTAACATGTCTAAAGAAGTATTTATGTCACGAGCTTTATATCATGGATAGATGTGTAGGAGCTGTGATTGTGTCAAAACATATCTATGTATTCACCCACCTGGCAAATTGTTATATCTAAGTACAAGTAAAATCTTTTTTTTAAACACATTTTTAGCTCTTAAATGTTGATATGGAATATAGCACAGAAAAATGGAAGCGGATACTGCTCCCTTCAATAAGATGTACAGCAAACAACCACACTCAACACAATTGCCCTAGCATGAGCCTATTAATGCTATTGAGCTGTTTGTTTCCCATTAGACCTACATACACAATGAAACACTTTGCCCCCCAAGGGAATTTATTTTTCAAAATATTGTCTGGCTTTGAGCATGCTTGAATTCCTTTTTGCCAAATCAAATTTTGCTATTTCTTCTCTGTGGTTAGATCAAATCAATAAGGGAAAAAGTGGTTGGAAGATTAAATATGTATGAAGTTAAACAAACAAATGCTCTGATTTATGAGGGAAATCCCTTTGGACACATTTTCTCAACTTGTACGGATCTGGTGAGGCATTCCCATGCCTTTCCATTAATTATGTATTTGGTCAGTCAGTTTGAAGCAAATTGGCAGATAGAAGAAGAGCATGAAAGGATTTGTTCCTTCCACCACTCTGCTGTGCAGACAATTGGGTGAAAACAAACATAGAGCGGCAAGATGAGGTAAAGGTTGGCAACTCACAGAAATGCTGATTCACACAGATGCCCAGGCATTTTTATGTAAGACTATATCAGAAGATGTCCTTTGAAGGCATTCAAGACCACACCAAAAGTAAGAGATATAAAAAGGCATGCCCAAGGTAGGTAGGCATCCCGTCCATTAAAAATAGGAATGCATTAGTCCAATAAAAATTAAACTTGTTAGTGAATCATAAAGACCTCCATCCAAGTTGTCTGTGTAAGACTATTCTTGTTGTTGAAGATGTCAAAATCTTCTACTTCCCTCATTTTACATATAGAGTGGCCAATGGAGAGCAGTGGATGTCTGAAAAGCAACTGCCTATGCTCTTATAATTTCATTATGATGGTATCATTTTAATTGTTTTCCAAATTCCGCTCCTCCAGACCTCAATTTCCACAATTCCTGACAGTTGGTGAAGCTAGCTGAGTCTTCTGGTAGTTGAGGTTCAAAACACATGGAGGGCCAATGTCTGGGAGCCACTTCTCTAGGATCTCCAGAGGTTTCCTGGGAAGATACAGAGGATGTCTTCATTGTTATGCATTTGGTTATAAAGGCATAGTTAGATGCTTCAGAAATATCCCCCACTCTCCATATGGCTATTATCTGGGCAAAAATAAAAATAAAATAAGCACTTGCCCAGATAATTTTTATTGAACTTTTACTAGGTGAGTGGGGGGCAGGGGGGAAGAGGAATGAGGAAAAGAAATAAATGAGGCGATTATATTTGTTGCATCTTTACCAAAAAATCTAATATATCACAAGAAGAAAACAAAAAGAGTGAGGATACTTGGAGTATGGGGAATTATTTTACAAAGTTATCATTGTTACAACGGAGTCTTCATCTCTATTTCTTTAACACACATTTCATCTAAGTGCTTATTTATTTATTTATTTATTTATTTATTTATTACCAGAGTGGTAAACAAGTAGTGATATGTCCATCTTTTTTTTTTGGTAGCTAGATATGCTGCAACAGGGATCTAGTTCAGGGTAAGTAGAGTGCTACACTGCTTAAAAGATAGGTTAGGATGGACTTTTGGTCATTGCATGGTCAAAAAAGACTTCAGGACTGTGTACCAAAAATAAAAATGGACTGCAATCCTGAGAGTCATGCTTATGTCACTGTAACTAATGAACAGGATTGTTGTAGGTTTTTCGGGCTATACGACCATGTTCTAGATGCATTCTCTCCTGACATTTCACTTGCATCTATGGCAGGCATCCTCAGAGAACCTCACAACCTCTGGGGATGCCTTCCATAGATGCAGCCGAAACGTCGGGAGAGAATGCTTCCAGAACATCGCCATATAGTCCGAAAAACCTACAACAACCCAGTGATTCCGGCCATGAAAGCCTTCGACAATACAATGAACAGGATGTTTGCTAATGTCTCATGGCAGAGAGAAAGATGTGTGCCACTGATCTGTACCTCTTAAACTAGATTTCAGGTTCAGCCCTGGATGGTGTCCAATTGACTGCCTTGAAGAATGATTTCACAGTCACTCCAGCTGGGTGGGAATTTCAGAGCTAATCACTAAGCTACTGGTATGGATATAGAGTGTGGAACAAAACTGAGCTACTAAAAGTAAAATCAGATGCATACAAGTCTTGACATTCTTGTGGGAATGTCCCTCTTGACTGGAGATTAGGGGAGTAGAAATCCTTCCCCCTCCCAAATGCTTGGCTTTATTGGCTTTGAGAAACCACAGATTCTAAGCATGGTGAATCAGCAGGAAGCAATACACTGAAGGTGAACCGCTTCTTGAGGTGGTGAAAAAAGTGCAGTTAACGAGGAAATTCCTCTAATGATGATCTCAATTTCTTTCCTTTTTTGAAAAGGGAAATGGCTATTATAATAAATAAAACTGAAGCTGCCACAATGTGCTAATCTTATACTAATAAAATACATAAACAAAAACTACAGATGAGTATAGAGGAGACAGTGTAGGAGTGTCCCTGCTTGACATGAAGGAATGTACTCTCCCTGTTTCCGTTCCACAGGTCAGTGTACAATGATCTGCATGCCATAATCAGAGAGGAAGGGTCACCCCAGAGGTCGTAGGTTTAAAAGGGTGCTACTTCAAAGACATTTATCTCATTTACAAGACCATTAAGCTTCTGGTAATGGTCTATTGTCTTTCATCATCTCAACCTCTTCACCTGCCTGTTTACTTTTACCCTGACTTCCAAATATTAGAGCTACTAAGCAGGTGCTTGCTTTGCATGACCAGTATTCTGAATTATTTTTGTGGAAATTGTTCAAGTTATTAGGTGGTTTCATGTTTGATCCTCAGGCGAAATGGACACCCTGGTAACTTGATTGGTGGCAAGCAGGAAGGCAAAAGGGGTATGGAAACCACAGCTTGGAGCAGTTCCTTTTTGGACTGTGGATCTCAGCAACTCTCATCCCTGAAGACAGCATGGTCAGGGACCTTTCCAGCAGAAATTTGGAGAGCTATAATCCCAAAAAGGAACCTTCATCACCTCTGACAATCACTCTATTCAGACGATCCAAAAGTGCTTGCATAGATCTTGTCTGCTGACATCACATCAACATCACATCACCCCAATATTTCCAAGTTGGAAATTTTAACTTTTAAGCTGGACATCATGCAATCTTCCATGGAATTATGAAACAAGGGAAAATCAAGTTTCCCAATCACAGAGCAGATGGCAAAACCTGATTATAGTCTCACTTCACACTCTCTCACTTAGTACAAGAATGCCGGAGATGTCAGTGTTCTGGGCTCCATAATCTCCCCAGATATGTCTGAATAGGGTTACAACCTGGACCAGAAGGGACGATCCTTCCTCACAAAACATGTCGGCTATAAGGAACTTCCATAAGATTGCTCTTTTCTTCTCCTGGGTGCTCAAGAGCAGCTTGAAAACACTCCGCAAACCCCTGCTCCCAATCCAAGATGGAGCAGCACCAGCAAGCTTTCCCGCTGTAGTTGTGAAGAGAGGTTGGGGACATTTTAGAAGGAGATAATGGATACTTATTTATTTATTTACAGTATTTATATTCCACCCTTCTCACCCCGCAGGGCACTCAGGGCGGATTACAATGCACATATACATGGCAAACATTCAATGCAATAAACACACAACATATATAGACAGACACAGAGAGGCTATTTAACTTTCCAGCTTCATGAGGATATGCCCAAATTCTGGTCACCAGGGGAACTGTCACTTCACCGTCCTCTTGTGACACAGATGAAGTATTTCCTCATTCTTTTGCATGCTGCTGGAGATTTTTATGGCATTGTAAATTAGTTAAATTAGCCTCCTTGCATAAGCGGTACCCAAATTTCCTACTTGACAGAAGCAACTGTCTTTTGGGCTGCAAAGGTTGACAACAAGCTAGACAAATGGTCGGGATCTTACTTCAACCCAGGCTGCCTTTGAACTCATGGCCTTCTGTCAGTAATGATTTTAATGCAGCTGACTCCCAACCAGCTGTGCCACAACCCGGTCCTAGGAGCCAACCTGGTCCTTCTATATCAAGGAAAGATCATATACTGGTGTAACTGGGAGCTATGTTGTGTGTGCTATTAAGAGGAATCCAGCCACTGTCTCCAAAAAGTAATATCACCAAGTTCCGCTGAATTTTCCATGTTATCTTTAGAACAACCCCACAAGATAAATTAAACAGAGAGATCCCGACTGTCCAAGGTCACACAGTGTATTTGGTCCCTCTGAGCTACAGCCTCCCTTAGGCCAAGTCCAAATTGTTCTCTTCTACGTCAGACTAGCTGCTGCTTTAAACAGCAAGCTTCCTAATCAAGCAGACAAATGGAAAACTTTTGACATTACACTTCTTGGTTTCATCAAGATAAGATACCTTTTAACAGTTAAACCATTTGCCCAAATACTTTTGCTGTTTGTTTCCAGGGCTGGGCATCAAAGGGAGGGGGTTGGGTTCAAGAGGCACGTCCAGCGAGGGATCTTCAGGCTCTGGAATCCAGACCTTCCCCAAGCTGAACAAACCTCATCTCTGGCATTTTTCCTCCCTGACTCACTGTGGGAGGCAGTTATTCACAGTGGTATTTTATTTTTATTTGGGACTTGCAACATGCTCTTTGCTCCAGCAGTAGGCACTGCTCAGCATCAGTTGCTTGACATGGTTGTTGACAACTGTGAGCAACAGTTGTCCTTTTAAATTCCTATTAATGTGTCCCAATATCTTGGTGAGCCAAATATAAACATAAGAAAAGATGAAATATTAACTGTGGAGCACTACAGGGAACATAGCTTGGAAGCTCTACTTCTGCAAGAGAAAACAATGGGAAGGCAGGGAGAAATGGAAAATGGATACAGCCTTTAACCCCCAACCTATGTCAAATCTTATAGTAGTGGTTCCCAACCTTTGGTCCTCCAGATATTTGGTACTTCAGCTCCCACAATTCCTAACATTTTGAAAGCTGGCAAGGATTTCTGGGAGTTGAAGTCCAAAACAACTGGAGGACCAAAGGTGCTTATAACACCAAAACTGTGCACCACATCAAGCATTATGAATTAAGTGTTTACCACAAAAAAATTCCCACAGAGGAAGAAGGTAGAGATGTACAAAGCAATGCATTCCTCATCAATTTCTTCATTAGTTTCTCATAGACAACTACTGACTATTTTGTGAACAGATTACTGGACTAGTTATCCTTTAGTGTGGTCCAACAGAGCTCTTCTTAAGCTCGTTCTAAATGAAATTCTTCTCCATCCTTTCCTGAAATGACCTGAAAGCTAAGAGGTGTTTCCCACACTTTTAATTCCACTAATGTCTTTAAAAACCCCAGATCTATGGCTAGAAACTAGATGAAGAGACTTATCTGTATGTTAGAAGAGTCAAATGAAAGACACAAGACATTTTCTGGAATTGATAGTTCAGAAAACTTGCCTTTTGGATAATATTCCCAAGAATCTGGATTTTTGAAGTTGTCATCAAAAGAATTAATTTATCCTAATTCTGTTTTTTTCCCCTTTATGTATTTTTGGAAAAATATTGTGGATTGACATGTTCTTGATGGGCTAAAGTCCACCAGGCAGTTCAACGTAGTTACAAGTTCTTTTCCTTATGGAAGGCATTCACAGCAAAAGGAATACAGACAGACACTTCAGATCCTACAGATAAAACTTGGCCAGCTTTGTTCAGAGGATTAGTTTACATAGAAAGACAATGCACACTTTTCCATGCTTTTGGCTCACATTTACATCTTGGTCTGGAATGTACAAGCAAGCTTTCAGGTCACACATCAAGATGATTACACATGGAAGTTTTCAGGGCAGAATGATTAAGTAATGTATAGTCAGAGATGGGATTCATGAGGCTTGCCATCCAAGAATATTGCCTGGAAAATAGTGGTAGCTGTAGTCCAACAAGATCCCCCCGCCCCTAAGATCTACGTATTGTACACATTTAGCATTTAAATGAATGCTGAAGGCTGATTAACCTTTATTTTAGTTCAGGCATTTTCAAGAATGTTGTATGTGTGTGTGTGTGTGTGTGTTTATGTGTGGCTGTGTGACAAAATGTATGAAACAGCTCTGTCAGATAATAAGATTCTTTTGCAACCCTAAATTTGAGGGCTGAAGGAAGCCTTCTGCACATAAACTGACTGACAAGGCCCAACCACACTTACTGAAGTAAGTCTGTCTTCTTCTCATGTTTTTCCAGCAGCTTTAAGCCAAAGACACATATTGGGCTGATAAAATGTGTGATTATAAATATAACCTGATAGAATGGTATAAATCTATATCTGGAGGGTGCATCTATGCTGCAAATTAATGCAGTTTGGCAGCATTTTATGTTATGTAATAATAGGAATTATGGTTTTACAAAGTCTTTAACCTTTTCTGCTGAAGAGTACTGTGGGGCCCTTCTGACGGTCCCACTATATTTATTTATTTAAAACTTTTATATCTTGATCTTCTCACCTCAAAGAGGGACTCAGACCGGCCTTACAGCAAAATTCAATGCATATCATATACGTTAAAATACATAGATAAAAACATTAAAATACATTAAAACCAAATCACCAGATAAAATCAACTTCAACTCCAATCCAATGTATGTGGTCATTAACTCAATCTCTGTCCTCATTCTGGGAATGCTTCCTTCCAAAGCCAGGATTTTACTAGCCACCCACAAGCATGGGTGGTGTGAACAAGGGAAAGGGTCTTCTTGGTGGTGGCTCTCCCTAAATAAATCAGACAGGCTCCCTCTCTAGCTACCTTTAGAAAAGAACTAAAAACCTGGACATGGAAGCAGACTTTCGAAAATGGATGATTATTACTTAATATGATAGTGGTATTTTAGCTCTGTCAAATACCTATTGGTTTTTAATTAGTTTTGCCTCCGGGGTGCAATATGTTTTTAAACCCAATACAAATTTGTAAACTATGTATTTATGGTGATACTGTTATGTTAATTTAACCTGCTTATAATTGTTGGTTATATATTATGTCCTGTCTTTTTGATTTTGCCTATGTATGTGCTATGATTTAATTTTGTTTTAAGCCGTCCAAGTCATTTTGGAGAGGGGGAGGGATGTAAATCAGGTTGATGATGATGATGATGGTTATTCTGACACAAAAACACAGTATGACACAGCAAACAAGATATATATGCTGGATTCCATATTACACGTCAAACACTTCCCAAGCGTTTAGGACTGTGTGATGTATTTTCGAATGATGCACACAGTTCCAAGTAAGGTGGCCTTTTGCAGTTGACAGATCATGATTTTGTCAATGTTTATTGTTGCCAAATGCCGGCTGAGATCTTTTGGCATGGCACCCAGTGTGCCGATGACCACTGAGGTCCTGATAACGGCTGAGTTTTTCCTGTTGTTTCTTGTCAAATTGGCTGTCAGCTGGTATGGTGACATTTATTATTATTATTATTATTATTATTATTATTATTATGGATTATAAGCAGCCTTGAAATTGCCTATTAACCTCAAATAGCTTGGCAGCAAATTTAACAGGTGCCTGGGGCTCATAGGCTGAAAAACAGTCATGATTGTACCAATATCAGTGAGAGGTATACTGGAGTTATAGTCCAACATCTTTTAACCATGTTGTACCCTAGCTTAAACCACAAGAAGAGATGGGTAATAAAAATATTATTGTTATTGTTGATTATTGGAAATTAAAGCAAAAATCCTAGCTAAATAATTTGTTTTCTGAGCCAAGTGAAGCAAGGGGATTATTCCTTCCCTTTTAAGGTAGGATAAGCAACATCTAGCCTACTTGTTTCTAGGTAGAAGGCAGATGAAGAACAGAGCAGAGGGTTAATCCTGGCACCACAGTAACAGTAAATGCACACATTTTTGGAAGATATAGCAACAAATATGTTAAGGTTTGCAAATTATTATGAGCTGTGAATGAGTTGAAGATTTGTGCATAGCCCTTTCTTCTTGCCTGGAGCTAAAGAGGGAGGTAGAGTGCTGCTTCGTGTGGATTCTGGCTTGTACAGTAGCCAAATTAAGTGTGGAATGCAACACAAAAACACAAAGACCCATGTTAAGCCATGAAGTTGGAGCCAAATTGCATTGTGATTGTGCATTCTATTCATGATTGGTCTGGGTACATGGGGATATATTTAGGGCTGGGCATTTGCTGGCAGAGGAACCCAAGACAAGACTCAACTTGATTAGGGACAATGATAAAAATGGACCAAGTATTTCTTGATCAGCCCTTTTCAACAATCATCCTTCCCTTCTCTTGTCAGCCTTTTAAAAAAAGACAGGGGGGGGAGACTGCTCCCTGTGGCATATCGCTCTCTCCAAGTTTCGCTGGCATACTTCAAGTGATTTATACAGGCAGATAGTTCCTTATATAAGCAGCTGTAATTTTACGGGGGTGAGAAGAGCGGGGTAAAAATGATGTAAATTAATAAAATAATATTTATTTTTGTGCAATGAGAAAATCCATATTTAGCTAAATTTTGTCGAAGCAGCACATGCATTGCTATTTTACATACAGATTCATAGAGTGCATGGAGTTTCACATTCTATTGTTCTATGCATAATGCACAGTTCTCACCTAATTCCATGAGTTACATCCACTGTAAGGTAATTGCCTTTACTCGTTTACTCCTACATACTAACACTCAAATTGATGGAGGTTTCAACAAATATTAGGAGAAGACATCAGCAGATCATGTGCTATTGTTTGAGTACATCTTGATGAATCAGTAAATGACTACATTTGGGGCTGATACAAACATGCACATCATCTATATTTGTTTGAACTGTATCTATCTTGTGTGACATGTTCTTCTTTTGGGACACAAAATGTAGCACCCTCCAAAGTGAAACTATAACCAAAAACGTACTACTGTACACACTAAAGATTGATTTGATAGTACCCTCTAGATCAGGACTTCTTAAACTTTTCCACTCGAGACCCCTTTTCGCCTGATAAATTTTTACATGACCCTATAAAATAGTTATAAGATCCAAATGTTTACTGATGACAAATCAATATTTGCAAGGCTTGCTAAACAGGCTGGCTTTCTTTTTTAAGAAGTACATTTGAAGCATTTTCTGCAGAGGCCATTGTTAATGCTGGAAGTTTTTGTATGAGTAAACACACTGGAACAGTATAGAAATAAACAATATATTGCAAAAGTGCTGGTTTTATCACATATGTCATACAGTATGCATCAAAATATAATGTAGGATACATAAATAGATGAGTAGATACAAACAACAACACATACTGTAAGGCACACTAACTACAGCAGGTTCCTACCCTTCAATGTGAAGTCCAGATCCACAACGTTCATATGCTAATGTAACGATGGTCTGGTAGAGTTCAATGTAGACCAAAGTTCAATAAGTAACTGGAACTGAAGACACAATCAATGATGGAGAAATCCACATAGGGTAAGGACCCAAGTTTGTAAGTTCACAATGGGAGGAAGTGGCCAAAAGATCGCCGCAAAGCCAAGCCGCTCCGTGGAATGCAAACGGAGGCGGTTGCAGATGCTGGGGCGAAAAGCCGCTACCAAGCAGCAAGCTGCTCCGGGAAATCCAAGAGGAGACAGTTGCGGCTGGAGGAACAACATCACTACACAAAGGCCACGACCCCTTAATACAGTTCCTCATGTTGTGGTGACCCCCAAACATAAAATCATTTTTGTTGATATTTCATAACTGTAATTTTGCTACTGTTATCAATTGTAATGTAAATATCTGATGTATTTTCATTGACTGGACCAAATTTGGCACAAATACCCAATATACCCGAGTTTGAATATTGGTGGGATTGGGAGGGATTGATTTTGTCATTTGGGAGTTGTAGTTCTGGGATTTATAGTTCATGTATAACCAAAGAGCATTTTGAACTCCACCAATGATGGAATTGAACCAAACTTAGCACTCATAACTTCAATGACGAACAGAAAAAACATTTAAGGGTTTGGTGGGCATTGACCTTTAGTTTTGGAGTTGTAGTTCACCTACATCCAGAGAGCACTGTGGACTCAAACAGTGATGGATCAGGACCATACTTGGCACAAATACTCAAAGTGGCCAAATGTGAACACTGGTGGAGTTTGGGAAAAATAGACCTTGACATTTCAGAGTTGTAGTTGCTGGGATTTATAGTTCACCTACAATCAAAGAGCATTCTGAACTCCACCAATGATGGAATTGGGCCAAACTTTCCACACAGAACCTCTATGACCACCAATAGAAAATACTATGTTTTCTGATGTCTTTGGTGACCCCTTTGACACCCCCTCATGACCCCCCCCCAGAGGTCTCGACCCCAGGTTGAGAAACACTGTGCTAAGGAAGTCCTATTTGGGTTGGGACCCACAGTTTAAGAAGCATTGCTCAGATTACTCTACTATCTTTAGAATGATATAATATACAAACATTAAGTAGAAACCAAAATGTTTATAAGGACTTCATTCAATGCTATCTCTCTAAGCTTTTCTAAACACTTAGAACATGGAACCCCTCAGAACACATCATATGACACAAGTTTGTTCCATAGGTTCCCAGTTTGACCCCGTTTCTAAAGTGTATAGAAATGCTAGGATTTAAAAGACAACGAGGAATTGACTCCACTTGGTTCCTTGTGCATAGAGACAGGTTAAAGTGAGAAAATTAAAATGGGATGGAAATTGTTTTCTTTCCTTGTGTTTTATCTGTTTTGTGATGTTTTCCTGTGGGCGGTCCTTAAATGTGCCCCAATTATATACTTCACGCCATTACTTTAAGGACAGGAGACAGAGTAGTAACTTCTTATATATTATTTTTTTAACCAAACGTTTGCAATACCAAAGTTACGCTAATTAGCTGGAGAACCATATTTTCTCAGTCTCTGCTTTAGAGAACTATTTGCAAGTCAAACTGCTCGAGATTTGATTGTAGAACTATGTGGATTTGCTCAGGTAAGTATTGCTGTTTTGCAAATCAAACACATCCCTAATTTGTTATTCTAAAATAAAAACTGAGGAAGGCAGGAGTCTTTGGCATTTCTCACCGGAACATACTGCTTTCAAAGATGGCAAATGATGATTTATTTGCAAAATGTTTGCATCAACAGTCCATATAGGATTAAATCTTCTTCCATACACAAATGAGATGTTTGCAACGAACAAACCATTGCTTACATTGCATTTATACCTGGAAAATGTTTTGATTGTTTTTTTCTAGTATTTTCTCTAGTAATTTCATTATGGATGCCATATTAATGAGAATGAATTAAAGTTGTAGACCAAGATCAACCTAGTCATCACCATCTTTGTCATATCAGTAGAACTATTCATTCAATTAAAAGTATTGCATGCTAATATATAGTTTTGCTTCTCTGTAGGTCTGTACTGTTTTAATGACTTTACAAAGTCAGCTGTTGGGTGCCTTCACACAGGGCATCCAGTCCAACCCCCTGCCATGCAGGAAAAGCACAATCAAAGCACCCTGACAGATGGCCATCCAGCCTCTGTTTAAATAAACCTCCAAAGAAGGAACTTCCACCACACTCTGAGGCAGAGAGTTCCACTGCTCATACGATCTGGAAGTTTGTCCTAATGTTCAGGTGGATGGTGTGAATATGAAAAGAAGGTACAGGAGAACCATGTATAGGACCTTGATCCATTCGGACAAAGCATTGGGTATAAATATATCATCTATATATTAGGTTTTCTTCAGACTAACGACCTATCTACACTAACATATAATCCAGTTTTTGAATCCAGATTATCTGCTTTTAACTCTGGGGCATTCCTCAACATTATCTAATGTGAACCAAACCTATGTTAACCAGTTGTAGCCTGTGTTGAGAGTAGGAACTGTGAATGCCCAGGAACCATTTCTTGCCCACTTCAGGGTTTGTGTGTGGTTGTTAGCCACCTTGATTCCTCATGGGGAGAAAGATGAAGTATGAATAAAGTTAATAATTATAGTGCATAATAACAAAAAGTAAAACTAAAATTTGAAAGGCAGGATAATAAGAGACTGCCACTCATCTTTGCTAAGTGCTCTCCTTGCAACCTTCTCTGTTTTATGACAGAAACCGGAATGTAAGGTAAGAAAGTTGTGCCTGTCATGGAAGAGTGCAGTGAGCAAACAACGCTCTCCTGGACTGCTCAATAGAATTGCTCTGGTTCCTTGCATGACTTTTATACTCATCTCCATGCTGCTTGCTGCCTAATAGCTCTCACCAGGCTAAAATATCCTAGGGAGGTGACCCTAGACTCCTACCCATTAAGCTAAATACTCAGGTTTTCACTTTTTAATTCAGCCATTTCTCCAGTCACTTCAGGTGGAAGCAGCTATTTTAGGTGCAGAAATTCCTTTTCAATGACTGGTAGATGTTTCTCCTTTTTGGACTTCATTTCCCAGAATCTCCTGAGCTGGAGAATTCCAAGAGAAAACTTTAGTGGATTTCCCTCTTAGCCAAAAGGCTAAAGAGGGAGAGGAGTTTGCCCCCTCCCACGGAGAAAGAGGAGGTTCTATGAACCTCTGGGAGGCAGGGGCGTGGCCTCCCTTTAGAAGGCCAGCCCCTGAAGAGCTCAGTTGGAGCTCAGCAAGCAGAGGAGACGGTTGGTCTCCTCTTCAGGTGAGCTCTTTGGGGCATTGAGGCCCGCTTTCGGCGGGCTTCGGGCCCGGGGGAGAGGGGCCTTGTCCCTTCCCCCCCTTCGGGCCCGGGGGAGCGGGGCCTTGTCCCTTCCCCCCTTCTAGCGGCCTTGCAGGCCCGCTTTCGGCGGGCTTCGGGCCCGGGGGAGCGGGGCCTTGTCCCTTCCCCCCCCCCTTTTTTCTTTGCCTAGCGGCCGGGGCCCAGGTTGCGGGGAGCGAGCGGAGACAGGCTCGTGCTCCCCCCGCACCCGGCCGCTTCGGGGCTGGGCCTAGCGGCCTTACAGACCCGCTTTTGGCGGGCTTCGGGCCCGGGGGAGCGGGGCCTTGTCCCTTCCCCCCCCCCTTTCTTGGCCCATCGGCCGGGGCCCGGGTTGCGGGGAGCGAGCTGAGACAGGCTCGTGCTCCTCCCGCACCCGGCTGCTTCGGGGCTGAGCCTTGCGGCTTGGCAGGCCCGCTTGTGGTGGGCTTTGGGCCCGGGGAGCGGGGCATGTACCCTGCCCCCCCATGTGCTCCCCGGCTATGGCGGTGTGTGGGTCGGGGACTGGCTCCCACCGCCCCTCCCCCTCCTCGGGGTTTGGCGCCGCTGCCGCCAGGCCTTGTTGGCTCATGCGGCGCCGCGGAGGTCCCCGGCTGGGCGGCCTGCTTCCCCGCTGGGGCGCGACGGGGGGTGGGGGGGTTCGCTTTGACCCCCCCTCATCTATGGAACAGGGCGGGGGGGCTTGGACTTCTCCTCGCCCCCTACAACGGCACCCCAGGCTCCTTCTGGGAGGGTGAATGTTTTCCTCATTACTTGCTGCCGCCATTTTGGGGCTTGCCCAGGCCTTGCAGCAGCCACGAGGTGGCTGCAAAATGGCAGCTCCCATATCGGCCGCATGGCCAGCAAAAATTTGCTTACCCTTAGCAGGTATCTCTTGTGATATTAGCACTTTGTTCCTTTGAGCTTGCCAAAGGAAAAGCTCTATGCTATGCGCATCTGCTAACCATTCAGGTATTATTCTCGTCATGTTGCTTGGCAAGCTGCCTTACTATTTTAAGGCCAATTATGTTTTAACTTTCGCTGTGCATCACTTTCTTCTGACATCACTTCTGCAAAAAGCATCTATTCTGTTTAGTTGATGAATCACATTCATTTGGATTTTAGTACAACATATTGTAATAGTAATAATAGGGCAAGAACCTTTATGGGTTCCCCACAAATGGGGCTGTATAGCCAAGTTTGCCCAGCTCGTGGGGTTAATCCTCGTAGGGTTTGTTTTACACAGCCTAACGGTGCCTCGCGGTGGGCATAGATAGTCGGGATGGGGGCACTGTAAAGCAGTGAGCCTGTTTGATACTAATTTAAGCAATGCAGTTCTCTTTTACCTGGGTTATTTTAATGTGTTACTGGAGGGGTGAACTCCGACCCGTGGTATAGATTGCTGTTGACCTATGGCTGACAACATTACCAATTGGTAATAATTTCTAGCAAGGCATTTATCGTTTTACCTGGGTCATTTTAATTTTAGAGGGAAGGGTGAGCTTCTGATTTTGGTATGGCCACTGTTGCCCTTCGCCGGCAACGTTAGCAAGTAAATTGCTGATTTCAAGCAGTGTGGTTTTATTTCACAGGGTTATTTGCGCATTAAGCAAGAGTAAGCTCACACCCCATGGTGTGGATTGCGGTTGACCTATTGGCCAACATTAGCAACTGAGTATAATTTTAAGCAATATATTTATTCTTTTATCGGGTCTTTTTATAAAATTAAAAGACAATAAAAACTAATAAATGGATAATAATAATAATAATGATTTAATTAGAGTGGATCCCAATTCTTGCTGTAGCTTTGTTGGCCTATGCCGTCAGCGCTAGCAATCAAGTTACTTTTCATATGGGTCAGTTTAAATATCAATTTGGGAGCGCCCTCTTGACCCTTGGCATGGCTTACCGTTGACCTATCTGGTCTACAGTAGCAATTGGGTTAGAATTGCAGGCAAAATATTTAATTTCACCGGGTCCCGTTTTAACTGCAATTCGAGTAAGATCCCGACCCTTGGTATAGCTTTGTTGACCTATGCCCGTCGGCACTGGCAACTGAGTTACTTTTCACCTGGGTCATTTAAATTTAACTTGGCGAGTGAGCTCCTGACCCTTGGTATGGCTCACGGTGACTTACATTGTCAACACTGGCAATTGAGTTACAATTTCAAATAATATGCCTAATTGCTCTGGGTTAATTTTAAAAATTTTAACTTGAGTGCGCCCCTGACCCTTGGCATAGCCTCGTCGACTATGTCTGTTGACAATAGTTTCGAGTTACTTTTCACTTGGGGCATTTTAAATTTCAATTTGAAGAGTGACCTTCCGACCCTTGGTGGCTTATTGTTGACCTATTTGGTCATCAGTGGCAATTGAGTTATAATTTTAAGCGATGTTTGAGTCTTTCGCGGTCACGTTTAAACTTTAAAATCGAGTGAGATCCCGACCCTTGGTATAGCTCTGTTGACCTATGCCCGTCAACACTAGCATTTGAGTTGCTCTTTTACCTGGGTCATCTTAAATTTCAACTTGCCAGGGAGCTCCCGACCCTCGGTATGGCTTACAGTTGACTTTTAATTGTCAACATTAGCAATTGAGTGATAATTTCAATTAATGTAGTTAATTTTCACCTGGGTCATTTTAAATTCGAATTGAGGAGCTCCCGACCCTTTGCATAGTTTACTGTTGACCTATACCGTCAACACTAGTAACTGAGTTACTGTTTCACCTGGGGATTTTAAAATTCGACTTGAGGAGTGAGTTCCAGGCCATTGGTACGGCTCACCATATGCACGTTTGTCAACGTTAGCAATGGTGTTACCAATTTTAATCCAGGTGATTCTTGTTTCACCATTTCACCTGAGGAGCCCCTGACCATGGGGTAAATGACCATTGACCTACACTGGTCTGGACCATTGGTGATTGGGTTATGATTTTAAGCATGCATTTGACCTGTCACCTGGGTCATTTTGAATTTCGACTTGAACTCAAATAACAACTTCGTGCGAGCTTTTGTTGGCTGGTATGCTTACTGTTGACCTATGTTGTCAACTTTACCAGTGAGTTAACAATTTCGCAATGTAAGTGTCATTTACTTGGGTCATTTTCAAATTGTGACAAAAGGAGGGCTCCCGATTTCTGGTATAGCCTACTGCTGACCTATTTTTGGCAGCTCTGGCTGTTGTGTTAGACGGTTCGACCAACGTAATTCTTAATTTACCGGAGTTGGAATTACGGTTGTCTTCTAGGAGAAACACTCTCTCAGCCCTTATTCATTGCTAGAGAGTTAAATGCCTAACCTTTTCTTAAAAGACCGTACTGCCAGGCCTACACAGGCACACTCTCTCAGCCTTTTAAATGGCGGAAGAATATGGAGAGTGGTTTTCCTTTTCTATAAAAGATGACTAGTTATTGCAGTCACACCCTCTCAGCCGTATAAACGGCTCCCGGGTTCGAAAGCGCCTTTTCTTTATAACTAAAAAGACTGGTTTGGAAAGTACACCCGTCAGCATTATAAATGGTGGAGAGTTTTAAAGCGGTTTTCTTTAAAAATACAAGAGGAATAGTCTTTGAGTCACGCCTTCTCAGCCCCACATACTTTTCAGGGTATGAAAAGGGGCATTCTTTCTAGAACACAGGAAGATTGGTCGTTGCAGTACACCCCCCCCCCTGTTTGTTTGGCCTTATTATAGGCGGGGGAAGTTTATGAAGCGTATTTTTATTGAAATATAGAAAAGTTGGTTGTTGAGTGCACCCTATCGGTGTTATAAAGGCTTTGGGAATTTTAAAAGCGCCTTTTCTTTATACCCCTCAGCCTGATAAAGGGCTTGGGTTTTGAAAGGCGTGTTGCTTTAAGCATGAGTTGATTGGAAGCCGCAAGAGGGACTAACCCCCTTTTTCTTTAAAGCATACAGTAGATTAGTTGTTCGGTCATACCATCTCAGCCGTATAAAGGGCTGGAGAGTTTGAAAAGGGCTTTTTATTAAATTATAAGACGATTAGTATTGGAGGCTTACTTTCTTTGCCTTATAGGGTTAGGGAATTCGTAAAGCATGTTTGCTTTTTAAAAGATAAGACGTTGTTAGTCTGGTTATACCCCCTCAGCCTTAAAACGGCTGCTGAGTTTGGAAAGCTCGTTTTTTCTTAAAACATAAAAGATTAATCTTTAGAGTTATGCCCCCTCAGCCTTAAGAATCGGCTGGGGAGATAAAATAAATATATAAATAAAAAGAGAATTTTTCTGAAAGGCAAAGAATGGCTGGTCAGTTGATTTACACACCTCTGCCCTGTAACCGGCGGAAGATATTGAAAAGGCGTTTTTCTTTTAAAACACGAGATTACTCGTTTGGTATAAACATCTCAGCCTTAACGTGGCTGGAGAGTTTGCAATTGGTTTCTTTTTAAAACAAAAGAAGATTAGTTGTTGAGTTACCCCTTCTCAGCCTGACCCGGCTGGAGAATTGAATGGCACGTTTTCTTTGAACAGTGAAGGTTGGCTGTTGGGTTGCATCCTTTCGGCCTTATAAATGGCCAGAGAGTTGATGCACCTGTTGTTACATTATAAGATTAGTCAGTGAGTTTACCCTTTCAGCATTAGGGACATCCTCCCAGCCTCACATAAGGCCGGGAGTTTGAAAACCGTGTTTCCTTTAAAGCATAAGGAGTTTAATTATTGGAATTACACCCTCTTAGCCTTACTGGGCTGGAGAGCTTAAAAGCGCGGTTTTTTCTAGAAGGAGGTTAGTAGTTCAAGTTACACCCGCACAGATTTATAAACGGCTAGGGATTTTGAAAGCGCATTTATTTTAAACAGAAGATTCAGTTATTAGAGTTACGCCATCTCAGCCTCTTACACGGCTGGAGAGTTTGAAATTGTGTTTTCTTTTAAGCAGAAGAAGATTAAGTGTTAGAGTTACTCCCTCTCAGCCCTAAAATGGCTGTGGAGTCGGGAAGTGAGTTTTCTTTAAAATATAAGAGAATAGTATTTTGAACACACCATTTCAGCCTTATATAGGCTGGAAAGTTTGACAAATTTATTTCAGCCATTGGCAGTCGCGTCCAAGGCATACAATGGATGCTCATATAGTTAGCTACTAGATAGTGCGGGGTTAGTCCTATGTGGCTGACACTCAGGTACCACCTTCGCTGTTTTTATGAATGTCCACGTGGCGGAAATGGGAGCTCAAGGGAGTCCCGTTTGCCAGTGCTGACTCTGGCCCATATTGGGGCTACCCAGTTTCAAATTGGCAGGCTGTGCCCGAGGTCACAATCCGTGGTCGGCCATCGACCCACAGCCCAGTCGAAGGGAAAGCGTGAGGATGGCTTAAAAAAGGCCACGTGGGTGAGTCGGGCCTGTCTGAAGGTAGTGACCAGCCGTCAAGGGGTCCTATATTTCATTTTGGCCACCATTTGGGCCAGGACTCCATTGCCTTTTGGAATGGAGTGGTAGATGTGGTCTGCAGCAAACGTGCATGCACGGTCCTTACCCCCCTGTTGGTTTGAGACTCTTAGCTGAGACTGGCGGAGTTCCACATCGGGGGAACGGCTTTGGCTTGGGACGGCAAAGCGTCTTACAAGCCCGAGCAAACTCGTACTGGCTGGCTGGCATGGCCCTGCATACACATCGTCCGGTCCACCAATATGCCATCTTGTTGGTGGTTCGGTGCGTGGAGATGTGAGAGTCCTCATAAAGTGGGGAACAAGGAAGGGGCCATGCGCTCAACAGTACGGGGGGTAGCACACTACCTCCTTTATCCAGGGCTCGCGACAATGCTTTGTTTGCTGAGCGGTTGGATTGTAATATCGGAATTGGGCAACGTTCCGTTCGTCTAACAGGATAGGGGGTGTTAGGACTCTCGGTGGGGATGGGGACTAGGTGGACACCTGTCCCCATCGGTGGCGGAAAATAGCTAGGGAAAGCCCATTGTCGGTGTGCACCTAAGGCACCTCCTTCAGGGGTGAGGGCCATTAAGTTAACATTCACCTCAAAGTTCAAGTTGAGGGGTTAACTAAGTTTAATGGCCCTGGAATGAAAGAGGCTGATCTCAAGATCTCGAGTACAGACCTCTCATTCATTTCCCTAAAAGGGGTTGCCCTGGTTGGATAATCAGGGAATCCAGGTGTTTCGCCCGAAATCGATATCGTTAGCCGAGGGGGCATGATACCCCGGCTAGAATACACCTTGATTCCTGACACCTTCTAAGTTAGACTTAAGGAAAATTAAATAGGTAACTTTAAATAAAAGTTGCTCAATTTGAACCCAATACTTTGTGTCTCGTCTCTTTTGTCAGGGGGTTGGAGGGCAAGTGGATTTCCCTCTTAGCCAAAGGCTAAAGAGGGAGAGGAGTTTGCCCCCTCCCACGGAGAAAGAGGAGGTTCTATGAACCTCTGGGAGGCAGGGGGCGTGGCCTCCCTTTAGGAAGGCCAGCCCCCTGAAGAGCTCAGTTGGAGCTCAGCAAGCAGAGGAGACGGTTGACCCACCACTCCCGCCCTTCAGCAGTAAAGATTTTTGATCGCTCTTTAACTAAGAGGATCGGGTGAGGAATTTTCTCCCCTGCCACCTTAACTGTGGAGGGGAGTTTTTTGCCTACCCCTTTACGGTGTAGAGGCTAGTAAGGGGAGCGGTATGTATTAAATAGGCTTAGCGGAAAATAGCTAGGGAAAGCCCATTGTCGGTGTGCACCTAAGGCACCTCCTTCAGGGGTGAGGGCCATTAAGTTAACATTCACCTCAAAGTTCAAGTTGAGGGGTTAACTAAGTTTAATGGCCCTGGAATGAAAGAGGCTGATCTCAAGATCTCGAGTACAGACCTCTCATTCATTTCCCTAAAAGGGGTTGCCCTGGTTGGATAATCAGGGAATCCAGGTGTTTCGCCCGAAATCGATATCGTTAGCCGAGGGGGCATGATACCCCGGCTAGAATACACCTTGATTCCTGACACCTTCTAAGTTAGACTTAAGGAAAATTAAATAGGTAACTTTAAATAAAAGTTGCTCAATTTGAACCCAATACTTTGTGTCTCGTCTCTTTTGTCAGGGGGTTGGAGGGCAAAAGGAGATCCCCCATTCCAATTCACCAGCCTCCATGTTGAATCAGAGGGGCAGTGGGGCAATTCTGGCGACTGGCACCCACCCACCCGGCAGCAATGCTTCCCCATCACAAGTGGACAGGGGAGATTTTTGCACAATTAACACTTGTGCGCCAGTTGTGCCCGTATCTTGAAAAGCCAGACTTGGCCACAGTGGACCATGCTCTTGTTACATCCTGAATAGACTACTGCAACACATTCTACATAGGGTTGCCTTTGAAGACTGTTCAAAAGTTTCATTTGGTCCAATGAGTGGCAGCTAGGTTCCCCCCTGTTATGTCAGCTCCACTGGCTGCCAGTTTGCTACCGAGCACAAGTCAAAGTGCTGGCTTTAGCGTATAAAGCCCTAAATGGTTCCAGCCCAGTTTACCTGTCCAAATGTATCTCCCTCTATGATCCACCTTGGAGGTCAAGATCTTCTGGGGAGGCCCTGCTCTCAGTCCCACCTCCTTTGCAGGTGCGGTTGGTGGGGACAAGTGATAGGGCCTTCTCAATGGTGGCCCCTCAGCTGTGGAAATCCCTCCCCAGTGAAATCAGATCAGCTCCCTCCCTTCTGCCTTCAGAAAAAATTCAAAAATGTGGCTGTGGGACCAAGCTTTTAGATAGTAATTTTTCAGTGCACTATGTTTATACAGAATAGTGCAATAATGACTGGAATGACTTAGAATTATGATTCTGGACCACATGGTTTTAATAATTGGGTCTTAATGTTCAGTTGTTTTATTTTTTTGGTTTTTAATGTATATGTTAATTTTATTTCTATGTGTGTTTTTGCGGAATATAATATTGTTGCCCATTTGTAAGCCGCTCTGAGTCCCCTTCGGGGTGAAAAGAGCAGGGTATTAATTAATTAATTAATTTTATTTGTACCCTCCACCATCTCCCCAAAGGGACTCGGGGCAGCTCACAAAGCACTTCGAGGTGTCGCATATACAATGAACAATACATAAAACTAAAATGAATAATAACAAAAATGCAGTAAATAATTAAAAAATAAATAAAATATGTCATCATGTTAATTCTTTTCCAACAAGCATGGATGGTTGGGGAAGAGGAGTCACAGTGAGATCTTCAGAGTAAATTTTCATGACCTACACCAAAGTCAATGTGTATATTCTCTAACTTAAAAGCTGAGATATTCTACTGCTTCTTGTATTAGGAAATGATACATTCTCCTAGACTCTGTTGTATACATTCTGGCTATATATTTTTTTCTTTTTAAAAAACCACAAAATATAAACTTTGCACTCCATGTGTTACCCTTGATTTATGGTTTTGATAAGAGAATGTAGTTTTTGAAAAATGCATGCCCATACATATGGCCTAGAAACACTTCGTGGAAAGATATACCTGTTGCAACATAATTCCTAAAATGCACATGAGTACATTTCATTTGTCACTTGGAATTCAGAGGTTAGACCTTGTTTGGGAATGAAAAATGTTTGAAGACCATGATAATATATGCACTATGGGTTTGGAAACACATGTAAACTTTTGGGATCATGTAATTATGAAGAGGTCCTGAACCATTCATATAATATGTAAAGGGTCATAAAATATCAATCACCAAACATTTATGCTGTTATTCTGGTCATAATGAGAGATTGGACAAGTTACTTTATGTAGAACAAATTCCCCACATTTCCTAATCAGAATGATCCAGGAGCTAACCCCCCCCCAGGGACAATCAAGATTCAGAGGTTTCAGTAATGCCTCTCTACTGAAATGAATGGAAACCATGCAAATTCATCAAGAGAGAACTTCTCAATCAATAGCCACCAGTTGAGAAAATATTCTCCCCCCCCCCCCCCTCTTGGTTTTCAGTCCATACTAAACGTTTTAGTCCAAACTTCAAATGCGCTATCTGAGCCTTACCTCCGAAACAGTTAACGGTCCTTGCAATTCAGATTGAAGCCAAGAGGATTTGAATCTTCATCACTCCAGTGACATGGGAGTCCCATGGTTTGGCCAATAGATTTGCAATCATTTAAAATTATCTGCCAACACACACTGTATAAATCTTCTCCTTGTTTCTAAAAGAAGTATTATTTTATCTTCCTTGATCATGTCCTCACATCTGTTTCTCTTAACTACTTCATCACACTAGAGAATGAATCCATTTTAAATCTGGTTTCTGCCTCCTGCTGAGTTTTGTAGTTTAGTGAGGCTGTTAAACGCACCTCCCTAAACTACAAACCCCAGAATTCTGCAGGAGACAGTAACTGAATTTAAAATGGATTCATTCTCTAGTGCAGTGATTTTCAACCAGTGTGCCACAAAACAGTAGTGTGCCGTATGAGATCATCAGGTGTACCAAGGGCAGGCATGTAGCCAGGGGGGGCTAAGGGGGCTTCAGCCCCCAAATTCTCAGGGTGGTCCGCGAAAAGGCCTTACTGGTACATTATTTAAACTGTTATGTTTATTCATATCATGATCTGATCACCATGCTCATTTTATCCCACATTCATGGGGTTATTGGGATAACTATACAAAAGGTTTGCTAGGGTAGACCCTCTTCCACCCAGTCTCAGCCCCCGCCCGAACCAAACTCAGCCCGAATCAAAATCCTGGCTACGGCCCTGACCAAGGGAAAATATTTTCGAACTTCATTCATATATAAACTATAAGGCGCATCTGTCCCTTTAAGAAATGGAACCATAGCACTCTCGCGTCACCTAAGAAGTGACACGAGAGTGCTATGGTCGCGCCATCTTGGATTCGCTCAGACGTGGCTAAGTAAACAAAGTTATAGTTAGTGCTGCAGCTGCGCATCAAGTGACAGTGGCAATTTGGGATCACAGCAAGAAAAGCGAGTGATAGTGATGGAGAAGTTTTTGGGAAGGGAAAATGCAAATGCCGAACAAGGCCCTGGACAAAATTATGACACAGATGAAGGCCCTAATATGAGTGGTGGACAAAAGAAAAAAGAAAAGACGGTGAGCTCAAGGCAATACAGCGAAAGCTATCTTTCATTTCAGGATATCTATTTTGTGTTCTATTTTGTGTTCATCAAAACAGGCCCAGATTTCACACTAAGTGAGTGTATAAATACATTTAAAAACATATTAATTATATGTATTACTGTGTTAGAGTGTCATTTTGTGTCATTTTGGTTGGTGGTGTGCCCCAGGATTTTGTAAATGTAAAAAATGTGCCTTGGCTCAAAAAAGGTTGAAAATCACTGC
Source organism: Anolis apletophallus (assembly GCA_030556195.1). Lineage (NCBI taxonomy): Eukaryota > Metazoa > Chordata > Lepidosauria > Squamata > Anolidae > Anolis > Anolis apletophallus. Next base: position 114,897,826 of record JARBWK010000007.1, read on the forward strand.
TCTAGTGTGATGAGGTCCTTAAGAAGGGTCAGAGAGACTCTTCTTTACATCTGCTTTCACCAACATGACAATTTTCCAGATGTATGCATTGAACTACAATTACGACCGCTCCCATCAGTCATGATTATGCTGGCCAGCAGGAGATACAACATATCTAGGAGGCACATCCTCCAGTGTGATTCTATGGCCATCTTCCGAAGGAAGTTGACCCCATAGTAATGCTGGAGGACATAGAAATTCACATAGAGGAGTTTTCTCATGGAACAAGATAGCAGTGTATTTATTTGCTGTTTTTCACTTTCATGGGGGTCCTGTGCCCCTTATCCCAGCAAATATGGGAGGATAACGGTAATGCTTCTGCCTTTCAGCACAGAAAACTTGCATTGTACTTTTGGAGAATACAGCTCTCTCCCCCTCCTTCTCCCCCGCTCCCTGTTATCCTGCTGCTTGGCTCTCTGCTTTATTTTAAGAAATGCCACAGTTATGTGGGCCCCACTTAACTTCCCTTGGCACAAGAGAGTTGCAATTTGAGTAAGAATCCTATAGCAATCAAAATCTTACTGGGCATGGTCTACATAAAATGTAACATATGAGGGTGTGCCATCTTCACAGGATTTTTTCTACAGGGCATTTGGGTGTGAACTTCGCATACTGTTCCTGAAAAGAAAACTCTGGAAGAACAGCTGCTGCCTAGCAATGAGGGTACATTTCTCGCTGATCAGGATATTCCTCCACTTTGGCAGTCTAAATTGCCTATGTCTTAGAGCAGTGTTTATCAACCTTCCTAATGCAGTAACCCCTTAATACAGTTCCTCGTGTTGTGGTGACCCCCAACCATAAAATTATTTTCGTTGCTACTTCATAACTTAATTTTGTTACTGTTATGAATTGTAATGTAAACATCTGAGATGCAGGATGTATTTTCATTCACGGGACCAAATTTGGTACAAATACCCTATAAGCCCAAATTTGGATAGTGGTGAGGTAGTGGGGGGTTGATTTTGTCATTTGGGAGTTGTAGTTGCTGGGATTGATAGTTCACCTACTATAAAAGAGCATTCTGAACTCCACCAACGATGGAATTGAACCAAACTTGGCACACAGAACTCCCATGACCAACAGGAAATACTGGAAGGGTTTGGTGTCCATTGACCTTGAGCTTTGGAGTTGTAGTTTGCCTATATCCAGAGAGCACTGTGGACTCAAACAATGATGGATCTGGACCAAACTTGGCACAAATACTCAATATGCCCAAATGTGAACACTGGTGGAATTTGGGGATGATAGACCTTGACATTTGGGAGCTGTCATTGCTGGGATTTATAGTTCACCTACAATCAAAGAGTATTCTGAACCCCACCAACAATTGGGCCAGACTTCCCACACAGAACCCCCTTGCCTTGAAGGGACTTGCTGGTGCAAACCTCCCTCCAGCCTCCCACAATCTCCCTCACCCAAACATGCGCACCACATTGCCCTGCTCCAAGCACGCCTGCTCTCCCCTCCCCACTTGGTGTCTCAGAAACAAGACAGGTTGGCCAATCACAGCAGAGGAGAGCTTTTTGTGGGAGGATTTGCTGTCTGTTTCCAAAAAGGAAGAGAAGGACAGGTGGAGAGATCTTTAGCCTTCTCTGCCAAAGGGGTTCTGAAGACCATCAGAAATATATGTTTTCTGATGGTCTTTGGCAACCCCTCTAAAAAATCCTCGCAAACCCCCCCAGCGTCCTGACCCCCAGGTTGAGAAATGCTGTCTTAGAGTAAGGACTCTTTTTGCAAGCAAACCTAGAGGACCTTGCATGAAAGATTGGAAAATGTATGTTAATAGTCTGACCGTTCCTCATATTTTGAATGATGGCATTGAGAGGGAGAATCTGGGTGTAAGTCCATGAGGAGGCTCAGTGGCTAGATAGTGGTATCTGGAACTGAGGTATTCTATCGTTGAATGGTCACTTTCCTATCCATAATAAAAGGAGACAAGTAAAAGGGAACACTGATATTTTTGTAAATTCATATATATAAAGTTTTTTTAAAACTACATTTCATAGAACATTATATTATGCTGGGAGTTGTAGTACACCAAAAATTAATGTTTCCAAGCTGTGTCTAATTTCTATTCATGGGAGCTCTTTTATAAATACTTAGAACTCATATATGGACACAAACGATTTCATTACATGGGTCTTTGCAAGCATCCTAGAACACTTGCAGCACACTTCATCTTTGGGGCCCCATGACACCTATCACACAACACACACTCCCTTCTGGCGGGGCTCCACAGATTAACTGTGGCACAAGTGTCCTAGGACACCCTGCCCAATATACGAGAGACTTCCTGTGTTCTGTAGGCAGCAACAGGGCCAGGACAGGGGGAAGCCGCACACTGATGCTTCCCCATGTGTGATGGGGGAAGTGTCACTGAGGGCAATGCGGAATGGATGACAAGATTGCCCCACTACCCCGCGGATTCACCACATAGGCTGGTGAATCCCCAACAGTAAGTGTGATGAGGTCCATAGACATAATTTCAATTTCTAACGTTAGAAATCTGCATCATTCCCCCATAAGAAATAGAGAGGCACAGAAAGAACAGAATTTTTCTTGTCTGGAATTTTCTGTGGCAAAACCTATTATTCTGGTTTCAACTGTGAAACAAAAGGAAGGGGTTACACGTGTTGGCCATGTATGTCTGGGGATTCTGGGAGTTGCATTTCCCAACAGATCAGGGGAATCCTCTGTAATCAGTGAAGGACAAAAAAGAATGAGGATCTTCAAACAGCAACTATCTTGTGTGGAAGGAAACTCTGAATGGAATGGGAAGTAGAAACTTCCCATTAAATACAAATAGTAGCCACTTACTTTTACTTACTTAGGTGATCCCTCATTGTCCGAGTAAGATTGTCCTCCAAGTTTGGTGTCCTGGCAGCGGCTACGTAAGTAACTGCGAGCCCTATTCTTGACCTGCATGTTCTCCCACAGTGAGGGCATTGCTTTCCAGGTGGAAGGCGGTCCTGGTCAGGGTTGGCTTGATGCACCTTCCTCTTGACCCGTTTCTCTCTTTTGCCTTCCATTTATGCCTCTTCAAATTCTACAGCACTGCTGTTCACAGCTGACCTCCAGCTAGAGTGCTCAAGGGCCAGGGCTTCCTAGTTCTCGGTGTCTATGCCACCGTTTTTAAGGTTGACTTTGAGCCCATATTTAAATCTCTTTTCCTGTCTATCAATATTCCATTTTCTGTTCTGGAGTTCGGAGTAGAGCAACTGTTTTGGGAGATGGTGATCAGGCATTTGGACAACATGGCCAATCCAGCGGAGTTAATGGCAGAGGACCATCACTTCAATGCTGGTAATCTTTGCTTCTTCCAGCATGCTGACATTTGTCCGCCTGTCTTCCCAAGAGATTTGCAGGATTTTTTGGAGGCAATGCTGATGGAATAGTTCCTTTAGCAGCTAAAGGGAGCCAGTGTGATATAATGGTTTGAGCACTGGATTATAGCTCTGGAGATCAGGGAGACCATGGTTCAGGACTTTACTAAGCCATCTCCATATGAACAAATGTGATTCTTTTTTGGTAAGTGATACCCTGGAAGCAACCCTCTACCAGAGCAGAATTAAATAATTATATAAATAAAGCAAAACAGTGCCGACTACTTTGTAAGGATAACAATTTGACTGGAGTGCACCTGGTATACATCTATTTTCCATTGATTCAGGTTGTTTGGAAAATACACCACACAGGAAGTGCTGGAAGGGATCCCATGTCATCCCATTACAGAGCTGCAAGCAACAGAATGTGTCCCCCGAAGGAGGGGAAAGAGAGACAATAGACCACTGTACGGTGTAATGGAAAACAACAGCTAACATTTCATGGAAACAAGTTATTTGGGGATCTGATGCTGATGATCAATTTGGGGTGCAGCCTGGCAAGTATCCAATGCAAGTGTATCCAGCTTTTCTGCCAACTGGAAGCAGTCAAGAAATGCAGATAAGTAAAAGTGCACTATCAATGAACCATTCATGAACTCAGATAGTGCCCTGTCTGTATACAAAATAGACACAGGCAAACCTTTCTGCCTGTCGCTCTGGACTCTTTTTTAAATTAGCAGAGGTGAATCACGCTTATGTAGTGTGTCAGGTACTAGGGAGAGAGCACCAGGCATTTTACGTATCAACTTCAGCTCTGTGGGAGAGAGAAATTCCCTGAAATACAGGAAGGACTCTGGTGGATATCATTCCATCTGCAAATAACTGAATCCCATCCAAATGATAATGCGAACCTTTCTCATAATTCAATCCATTAAAATCAGAGACACTGAAAGTCAAGCTGCTATTGGGCTGCTATTTGAAACAGCTGCTCCAGCAGGAGCGCCTTCCACACTAGTGGAATTCATCTAAGCTTTGTGACCGTGGTGGATGGCAAAGGACTGGATCACTTCCAGGGCTGAAAAGGGGCCCTTTTGGAGATTGACAGCACAAATCTGAGGCACGTCTGCCTAGAGGTAAGCCCCACTGAATTCTATGGGGCTCTTGTTGTTATGTACCTTTTAGTTTTTTCCAACTTACAGAAACCCTAACCTATTACACGGTTTTTTGGAGGAGCTAAGTGTGTGATTTGCCCAAGATCATCCAATGGGTTTTCATGTCTGAGCAGGGAGATTTGATCCTGTTCATCAGAGCTGTACTCCAACACTCCAACAATTACACCATATGCTGGTTCTCTCTCAGTGAATTACATTAGTTATGCTCCTTAGTTCCATATGTCAATTTTGTTTAGAAGTGTTTATTTGCTATATTAATTTACTTAGGTAAAAGTAAGGAATTCCCCTGACATTAAATCTAGTCATGTCCAACTCTGGGAGGTAGTGCTCATCTCAATTTCTAAGCCGAAGAGCCGGTGTTGTCTGTAGATGCATCCAAGGTCATGTGGCCAGCATGACTGCATGGAGCGGTGTTATCTTCCTGCAGAAGCAGTACCTATTGATCTACTCACATTTGTATGTTTTTGAACTGCTAGGTGGACAAAAGCTGGGGGCTCACCCTGCTCCCCAGATTTGAACCACCAACCTTTCAGTCAGCAAGTTCAGCAGCTCAGCAGTTTAACCCATTGTGCCACCAGGGAACCCTTATTTACTATATTTATATCCCTCTTTCTCCCACCCAGAAGGGGTCACAAAGCGGCTCACAATATGGCAAAATTCAATGCCGCATATACAAACAGGTAAAAATACATATATACATCATACATATATAAACCAAATAAACATATAAATACTGTAAAAAGTGTTAAAAGCTATGAAACCAATTCAGAGTCGTCGTTTGAGTTGCTACAGTTATGCCGGTTCTCTATTGCACTTATCCAAACGCCTACTCACACAGCCAAGTATTTACTTTTTCCTGAAAATCAAGAGGGAGGGGACCTGCCTGATATCACTGGGAAGGGAGTTCCACAGCTGAGGGGCCCTGTCTTCTGTTCCCACCAGATGCGCTTGTGACAGGGGTGGGACTGAAAGCAGGGCCTCCCCAACAGATCTTAATGCTCTCACTGGTTCATAGGGAGAGATACATTTAGACAGGTAAGTTGGGCCAAAACTGTTTAGGGCTTTATAGGCCAAAGCCAGCACTCTGAATTGTGTTCGTACTGCTACAGTTCTCTTTATGATCTTCCATTCATACAATGAAGTCATATAAGTACTCCTCTTCTTCTGTCTGAATCACAGGTATCCAAGGCACCTCGAATGGCAAGATTGTTCAGTGCTATTCCCAGGAGAAGCAACTTTATGTCCATATGTGTGAGCAGGCATTCTACAGGCATCCTGCAGAAAGAAACAAAAATAAAATCCTATACCAATTTAAGCAAATTTTGTGCCAAAAAATAATAAAATTATTGGGCCTCCATAAATTATGCTGCTGAAATTGTATTCAAGTCATAGTGCAGAAGCTACTTTTTGAATTGCACTTCTCAAAACAAAAAACCCAACCAGCATGGTTGCTTTACCAAGATCTGAATTTAATTACACAATATACAGTATTCCGTAGCAAGGACCAAAATGGTACTGCTTGATCAATGGAAGTCTTTGTAATCGAATACTAATAAACTACTGTAATATGCTATTTCTGCACATAATACTCATGATATAATAGAAATTGTATTCTGAAATAAAAGAAATAGAAGGACATTGCAATGAAGATTCTTTGAAAAATTCTTTCTTGAAAAATGTGTTCAATGAATTACAAATGCATTATATTTATTATGTGGCGTTATTTGGTCATTTATGCTGTTTACAACTCACCTTTCTCCCCATATAAGACCCAATGCAGCTCATAACAAAAGTAAACTAAATATAGATAAATAAAAATAAGTAATTTTATAGAAAATTGGGACTCCTCATATAAAATTGTATTACTAGGCCATTCAAGGGTTAAAACCCTAACAATGAACTATAAAAAGGGAATGTGTATATTTAATTCCTAAGAAGCAATGTGGCCAATAAGCAAGGCTCAGGAAAGTTATTTTGTGGGACCAGCAGAATTTCTCATGGTTCTTCCACACAGCCATATAACCCAGAATATCAAGGCAGATAATCCACAATATCTGTTTTGAACTGGGTTATCTGAGTCCACATTGCTTTATAATCCAATTCAGTGTTGATTTTATAAAGCTGTATGGAAGGGGCCTCAGCTAGTATGGCTATTGGCTGTGATGGCATAATTTATTTATTTATTGATTGATTGATTCAATTTGATATACCGCTCTCTCTTACGGCCAGAGCGGTTCACAGGTTAAAACACATAAAAACATATAAAATACAATAAAACAGATTTAAAACCCCCAGATTAAAACATGTGGCAGCAGAACTGCAGCAGCAATGAAAGCACACTAACAGCGGCGCAGCGAGATGGTGGGTGGTGCAGCATGGATTTAGACGGCAAAAGCCTGTCTAAAGAGCCAGGTCTTTACAGCTCTGCGGAATGGCATTAAGTCCCAGATGGCTCGTGTCTCTTCGGGAAGAGAGTTCCACAAGGTAGGAGCTGCTACCGCAAACGCCCTCTGCCGTGTGCTTGCCAATCTACAAACCCTAATGCCCGGCACATCCAAAAGATTGAGCCCCTCTGAACGCAGTGATCTCCTGGGAGTTGTAATCCAAAAAAGTAGCTTTCCCAACAGAGTCTTTCGTTGTTCATTCAGCATATGTGGTTCCATGCAAACACAAAACGACTAATTTCCCGTGTATTACCACTTTTGTAAGCACAAACCAGCTGCTGAAATATGTCTATAATTATTGACACATTAACACCTTTTGAATTAACACTATTAACACCTACTGAATCATCTCTGAACACCCACTTGGGCAGGGCAATGTGATTATAACCCTAGCAAAATCAAGTAGCATACTTTCTGATCCAGAAAATGAAGTGGGAGCACTAAGACGGATGGAAAATCCAAAGAAGGTTCCCCTTCCCCTGCGATCTTTGTTTTATTTAGAAGTTTGTGTTTTTAGAGAGGCAATTCCATAGTTTAGGGGTGACAAACAAATAGGTCCTCTGGATGACACTTGCCAGTCAAGGTTTGGCTGGTTGAAGCAAGTGTCTTGCAAAGGACCTGAGCGTATGGGGAAGATTATGTGGGATAAGGCGATCCTTCAGGTAACCTGGACCCAAACAACAGAGGACTTTAAAGGTAATCATCAACACTTTGTGCTTTGCCCAGAAACCCACTGGCAACCAGGTTTTAGTATAGATTAGGCATGAGAAAAAAGTTATGAAAATGAAAAGAAATCGGAAGGGATTCGTATGTATGGGACTTTCAAGTTTATATGCATCGCAGGGCCAATCCCGGAAGTGGACTTTCTTTTCCGCACCCCCTGGGCCCAAATTTTCGTTAGATTAGTAACTATTTCGGATGCCCACCCAACAGGAAAATTTCCCCCTCCAAAATAGCTTTGCAGACATAACTCACAGTCAAATCGGGGCCTTTCCATGCTTGGAGCCTAATTAGAGTGAAAGGCCTCCTCCAGGAAGTGAAAAAGGAGCCGGAAACGATAGAGAGATCCAGATCGGGACTCCTAGAGGGGCTGGAGGACGGATGAAAAAAGCGATTTAAACACCCAGGAAGGGGGTTTAGATAGAAGGACAGAGCAGAAGGACATAAGAACTGCTGAGAGAAGGGCAGCAGGAGTGAAAAGAGCACGGAGAGGAGAAGGAAGAGTTCAGAATCAAGAAAAGCCATAGAGTTCAAACGGAGGTCCTAGACTGCTATGGTAAAACTGAATGGGAAAAAGCTGGAGTGAGGAGAACTCTACAGATTAGCAAGGCCTGCACCAGAGGTGGGCATTGGCAATTATTTTATTTAATAATATTAATAATAATATATTAATGCATTATATGTCCCTGCAAAGAAACCCTGTCCTTTTATAATATTAACTAGCTGTACCCGGCACGCATTGCTGTGCCCTATTTAGGAGATGCGAGAAAGTCTGAGTATGTAAGGGTTGGAAATGATGTTACTTGGTGGGGTCATGGCTGTGTCGTTGTGGGTTGTTCTGGTGGGTGGGATGTTGAAGTCCTGTGGAGTTGTCGGTGTGTGGTGTTCCTGGCATTCTGCAGAGCTTGTGGATATACAATGTCTTTTGTCTTTCCGTTGGCTGTGTTGATGTAGAGGTTCTGTGGTTTCCCAACTCTGGAGCACGCTACATAGAGTTGTCCGTGGGAGAAGCATTCTGTGTCAAGGTCTATGCCACAGATTTGTTGATGTGGTACCCATCTGCGCCATCCCAAAATATGATTGGGTACTGGAGGGCGTCATAGCAGCGATGTGTTTCTGATACGGTGGTCAATTCAGAGTTTCTTCGCTGAAGTGCTATGTCTCTGGGTAGGAAGTGATCGCCAACCATGACGATGGCCACTTCATCGATAGTTGGAGCGTTGTATCTGCGTTCATGTTGCCCTTCAGGCTTTTTGTCGGGATGTATTATAATTCTGTGTGTGTCAGTAGGCATCTTGTCCAGAGCGGCCTTGAATAAGTGGACTAATTGATTGTGTTCATGAAGGAGGTGTTGTAGTTGTGCGATAATGGGTTTTTAAACTTTTGGGGGAAATGTGGCATCGTGTGTTGATTTCGGTGTCTTCATCACCAATGAAAAACATTTGAAGAAATTGATGTGCTCCCTCGGTGTTTGGGATAAATTTGGCCTTTGATTTTGAAAGTAGGCATGAATTGCGCACTTTCTATGTGTGCTCCAAATGATGTCATCTGGAAGCATAAGTTGTATTGTCTTATATAGCGGAGGAAGTGTTTTGATTCTGGAGTGTCTCCACTCAGCAAAGTCTGTAGTGGTTGTGGAGGAGTGGCAAGTGGTGGTAGAGAGACTTTACTGGCTAGGCAGCACATTCCGGGTGTTTCTGCTGGGTATTTCAGGGCTTTGCGGTGTGCAGATGTGCGTTAGGGTGCCAATGTCGGCCTCTGGCGCCATGCTGTAGTCTTCTGCAGCGTTGTATCTGAAGGCTAGGCGGTGGACTTGGTTGTGGTGTTTTTGAAGTTTTTTTCTGTGTTGCGACGTCAGTTTTCTGCGCTCCTTGCGCGCTGCTGTTGTGTTGCATGTCTGCGTTTTTGTTGTTCCTGGCTGCGTGCTTCTTCGTGTCGTGCAGTTCTTTGCATTTGGTTCTCAGCTGTGCGTCGTGCAGTGAGCTGTTGTCTGTGTCTCTGCTGCGCAGTGTGTTTCTGTTCTGGCGTTTGTTCTGCCCTTTTTTGTTTGATGTATGTAGCGCTGTGAGTGTGTCGTCCGATGCTGTTATTTTTATAAGGCATGGCTTGTCTTTTGGGTCAGTTTATGTCTGTGTGGAAGGAAGGATTGGTTTTTGTTTGTGGTGTTTGTAGGTGTTGTGTGTACGGGGTCCCGTAAGGTTGGTGGGATGCGTTGTGATTGGAAGTTGTGTTGTGTTGTGTGGGTAGGAATTTGCTGGAGAATTGCTCCCTCAGAGTTTTGTTTTGGCAGTTTAACCCTCAAACAGCAACTGAAATCTCTCAGCATTCTATCCTAGCCTTGGATGGCTCTTGCCAGCGTTGCTGTGGTTACAGCAGTTATGCAAATCCGCCCTTATTGGCAGCCAATCATGTTGTTCAGAATGTAGAGGCTGGGTGAGTCTTTGGCTGCCCCGGAGGATGCTGGTAAATGTAGTTTTATTTTTACTCGTTGCTTTGGGGGCCTTTTAGGTTTGGGGGGGAAGTTTCTTTGCTACAAACGTACCTTGCTTGAGGCCTATTTCTGTTGGCAAGTATTGTGTTTCTGCGTTGTATGGTTTCTTTGTTTGAGGTATAAATCACATGACGTGAACCCATTTATATAATAGATAATAATAATAATATATTAATGCATTATATGTCCCTGCAAAGAAACCCTGTCCTTTAATAATATTAATAATAATATTAATAATAATATATTAATGCATTATATCTCCCTGTAAGGAAACCAAGGAAAATGTTGCCCCTTGATTTGCCTGTGCTTAAAACAGTGTCAGCCCTGTTTCCCTGCTTTGCCTACTTTAGAACTACTAACGAATTTCGTTAGTAATTACGTTACATTTAGAAATTTTTGGAATTTTTTTTGTAAGTCTTTCTATTACTAATCAAAAAAATCCCCCCCCCCCCCCATTAGATTTTTGATTCCCTATTTTTGGGTTCTAAACCATGCCTGGTATAGATATAATATTCTCACTTCTTGATGTACACATAACCAGTCTGGCTGCCATATTTTGAACTACAGGTAATCCTCGTGTTACAAACATCTGACTTACAAATGACTCAGTTAACAATAGGGGCTGGGACAATAGGAAGAGAATATATATATATATATCTTTTTTTTTTCTTGGCTTTTCTTCGAGAACGAAGATTCAGGAAGGACTCTTCCCACGCTTTCTAAAAGCACGTTGATGATTCGGATGTTGGATGTGTCCTTCGAGCCTGTGCAATGGACCTTTCTGGTGGAGCACAGCATGCACAGAACTGGCCTCACCCTTTAAACCAAAGGTTCATCTGCTGGGGCCTAGCAAGCTTAGGATGGTGGCAGCGAGGTCCTCAGGTCATGGGTTTGGTTCAAGTTTCCTTCTCTTAGATCAGGGGTGCCCACACTTTTTCAGCATGTGAGCTACTTAAACTAAAACCAAGTCAGAAAGATCTACCAAGAGAGAATAGGGCGGAGCTGGGGAAGGGGGCAGGGCTTTGCTCCGTCCCCTCCTCCCTCTGGCTTCAGCATTTCCACTGCTTCTCCTGGGTAGAAGAGGGTAATGCCAAGCCAGTGGTGGCATAGATAGCCACCACTGGCTTGGCACTACCCCTCTACTCTTGAGAAGCTGTGGAAATGCAGAAGCTGGTGGAGGGGCGGAGCTTGGGGCTTAGCTCCGCCCCTTTCCTCTGGCTTTAGCATTTCCACAGCTTCTCCAGGGTACAGAAAGGTTATGCCAAGCCAGTGGTGGCTATCTATGCCACCACTGGCTTGGCATTGCCCTCTTCTACCCAGGAGAAGCAGTGGAAATGCTGAAGCCGGGCGGAGGGGCGGGGCTTGGCGGCTTGGCTCGCCCCTCCCCCCTCTGGCTTTAGCATTTCCACTGCTTCTCCTGGGTAGAAGAGGGCAATGCCAAGCCAGTGGTGGCATAGATAGCAGGGGCGGTCCTACAAGATAGGCCAAGTAGGCGGCCGCCTAGGGCGCCATCTGGGAAGGGGGCGCCATCCTGGCCACATGGGGCGCCATCCTGGCCCTGCCGATGTTCCTCAGACAGTGCTGCAGCTGCCTGCTTTTTGACCCCGGCCTTGTGCGCTCGACGCCGCTTCTGGGCACGCGCGGAGGTTTTCACGCAGGCGCAGTTGCTCCGGAGCTGAAGTTGAGCACAGGAGCAACTGCACATGCGCGAAAAGCTCCACGCATGCCCAGTAGCTCCCTTGCGCAGAAGCCTGTAAGCAAAGCACTCCCTATCGGGCAGGCAGGGAGTGCTTCCCCTCTCCCTTTGTCTCCGCCGCGTGTGCGTTTGCGGGGAAGGAAGGAATGAAGGGCTTTCCTCCTCCTCCTCTGTGACCTCTTCTCTCCCTCCTTCCTTTCTTCGGCTCTATTTCTGTCTAGACCTGAGGGGCCTGAGGCTATGAGGAGTTGTGGGGAGTTGGAGGCCAAAACACCTAGAGGGAGGGAGGGCCCAAGTTTGCCCAGGCCGCGCTGCCTGTATTCAACCTCATTTGAACATTAGGCTGTTTTTCTATTTACATTTACATTGGGATCCTAATTTTGGACTTATGGGAGACTCCTATGAATTATGAGTCGGGTGGTAGGTAACATATTCTGATTTTGATGCATTTACATTGCATTTCTTGTTGATTATTATACAGTTCTGCTTAATATTGTCATACAATATAATACAAATACAATATAACAATAGAATAATGATATATTTTATATTACATGTAATATTACAAACAATATTGCAGTATAGTGGTATTGTACAAAATAGTAATATATAATATTTTATTTTACTTTATTTTGGGTTATTTGAGTTTTATAGGAATAATGAAAATATTTAGTAGAGGATAATTTTATTTAAATAAATAATTTTATTATTTTATAATAATAATATAATATAATGTTACATTATATTATAATGTCAATATATTATAATATAATTATATTGTAATGTAGTATAATATAATTATGATATAATATAGTATGAGTATGGTATAATATATTGTATATACATTGATACAATATAATACTACTAATGGTATTGTGATATTATAATTGTATATTTGTTTTACATGGGGGCAGCAAAATAATGTTTTGGGGGGGGGCAAAATAATGTTCGCCTACCATTTAAAATTACCTTAGACCGCCCCTGATAGATAGCCACCACTGGCTTGGCATTATCCTCTTCTACCCAGGAGAAGCAGTGGAAATGCTGAAGCCGGCGGAGGGGGCGGGGCTTGGTGCAACATGGCTCCGCCCCCTCAGAAGCGTCCCATCCAGCTGGGATCGACCTCCCTGGGTCCCAAGATCGACCAGTCGATCACGATCGACTTTCTGAGCACCCCTGTCTTAGATGGTTGACCTTACAGGGTTAGACGAGCACCATCTGCCCAGGTTTGAAATCAGAGTTTTCCTTCTCCTAGGATGGTTGCCAAAAGGCTAGAGAGCCCATCCTGCCCTTTGATGCTCTTTGTTGTCAGACCCTTCGGTTGTTACCTGTCTGGCATGGGAGGCCCTACCGGTGGCTATTATGCCACCTCCACCATAGCTCACAAATTCTTTAGGGTACACAAGCCTCTCCCCCACCACAAGGGGGTGCCAACGGAGAGGATTTATAACCTGGGGATATGTTTGTAACCTGGGGATTGCCTGTAATTGGAGTTTCTGAACTTGGTGCACAGGTTGCCCAATGTCCCAGGGCATGTACTACTATCTTTAAGTCTCCCAATTTGAGGATGGGGTACATTCTGAGCTGGTTAGGCCATATCTGGGATACTGTATTCAGTTCTGAGAACTTAATTTTCAAGATATAAACTGTGGCGTAATGTAAAATGAACCACGAGTAGTTCACGTTTGATCAGTCCACGCACTGCCTTGCCAGATAAAGAAACTATGCCACGCAGATGAACAATAAAGAACAAGTAGTTTACTTGTTCAATCATGTGATCAGTTACATCGACTCACATAATGTCCTTTTATAAGAGGTTTAAAATGATCTTTCTTTGTCCATGTGGAGAAACTCCTTCAGCAGCTCATGCAGCGAGAGCACAGTCCAAACTCTGTCTCTCTCTCTGCTTCTCTCCTTCTCTCTGCAAGCACTTGCATAGCTCAAGCCTGAAAAATCTAACAGTATACAAAAGTCCCAGGCTTAGCTTGCTCCCCGGGCATAGCCCGACCAATAAGCTTTATGCATCTTATTTTACAGTTGACACACACACACACTAACTGATTTCCTGCATGCTCCAACAAAAACAAATTGGAGTGAGAAAAAGAAAAACTGAATGTTATGAGGTCTATATGAAGATAAACTGAAGGAGCTGAATACGTTCAGCTTGGGGAGGACAAAACTGAGGAGTGACATGGCCAGACTCTTCCAATACCTCAAGGGCTGCCATAGAGAAGAAGGTGCAAGTTTATTTCCTGCTGCTTCAGAAAGCATACGTAATTATAATGTTGTTAATCACAAGAAGGTAGATTTCAATCAAACATTAGAAGAAACTTCTTGACAGTAAACACATTTTTGAAATGGAATTAATTGCCCAGACATATGGTCAGGTCTCCTTTTTTAGATGTCTTCGAAAAACATTGGACAACTACCTGAGGATGCTCTACCCCAGTGGCTCTCAACCTGGGGTCCCCAGATGTTTTTGGCCTACAACTCCCAGTAATCCCAGCCAGTTTGCCAGATGTTAGGATTTCTGGGAGTTGAAGGCCAAAACATCTGGGGACCACAGGTTGAGAACCACTGCTCTATCTGAACAGGAGGTTGGACCTGGCAATCTATACAGCCCATTCCAATTCTGTGATTGTTTAATACTATAGTAGACTGTTTTAAAATGTTTTTCAATATAAAAAGACTATTTTAATATTTTTTCACTTTTTAAATGTTTTGTTTTAAATTATTTTATTTGTTGTGCACTGCCTTGGAAGCCCTTGTGGGCTGGGAGGCAATTTGGAAGACCACATTTTCACATAGACAACAAATTCTGTCCCAACAGGATAATTAGGCATGTACACTATAACATAAAATTGATAGAATGGAACAAATGCCACTCTGGCTTGATCTGACCTGTCAGCGTGCAAACTAATAGTGAGGATTTAGATTACTTCACTATTAACAGGGCAGGGACCCAATCCAAAAATGTATTTTCCCATTTATTTGAGGAAGTGTCTGCACTAAAAATGTTAGTTCACTTTGATTTCACTTTAGCTGCATGGACTTCGTGGTATGGAATCCTGACATTTTGTAATTTGGTGATATATTTTGACTTTTCCCCCAGAGAGCATTGGTCCCTGACTACAGAGAATTTTAAGTGCCCCACCAAACTACAAATCCTGGGATTTGGAGAGTTATGGCAATTAAAGTGCTGTCATCGTGACCTAATGTAGATGCATCTGTCACTCAGTTAGAATGAATAACATGCTACTGCAAATCCTGTGGGCAGGGAATGTAGAGGAGGAGAAAAGATACCACAGATATTTTGCAAATATTTGAAATGTAGCCCAAGGACTGGCCTGAAGATACATGACACAGCAGGCATCCTAGCCATGGTCAATACATGGATGGTAGACAATCTTGGGATCTTCTGCTTCACCTTGTGTTCTGTGGTGGAAAAAAAATCAGGGGTTAAAATAAGCAAATAGAAAATTGAATTCCCATGTCCATAAAAAAAAGTTGCTTGTTCCAGAAACATCATGTAAATGCTGAAATTTGAAGTATGTTGCAATTAAATGCTGCTGCTGTTAACTCTGTCAGAGAAAGATTCCAAGAGCAGATATATGCCTAAATACCCTGAAGGCACCAGATTCTGACTGATCTTGGAAAATAAGCAGGGTCAGTATGGGTTAGTACTTGGGAGAAGAGGCTGCCAAGGAATACAGTTAGAGGATGTTGTTATTCTGTATCTTCAACATGTTCCTGACCTGTGGCAACTCTAAAGGGAACCTATCATAGGAGCATGGTATTGTAGCTTGTGTGTTGGACTACATCTCTCAAGAACAGAGTTCAAATGTCCACTCAGTCATTAAAACTCACTGGGCAACCTTGGGCAAGTCACATGCTTTTGATCTTTTTTAAAAAAAGCTGTGATAGGTTCACTTTGAGGTCACCATATGACTAGGAAATGACTTGAAGGCCCAAAACAATAACGCCATATCTAAAGGAAGATGATAGCAAACTACTTGAAACCATTCCTTGTATAAGGAATCCTATGAACTTCCTGATGGTGGTGATGCAGCAGTAGATCCACTGAAGGTAAGGAAAGTGAATCAAGCCAAATCCTGCCTGACCCAGCTGCCCACACTTCCAAACTCCAGGATCATGCTAAAGCAGTGGTTCTCAACCTGTGGGTCCCCAGGTGTTTTGGCCTACATCTGGGGACCCACAGGTTGAGAACCACTGTGCTAGAGCTTTCTGGAAGCTCTAAAGCATATCCTATGTTTTTGACCTGCATTAACAGCTGGCTGCAGTCCTTTTGCTGTGAATCCAACCATGTGTCTTGTGGACAGCAGCTTGTTGGCGAGTCCAATTCATTTGGCTGTATAGACATGGCTTAAAATTCCTTGATGAAACCAATGCCTTGTTTGAACCAATACATTTGGAAGCTGTGGCATATTTCACTGGACACTACATGAAGGTCAAGAAATTAGGAAATCTATATAAATAAAAATGTAATGTTCATTTGTGGGATTAACATAACTCAAAAACCATAGGACGAATTGACACCGAATTTGGACACAATACACCTATCAGGCCAACAGGTCACCATCACTCAGAAAAAACACAGGAAAAACACAGCAGAAGAGACTTTAAAAGCAACAAAATTAAGTAATACATTTCAACGCATGTGCAAAACCACAAATATATACACACACATATACACACAACACATATACACAGATTGGGCCACAGCAATGTGTATCAGGGGTTGGCTAGTATTATATATATAAATTAGAAATGTTCTCCTAAGATGCAGACATTGGTTCTCATAAGCAAGGGAAGTGCATGGTAGGGATGGAACCCAGGACCACTTCTACCAACATCTCAGCATCTCCTCAAAAACTTCATTTGGAATGTTTTCAGCCAAAAAAGTGACTTTGATTGATTGAATTAGCAAAAAAAAGTTGTTTACAAAGCACCAAAAAATAGAAAAGCCCCTCAAAATGTGACCAGCCAGTTCCAATTGCCCCAAATGGCTGGTACCATAGCATATTGCAGCTGTAGCTTTCCCATTGCTTGTCTCTATTTGAGTAGACCCATGGAATCCATAGGAATTACCTATGTGTTCGCTCACCATTCAAATCAATGGATCTACTCAATGGTATCATAAGATCTCTGAATCAAACCCAATGCAATTGCAATTGCTGCAAAATAAAATTACACTGGAGAAACATCATTGGTAATTATAACATTTTATAGCTCCTGTTTAGATGCCCAGTATGCACTGAATGCCAATTTGGATGCCTTGTCAAAAGGGCCAGCACATCATAATCCCAGTTATTCCCATAAAGTTCAAATAAAGCAGCACACCCATCCCAAACATTGCACCTCATAGCTTCGTATTGACATTGGCAGCCCAGTGCCCGTTCGTCAGAGGAACAGGGGGGAAATGATGACATCACTCAGCCCTCCCCTTTATGCAGTGACCCACATCAAAGGCATTTTAATCACTGCCCAGAGGAATGGACCTTCTAGAACACAAAATGAATCACATTTCAAAGTCCTCAGAGGTCAGACACAGCTTCTGGCAAATCCAGAGGAGAGACGTGATGTGGACAACCTCTCTTTACAAGCAACCCCAGAGAGACTGTAATACTGACAATTCCTGTGAATGACTGCCCCAAAGGGGTTAGCCAGAGTCCTTCATGATGACTGATTAATGAGACGTGATCAATGGCTCTCTGGAGATGCTCCTGCATAGATTATCTTACCGCTAACATGTCTGGCTGAGAAGAAAATTTGTCATAACAATTCTTAGTTTAAAAATGGCTTGTGCAGGGTGGACACTCAAGTTGAGACTCAGCTATGTGTAGATCCAAAGAACATACTGTGGGCAGGAGACAGTTCTGTTCATCTCCGCCAAGGTTGTCCTTTTCTCCTTTGTCATCTGTGGCATCCCACACTCACCATGAAACCTATTGCAGGTTCTGTGACCTTCCAAGACCGGTTTTATTTAAAAAGGCCCTGGACAAATGAAGCGGCCTCTCCCTCCAGAAGGAAGCAGCTAGAACTCCACTTCTTTGATATCAAAATATTTCCAAAGACAGAATAAAAGAGATAGGAAAGTAAAAGACACAAAGGAAAAAAATGCTGGAAAATAGTAGTTTCTCCAGTGTTCCCTCGTTTAAAAACACAAACTAATTATCTATTTGAGAAAGAAAATGTGAGACAAACAGACAATAATGCCCGTAATCATGCACAAACATATTTATAATGGGTTGCTGTGAGCCTTTTGGGCTGCATGACCATGTTCTGAAGATGCTGGCCACAGATGCAGATGAAATATCAGAATGCTATTGGACAGCAACCCAGTGATTCTGGCCATGAAAGCCTTCAACAACATATTTATAATATGTGGAGGATTATTTGTGTTTCCATTCATGAATAGCACAGCGGGTTAAACCACCAGCTACAGAAAATCTTGCCAACCGGAAGGCTGGCAGTTCAAAGCATGGGTCAGGGTGAGCTCCCGCTGTCAGCCCTAGCTTCTGCTTACCTGGCAGTTTGCAAACAGAAATGTGAGTTGATAAATAGATTCTGCCTTGGTGGGAAAGTAAAAGACACTTCGGAAAGCATGTCAGTAATTTGATCAGGGAGGTGTCCATGAACAACAGGCTCCTCAAGGTGGAGAAATAGAACAACAGCACCACCCCATGGCCGAGTACAGCACAGCCTCCAGATGCCAGAGATGGAAAAGAGGGAAGCCTTGCCTTTGTCTATGTACTGTCTGTCTTTGTTGTTAAATTTATAATTGCATTGAATATATGGGACTGGGGGGAAAGAAATAATACAGTCTAACCCTCTCTGCCACTAATAGGAGCTTTGGTTGTATCCAAACTTAGAAAAGTTACCATTATGGGCTTCCATTTTATCCTGCCTTGCTGCTTCAGTAGGATTAATGGAGTTCTGCTTGAGCAGGCCATTCTATACCTCATTTGTGAGACTGCCAGAAGTTGGTTGTGTTGGGAATCCTACCCTGATGTGAACCAGTGATCCAACTGGCCAGTTGCTTCCATATTCTCCAGAAACAGATTAAAAGCCATAGGGACTCCTGAGAAGAAGATCAGTACAATACTTCTTTGGGTCTGCTTGTTCCTTTCACTTAACTGCAAACTGGGACCTTCCTTTAAATCTGGGTCCCCTGTTTTCCCCCTGAAAACAAGAGAGCAAGTGAACACTCAAACAAGCCATGGACAGCATTAGTGTCCTCTTCAAAATCTATAGCATCTACTGGAATCCCCATACAACGTCTTCTTTCCAGTCTATGGCAATACCTAAATGCCTTTAGTGTTCACCAGGCATTTTAACTCTCTACTGTTTCCTCTCCAATCTCCAAAGGGAATGTCAGATGTGCTTCCTGTAACAACCACCAACCACTAGAGCTCATTAAGGAACATCTTTATCAACCGCACACCAGTGAAATCTCTAAAACTCAACTGGTGGACAATTTCTCTTGATTAGTAAGTAGTTAACCCAAAATATCTCCTGCTTCTTCACTTGATTTTGCTCTAGTCTTGCTGCCTGGTGTCCTCCAGACTGATAAGAAATATTGATTCGGATTTGAGCGTCATTTTCATCATTGTTTCATTTTATTTTGTAGTTTGGGAGTTTTCTAACATGAGATGAGCAGGATATTTTTGAATAGATACGTAAAAAAAAAATTATTTCCATCATTCCCAATCACACTAACTGGAGACAGGGAAATAGGAGTGTATTCAATGTGGGATGGCTGGTCTAATGGGATAATAAATAAATGTCAGAATATGCCGCACTGTCATGAGTCCTGGAGAAAAAGTAGAATGATAACGATACTAAAGCTAATAGTCAACTTTGGTTGACAAACTTTAAAAAACTATAGGAACAGCAGATGAGATGATATCTTCCATCTTAATCTCACAGCAATTGTAAGCTGATTAATGATCATAAAATTGTCCAGCCGTTTTTCAAACCCAGGCTCGGCATTTGACTCGGTGGCCTCAGTCTAGTAGCAAATTCCTCAAGCCGACTCCATGCTGTGTGAGCGAAATAGTTCCCTGCATTTCTTTTCTCTTCATTTACTGGTCATTAATTTCTAGCCTTTGGGAAATTACAAATATGCACAGTCATGTGCAAGACTCTGGTTTTATTTGTAACATTGCCATACTGTGAAAATCATTTGCTCATTTAATGAAGTCCCAGACTGACTTGCCTTTGACAGGAGCAGCAGGAGTGACAAAGTGGTTCAGAAATCATGGAGAAGAGGAGGAGGAGGAGAACAGATGCTGGGTACTAAATGAGCAAAGAAGGGAGCAAGGAAGAATGGCACTCTCTGAACCCACCACTAAATAAAGAAGTTTTGTAATTATAATTAATGGAATCAGTAAATGCAGTAATTGTATGCCATGATCCCAGTGGTGCCTATTTATACATTTTCCTGTTTAAAGGAAGTGGCGAATCATCTAATACATTTCCTTTTTGTCCCACCACTTAGAAGAAATTCAAAGAGGCCTTTAAAGGATGGCCTTATTCACAAGTACATTGTTGGTTGTTGGCACATGCAAGTTAGATCTATCACGAAACACTGCAATGTAATGTTCCTTAACTGTCTTACTCTGGAATACAATCGCCCCGCTGTATTCATGGTAAACTTGTTTTTGCCATTTTATATAAGGGACAACATTTTATTATGTCATTATATCAGTGGTTCCCAACCTTATATATATATGTGTGTGTGTATACACACGAAGGACCACTTGACCAGGGACCACTTTGACCAAGGGACCACACTCCAACATTAGTACCAAAAGGGTTTCTGGTCAACTTTAGATTTGGTTTGGTTATTCAGAAAATTGCATTGGATAGACTACATCAGCTCTAGTTTCTGATACAGAAATTATGGCATCTGATAGTCACCACCCGATTGCTCACAGAAAACCATATTTAATAATTTAGAGCTAATGTGGTAGTCATAATAATTCGTGGGTAATCAGCCTCTCCCCTCCCAACGTTATAACAACAACAACAACAACAACAGCAAACCTTTATTTGTATACTGCTCTATCTCCCCAAGGGGACTCAGGGCTGTTTCCAGCATGGTAAAGCATTGCAATTACTGACATAACAACATACAAAAAAATCATTATAAAAATATAAACATGGGTACATATTTAAAATTAAAAAGCCAGTTCAGTACATAAGATCGACTGGTGTCACAAACCCCTCTTATAGTGCTGAAGGAATGGTGTAGTAATGCTGAAACCGCAGACCATATTTTCGCTCTTGCAGACCACTGGTGGTCCATGAACCACAGGTTGCAAACCACTGCATATACAGAATGGAACTTGAGCACCAACTGATTTTGGTATCCATGGTATGTCTTTGAATCGAACCTCAGTGGATACTGAGAACCCACTGTGCTATACTCACTGAGTACTCACTGTAACCATGAATAAGCAATGTAGTCCTCCAGAATTGTTGGACTTCAACTCTCATAATCCCTGGTCATGGCTCATGTTGGCTTGAGTTTATGGGGGTTGTAGTCCTAAATGCACATTGCCGCAATGGGCTGTTTGAAGAGATGGGAATTATTACCTCAACTTTAAAACCATGTTGTTTAAAACTGAATTTTGAATTTTAATATTCTATTAGTATTGCATTTTAATCATTGCAATATGTATTTTAATAAATGTATTGTATAGTATGTGTGTGTTATCCCACCTTGAGCTATTATTATTTTTATTATAGCTATGTTGATGATGATGATAGTATAATACTTAATGTAGTAATGGACAAGGTCCAGGGATTATTTTCCACGCCCAGATTTGCCAGGGTCCATTTCAATTTTCTGAATTTGTGCAAAAAGTTGCTGCATGCATATTACAGAAAATAAGGTAACGCCCAGTATAGTGGATATGTCAAAGTAAGTAGTCTGTCGAGAGAGGGCAAGAGGATGGAATTTGGGAGGTCACTGGTGATTGGCTGGAAATGTGAATGTAGTTTGAAAAGGAGAGAAAGTTCAGTCAGATAAGATTTAGAGGAGGAGAGTTAGGGTTCATGTGAAAGTAAGGGAATAATTTATTCGGTGAGATTTCCTTAGATACAAGTTAGGTTTTATCCTGCTTTTTTCTATTCAGGGTAGAGTGGGCAGTGGCAAATAAGTCAACAACTGGAACAACTAAGTTGTAAAACCCAGTAACTTCTCCTAAGTACCAGATTTGAATCCTAACTACTGTACCAAACTGCTCTGAAGATTTTTAAATTACTTGGGAGTTCTGCTTAAATATTCTGTCTAGTTTCATAATTTCTGGAGTGTGGCATCGCCCCCTTTCAAAGTACACTATCATAGCATTTAAATCCCATTCTAATTGCCATGACCCCATCCTGCAGAATCCTGAGTTTTGTAATGAAGCACGAAACCTCTCGTTTGAGAATTCCAAGGGTCCTTCCACACAGCCAGGGCCGTAGCCAGGATTTTGATTCGGGGCTGAGTTTGGTTCGGGGGCTGAGACTGGGTGGAAGAGGGTCTACCCTAGCAAACCTTTTGTATTGTTATCCCAATAACCCCATGAATGTGGATATAATTAGCATGGTGATCAGATCATAATATGAATAAACATAACAGTTTAAATAATGTACCAGTAAGGCCTTTTTATGGACCACCCTGAGAATTTCGGGGGGGCTGAAGCCCCTTAGCCCCCCCGGCTACATGCCTGCACACAGCCATATAACCCAGAATATCAAGGCAGACAAATCCCATAATATCTGCTTTGAACTGGGTTATGTGAATCACCGCTGCTACATATCCCAGTTCAAAGTATATAATGTGGGATTTTTTCAAGTATGTGGAAGGGGCCTAAATCTCTTGAAACTGCAAATTGCAGGTTTCCAGAAAATGAAGCCATGGCAGTAGAAGTGGAATCATAGTGCTACAACCATGTAATCTAAGAAAAAGCCCCCAGGACCTTACCACACTCTGCAATTATAATTTTATGATTCCATTTCAGCTGCCATGGCTGCATCTTAGATTGTTGGGCTTTTTAGTTTGATGAGGGGCTAGATTTCTCTGGCTTAAAATTCTAAAAACTTGCCATTTATGGAAGTTCGAATGATAGTGCTATTACTTGTAGAGCGACAGAGCCCACAGGGTGCATCTGCACTGCAGAATTAATGCAGTTTGATAGGAGTTTTATTGCCATGTCTCACTGCATTTTAGAATTTTTTTATAATTTTATGAATGAGATTTTTATGTAGTTTTTATGCCATTGTATTTATACTTATGTATTGTGGTCTGCATGTGGCACTTGGAGTGCTTCTGTGAGTTGCCCCGAATCCTTTTGGGGAGATGATGGTGGGATACAAATAAAGATTATTATTATTAGTACTATTACTACTACTACTATGGAACCATGGGGATTGTAACTTGGTGAAGCACCAGCCCTCTTTGACAGAGAAGGCAAAAGACCTTGTAAAACTACAGCTTGTATTATTCAATAGTATTTAGACATGTTGGTTAAAGTGGTGTCAAAGTGCATTCATTCTACAGTATATCTGCACCCTATGTTTCAGCTGGGACCAGGGCCATAGCCAGGATTTTGATTCGGGGGGGGGGGGGGTGAGTCTGAGTGAGAGAGGGTCTACCCTAGCAAACCTTTTGTATCATTATCCCAATACCACCATGCATATGGGATATATTGAGCATGATGATCAGATCATGATATGAATAAACATAACAGTTTAAATAATGTACCAGTAAGGCCTTCTTGGGGACCACCCTGAGAATTTCAGGGGGGCTGAAGCCCCTCAAGCTCCCCCCCCCCCATCTCCGCTACATGCCTGGCTGGGACAGTGAAAAACTACCAAAGCAAGGAATGGTCAAAACAGAAGTGCAGGTCGTTCTAAATGCTCTCAAGGAAAAATGGTTCCTGATGTTTCCTTCAAGACATATTTAAACTGTTTATAAAAGGTTTTGTTTTCCCCTGCCAACATCTAGAAAGCAAGAAGTAACTTTTCTGAGTTGTGCAACAAATAAATGGATTAGGCTGCTCTCCTGGGTTTTGGTCAGAACGGGGTGAATACAAACCAAGGAGTTCAAGAGTTTGTTTGCTTCCCCTACTTTGTGGTCTCCAGGCTCTCGGCTTCGTTTTCCTAACACATTCAAATTTTATTGCATGCACATTTTATACCCAGCTTGGTTTGTAAAGGTTGCCCTAGAGTGGATGGTTTTTCAAGCAATTATCCCATGAAGCCTTTCTGCTATTCTGGGACATTTACTGAAATGACATTGTCCTGTTTTAAAAACATTGCAGTGTTAAGTAAACTTGACCCATAGCACTGAAGCATTCGGTTTTCTTTCTTATGTCATGCCATTGAAATGCCTAAATACACACATACACAGAGACATAGTGTGTGCGCACGCAAGAATGTATTTCAATAATGTGATGTACCAAAAGAAAAATAAATGCTTGGAAAGAAATGTATATATAAGCTTGAATCCTACAGTAGACCCATTGAATTCATGGTTAAACAGTGAGTCTACACTTATATAAAGCTCATTGATTCAATAGGTTTACTTAAACTGGACTATCATTAAGATTTGGGCCATAATTGACATGTACGGCAGTTGGGAGTTGTAATTATGACAATACAAGCAATGTCACCTGGTGGTACAACAGGTTAAACCACTGAGCTGCTGAACTTGCTGAGCTGCTGAACTTGCTAACTGAAGGATTGGCAGTTTGAATCCGGGGAGTGGGGTGAGCTCCCACTGTTAGCCCCAGCTTCTACCAACCTAGCACTTTGAAAACATGCAAATGTGAGTAAATTGATAGGTACTGCTCTGGTGGGAAGGTAACGGTGCTCCATGCAGTCATGCCGGCTACATGACCTTGGAGGCGTTTACAGACAATGCCGGCTCTTTGGCTTAGAAATGGAAATGAGCACTACCACCCAGAGTCAGACACAACTAGACCTAATGTCATGGGGATGGCTACCTTGATTAGCATTTAACTCAAAGCAACCCAGTGATTCCGACCATGAAAGCCTTCAATGTGGATTCTGGAATATGGCTGAAGAATGTGTTGGGAGTTGGATTGCTCCCATCATCATTGGTCATTACACCAAATGTGCAGGATGATGGGAAGCTACGGCATCACGTGTGTGTTCATTCTCTCTTTGCCTTTTTCATATGAGAAAGGCAAGGAGAAACAAAGCCTGATCTACAGCTGTTGATATTATTTCCAGTATCATCAGTACTCTCAATAAAAAAAAACACTACCAACTAATCCTAGAAGAAGGATTTTACTAGTGCTATCTGCTAAACATGGACAGTTGCACATATCCATATATGTTTCACTTGCTTATGTGGCATTTTAAGGTGTTGGTCTTGACAGAGCTATTATATTAGTCTGGTTTTTATTCTTGCCTCACCCCAAAACAAAAACTAAATGAACCCATTATTTCAAAAAAATATTAATTTATCAGCAGCTTTATAATCTGCCTTTTCCCCTGTGAATTCAGGATGACATGCTTGGCTCTCCTAGGGCCTATTTACTTGTACAAATAAGCTGAGAGAGAGTACCATATTTTCTGGGGTATAAGACTACTTTTTAATCCAAGAAAATCTTCTCAAAAGTCAGGGTTGTCTTATATGCGGAAGTAGGCTTACGCACCAGGAGTTGTCTAATACACCGAGAGTCATCCTATAGAGCGGGTGCTGAAAATTTCCAACTCGGGTTGGAGAATCTGTGGTTGCGGCATATGGTGGGGAGATCTCAAAAAGGGTGGGGAGAGCTCTAATAAGGCGTCCCTGCAGTATGCAGCAACTTCATGAATGCATTAAGGGTGACGCTGTACAAGTACGGTAGAAGAAAATCCATTCATCAGGATTCATGGACTTAATGCAGTCCCGATGGTGAAGTGAAGCGGCGCTTCACCGGGAAGGTGTAAGTGAAGGGCGGAGCAAGCTGCAGGCATCTGAGGCGCCCGGGGTATACCTGTTTGGACCGCCCTTGTATCCTATTACCTTACCTCCTCCTCTGCCTCTCAGATCTCGCTCCTGAAGACTGCAGTGAAGTGGTGCAGGTGCGCAGGTGCGAGATGTGAGAGGCAGAGAAGGAGGTACTGTAATAGGAAAATTACCATATTGAAATCAAATCTGATGCTTTTTAAATTTTTATTTGGTGTGCATTGGAAGAGAGGTAGTCTTATACAGCGAGTATATCCCAAACTCTATATTTTAACTGGAAACGTTGGGGGTCGTCTTATATGCCCAGTTGTCTTATATGCTGAAAAATACGGTAACTGATCCAAGACCACCAATGAGGTTCATGATTTAATGGGACTAGAAGCTCTCATTCAATCTCCCAGTCCAATACTCTTAGCCAAAACCTGACACAGGTTCATACCTTTCTTGTGACCTTGTTGTGGTGTGTCTTCAAGGCACTTCTAGCTCTTGGTGATCCTATCATGAGTTTTCTTGGTAGCATTTCTTTAGAGGAGTCTGCCTTTTATCTTCCTCTGAGGCTGAGAAAGTGTGACTTGCTCAGAGTCACCCAATCAGTTTCCATGGCTGAGTGACAATTTGAACCCTGGTCTCCAAAGCCCAAGTCAACACTTCAAATCACTACACCGCTTTTTCTCTTAAGCTTAATGTTACCTTGGGTGAAGTACAAAAAGAATAGGAGTGGAAGCTTTTCTACTTAATATGGAACTGGATCCTGCTCTATGCTTTAGTTTTCTTGTACCCATTACTTGCACCCAAATGAGATTCCACCTGAACATTCGAAAGAACTTTGTAACTGGGATAACTGTTTAGCAGTGGAACTCTCTGCCCCGGTGTGTGGTGGAGGCTCCTTCTTTGGAGGCTTTTAAGCAGAGACTGGATTGCCATCTGTCAGGGGTGCTTTGAATGCAATTTTCCTGCTTCTTGGCAGGGGGTTTATTTATTTATCTATTTATTTACGGTATTTATATTCCACTCTTCTCACCCCTCAGGCTAAATTACAATGCAATTTAACATTCCAGCTTCATGAAGGTATGCTCGAATTCCAGCCACCGAGGGAATTATTGCTTTACCATCCACTTGCTACACTGAGTCCTTTGATGGAATACTTCCTCATTCTTTTGTCCACTGCTGGAGATTTTTTTTATGGCATTGTAAATTAGTTAAATTAGCCTCCCCACATAAGGGATACCTAAATTTCCTACTTGACAGATGCAACTGTCTTTTGGGCTGCAAAGATCGACAGTAAGCTAGACAAATGGTCAGGAGCTTATTCCAACCCAGACTGGCTTCGAACCCATGACCTTTCAGTCAGTGGTGATTTAATGCAGTTGACTCCTAGCCAGCTAGGGCACAGCCCAGGTTGGACTGGATAGCCCACGAGGTCTCTTCCAACTTAATGATTCTATGATTTCTCCTGAAAAACCAATCATCAGCAACCTGTTAGCACTGGAGCAAAACATTGCCTGTTCATCCAATCAAACATTCATTCAAAGCTATATAAGTGCTGCCTTAATAATTTGTCATCATTGCTTGTTAGCATAGCCACTATGCTGGGACACCTCAGTAGCTCCAAAGAGGACTTTAAAAACCCATTCTCAAGCTGATTACAACAAAATCCAGCAGTTATATAGCAAAAGCCAATTTAAAAAAGAAGAAAAAACCCTTCAACCACCCAAACCTCAAAAAACTATTAGCTGCTGGCAGAAAGCCAACAATCCATTACTGACAGCCTGGTATCTCCCCAGGAATGTAAAAAGTTTAGCTGAATAAACATTAAAGCAGGAAGCATTCGGTTTCTGTCACTAGGCGAAAAGAAACGTCAGTGCGGTTCTGCCCTGAAAAAGCTCAGAAGTGGGCAAGCCAACTTTGTTAAGCTGATAAAAGAGCTATTTGGTACCAGGAGAAGCCGGCAAGATGTATTCTAGCTCTGTCTTACAAGCTATGTGGTACGATATATGAGGTACGATACTTTCACTGGATCATGTCACTGTGATACATAAAAGAGAAGAAAGAAGGATATCGGCTGAGGAGGTGCAGAAGATAACGCTTTGTAATTGAACCACAGAATGTCCATATATTGTCATGATGAGCAAAGTGGAGTATTCATATACGTATAGCAAAACAGCATGTGAGAAATAGTTCTTCCACCAGGAAAACTAGAAAGAAAGAAAGAAAGAAAGAAAGAAAGAAAGAAAGAAAGAAAGAAAATAGATTAAAGATAGAGCTGTGTCAAACAATTAAGAAACTTTTAGTCAGCATTTATTTAACTGAAATATCATTTCACAAAATTCTGAAAATAAAGCTATACCTTGAGAAACTGCAAGTTGCTTCTGGTATGAGAGAATTGTACATCTGCAAGGATGTTGCCTGGGGATGTCCAGATGTTTTACCATTCTGTGGGAGGCTTCTCTCATGTCCTCACATGAGAAGCTGGAGCTGACAGACAGAAACTCAACTCGCTTCCCGGATTTGAACAAGGGTTAACCCATTCTGCCATTGGGAGCTTCACACATTGCAGTTGTAAAGGATAAATAAGATCTCTTAAAATACAGTAAATAAAAGTTGCTACATCAATTATGTTTGAGCATGCAAAGAATCAGTATGTATGTCTCAACTGTAAAATAAGATGCATGAAGCTGATTGGTTGGACGATGCCCAAGGAGATGGCTGGACCTGGGACTTTTGTTACTGTCACGTTTTTGTTCAGGCTTGAGCTATGCAGGTGTTCAGAGAGAGACTATTTCAAGAGAGAAGCAGAGAGAGACAGAGTTTGGAGTATACTCTTACTTCATGAGCTGCTGAAGGAGTTTATCTACATGGACAAAGAAAAATGATTTTAGCTCTCTCGTAAAATGACATTATGTGAGTTGGTGCAACTGATCACATTGTACATACATTGTTCTGAACTAAGAAGAGTAAACTGCTTGTTTTTTTCTGTTCACCTGCATGGCATATTTTCTTTCTCTGGCAAGGCAGTGTGTGGCCTGGCTAAACGTGAACTACATGTGGTCTATTTTACATTATGCCACAAATTAGAAAGTACTATCTTTACTCTTCTTTGTCCATTTCTGCTTCACACAGCTAGTAGCATAATGGCTTTCCCCCTATTGATTGGCATGGACATATTCCCATTTCTGAGGAACTGTAACTAGGAGCAAAACTGCTATGATATTTGCCTTTTCTCCAAGTGAGAGCACACAATATAGAGAAGGTTGAATATACTCTGTCCCTGAGTATTTTGAGCTTCCTGGATTTCATTAGACACTGTCTCCATATGTTTATGTTTGCTAGCTGAAAGGCTAAAAACTTGCTTGGCAAAATTAAAACATAAGGTCAAGGCTCCTATTTAAAATGCCGTGTGAAAAGTCACAGAATAAGAGTAGCAAAATATCTACCCAGCACTATATCAAACAATTTATCCTTAATAAGTAAAATATTAGCACTATTCATGCCTGTACACACAGTATGTGTGTTATACCTGGGATCTTGCTTGCGCTGTACATACACTAATGAAGTTGTGCCGATAATAATTGCAATATGGGGTCATCACTAGGCATATTTTTGAAACCAAGGGGAATTTCTGGATTTAAGGATAGAATGTTGCAATTATTCCATGCATGTTCTGTCAAGCCAAGTCAGATAATAACTCTTGTGGTATGCATGAAGAAATATTTGCAATATACTGTTACAATGCCCATTGACTAATCAGGTCTCTAGAGTCATAGTCCCATGCTCAAAGCACTTCACTACACCAGCCCTCCCTGCCTAATAGGTCTAGTCTTATTTCCCTGAGATATGTGGTGTGCATATATGTGTGTAAGATTTATTACTACCAAGAGGGAAACTAGGTTCATAAACAATCAAATGGCTTAAGGCACCCCTTTATCCCCAGTTCCCCCCAAATGTCCAAATTTCAAACTACATGCAGTTTCCAAGTTATGAACAAGATAAGTTATGTAGATTTGTTCTTAAGTTGACTTTGTATGTAAGTCGGAACAGGTACATTATTAAGTGTAATTCAGGATGGATGGATGGATAGAGATATAGATAGATATATACATGCATAGTCTGGATAGCACAAGGGAAGGGCTAACACCCATGTGGTGTTTGTTTTACTGTTTAGAAGATTTCACCTCACTTTCTGTTCCTGTGATAATTGGATTGTGAAAAGTTTGACTTGCTATGGAAACAAGGAATGGTGATAAAGTTTCAGTTCAGACTCCTTTTCCACCATAACTCTTACAGGAGTGAATTTCCATTCCTATGGGTAGATTTCCTCTCACTTTCTGTTATCCCACCCTTGTTTGTAACTCTGAGTTGTTTGTAAGCCAGATGTTTATAACTTA
This sequence comes from Anolis apletophallus, assembly GCA_030556195.1. Classification (NCBI taxonomy): domain Eukaryota; kingdom Metazoa; phylum Chordata; class Lepidosauria; order Squamata; family Anolidae; genus Anolis; species Anolis apletophallus. Next base: position 114,928,089 of record JARBWK010000007.1, read on the forward strand.
GAGACCACAAAACAACCACAAGAAGGCTAAAAAGTGCATCCTCATTGCAGAATTAATGCAGTTTGAAACCACTTTAACTATCATGACTCAAGGCTATGTACTTCTTGATTATACCTGGAGGATTCCAATCCGTGCATTCACCACAGCTCATGGCGAGTGGGGAACCCATCACTCCACACTTCGACTTCGTACCACACTTCGACTTCACTTGAGGCACGGAGCCCTGCTGGAAGTACATCAGTGTCATATGATGGGATCTGGTGGGCTCTGTGGCTCAAGTCAGGTTGAAGTGTTGTAGGACGGGTAGTTTTGCCCATCTGATGAGGTTGTAAGCCATGGCAGTTAAGGTGGGGGGTTTTCCATGTCAGGAGCAACTTAAGAAACTGCAAGTCACTTCTGGTGTGAGAAAATTGACAGTCTGCGAGGACGTTGTTCAGGGAACATCCAGATGTTTTTGATGTTTTAGGATCCTTGAGGGAGGCTGCTCTCATGTCCCCACATGGGGAGCTGGACTGATAGAGGGAGTTCACCCGCACTCTCCCCAGATTCGAACCTCCAACCTGTCGGTCTTCAGTCCTGCTGGCCTAAGGGTTTAACCCATTGCACTACCGTGGGTTCCTTAAGGTAAGGTGGTGCCAAACTGTATTAATCCTGTAGTGAAAATGTAGCTATAGATTTGTCCACAAATCCTCATCCCTAAACTTCTAAAAAGCAATCTCTCCAAATAGTTGTGTGTGGTTTACATGAGATCAGGAGGGGTCCGAATGGCGCGCAGTGTGCTCTCACCCTTGAACCTATTGAGTGAGCGCATACATTATCCCCCAGATGTGCTATAACTCCCAGTATTCCTCACTAATGCTACCTTGGGCCATTGGGAATTGCAGTCCTACAGTATCTGGTGTTCTAAATGGTTTTCACGTCTGACCTTCAGTAACAAGCCCTTTGTTTCCCCACTTGAGACACTAAGTAGACAGTTGTGAGCGCCAAAACAGATATTTCTCTTCCATATGCAAATATATGTATGACTCATAAACACATAGTTTAACATCCAGAGTCAACAGCTAAATGTTTTCTAGGTGTGCCCAAATATTATAGTTGATTTCAATAAAGATTTGAGTGACACATGATCCTCAAATACCAGAAATGATTTGACTCTCACATAATGTTATTATTTTACCAGAATTCATAACAAAGACATGTCTAAATTACAAGCAGGCATCCCTCTTAAAATTGGGAGGATGAATATATGTTTCCTTCTGAATCTTTCTATAACCTCTTTCTGTTGCATCTATATCACAGCTCAACTGCACAGAACCCACCACTGCATAAAACCAGAGCTTGGATAAGTTTCTTTTTGGAGGAACGTACTCCAATATTTCCCAGCCAACTTGATTCACCATACTGATTGAGGAATTCTGGAAACTGTTGTCCAGAAGTAGCCTTTCTAAAACTAAAACCAAGGCTTATCTTCATCTTGAGCAAATTGTTTAATTCCACCACCCCACAATGCATTGCCAATGTGTTCTGGAGTTCTAGAGATATCACTTGCCATCCATTATTAGATTTATATGACTATATATTATGACTTTGTAGAGAAAACAGAAAAAATGTTAGATTTTGGACTAGATACTGAAACCTGCTTACTAAGATTCTGTGTGTTTGTTTTTGAAGAAACGTTGACTTTCTTGCCTATAGAGACATGCTTGAAGCTGTAGAGCAGTGGTTCTCAACCTTGTTTGACCAGGGATCACTTGACCAGGGACCACTCTCCAACATTAGTACCAAAAGGGTTACAAATCAGTTTTTGGTTATTTGGGGTGTTGATTCTGAAAACTGCATTGACCACATCAGCTCTATTTCTGATACAGAACATATGCCATCTAGTCTTTATTTGAAACATTTATATTCCACCCTTCTCACCCAGCAGGGGACTCAGGGCGGAGCACAACATATATATGACAAACATTCAATGCTGGGACATAAACCATAAATATACACAAACATTAAAATCACTTATATCCACTTTAAAATTAGTTACTTAAAAACCATCTCAGGACACCATTATATCATTGCCTCGTTGCCCTAAAGGCTTGATCCCACAGCCAGGTCTTCACCATCCTTCTGAAGGACAGGAGAGAGGGGGGTCAATCTAATATTGCCAGGAAGGGAGTCCATAGCCGGGGGGAGGGGGGGCAATCACTGAGAAGACCCTCTCTCTCATCCCCGCCAAATGCACCTGTAATAGTGGCAGGACCAAGAGCAGGGCCTCCCCATAAGATCTTAGTGTCTGTGGTGGTTTGTAAAGGGAGATGCATTTGGACAGGTAAACTGGGCCGGAGCCATTTAGGGTTTTATTGCCAAAGCCAACACTTTGAATTGTACCTGGTAGCAAACAGGCAGCCAGTGGAGCTGACATAACATGGGAGTTGTGTGCTCCCTGTATGGCTCTCGTTGGACTATTTGAAGCTTCCGAACGGACTTCAAAGGCTACCTCACATACAGTGTGTTGCAGTAGTCTATCCTGGATATATCAAGAGCATGGACCACTGTGGCCAAGTCCTTGATTGATATTTTAATGTGCTGTGATGCGATTATGGATGTCCTATCAGTTTCCACTATTATCTAGTCAGGCTCCCTCTTCTGGCAAGCTAGGTACTATGAAAAGATATTATATGTGTTATTTCCGCACTGGGAGTCGGAAGAATTTGAGTAAAGGAATTTGAAATGGAAAGTAAAGTATTTTGATTTGCAAATTGGAGTAAAAGAATTTACAGTACTGTCTATACAGAAATAAACACATTTAATATATAATAGAATATAATGCAGGCATGGGCAAACTTTGGTTTGCCAGGTGTTTTGGACTTCAACTCCCACAATTCCTAACAGCCTCAGACCCTTAAGCGGTTGAGGGGAAAGGGCCTGAGGCTGTTAGGACCAAAGTTTGTGCATGCCTGATATAGTGTAAGATTTCAATCCTAATCAGCTTTGAAGTCATTTCTGATTTTCATTATTTCTTATTTCATGGGGAATATGTACAAAATGTAATATTATGTTTGCATCGGCATCTTCCTTTCCCTTTAGATGTTTCCTCATATATTTAGGGTTGTGGTTGGTTTTTAAAAAATCAAGGACACAGACCAGTAAAAATAAATAATGTTGAGGAAATTCCACCAAAATATAGCAGAGTGCCAAGAGTAAACTCCATAACCTGCAGAAACTTATGTGTGGTGAGAAGGGACAGTCTTCTATCCTTTAGGATGGCTCAGGATTGCAGAGTCAGAACTTTGGGTTCAAAAATATTTATCAAAGTAAAAAAGAAATACATTCTTGATAGAAAAGATCTTGGAACTAACTGGCTTTCTAAGAAGGTAAAAGTTTTTTTTAAAGTCCATGCAGCTACATTTTGCCTACAAAGAGGCAAAATGTGTCCTTCACAGGAAGAAAGAAAAGCAAAAGTAACATGGTGGAGACCGCATGGCCTTCCCAGGGCAGTGAAAAGGAAGTTCCCTCACAGAAATTCCATTACTACATCATCAAAGAGGGAGGAGACAATGACTAGCAGCAAAGAAAAAAGACACAGCCCTTTTGGGAAACATGCATAGGAATGTGGGGGAAATGAATCCCTGAGCTTAGTCCTGTCCCTAGTCTAGCTACTCATTGAGGACTAGAAACTTGATGACACAAAACATGTGAAGTCCAGGTTTCAAACGCAACAGAGAACTTTAAATATATCACTTTTTTTCTACTGAGCATGCATAGTTCTTCCATTTAATTTAACGGGTGTTGAGCTTGGCTGGAACCTGACAAAATGTTTCTGATTGTAGACATTTGGAACTTCTTAGTGCCCATTCCTACTTAATTAATAAAGCCCAAATGCCTGATTTCTTTTCCTATTACTCTATTTGACCATTATTTAATACTATACATCAATCATTATCTCTAGTTTACTCTAGTTTTCCCTTGGATTGATTTACATTTGAGAGATAAATCTATTAGTTTTGCTTTTTCCCACATTTGCTGCTTCAAAAATATTAAGTTGTTTTAAAACCTGGTAGAAAAGTAAATCACATAAAATCCTCTTCCATTGACACTGCCAAATTGGTGTGGCTATTTCCAAATGGTTTAGCACCATTTTGCCTTGCTCACCATGGAAATGTTAAAGGCATGAAGCTTGTCAGGAAATGAGTGGTCGCAACTCTAATTCATGCTCAGATGAACAGGACCTTCAAGCCCAACCTTTAGGAGCTGAGCACTCAATGATCTTGAATCATAGAACCATTGAGTTGGAAGAGACCTCGAGGGCCATCTAGTCCAACCCCCTGCCAAGAAGCAGGACAATCACATTCAAAGCATTCCTGGCAGATGGCCATCCAGTCTCTGCTTAAAAGCCTCCAAAGAAGGAGCCTCCACCACACTCTGGGCAGAGAGTTCCACTGCTGAACAGCTCTCACAGTTAGGAAGTTCTTCCTAATGTTCAGGTGGAAACTCCTTTCCTGTAGTTTGAAGCCATTGTTCCACATCCTAGTGTCTAGGGCAGCAGTGAATCTGTTCAGCTCTCTCCCATGATATTTATTTATTTATTTATTCATTTATTTATTAATTACTCGGGCTTCTATGCCGCCACTCCCGGAGGGGCTCGGGGCGGCTCACAAGAGCCAAACAAGGCACAATAGCAATACAATAACAGTTAAAAACAACAGTGAATCAACATAAAAATGACGCAGCATGTAAACATCTGTGGTGCAGCACATGTCTTGTTTGGGGGGAAAATCTCAAGTACTTATCCTATTTATGAATAGGTTTGCAAATGTTCTTCGGTTTCTATTTTGAAATATGAACCAAATGAAAGTTCTTCACACTGAGTAGTAGTATGTAGGCTCTGCACATGGTGGAGCATATGAATGCTGCTTGAGTTTTTGCAGATCTGAAGTGCTCCCATAACATTCCATGTAATTGGCCCACCACTTTTGGTGGAATCTGCCCCAGATGTCTCTTTCTTAGTGGCTCTTGTGATAAAAAGGGAAAAAATGAAGCATTCTGAACCCCCTTCAATACTGTTACAGCAACTGGAGATTGTAAGTAGTATGAAGCCGCCTGCATACTCATTCTGAACTCTTCCGCTCAGATGGCACCATTTGGTTTACAAATGATTGCAATGTATGGTAATAAACACTTTGTGCAGTTCAGAAGTTTGTTTTTTTCTAGATGGAGTCCCCGGTGGTGCAATGGGTTAAACCCTTGTGCTGGCAGGACTGCTAACCGAAAGGTCGGTGGTTTGAATCAGGGAGTGGGGTGAGCTCCTGTCTGTCAGCTCCAGCTCCTCATGTGGGGACATGAGAGAAGCCTCCCACAGAATAGTAAAACATCTGGGCGTGCCCTGGGCGATGTCCTTGCAGATGGCCAATTCTTTCACACCAGAAGCAACTTGTCGTTTCTCAAGTTGCTCCTGACACACAAACATTAAAAAAAACTTCAAAATAGCAAGTAAAAATTTTAAGCTCACTGGAACTCCATTTTGCCTCATTTTTCAATCAGTTTAAGTAGATGTGCATTCTAAAAGTAAAGTTCTTTAGTTTGTAACTTGATGCTGCCTGCTTCAGTAAGTTTTGGCCAGGAGGTACAGAAGACTGAAGCACATTCTTTAATCTAAACTCTGCTGAGAGGGGCTTTTAAAAAAAGCAGATCCAGTCTTCATATTTTTCCCAGAAAGGCTAATACCTTGAGACAGGCATGTAGCCGGGGGGGGGGGTTGAGGGGCTTCAGCCCCACCCCCCTCCCTGAAATTCTCAGGGTGGCCCGCGAGAAGGCCTTACTGGCACATTATTTAAAAACTGTTATGTTTATTAATATCATGATCTGATCACCATGCTCAATATATCCCATATGCATGGGGGTATTGGGATGATACAAAAGGTTTGCTAGGGTAGACCCTCTCTCACTCAGACTCAGCCCCCCCCCCCCCCCGGCTATGGCCCTGCATATAATACACATCCTCTATGCAAGAGCTCAGTTGGAAGTGTTTCTTATATTGTTCCTAAACTGATAATTCAAATTCCTTTATACATCACTAATATGCAAATGATGGCTGCAAAATATATAAGTCGAAGATGGAATCACAGAGTTGGAAGGGACATCAATTCCAACACCTTGTCCAATGTAGGAGATGCACCTTAAGGGGAAACTAATTTTCAAATACACTTCACAATCTCATCCCAAGAAGTGAAGTGACTTAAAGAGGACAATTATTTCATAGCCTAGCACAAGTATGAGTTTCTCCTACCCAAAATGATGTAGGTAGTTCCCTCAAAACATTGGGGAGCCATTTCATTTGGTGTCCAACTTTCTCCAGACTTCCAAGTCATATGTATGCAAAAATGGAAACATGGCATTTACTAATTTCCATCTACTGCTTTGATCTCTTCTATAAGTCAGGGTTGGGTAACTGTGGTCCCACAGCTGTTTTTACATGGTGATGCCAGTGACTCCCCACCATTGAGTAGTGGCTAAGGTTTGCCTTCTAGGTTTGTCAAGCTTGTCACAGGGTTTTCTGGGTCTGAGTGTGCAACTCACCCAGGGTCACCCAGAGGGTTTCCATTGCCGAGTGGGGAATCTAATACTGATCTACAGTCAATATTCAAATGACTACACCGACTCTCCATTTCCAACTTCTGGTGACTCTATCACAGGTTTTCTACTCTATTCTATTTACCTGTCTCACCCTGGGTTTTAATTCCCCCCCCCCTGCACTTGGCCCAGCCCACTGTGTTCAACTCTTTTATTATTTTATCTCACATCCTATGCTTACCTTTTATTATTTTGCAATCGTATTTTATTTGATGTTATTATCTGTGTATGTATTTTACTTTGCCTTCTTGTACTCTTTGGGCTTGGCCTCATGTTAGCCTTCCCCAGTCCCCTTGGGGAAGATGGTGGTGGGGTATAAATAAAGATGATGATGATTGTTATCTCAGGCCAAGAGTGTGTGACTTGTCTAAGGTCATGCAACAGGTTTTCATGACTGAGTGGAGATCAAACCCTGTTCTCCAGAGTTGTATTCCACTATGCCATGCTCCCTACCCCTGCTTGTACATAAAGCAGGTTGTCATGTTTCCTATTTCTGCTTCATTTCCTAACATCTTTTGGCACATGAGCTGTACACCTCCATGCAAGACTTTTGAGTGAAGTGTGTTATGTTGAACATATGGGTAATTGTTCATTTTCAAATACACATGCTTTACCTTTACATGATAACTATTGCATGTTACTGAATATTAATAGTATATAGAATATTTTCAACATCTACAGAGGAGTCGCGGTGGCACGGTGGGTTAAGCCCATGTTCCAGCTGAACTGCTAACCTGAAGGTTGGCACTTTGAATCCATCAAACAAGGTGAGCTCCCATCTGTGAACTCCAGCTTCCCATGCGGGGACATGAGAGAAGCCTCCCACAGGATGGTAACACATCAGGGTGTCCCCTGGGCAACATCCTTGCAGTCAATTCTCTCACACCACAAGCGACTTCCAGTTTCTCAATTTGAGTCTGACACAATTTTTAAAAATCTACAGAATATAACATATAAACATGTGCCCAGTGCAACTATACATATTTTCTTGTTTACTGAAATTTCCCCAATTGATCAAAGACCCAAAGTATAATGTGTGTGTTGCAGTTTGGATACAGCAATCTCCACGAAATGTAGTTTCCTCACATAATGAAGTCCTTTGTTATCTTTAAAAGGTCCCAGTAAGAGTTTCATAAGAAAATGAAAAGATTTACAGTAGAAAATACTTTGAAGACCATGCTTTTAAGTGGTGCTTGTTTCAGCATTTTAGATATTGTAGCCAACGTTCTGTTAAGTTAAAAGAATGTGTTACTATTGAATCAGAATAGAACAAAAAAAATAAGCAACTGACTTTGGAGGGAAAGAGTTTAATAATATAGTCATCATTTTTAGTACGATCTGGTAAAAGTATACTGTAAAAAATGTTCTGGATATCAGTTTACTTCAAAGAGTGTTACAGTGCAATCCTATTTGTATGTGTTCGGCAGGGCTTACTCCTAAGTAAATGCGCATAGGATTATTCTGTTAGAGTTAAAAACAACACAGCTGAAAGATCCTCCTGCTCAAGTGTCATTGGCATAAAGACAAACTGTGCGCGAATATGGTAGGAAGGTCTTTGGAGGATTTTTCCCTTGCCAAGGTGGTGAGGTAGACAACAGAAGAAGAAGAAAGATTCTCCATTATTAGCACAGAATTTTAAATCCTGCCATAACATTTTTACAAGGAAAAAAATATTGATAACATTGCAGACATACAAATGAAATACTTGGTTAATGTGTAACTCTGTACAGCTCAAATATAATTTTTTTAAAAAATATTAGACATTTGAGTGCATATAATGTTCCGGACAGCGGGTGGGGAAGGAAATGCACATTGTTCTCCTCCATTGTTTTGCACTTTGCAGTCTGTTTAAATAAAAAAGTATTTACAGCTTCCAAAGGAACAACAGTGCATCCAAACCAAAGTGTGCATTCAAAAAAGATATTGCTCCTGGCCAAGACTTTCCTTTTTTAGCATTTTATATTATTTATTTATACTCATCTATTTCTTTTATTTTTTTACACACATACTCTCCCCTTCAGCTCCCCAGCCATTTTGCAACACAATGAAATGAGATCCTCTCGCAGACTCTGAACTGCTCCAGAACTCACTGAAGGGGAGGAAACTCCTAATGGACCTCAGGAATGCTTAGAAGTGCCTTTTCTTGCCTGGAGAGCCATATTTGTGGACGTCTGGCAGGATGCTTCTCCTGCAGTGTCACATTTGCATCCACTGCATTAATACTGCTGCACCGTGAAGCGGCACCTGCCTATCTGCTTGAACTGGAACTTAGTAACTACCGTACTGGGTAACTCTGAAATTAAAGGTGCTTCTTCTTCCACACCCATGCTAAAGCAAAAAGGGGGGGAAAACACCAACCCTTGCTTTGTCTGTGCTTTTGGGAACTTTTCCGCACCTTCTCATTACTAAGATTTAAAGGCCAAGCAGACTGGTAATTACAGCCTGAAATCAAACAGTGCATGGGGGAGGAGGAGTGTAAAACCTATTCGGCCTCATTATCTCATAATGTAACAGCAGAGTAAAAAACACTGTTTTCTGTAGTTTGGGTTTGGGGGAAGCCAGACTAGGTTTTTTCTGCAATTGTTCTTTCCAATGGTGACTCTTAAAAGTCTGCATCATCAGACAGTTGTAAGAATGGGAGTCCACATATACTTAAAAGGGGAAACATTGTACATTCTCCCTTTTTTCTCTTTCTTCACTTTTGACTCTACCCCAGCAATCTCTTGAAGGGACTGCATAGCTGATGACCTGTCCCCCCATCCCCGAAACCTCTTACTCTTGGACAGACTCCAACTCAGAAGAATGAAGTACGAGTGTTGAATGAAAAGTAATGCCTCCACCTTCGTTTCTTGGGTTTGGTAGGGAATATATTAATAAATCAAACGCAGAAACAATCCCTAGAATGTGTTCTTTAACTTGCTTGAAATATCTCTCTTGAGTGATATGACAATCGTACTGAATCAATCTGTCAACCTTTTGCTTGTGAAATTCGGTGGTTGCTGTCACAGGACGTCCAACTCTTTGTTTGTCACGCAAGTCAGATGTTCCCACCTCAACAGCTTTAAACTTACTCACCCAACAATGCACAGTATTCACATCAACACAATCACCATAAACAACTTACATTCTCTGATGAATCTCCTTTGGAGTGACACCTTCTGCTGTCAAGAATTCAATGACAGCACGTTGCTTAAGTCACATTGACCAACCGTCTGCGCAGGGTTTCATACTTCGCACTTTAACAACACAATTGTTCAATGCTAAGGCTTCCTGCCAAAATGGAACTGTAGAGGAGACTCTACTGAACAAGCCAGTACCTGCCGCAGACCAGTACTACCATCTATTGATAAGTTATGACGGTGGAGGCATTAATTTTCATTCAACCCTCATATCTGTCAACCACTTCCACAGAGTGTCTACACAAAGTATTACTGATGTAAGAGCCCCTGGTGGAGCAATGGGTTAAACCCTTGTGCTGGCAAAACTGAAAACTGATAGGTCATCAGTTCAAATCTGGGGAGAGAGGGTTGAGCTCCCTCTGTCAGCTCCAGCTCCTCAAGCGGGGACATGAGAGAAGCCTGCCACAAGAATGGTAAAACATCAAAACATCTGGGCATTCCCTGGGCAACATCCTTGTAGACAGCCACACCAGAAGCGACTTGCACTTTCTCAAGTTGCTCCTGACATGAAAAAAAAACCCCTGATGCAATATAGAAAGAAGAGACGGATCTTTTCCTTTTGAAACCCCTCTTGAATGTACCTCCTGTGCTATGCTGAAGGAGAAATCCATCATAAGCATCACGGAATAGAATTGCCATAACTTACATCCAGCACTCAGATAATTTACTTTAAAACTATCTCTTTTTTTCTTTGTTACCTCTCTGTTACCTTCTTTGCTTGTCTCACAAAGTCCTCACAAGCTGGTACCCAAGGAACCTGGTTAATCTTTAATGGACATGGCTACAATTCCCAGAATCCCCCAGTCAATATGTGTGAATTCTGGGAGATGCAAGCCAAAGACGTGACATGCCCAAGATTTACCTACTTCTGGCTGTACTAATCTGGTAAATGTTTTTGTACAATGGGTATAGAAGAGGGCTCTCTACTCCCCCCCCCCCCAAACCCAAAAACCTCTAGATGCATCTCTATCGGCAGGTCAAATAAAGTAGTCATTCAGCCACCAAATGTGTAGCATTGCAGAGTCTGAGACATTGGAAAGTGTTTACTCTTAGAACTCGTATTTGCTGTGTGTTGCATTCCCGTGGTAAATTTGCCAGACCCTGTCATTCTAAATCAGTGGTTCTCAATCATCCTAATGTCATGACCTCTTATTACAGTTCCTCATGTTGTGGTAATCCCCAATCATAAAATTATTTTCGTTGTTACTTCTCAAATGTAATTTTGCTACTGTTATGGATTGTAATGTAAATATCTGATATGCAGGATATATTTTCATTCACTGGAACAAATTTGGCACAAATACCCAATACACCCAAATTTGAATAATGGTGGAGTGGGAGACTGATTTTGTCATTTGGGAGTTGTAGTTCCTGGGATTTATAATTAACCTACAATCAAAAAGCATTCTGCACTCCACCAACGATGGAACTGAACCAAACTTGGCACACAGAACTCCCATGAACAACAGAAAATACTGGGAGGGTTTGGTGGGCATTGACCTCAAGTTTTTGAGTTGTAATTCACCTACATCCAGAGAACACTGTGGACCCAAACAATGATGGATCTGGACCAAGCTTGAATGAATATTCAATAAGCCCAAATGCGAACACTGCTGGAGTTTGAGGAAAATGGATCTTGACATTTGGGAGTTGTTGTTGCTGGGATTTATAATTCACCTACAATCAAAGAGCATTCTGAACCCCGCCAACAATAGAACTGGGTCAATTTTTCCACACAGAACCCCTATGACCAACAGAAAATACTGTGCTTTCCGATGGTCTTTGGTGACACCTCTGACACCCCCTCACGACCCCCAGGTTAAGCACTGCTCTAAATGCTCAGTTTATAAGCACTGCTCTAAATACTCATTTGAAGCTGAAATTATTGTAATGCTAGACACTTGAAGAATGAAGGAAAATCTCATCTAACAGAGCAGAGTTCTTTTTGGGGTAGCACTGCCTTTGCCCCTGTTCTAACAGTCATTACATTTAGACCAGAACTATAATTTATATTTTAAAGAGGCAAAGGAGAGGTCTCAGCCACCCAGTGATGCTCCCTTTGTTTACACCCAAAGAAGAGGAGCTGGATATGACTGTCTAGTCCAAAGTGAATATGGCATCTGCTACCCTAACCCTCTCCTCCCTTCCCCTCAACTCCTGCAATGAGGTTTTCACACAAAGAGGCTTATGAGGCACCTTGCTCCCTAGAAAGGGCCTCACAGCATCCTCTTTATGCACTATTGGGAAAAGAGACCACCGTCAGCCTACAAAGAAAGAAAACAGAACCTGAACTTTGTCAAGCTGAGTGACAGTCCAGGGAGGGGGCTGTGCATGTGCAGGCACATTGCAGGCAGGTTGGAGGGCCGCCTCACAACTTATTATGTGCACAAAGGCATCTGGGAGCACCATTGAGACAAAGGGTTATCTACATTGTAAAATGAAGGCAGTTTGATCCCACTTGAATGTCCATGGCTCAATCTACATTAAATGTGGATGTCACCTAAGAAACCATTATGGGTGCCCTAGTAAAAGTAGGAGTTCATCCCTCTTGCCATTCTGGAGAGCTCTGTCTGTCTGTCAGAGTTAACAACTAACTTGGCCAAATGGACTGAATAGAAAGGCAGCTTCTTACAGTCTTACAAAACAACATATTGCAGACCTTGTTTTAGATTATAACTGGAAAACCCCCTTAACCATAATAGCCACTGTGCTCATATAGATATACTGTATATTGAATTAGTTCAGGCATGGACGAACTTTGGCCCTTCAGGTGTTTTGGACTTCAACTCCCACAATTCCTAACAGCTGGTAGATGTGATGATGCTGTTGTTAATAGAGAAATATGGAGGTCTCTCATTGAGCCAGAATGATAGAGTGGTTTAAACATTGAACTGTGACTCTGGAGACTGGGGTTTATGGACCTCATCACACTAGAACATGGATCCAAAACCAGATTCGAAGTGGATCATGTTCTAGTCTAGTGGTTCTCAACCTGTGCGTCCCCAGGTGTTTCGGCCTTCAACTCGCAGAAATCCGAACAGCTGGTAAACTGGCTGGGATTTCTGGGAGTTGTAGGCCAAAACACCTGGGGACCCACAGGTTGAACACTACTGCTCTAGTGTGATGAGGCTGTAAGTTCCTACTTAGTCCTGGTAACCGGCATGATGACCTTGGGCAAGTCACACTCTCTCGGCCTCAAAGAAAGGTAATGGGAAACCGATTCTGAACAGATAGGTTCGCATTAGTTTCCATAGGTCAAACATTACTTGAATGCAATAACAGCAACATTAATAGAGTTGCCATAAGTTGAAAACCACTTGATTGCTTCTAACAACAAATACAAGGAAAAACACTCCTGAAACAAATATTTTTTCGAAACAGTTTTGAACACATGCAAACATACACATCTAGCTAAAACAATCAGAAAAAAACTATTCTGGTCTTAAGGATCAAGGCTGAAATAGTACTGTTTTGGTTCCCATCATGGTGTCTCCAGGGAGGAAAATCCGTAATTATGATGTCACTACAAAGAGAGCATTACTACATGTACCTGCCAACCTAGGATGCATCTCCACTGCAGAATTAATGCAGTTTGACACCACTTGAACTGCCCTGGACTGATGCTATAGGTTCATGGGAGTTGTAGTTTTGCAATGTTTTTAGTCTTCTCTGCCAGAGTGCTGGTGCTTCAACAAATGGCAACTCCCAAGATCCCATAGACAGTTGAAGTGGTATCAAAAGGTAAAGGCTTCCCTTGACATTAAGTCTAGTCATGTCCAATTCTGGGTGGTGCTCATCTCCATTTCTAAGCCGGAGAGCTGGCATGGTCTGTAGACATCTCTAAGGTCATGGTGGCCAGCATGACTGCATGGAATACCATCACCTTCCCATAGAAGCGGTACCTATTGATCTACTCACATTTGCAAGTGTTCAAACCACTAGGTTGGCAGAAGCTGGGGAGGTGATAGTATGATAGCTGGGTCCGGAAGCTCCATGCACTATGTACATTCCGCAACGGGAAGCGGAGAGCGGCACACTGAGGGCAGAAATATACTTTGTGGTTGCATTTGCTGGAAGGATAGAAAGGAAGGGAGGGTTAGGATAAGGTTTAGGATTAGGGTTAGGGTAAGGTTTCGGTCTTGGGTTAGGATTAAGTTTAGGGTTAGGGTTTTACCATTAAAGAACTCTTCCATTCCTATAATACCTGTGTTCTGTCCTGCATTGCACAAACAGCGCTCTCGAAGGAGCGAAGCGGAAACAGCATAATGCTTCTGGACCAAGCTTTCATATTATTACTGCTGGGCCTAACAGCAGGAGCTCACCCTGCTCCCCGAATTCGAACTGCCAACCTTTTGGTCAGCAAGTTCAGCAGTTCAGTGGTTTAACCTGCTGCTCATCCAGGGGGCCGTCAGGCGGTGTCAAACTGTGCTATTTTTACAGTGGGGGTGCATCCCAGTGGTGTGGCACGCAATAGCACCTACATTCAGGATCTCATAGCATTGGTCAGAATTGTGTGTGGATTTTAGAAACACAAGCAGGGCGGGTGATAAAATTGCCTTTCCAAAATGATCAAAGAGCTCGGCCCTTGTTGCACGCACACATTCATGTTCTGAACAGCAGAAGCCACTTCTATCACAGGGAGTTGAAGTCCAAAACACCAGGAGGGCTGAAGTTTGTCCATGCCTGAATAGGTTGCCTGACATATTTGAGTGACAGCTAGAAGATCCCTAAAGAGGGAAAGTAGCAGATCTTGGCCAGTGATAAGATCATACCAAGGTGTGTTCTGATGTCAACTCTTTAGACTGGGGGCAGCTGGGAGTTGTGGTCCAACAGCTAGGCATGGTAGATGAGGCTGAAGCCTTTGCCTTCCAGCTCCCCCTGCAGAGATCTCTATGAAGAGGGCTTGGCTTGGCTTAGAAGTCCTCTCACTCTCTGTGTGTGCGCCCCTTGGAGCGCTTCTTCCCCTTGCTCTGCCTCCTCCTCCTGCAGGGCCAGCCCTGGCAGTTCCTCCCAGCTGGCATCCTTTCCTTCCTTCCTCCTCCTCCTCTCTTTCTCTCTCCTCTGGGCGCTTTCTTTCCTTCTCCCCCTTTCCCAGGAGGGCGAGGGCGAGGCTGGGGCGCTACCTGCACCCGCAGGACTCGACCACCATGTCCTCGTACTGCTTGTAGACCACGTTGTTGCCGGCGTCGGTGTAGAGGATGCTGATGGGGCTGAGCTTGGTGGGCACGCAGCAGCTGGGCGGCGTGGCGCCGGGGTCCATGGAGTTCATGAGGGTCTGGATGATGGCGTGGTTGGTGGGCTCCAGGTGGGAGCGCAGCGGGAAGTCGCAGGCGCCCTCGCAGTGGTGGGCCTCGTACTCCAAGGGCGCGATGATCCAGTCGTCCCAGCCCAGCTCCTTGAAGTTGACGTGCAGGGCCTTCTTGCTGCACCGCAGGCGGGCCTTCTTCCCGTGC
Organism: Anolis apletophallus; assembly: GCA_030556195.1. Taxonomy (NCBI): domain Eukaryota; kingdom Metazoa; phylum Chordata; class Lepidosauria; order Squamata; family Anolidae; genus Anolis; species Anolis apletophallus. The sequence continues at coordinate 114,943,345 of JARBWK010000007.1, forward strand.
CGCTTCCCGTGCCGGCTGCTGTAGGCCGTGCGCCGCGTCCGCCGGGCGCTCTTCTTCCGCGCCGCCTTTTCCTTCTCCTTTTCCTTCTCCGGGCGCAGCTCCGAGAAGAGGTTCTTCCGCCTCGACTTGGAGAAGACCACCAGCAGGGCCTTCTGCTCCTGCCCGCGCCCGGTGCGGCCCAAACCCAACCCGCTGAGGTCCAAAAGCGGAGAGGGGGGATGAAGAAGCCGCGTCGCCTCGACGGCGCGCAGCTCCAAGCAAAGGAGGCGCTGCTGCTGTTGCTGCTGCTTCCTCCAAAGGCGAGGGCGCCTCTGTTGCTGCAAAGCGGGCCACACGTCGAAGACGAGCCACTGCCCCGCCGAGCCGGCCTCCTCCTCCTCGCGTTTTCTCAGGCCCAAAGTCCGCGAGGCCTGGGGGCGTCCCGGGAGGCAAGGCGAGACGTGCAGTCGGGCCAGACCCGCCTCAAACCCCGAGGAATGAGGGCCCGGCGCCTGTCGGAAGAGCCGCAGCTCGGCTCCCAGCAGCTCCTCCTTCTCCGAGAGGGTCGAGACATCAAACAAATACTTCTGTCGCCTCAAAGCGCCCGGCGGGAGATCGTCTGCAAGATAAGACAAGAGAAGAGAGGCTTTTCAGTGCTCCTCGAGGTGATCCATTGCAAGCATTCACGCTTGCCTCCAACCCACCAGAGTTGATTTATTTTTAATTCTTTCAAATCGTCATCTTGATTTTATTTTTATTTTTATTTTACTTTATTTTAGGTTATTTGAGTTTTATAGGAGTAGTGAAAATATTTGGTAGAGGATAATTTTATTTTAAAATATTTTATTTATTATTTATTATTATTATATAATATGATAATAATATAATATCATAATATAATATAATAATATTATCATATTAGTATATTATATTATGATATAATGTTATATTATATTATAATGTCAATATATGATAATATAATAATTATAATGTATTGTAGTATAATATAATTATGATATAATATAGTATAATATTAGTATGGTATAATATATTGTATATACATTGATACAATATAATACTACTAATGATATTGTGATATTATAATTGTATATTTGTTTTACATGCAATATTGCTAATGATATTGCGATATAATGTTATAGTGCAGTGTGATGTGTAGTACCTACTGATATTGTTCTATGGCAGTAATGTAGTTTGTTGTAATTCCAGTTTGCTGTAAGCCGCTCTGAGTCCCCTTCGGGGTTGGGAAGGGCGGCATATAAATATCGTGAAATAAATAAATAAACAAATATTTGTACCCCGCCCTTCTCAACCCCCCCCCCCCTTGGGAGGGGGGAGTTCAGGGCGGCTTCCAGCACGATTCAATGCCTCCATATACACTTAGAAAACATAAAACCAATAATAACATACAGTTAAAACATTAAATCAATGCAATTAAAATATGCTTTACAATAACAGCCTTGTGGCCATCTCTAGCCAAATTCTGTAATTGGAGACTCCATCAAGCTTGTCCATAATCCATTTCCAAGTGTCATCATTGTCATTGTCAACATAATTAATTACCCGAAGGCCTGGTACCACATCCACATTTTCAACTTCTTTCTAAATGAGGGGAGGGATGAAGATAACCTAATTTCCTCGGAGAGTGAGATCCACAGGCAGGAGGCCACCACCGAGAAGGTCCTGTCCCTCATCCCGCCAAGCATGTTTGTGACACAGGTGGGGCCGAGAGCAAGGCCTCCCCAGAAGATCTTAAACTTCGAGGTGGGACCTAGAAGGAGATACATTCGGACAGGTACGCTGGGCTGGAACCATATAGGGTTTTATAGGTCAAGACCAGCACTTTGAATTGTGCTCAGAACTGTATGGGCAGCCGGTGGAGCTGACATAACACGGTTATGTTCAATGTATTGTCACTTCTGGTCTCTTTGGGTATCAGCCAGCACGCCAACGGCTTAATTCAAGAAATCGTTTTCTAAGATATACAGAGACACTCGCTGGAACATCTCAGCAAGCGAGAGTCCAAAAGTGGCAGGCTAAAATCCAGAACCTCAATCCATGGCTGATACCAGATGAGAGACTCCCTCCTGGGCACACAGAAAACTGGGCGACTTGGAAGGCACTGAACAGACTTCGCTCTGGCACCACGAGATGCAGAGCCAACCTTAAGAAATGGGGATGCAAAGTGGAGTCCACAACATGCGAGTGTGGAGAAGAGCAAACCACAGACCACCTATTACAATGCAACCTGAGCCCTGCTACATGCACAATGGAGGACCTTCTTATGGCAACATCAGAGGCACTCAAAGTGGCCAGCTACTAAATTGTGCTTTTGATCACAGGACTGCAGCCCACTGCGCCCTAGTTATTAAAGAAGAACCGGGCAACAAAGGATCCTCCCAGGCAGGAAGCAGCCAGGCTTTGAAGCTGCGAGGCCATGAAATGCTAATCAAGCTGGCCAATTGCAACATTCACACCTGCCTCAAACAGACCAGTTCTTTCTCCCAGCCTGGGCATTCTACAGATATATAGACCCCACTTGCCTAGTCACAACCTCACAATAATAATAAACAGGTTGATCTACTCTGGGACCTTTGAAGCATAATAGTCCTGACCTCACTATCCTGGATGTTGCAATTCTGGGTGACAGCAGAATTGACAAGAAGCAACTGGAAAAGCTTACAGGCTAGGAGGATTTAAAGAGAGAACTGCAAAGACTCTGGCACAAGCCAGTGTAGGTGGTCCCACTGGTGATCAGCACACTGGGTGCAGTGCCTAAAGACCTTGGCATGCACTTAAAAACAGTTCCAGCTGACAAAATTATCACCTGTCAGCTGCGAAAGGCCACCCTACAGGGTTCTGCACACTTGGGAAGTATCCGACATGTGATCCAATACAACAGCCAGCATAGTGATCTTGTTTGCTGGGTACTAATCTTGTTATGTAGTAGTAATAATAATAATAATAATACCAGGACTGTGGCGCAGCTGGCTAGGAGTCAGCTGCATTAAGATCATTACTGACTGAAAGGTCATGAGTTCAAAGCCAGCCCAGGGCGGAGTGAGCTCTCGACCAAAATTGTGTAGCTTGTTGTTGACCTTTGCAGCCCGAAAGACAGTTGCATCTGTCAAGTAGGAAATTTAGGTACCACTTTGTGGGGAGGCTAACTTAACTGATTTACGAGGCCATAAAAATCTCCAGGAAGTATGCAAAGAATGAGGAAGCGATAGCTCCCTCGATGGCCAGAAGCTGGAATGTTAAATAGCCTCTGAGTGTCTGTCTATATATGTTGTGTGCCTATGGCATTGAATGTTTGCCATGCATATGTACATTGTAATCTGCCCTGAGTCCCCTGCAGGATGAGAAGGGCGGAATATAAATACTGTAAATAAAGGTGCCCATAAGCTGGAATGTTAAATAGCCTCTGAGTGTCTGTCTATATATGTTGCATGTCTATGGCATTGAATGTTTGCCATGTATATGTACATTGTAATCCGCCCTGAGTCCCCTGTGGAGGTGAGAAGGGTGGAATATATATACTATAAATACTGTTAATAATAATAATTGTAATAATAATTCCCAACTTCTCCTTCTGTCTCTAGGCAGGGTACAACATAGGCTGGATCTACACTACCCTTTATCCCAGGATCTGATCCCTGATTATCTTCTTATTCCAGATTATTTGGCAGTGTAGACTCATATAATCCAGTTCAAAAAATGTTATTAGCATCCCAACTAAACCCATATCCTTATCCCACAAAATTTCCTCAAAACAGAATGGAATGAGCATCGAGTTCAATGTGGTCAAAGTCTTCCCTTTAGTCATTGTTATGATTAACTCTTTTCTCTTTTCTCCCTTGTATTCCTGTATTCCAAACCTGGATTATTGTTGTCGGCACATTCTGCGTGTATATACATAAACCCCAAACCCGTGGGTCGCAAAAAGGAAAGCAAAACAAAGCCCCCCCCCCCCCCGGTCCCTTCACTGCTTCTAATAAAAGGGTTTACGAGCCAGCAAATACAACAACAACAACAAAAATCCCCTCGGCCCCCGAGTTTCCCCCAAGAGCTAGTAAAAACCCGTATATATTCCGATTGTAAAAGTGTCACCAGAGAGCAGGGCCCGGGAACTCTGCGCTGCGGTCTCTCAAATTGAGAAAAGGGACGGGGGGAGGGAAGACTGATGCATCCCATCCCCACATTGGTCAGTGTGCTCCCAAAGTCTCACATGCCTTCGGGAAGAAGAGAATTTTCGAATGGATAGTCTTCCCCAGGACAAAATCACCTCCCATGTTCCTGGTTTAATGAATTCAGAAACAACCTTTTCTTTTCAATGTTAAACCCCCATGATGTACATGTACATGATGTACATTTGAAAGTAAACATTCAGTGGTGAGAACCTGTAATGAAGCTAGATATAGCCATGTTTCAATTTCAGAAAATGTGTTCTTTGCCTTTTTGAAATGTGAAAATATTGAATGTTATGTATATACAATGTAGTTACTAGGCATGGTTTAGAACCCAAAAATAGGAAATCGGAAATCTAATGGGGGGGGGGGGGATTTTTATTAGTAAAAGAAAGACTTACAAAAAAATTTCCAAAAATTTCTAAAATGTAACTTAATTACTAACAAAATTTGTTAGTAGTTCGTATGCCAGAGCATGCGCATTCCAGATGGTTTTGGCCTACAACTCCCAGAAATCCTAACAGCTGGTAAATTGGCTGGGCTTTCTGGGAGTTGTAGGCCAAAACTTGAATAAATCACACTGAATTCTAGATGGGACTCTCCAAATAGGAAGGAGGGAGGGAAGGAGGGAGGGAGGGGGGGGGCCAGCAGGAAAGAGGAGGGGCAGAGAAGCATCTGAGAGAGTGCAGGGAGAGAGAGGAGGAGAAGCGTGTGTGTGTGTGTGTGTGAAGTTGGCCCGTGCGATGGGGCAAGACAGAGCAATGGGGAAGAGAAGGGAGGGGGGAGAAGCCAGCAGGAAAGAGGAGGGGGCAGAGAAGCATCTGAGAGAGTGCAGGGAGAGAGAGGAGGAGAAGCGTGTGTGTGTGTGTGTGTGTGTGAAGTTGGCCCCTGCGATGGGGCAAGACAGAGCAACGGGGAAGAGAAGGGAGGGGGGGAGAAGCCAGCAGGAAAGAGGAGGGGGCAGAGAAGCATCTGAGAGAGTGCAGGGAGAGAGAGGAGAAGCGTGTGTGTGTGTGTGAAGTTGGCCCCTGCGATGGGGCAAGACAGAGCAACGGGGCGGGAAAAGAAGAAGCTGAATGAAGGCGGGAAGGAAATGAGGGGGAGAAGACAGGGAGAAGTGAGTACGTAGTACAATAATTAAGAATTTATTATGATCATAACGCAGATTGTTGGCCTCAAGGACCGTAAAAGAAAGTCTACTTCCTGGTTAGCTGCCGTGATGCGTATAAACTAGAAAGTCCCATTACATACGAATCACTTACGATTTCTTTTAATTTTCATAACTTTTTTCTCATGCCTAGTAGTTACGATGATAAAACTGTTTATTTACAGATATAATTTAATGCTCAGGTAAGATGGGGTTTGGGTAAAACCACTATCTGTTAAAAGGAGAACATAGGCTAAACATAGGTTGCTATGGCAACCTGCTCCAAGCTGGAAAGGGGTGGGGCCAACTGTTGCTGGCAAGGGTCTGGTTTTAAAAGTCAGTCAGTTAGTGCAGTGTATTTCAACCTTTTTTGAGCCACGGCATATTTTTTACATTTACAAAATCCTGGGGCACACCACCAACCAAAATGACACTCTAACACAGTAATAAATATAGTTAATATATTTTTAAATGTATTTATACACTCAGTGTGAAACCTGGGCCTGTTTCGATGAACACAACATAGATATCCTGGCAGGAATGGCAGAAAGACACACACAAAGGTCTTGCTCAACAGCTGGGAGTTATAGTTCACCCACAATCAAAGAGCATTCTGAACTCCACCAATGATGGAATGGAATCAAACTTCCCACACAAAACTACCACAATCAAGAGAAAATACTATAAGAGTTTGGTGGGCATTGACCTTGAGTTTTGGAGTTGTAGTTCACCTATATCCAGAGAGCACTGTGGAGGGCAGGGAGGAAGGCGTGGGGCGAATCTGCGCAGTAGCGTCCGCACGAGTCACGTCTTCCTCCCTCCCCCCTCCCGCAGAAGCAGCAGTGTGAGCAAAGCGAGGCAAAGCAAGCAGAGCGAGGTTGGGAAGAAGGGAGCCCGAGTGGAGAAGAAAAAGTGTTCGGCAGGAGGGGGAAGAAAGGGTATTGGAGGTTCCAATTTCCCACGGCACACCTGATGATCGCTCACAGCACACTGGTTGGGAAACACTGAGTTAGTGGAGCAGTCGGTTAGAGTAGTTAGGTGTGGAAGTCAGTTTTTGAGCAGTCGGTTAGAGTAGTTAGGTGTGGAAGTCTGTCAGTTCATAGGGAAGGTAGCAAGAGCTAAAGGTTAGCTGTAATCTGAAGAAACTTGTTTGTCAAGGAATTGTAGTTAAGGGATTATCTTAACTCAGTTAAGAACTAGCTAGGGAGCTAGTTGACTGACAACAGGGAGCTGGGAAGAAAGGAGTGGAAGGGCCACCCATTGTCAAGCTCAAGTTATTCAGGAACCAGTTGGCTAGTGTTAGTATTTTGAAACCTTGTTTGGCATCATCTACTTAAGTGAATGTACGCATCGTAACCATTACGCTTGTAACCTTGTAACCAGTACGCTTCTGTCATAAAATAAACCAAGTTACTGTCCTTTTGCCTACAAGCCTCTCAGTCTCATCGTGGAAATCTCCTAGTATATGGTGGCAGTGATAAGAAATTAAAAGTCAGAAAGAGAAAAGGAATTTCTGACAGAAAAAAAGATCTCCACAAGTGGTGGCTATTACACAGTTTGAAACTTTACATCTCTACAGAACCTATAATCATCACCAGCCAACATGGCCAACCATGGAAGACACTGGGAATGTATTTCAATAACATCAGGAGGGACAACCCACCACTTATTTTAAAAGGTTAAGGTAAAGGTTTCCCCTGATATTAAGTCAAGTCCATAGACACCTCCAAGGTCATGTAGCCAGTGCTGGAACACCCCAGCGAAAGTCCAAAAGTGGCAGGCTAAAACCCAGAACCTCAATCCATGGCTCATACCAAATGAGAGACTCCCTCCTGGGCACATAGAAAACTGGGTGACTTGGAAAGCGCTGAACAGACTGCCCTCTGGCATCACTTGATGCACAGCCAATCTTAAGAAATAGGGCTACGATGTGGAGTCCACAACATGTGAGTGTGGAGAAGAGCAAACCACAGACCACCTATTACAATGCAACCTGAGCCCTGCTACATACACAATGGAGGACCTTCTTATAGCAACACCAGAGGCACTTCAAGTGGCCGGCTACTGGTCAAAGGACATTTAATCAAATACCAGGTTTGCAAACTTTTTGTTTTGTTTGTTTGTTTGTTTAATGCAATACAACTGTTTGGTTGGCTCCTGACATGATAAATAAATAATTGTGGCCAGCATAACTGCATGGAGCACAGTTACCTTCCCGCCAAGGCACTGCCTATTGATCTACTTACGTTTGCCTGTTCTTGAACTGCTAGGTTGGCAGAAGCTGGGGCTAACAGTGGGAGCTCGCCCTACTCCCTGAATTTGAACCACCAACCTTTCAGTCAGCAAGTTCAGCAGCTTAGCTGATAAACCCGCTGCGCCATGAGGGGGCCTATTTTAGACTTCCCCCAATCTGGTACCATACATTATACTGACTGTGGAAAAGGGAAAGTTGTAATCCCCCTGTAACATTTGATTGTATTTGTCTTCAAGTCACTTCTGGGTTTATGGAGACCCTATAAAAATGGAGTTTTCTTAGGCCACTTGGACACTGGCATAGAAAATCCAGATTATCTGTTTTGAACTGGATTATATGGCAGTGTAGACTCATATAATTCAGTTCAAATCAAATAATGTCTGCTTTGATAATCTGGATTATATAACAGTGTAGAAAGGGGCCATGATGACACCCAAAGAATTTACAGCCAGCCTGCAAACACATTTTTGGAAAACTTGTACTTGAAAAATGTTCTCCCCATCTAACATTCCACATTGATGATAGCTTGTTCCTACCAGAGTTAATATCCTTGAGTTAAACCTTCCCTGAACTCTTCCCCAACCAGTCTGGACACTGACTGATGGGGAGGTGCTGTCCCCAAAAGCAACTTTTCAATACTCTGACACATAAACACACAGACACCTTGGAATAAGACTCACTAAACCAGGCATGGGCAAACTTAGCCCTCCAGGTGTTCTGGATTCTAGTTCCCACAATTTCTAACAGCCAGTAGGCTGTTAGAAATTGTGGGAGTTGAAGTCCAAAATACCTGGAGGGCCGAAGTTTGCCCATTCCTTCACTAAACTCATGACTTTGATACCAATACCGGTGCTTTCAAAGAAAGTCATGAAATTCACCTGGCAAAACTGTTACCACTAACTATTATGGGGCAAATAAATCATCAACAAATAATAGACTATATGTCTACCACATATGTGTTAAATGTACAGCAGCTCTATGATAAAGCAGGCTCAAATTCATCCCACCCACTTGATAATAAGATGGGTTTTCAGCAATTACAAATGCAGGCACTTTAGCTATTACCAAAATTCCATTATGTGAAGAATAGGAGATTTCAAAAAATTCAGAAATCCACGTGTGGTTGTTGTGGTCAGCACATGAGAAGATTTCTCAAATGTGCAAGTTGTGAGAACATCAGGTCTCCTTAGAATCACAGAGTTGGAAGAGACCTTGTGGGCTATCCAGTCAAGAAGCAGGAAAATTGTGTTCAAAGCACCCCCGACAGATGGCCATCCAGCCTCTGTTTAGAAGCCTCCATACTTCAAGGCAGAGAGTTCCACTGCTGAACAGCTCTCACAGTCAGGAAGTTCTTCCTTATTGGGTCAGAAGTTACAAACAGCACTTGGAAGTTAAATATGGTCAGCACTGGTTAGTACTTGAATGGGAAACCATCAAGGAACACCAGGTTCAGAGGAAGGAATAGGCAAAACCATCCCCAATGAAACCATTCAAAAGTCATGGGGCAACCAGAAGTCTATAAGTGACATGAAGGCACATGTACATGCAATGGCTCTTGAGATGATTTGGGAAAAAGAGGGGTGATTCTAAAGCAGACATTGGCCAACTTGGGTCCTTCGGGGATGTAATGAAGTCGCTATGTTTATTGCGTGGTTTTTTTCTCTTTGTTAAATGTGTGGTTTGTATTATTACATTTGTATTGTGTTAGATGATTAAATGTTAGACAGACCACAAAGGGTTAACGGAGGATATTAGAGTGCCCGGCCTCTGAGAAGTTCTGTTGCCATAGCAACAGGAGGTGGAGCCTACAACTAGCCTTAGAATTTCCAGATTTGAAATTAATCAGTTGGTTAGTAGCAGTTAGGCCGGCTAGTGGCAGTTTTGAGAGGCTGCTGTTATCTGTTCTGAGGAGAACCGAATAAAGGCTGTGTTTTGATACTGCAGAAAGGCAGTTAGGTTTCAGAAAGCCTTTAAAGACCGCTGTTTGTAGGTTAGGCTGAAAAGCTAACCTAGAAGATAGATAAAAGGCCTATAATGTTGGTAACGTATCTATAATATTGTTGAGTCAGTGTTTGGAGAAATACAGTCAAACATTGTATCCCATTTAGAAACTTAGTAACCTTAAGATCTATGCCTCTAAGAAGATGCTGTAACTAACTTAGCTCTGTGTAGCTTAAAACCTCCATGATTTAAACCTTGTTAACAAATAAACTGTTAAAGTTCTTTATTCATAAATCTCGCTCTGTGACCTCTTTTGGTGCAAGCTTTAGAAACATTGGGTGGTCAAGAATTACTCACTGGTGGCAGCAGATTTACAAATGTGGTGCGTCATTACAGTTTGGTGACACACATCTCAATTAATTTGAGGCAGAATTGGAGATCTTTACAATTAGGGTCCCTGATCAAAAACACCTCAGCTCCTAACATTTGGGTGGTGGCAAAAGTTATAAAGTAGAGAGTCCTCACAAGGGGTTTTGGACTTTAACTCCCAACATTCCTAACAGACTCAGGCCCTTTCCTCCCCCCCCCCCAGTCGTTTACAGGGCTGAGTGGAAAAAGGAAAGGGCCTGGGGCTGTTAGGAATGGTGGGAGTTAAAGTCCAAAACCCTGAAGGGCCCAAGTTTGCCCATGTCTGGTCTACAAACATTCAAACAGGGCTCAGACTGAGTGAGCAGAGGACAACAATCATGCAACCCTGCAGATTATGTTAGACTCTCCTAAACTGCAAGCCTTAGCTAGAGTAATACATTGATAGCAATGCTAGGAGTTACAGCCCAACAACCGCTGTAGGGCTCCATGATTCTGACCACTGCTCTAGCTACTAGTGCAAATCTGTCACCCCAAAATCTGGGAGACCAGTGCTTTCTCCCTCCAATTGACTATACCTGCTATAGCGAGCAATAGGGTCATTTCAGTGACAGCACCACTAAGAGATAGGCCACTTCCTTGTTGCTGTTGGCCTTCGAGTTGTTTATGACTTATGGTGACCCCATCATAGGGTTTTCGAAGACTGAGTGTAACTTGCCCAAGGTCATCAATAGCCTTCAGAGTCATAGTCCACCCTTCAAACCACTATGCCATGCTCTTTCATTGACCACTCCCCTAGGTTACATTATATATTGACTATCAATATGAGACAACAACCTAATGGTGATTATGATAATAATAGAACGTGAAGTTTATACCTTGAAGAATAGAATGTAAAGTTGATACTTTGAATGGATTTATCACGAGAAGTAAATATTACCACTGCACATCCCTGAATTCCACACACTGCATGAGGGCCTGTCTGAACTGCCCTACTTGTGGATGTCCCATAGATATCTATGGATACTTTAGTGGAAAACCTTGGCCCCTTCCACACAGCTGAAGAAAATCCCTCATTTTCTGCTTTGAACTGGAATAAATGACAGTGTGGATTCAAATGACCCAGTTCAAAGCAAATATTGTGGGATTTTCTCTCTTGATATTCTGAGGGCCCTTCCACACAGACATATAACCCAAGATATCAAGGCAGGAAATCCCACCATATCTGTTTTCTAAGGTTGAGAGTGTGTAACTTGTCCAAGGTTACCAATGAGCTAGCCATCACAGAACATCCCTCAAACCACTATGCCATGTCTTCATTTCTCATTGCTGACATGGGGATCTCACTTTCATATAAATCACAAGGGTTGCATTCTAGGGGTGCATTCTCCATAGCATTTTACTGATCGGAAATTGGATAACTATGGCCCATATAAACATGGTCTACCTGAATTAAGACTAAAATTAAATGTTATTCCCAAGAAGATGCGACTAGATTAGAAGAATATCAACCTCTCATCAAAATCTGTCTGCAAATGATCCCTGGAAAAACTTCTCCTTTCCCATTGCAGATAAGAATAACATCCTAGTAGAAATTGTCTTTTTTCAAACAGTTATACATTGACCAAGTCAACTCACCAGAGCCATAATCATCCTTTAAAATCTATATATTTTATTTAAACTGGGGTCACCATCAATACCAAGTCTCTATGTTGGGAAACGACAGCCATAATCATGTTGGTGGGGTCTGGGAGCTGTATTCCAACACACAGAAAAGCATAGTCTCACAAACGTAATGAACACTCACAGCATTGAACCAAAAGGGAGGACAAATATATATATATTTTAAGTAATTTGACTTAGCCATAGTTTCAGACATGGTTATGAAGAAGTCCAGATCTAATCACCAAAGGGAAAATACAAAAGTAGCATGCATGGGCAAACTTAGGCCCTCCAGGTGATTTGGACTCCAACTCCCACAATTCCTAACAGCCTCAGGCTCCTTCCTTTCCCCCCTCAGCCACTTAAGGAAAGGGCCCAAGGCTGTTAGGAATTGTGGGAGTCTGTCTATCTGTCTGTCTCTGTGTCACCCTCCCACATACACTTGTAACTCCTTCTGGAGTCTAACCATTTTGACTTTTGCCCTTCCTGGCTCCATCTATCCTGCTTCATCCAGGGACTTTGGCATCATGTCACAATAGATGGTCAAGAAAGTTCATCCCTGGTTTGAATGACATTGCTGCATGGCAGTTGGAGTGGTATCAAAATGCAGGAACCCTGCAATGTAGATGCACCTTTTTGTTGTTGTTCATTCATTAAATCGCTTTAGACTTTTCCTGACCTCATGGACCATCCCACGCCAGAACGTCCTGTAGGCCGTCACCTCCCCAGCTCCTTCAGAATCAAGCCAGTCACTTCAATGATACCATCCATTCATCTTGCCCTTGGTTGGCCCCTCTTCCTTTTTCCTTCCATTTTCCCCAGCATCATTTCTTCTCATGATGTGGCCAAAGTACTTCATCTTTGCCTCTAATATCCTTCCCTCCAATGAACAGTCGGGCTTTATTTCCTGAAGAATGTACTGGTTGGATCTTCCCATGGTCCAAGGCACTCTCAGAACTTTCCTCCAACACCACAATTCAAAAGCATCTATCTTCCTTCGCTCAGCCTTCCTTATGGTCCAGCTCTCACATCCATAGGTGACTACGGGGAATACCATTGCTTTTACAATGCGGATCTTCGTTGCCAGTGTGATGCCTGAACTCTTCACTATTTTATTGAGATTGGACATTGATGTCCTCCCAAGAAGTAAACGTCTTCTGATTTCCTGGCTGCAGTCTGCGTGTGCAGTAATCTTTGCACCTAGAAATACAAAGTCTGTCACTGCCTCCACGTTTTCTCCCTCTATTTGCCAGTTATCAGTCAGTCTGCTTGCCATAATCTTTTGTGTGTCTGTGTGTATCTACAACCCAGCTTTTGCACTTTCTTCTTTCACCTTGATTAGAAAGCTTCTCACTCTTCCTCGCTTTCGGCCATCAAAGTGGTATCATCTGCATATCTAAGGTTGATAATGTTTCTTCCAGCAATTTTAATTCCAGCCTTGGATTCGTCAAGCCGCACACATCACATAATGTGCTCTGCATACAAGTTAAATAGGTTGGGTGAGAGTATACAGCCCTGCCGTACGCCTTTCGCAATCTTGAACCAGTCTGTTGTTCCATGGTCAGTTGCTACTTGGTCATTATACAGATTCATCAGGAGACAGACAAGGTGATTTGGTATGCCCATATCACCGAGAACTTGCCACAATTTATTATGACCCACACAGTCAAAGGCTTTAGAATAGTCAGTAAAGCAGAAACAGATGTTTTTTCTGAAACTCCCTGCCTTTCTCTATTATCTAGTAGTGGATATTGGCAATGTGGTCTCTCATTCCTCTGCCTTTTCTAAACCTGGCTTGTACCTTTAGCCTACTAATAATACAGCAGGGAGCCTGGGCAGTCAATACGCAGTGCCCTTACACTGTCTCCTTCCTGTTCTAAGGGGAGGGTTGCAATCCCCCCCCCCCCATGTCCTTCTGCTTGTCGCAGAGCTTTCTGGGAATTGTAGTCCGTGGGGCCAAGCCTAGCCCCTTAGAGAGGGAGGCCCTTTCTGGGCGGGGAAACACAAGTCCCTGAAGGCTCTGCCCCTGGAATTGTTCAGCCTATGGCGCTAAGAGCTGGCAGGAAGGTGGCAGGCTTGCAAAGGATGCACTGGAGTGGAGTCGATCCTGTCAGGGAAGGAAGTTTGCAAGGGTGGCGAAGGAATTGGTTGCCATTTGTTGAAGTAGTTCTGTGTGTGCCTGGGGAGGGAGGAAACTTGGGGCTTCATGGTGAAGGGGGCGGAAGTGCTCATGAGGGGAAGCTTCAGTTCTTAGCTATCCAGGGCAGTTTATTCTGCGTTTAAAGAGCATTTTGTCCTACCTGCCTGCTTGTGGCTTTTATATTTCTTTTCCTCTCCTCCTTCCCTGACAGTTTGGCACCACTTTAATTGCCACAGCTCAATGCTATTGAAGCCTGGGGTGCTCTCTGCAGTTTATTCCTCTCGAGTAGGAGGGGGCGGGGCTTAGGGAGTATTTGGAGCGCATGCTCTGTATTGTGTTTTAGCTATTTTGGGTCCTTAGGTCCTTGTCGCTTTATGTTTATGTTTTCTTGTTAGTGATGGTCACTCCTTGGGTTGTGAGGAGTTCTGTGGCCAAATTCGTTGTGAATTCTTTCAGTGGTTCTTTTGTTTTTAACCTACTCACTACGCACAAAGCATACACACACACACACACACACACACACACGAGGGGGTTGTGAGGAGGTTTCAGAAGAGTCACCAAAGTTGGTGGGGTTCAGAATGCTCTTTGATTGTAGGTTTACTATAAATTCTAGTAACTACAACTCCCATGTCAAGGTCTATTTTCCCCAAACTCCATCTGTGTTAGTATTTGGACATATGGAGTATTCATCCCAAGTTCGGTCTAGATCCCTCATTGTTCGAGCCCACAGTGTTCTCTGGATGTAGGTCAACTACAACTCCAAAACTCAAGGTCAATGCCCACCAAACCCTTCCAGTATTTCCTGTTGGTCCTGTGTGCCAAGTTTGATTCAATTCCATATTTGGTGACGTTTAGAATGCTCTTTGATTATAGGTTAACTATAAATCCCAGCAATTACAACTCCCAAAAGACAAAATCATTTTTAAGTTATGGTTACTCCTCGGTTTAGTAGGTGTCTTGTGGCCAAATTTTGGTGGCAATTAGTCCAGTGGTTTTTGAGTTATGATGGCACTCAAAATGAACAGAGCATTTTTATGGATTACTAGTCATCCCCTGCCACGTGTTGCTGTGGCCCAGCCTGTGTGTATGTGTGTGTGTATATAAATTTGTGTATATGTGTGTATATGTGGCTTTGCACATGCATTCTAATGTAATTTTTGTTTTTTGGCTTTTTAAGTCTCTTCTGTGTTTTTCAGTGTTTTATGAGTGATGGTTACTCCTTGGCCTGATAGATGTCTTGTGTCCAAATTTGGTATCCATTTGTCCAGTGGTTTTTGAGTTATGCTAATCCCTCAAACTAACATTACATTTTTATTTATATAGACTAGCTGTCCCCTGCCAGGTGATGCTGTGGCCCTGTCTGTGTATATATGTTTTGTGTGTGTATATATGTGTATATATTTGTGTGTATATGTTTGTGAATGTGTGTAAATATGTGTGTTCGTGTATATACGTGGTTTTGCACATGCGTAGTAATGCATGTTTTGTTTTTTAGCCTTTTAAGTCTTTTCTGCTGTGTTTTTCAGTGTTTTTATGAGTGATGGTCACTCTTTGGCCTGATAGGTGTATTGTGTCCAAATCCGATCTCAATTCCTCCAGTGGTTTTTGAGTTATGTTAATCCCACAAACGAACATTACATTTTTATTTATATAGATTACATTATTATTTTCATTAATTCCACATCCTAAAGTGAAATGAAAGAATGTGTATTTCAAATTTCAGGAAGAAATGGCTCTTATATCCATCAGGAATAAAGATGTACCTTCTCCTGAACAGAGCATTGGAAACATTAGTTTTCAATGCTCTGTTTCCATGGCTGCTGGCTATACTGACAGGGAGGAGGGGCTAGAAGCCCAAAAAGAAACCTTCCCCAAGCTCTGGTATTGGTTTCCTGGCCAAACATCTGTTGACAAAGAGCTAAGCCAGCTCAGAGTCGCTCCGTGGCTTACCTAGGAGGAAACTTCCTTGACGGCCATAAGATTGGATCCCGAAGACAAGAGAGAGGCTTCAGACCCTCGGGAATTGCCCCATCACTTCTGAAGACTCAACGCTTTCCAGTGGAAAACTGGAACTGTGGCTTTCTAGGAAAAGAGCCTGGCTTTACAAGAGAAAGCGTCCCCACCCGCTTCTTTCCTCGGTGGAGATTCATGAAATCGAGTTCAGTCCGTTACATGGAATTCAAGGCCCCTTCCAAGCAACCCTATATCCCAGAATATAAGGACCCTCAAAATATCCCAGAATATAAAACCCTTGTGCTGGCAGAACTGAAGACTGACAGGTTGGAGGTCCGAATCCGGGGAGAGCACGGATGAGCTCCCTCTGTCAGCTCCAGCTCCCCATGCGGGGATATGAGGGAAGCCTCCCACAAGGATGGTAAAACATCAAAACATCTGGGAATCCCCTGGGCAATGTCCTTGCAGACGTGCAATTCTCTCACACCAGAACCGACTTGCAGTTTCTCATGTCGCTCCTGACACGGAGTCCACACTCAGATATTGTGGGATTTTCTGCCTTGATCTTCTGGGATATAGGGCTGTGTGGAAGGGCCCCCAGAATATCTGCTTTGAAGTGGGTTATCTGAGGACCCTTCTACGCAGCCCTATATCCCAGAAGATCAAGGCAGAAAATCCCACAATATCCGAGTGTAAATAATTCAGAGCACTTAAAGTGGATTCATCTTCTAGTGTGATGAAGTCGACTCTACCTCATCACACTAGGGAATTAATCCACTTTAAATCCGGTTGCTGCCTCCTGCAGAATTCTGGGGTTTGTAGTTTAGGGTGGAGCCTATAACAGCCGCACTTTACTCCAAATTCTGAAGGAGGCAGAAACCGGATTTAAAGTGGTGATGCATTCTCTAGTGTGATGAGGTCAATTGTGGGGTGTTCTGCTGCCTTAATATTCTGGGCTATAAGGCTGTGTTGGAAGGGCCCCAATTCCTCTCCCGTCGCCCTTTCTTCGAAAAGGCCCGGAGTGGGAGAGTGCCCAACGCTCTCATTCTTCAACCCCTTGACTTGCTTTGAGCCGACCCTGCTTGCAAGGAGGAGGGGGAAAGCCACCGAGGGGAGGGAGGGAGGAAACAAGGGCGGCGGCTGGAAAAAAAAGATGATTTATTAGGTGGAAGCTTGTTTATCCTGTTGCATTACATCAGGCGCCCATTCACGCCTTCGCGGTTCTCCCTCCGCCCGCTGACCTTCTCTCTTTGCTCACATTTTTGGGACATCCTCGGTTTTTCCTCTCCGAAGTTGGTGATGCTATTGGTGGTGGCTTCCTCAGTGTTGTCTTTCCTAAGCGAAGGGAGGCTATGCTGGCCTCCAGCCCCAGTAGCTCTACTCAGAAACAACTCACACAGAGTGCAATGGGGTTTACTCCCAGAATTTTTTTTCCCGTCTCAGGAGCGACTTGAGAAACTGCAAGTTGCTTCTGGTGTGAGAGAATTGGCCGTCTGCAAGGACGTTGCCCAGGGGACGCCTGGATGTTTTGATGTTTTACCACTCTTGTGGGAGGTTTCTCTCATGTCCCTGCATGGGGAGCTGGAGCTGACAGAGGGAGCTCAACCTGCTCTCCTATAACTCTGGTTATTTCGTAGCATTGAGCCATGGTACTTCAAGTGGGTCGAACTGCATTAAATCTACAGCATAGATGTGCCCTAAGGGAGAGAAGAAATTGGTAGCATCAACCTACCTAGGTAGATTTAAATCTAGGCACTCCCCTCTATACCTGGAATGCCTCTACACTGTAGAATTAATACATTTTGACACCACTTTAACTGTCATGGCTCTTTGCTATGCAAACATGGGAGTTGCAGTTTTGCAAGGCCTTGGGCTTTCTGTGCCAAAGAGTGCGGTGACCTCATCAAATTGCAACTCACATCATTCCATAGCATTGAGCCATGGTTATTAAAGTGGTGTCAAACTGCATTAATTTTACAGAGTTCATGCAACCTAAATGAAAGAAGATGTTGGTAGCAAGTTGCTTCTGGTGTAAGAGAATTGGCCATCTGCAAGGACATTGCCCAGATGTTTCGATATTTTACCATCCTTGTGGGAGGCTTCTCTCATGTCCCTGCATGGGGAGCTGGAGCTGACAGAGAGAGCTCATCCACGCTGTCCCCAGATTCGAACCTCTGACCTTTTGGTCTTCAGCCCTGCTGGCATAAGGTTTTAACCCATTGTGCAACCAGTGGCTCCTATTCCCAGATAAATCATATAGAAGCACCACCTTCTGTCAGTCTAATACAGGCCTGAGCCAACTTGGGCCCTCCAGGTGTTTTGGACTTCAACTTCCACCATTCTTAATAGCCCCCAGCCCCTTCCTTTTCCCCTCAGCTGCTTAAGCTGAGGGTGTCAGGAATGGTGGGAGCTGAAGTCCAAAACACCTGGAGGGCCCAAGTTGGCCCAGGCCTGGTGAACCATCGAAGATCTAGAGCCCTGTAATGATTTGAGCATTACACTAGCACATCACAAAACTACCACACCCAGGAGTCTACAGCATTGAACCATGGCAATTAAAGTGGTGTCAAAACTGCATTAACTTTGCAGTGTAGATGCACCCACATTCTTCAACAGATTTCCAAAAAGAGAATTAGCAGCTCATTCCTATGTGTGTTTACTTAGAGGTAAGAGCCACTGGGGCCCCTTTCACACAGCTAAATACAATCCCACATGTTCTGCTTCGAACTGGAATATATGGCAGTGTGGACTCACGTGTTTCCGTCTGTGTTGAGAAGTGTAATCTGCTGATATCCTGTCATGTATTGTGTTTTTACCTGATGTTTTATTGTATGTTTTATCGCATGTTTTATTGCTGTTGTGATCCGCCCCAAGCCTGCAGGGAGGAGCGGAATATAAAATTGAATAATAAATAAATAAATAAATAACCCAGTTCAAAGCAGATAAAAGGTTTTCCTGTGACATTAAGTCCAGTCATTTTGGACTCTAGGGCTTGGTGAAAGCAGATATTGTGGGATTTTCTGCCTTGATATTATGGGTTATATGGCTGTGTGGAAGGCAAAGAAACTCAATAACTCAAGTTTACCTAGAAAATGTCAAAGATTGGGGAGGGGGACATGTCTACTAGAGATGCATCTTTTTTAAAAAAAGCTCTGCCATGTTAATTGAGTTGGAAATATTGAAACTAGTGCATAAAATCATCCTGTTACTCTCTACTAGGGCTGAATTTTTTTATCATAGCTACTGATTTCATTTGACTAAGCAAGGATAAAGTGAGAAAATGTAAAGGAGACTGAACACTAACCTGCAACCAAACGCAACCCTAATAGGATCCCAGGGCCCTTCCACACTGCCATATAACCCAGAATATCAAGACAGAAAATCCCAGTGTCTCTGTTCTGAGCCAGATTATTTGAGTCCACACTACCATATAATCCAGTTCAAAGCAGATAATGTGGGGTTGTATTTAGCTGTGTGAAAGGGGGCCCAGTGTCTCTTACTTCTAAGTAAACTAACATGGAATGAGCTGCTAACTCTCTTTTTGGAAATCTGTTGAAGGCTTTCATGACCTGAATCAATAGGTTGCTGTGAGTTTTCCCAGGCTGTCTGGCCAAGATCCAGAAGCATTCCCTAATGACATTTCACCCATGTCTATGGCAGGCATCCTCAGAGGTTGAGGGGTATGTTGGAAACTAAGTAAGTGAGGTTTATATTATCTTGCTTAGAGACTAGTATTGGCAAGGATTGAGAGAGGTGTTTAGGGCATTTCCTCTCCTTGCTCCAGAATCCGTGAGAATGATGCTGCTGATGCTGAGTCTGGTGTAATCAGAGTGACAAATGTTATCTTTGGTCACAACTCTATGGAAGGTGTTCAAATTCTTGTTCCACAACAAAATACAGAATTGCAAAACTCAAAAGTTTATCTGGTAATTGTCAGAATCTTTAATCTTGTTTAGAGTCCATCATAGTCCATCACTGAGACCATTACATCACACTGGTTTAGAAGGCAGCTGAGGTAGTTGAGGTGGTGCTTTTCTTCTACCACGGGCCTGGCAAACTTGGGCCCTCCAGGTATTTTGGATTTTAACTCCCACAATTCCCAACAGCTTCATGCCCTTCCATTTTGCCCCTCAGCCACTTAAGGGAAGGGCCTGAGGCTGTTATGAATTGTGGGAGTTGGAGTCCAAAACACCTGGAGGGCCAAAGTTTGCCCAGGCCTGTCCTGGACCTTTACATCTGGATTTCAGGTTGCATCGACAGGGTAGAATGAATGCAGCTTGACACCACTAAGGCCCCTTCTACATTGCCATATAATCCAGATGATCAAAGCAGAAAATCCAGAACTGGATAAGAGTCTACACTGCCATATAATCCAATTCAAACCAGATAATCTGGATTTTATACGGCAGTGTAGAAGGAGCCTAACTGTCACACTTCACTGCTAAGGAACCCTGGGATTTTAGTTTGGTGATGCGCCAGTTCTCTTTCATTTTCCTCCTCAGCCTGAGGCTGTTAGGAATGGTGGGAGTTGGAGTCCAAAACACCTGGATGGCCCAAGTTTGTCCATGCCTGAGCTAGCCCCAATCTTTGTTGCCATTTCTGGTAGTATAGTGCAAGTCAAGGCAGACAAGTGGTATGCAATATTTATTACTTTACTCAGTCCAGAAACAAGATTTACAGCAGACAAGGCCAATTTGGCACTTGAGTCATTCCCAAATAGAATAATAAATGAACAATCAATATGCTGCCAGAGTGGAACCCAAGAGGATTCATCAAGTGAAACCTAACAATAATAAAATCATAAGAGGAAGTTTTCAAAAATCACATTAAATTAGTAGAAAATCATTAAAAAGCACACGAATGCTTAAGCTTTCCTGTAAGGAGCCTCTTGGTGAGAGAATACACATTAAAAGCTTGGGTTATTGTAGGTTTTTCAGGCTATATGGCCATGTTCAATCTAGAAGCATTCTCTCCTGATGTTCCACCTGCATCTATGGCAGGCATCCTCAGAGGTTGTGAGGTCTGTTGGAAACTAGGAAAACTTGGGTTTACTGTATATATTTGTGGAAAGTCCAGGATGGGAGAAAAAACTCTTGTCTGTTGGAGCTAGGTATGAATCTTTCAATTGGCCACCTTGATGAGCATTTGGTGGACCAACAGTTTTTAGGTGTGACTTGTTACTGCCTGGGGAAATCCTTTGTTGAGAGGTGATTAGCTGCTCCTGATTGTTTATTGTCCTGAGTTCCCCTGAATTTGAGTTTTGTGCTTTATTTACTGTTATATTTTAGAGTTTTTAAATACTGGTAGCCAGATTTTGTTCACTCTCATGGTTTCTTCCTTTCTGTTGAAATTGTCCTACAGAGGTGAGAGGGATCCTCTGACTTCTGCAGGAGTCTACTGTATACCATGCAGCAGTGGACAAGTCTACATAGGGACTACCAAACACAGCATTGCCCAAACATGAGTCAAGGAACATGAAAGTTATTGCAGACTACTTCAACAAGAGAAGTCAGCCATAGCAGAGCACCTGATGAACCAACCTGGACACAGCATATTATTTGAGAACACAGAAATGCTGGACCACTCTAACAACTACCATGTCAGGCTACACAGAGAAGCCATTGAAATCCACAAGCAAATTTCAACAGAAAGGAAGAAAGCCTTCGCAGATACATTAAAAGCTTGCTTGAACAAAAAGGTCTTTGCCTGCAGGTGGAAGGGGAGCAAGGAGGGCTAACCTAAGCGTGGGAGCAAGCACTAAGAAGACTCTCTAGCCTGGGATGGTGACTCAGAGAAAGCCTTTCACTACATTCCAGGTTTGAAACAAACACACCTCTGTGCACGGCACACCCACACACGAACTCAACAAAGGGGACAATCATAGCAAATCCAGGGTGTCCCAAGAATATATGCACTCTTTAACAGTTAATAGTGGCTGTTATGATTATTTAAAGAGTAATACATGCATTCTGGAAGGCTTTCATGGCCAGAATCACTGGGTTGTTGTGAATTTTCCTGGCTGTATGGCCATGCCCCAGAAGCATTCTCTCCTGACATTTTGCCTGCATCTATGGCAGGCATCATCAGAAGTTGTGAGATCTAGTTTCCAGAATGCTTTTGGAACATGGCCATACAGCCAGGAAAACTCACAACAACCCACCAATACATGCATTTATATTGAAGAGCGATTTAATCAGACTCAGAAATTCCATCTCAAATTGCGCTTTTATGTAAGGTGTTCAATCTGT
Source organism: Anolis apletophallus (assembly GCA_030556195.1). Lineage (NCBI taxonomy): Eukaryota > Metazoa > Chordata > Lepidosauria > Squamata > Anolidae > Anolis > Anolis apletophallus. The sequence continues at coordinate 114,965,240 of JARBWK010000007.1, forward strand.
TTTTCTACACATCAGTGCACTGCTCACATTGCCACAGCAGAGTTTTTGAAATTGCACAACACTCCTATACCATTGGATATTAAAGGGATACCCTTGGTCACCTATATCCATGGATTCAACTATCCAGGGCTGGAAAATATTCAAAATGAATCCCCCCAACAAGTCTTGATTTTGCCATGTTATAGAAGTGACACCATTTTTGCTGTGGCACTGTTTATAATGGGACTGAACAACAGATGCTTTGAGTGTCGATTTTCTGTCTCTACTAGATCTATGGTTCTATCATCCCTTCCACACAGCCATATAACCCAACACAACAAGGCAGAAAAACTCACAATACCTGCTTTGAACTGGGTTATCTGAGTCCACACTGCCTTATATCCCAGTACAAAGCAGATAATGTGGGATTTTATTCAGCAGTGTGGAAGGGATCTATGATTCATGGGCATTTTACTTTCGTGCGGCACCAGACCTCTTTTGCCCAGAAGGCCAAAGACCTTGTAAAACTACAACTCTCAGAATTCCGCAGAATTGAACTATGGCAATTAAAGTGATGTCATAGAAATCATGGAGTTGGAAGAAATCACAAGAATTATCCAGTCCAACCTTATTTTACCATGAAGGAATACACAATCAAAACACCTGCTTGCCAGAACACTGACAAACAAGAAGAAAACATGGAATCAGCAATCTTTTGAACTCAGAGCCCTTCCACACAGCTCTATATCCCAGAATATCAAGGCAGAAAATCCCACAATATCTGCTTTGAAGTGGGTTAACTGGGTCCACACTCAGGGCCCTTCCACACAGCTCTATATCCCAGAAGATCGAGGCAGAAAATCCCACAGTATCTCCTTTGAAGTGGGTTAACTGGGTCCACACTCAGGGCCCTTCCACACAGCTCTATATCCCAGAATATCAAGGCAGAAAATCCCACAATATCTGCTTTGAAGTGGGATATCCGAGTCCACACTCAGGGCCCTTCCACACAGCCCTATATCCCAGAATATCAAGGCAGAAAATCCCACAGTATCCGCTTTGAAGTGGGTTATCTGAGTCCACACTCTGAGGCCTTCCACACAGCCCTATATCCCAGAATATCAAGGCAGAAAATTCAAAAATATCTGCTTTGAACTGGGTTATCTGAGTCCACACTCTGAGGCCTTCCACACAGCCCTATATCCCAGAATATCAAGGCAGAAAATCCCACAATATCTGCTTTGAAGCGGGATATCCGAGTCCACACTCAGGGCCCTTCCACACAGCCCTATATCCCAGAATATCAAGGCAGAAAATCCCACAGTATCCGCTTTGAAGTGGGTTATCTGAGTCCACACTCTGAGGCCTTCCACACAGCCCTATATCCCAGAATATCAAGGCAGAAAATCCAAAAATATCTGCTTTGAACTGGGTTATCTGAGTTCACACTCGAGGCCTCTTCCACACAGCCCTATATTCCAGAAGATCAAGACCGAAAATTCCACATTAACTGAGTGTGGACTCAGATAACCCAGTTCAAACCAGATATCGTGTTATTTTCTACCTTGATCTTCTGGGATACAGAGCTGTGTGGAAGGGCCCTCGGTATTTTGAGGAATACCAAAGTCCCGGTTGAGAATAAGCTTCAAATCCAATACTATGACTGAATACTTTTAAAAAATCCTGGGAGCTGTAGTTTCACAAGGTGTTTAGCCTTCTCTGCCAAAGAGTGTTGTTGCCTCGCCAAACTACGAATCCCATATTCGACAGCACTGAGACATGGCAGTCAAAGTGGCGTCAAACCGCGTTCATTCTACCGTATAAATGCACCTGGAGTTAAATCCTGTTCGGCAGCCATACAACTCTGCGGTGGAAATAAATTCTACTGCATGTCATGGGTTTGGCTGGGTCCCTGGCAGGCGTGCATCAAACCTCCGTCTTCAAACGCTTCTGTTTTCCTTCTTCCAGATTTCCCTTGCAAAAAAGGAACTGGGAATAAGGACCCAACTTCGGTTTCGTCGCAGGCGCTGCCTGGTCTTGAAATATGAGCCTTTCATGCTATTATTTCGACCAGTTTACTCCGCATTCCCAGTGAAACCAATTCCTTGCGATTAGTAATGGTGTTTCGGATAAAAAAGTCCGGCCTGTTTGAGACGAAGAAGACGGACAGAAAGAGATGCGCTTTCACCGAATTAATCTTTCCAAACGAATCTGTGTGTGTGTGTGTGTAAGTGTGTGTGTGTGTGTGAGAGAGAGAGAGAGAGAGAGAGAGAGAGAGAGAGAGAGAGAGAGAGAGAGAGAGATCTCTTCTACGGCGCGAGCGCCAATGGAGACCTCTTTTCGCTCCCTATTGCTCTCTTCATCACACTAGAGAATGAATCCACTTTAAATCCGGTTTCTGCTTCCTGCAGAATTCTGGAGTTTGTAGTTTACTGAGGCTGTTAAAGGCTCCTCCCTAAACTACAAATCCCAGAATCCTGCAGGAGGCACGAACCGGATTTTAAGTGGATTTTATCTCTAGTGTGATGAGGTCAATGTTGCACATGGAACAAAATCGACTAAGGGGCGTTTTTCATGGGTTGGCTATGAAAAGGATCGTTGGATTTCGATCCTGTTGAGATAACGAAAAGCAGGCTTCGAGGACAAGGGCTCACCTACACCAGGCATGGGCAAGCTTAAGCGGCTGAGCGGGAAAAGGAAAGGGCCTGAGGCTGTTAGGGATGGTAGATATCCGAACAGGGGATGGGCCGGAGATTCCACTGCCTTGGTGCTTTCATTTGGGAAGGAAAACCAAGGTTGATAGGATTTCCCGGGATTAATAAACTGCTAGACCCAAGGTACATCTACACTGTAAAACCGATGCTGTTTGAGTTGGAGTCCAAAACATCTGGAGGAAGGCCCAAGTTTGGCCAAGCCTGATCTATATTGGGTTGTTGTAGGTTTTTTGGGCTGTATGGCCATGTTATAGAAGCATTCTCTCCTGACGTTTCGCCTGCACCTAAGAGGTTCTCATGAAGCTTTTTCCTTGATTGGAGCCTACTAGGAGGAGGCTGATAGCTGTGTCGTGCATCGCAGTCTGTTTTCAGCGCCTTCCAAGTTTGGGGGAATCTCTCATTTGGTATCAGCCATGAGTTGAGGTTCTGGGTTTTAGGCTGCCACTTTTGGACTCTCGCTTGCTGAGGTGTTTCTGCAAGTAGATATCCGAACAGGGGATGGGCCGGAGATTCCAAGGAAAACCAAGGTTGATAGGATTTCCCGGGATTAATAAACTGCTAGACCCAAGGTACATCTACACTGTAAAACCGATGCTGTTTGAATCCACCTCTGGGGATGTCTGCCATAGATGCAGGCCAAACGTCAGGAGAGAATGCTTCTAGAACATGGCCATACAGCCCTAAAATCCCACAACAACCCAGTGATTCCGGCCATGAAAGCCTTCGACAATACACTGATCTACATTGTAGGGTGAATGCAGTTTGAGCCCATTTCAACTGCCATGGCTCAATGCTGTGGGATCCTGGAAGTTGTCCTTTTGCAGAGCGATGAGCTTTCTCTGCCAGAGAGTAAGGCGTTTACAAGACTCGGTCGGCGTTTCCACCTTTCGATCAGGCGAGTGAACGGCAGCGTTTCTTGGGAGGAAGAGGGCCTTTGGAGTCACTTCCACCTGCTTTTCAACCCGCAGGCTGAATAATGACCCAAACTCTCCAGTGTAAAGCCATTGCGAAGCTCAGAGACAGAGAGCGTACTTTTTGGACACCCAGAAGCTCCAAGAAAGGCTACTTGGACTTCGAAAACGTCTTGGCCTAGAAAACCAACCTTCTTTCCTTCTCCTTCTCCTCCCCTACCCTACCATTCTTTCCTTCCTTCATTCATTTCTTCTTCTTCTCCTCCCCTCCTTTCTTTCTTTCCTTCATTCCTTCCTTCTTCTCCTCCCCTCCTTTCTTCCCTTCCTTCCTTCCTTCATTCCTTCTCCCCTCTTCTTCCTTTTCTTCCTTCCTTCCCCTCCCCGTATTTCTTTCTTTCCTTCCTTCCTTCATTCCTTCTCCTCTCCTCCCCTTCTTTCCTTCCTTTCTTCTCTTTCTCCTCCCCCTTTCTTTCTTTCTTTCCTTCCTTCTCCTTCCCTCATTTCTTTTTCTTTCTTCCTTCTCCTCTCCTTCTTTCCTTCCTTCTCCCTCTCCTCCCCGAATTTCTTTCCTTCCTTCCTTCCTTCCTTCATTTCTTCCTTCTCCTCCCCTCCCCCCTTCTTTCCTTCCTTCTTTCCTTCCTTACTTCCTTCTTTCTCCTTCTCCTCCCCTCCTTTCTTTATTTCCTTCCTTCTCCTTCCCTTATTTCTTTCTTTCTTTCATTCCTTCCTTCCTTCTCCTCCCCTTCTTTCTTTCTTTCCTTCCTTCCTTCTCCTCCTCCTCCCCTCCTTTCCTTCCTTCCTTCTTCTCCTCCCCATCTTTCTTTCCTTCCTTCCTTCCTTCCTTCTCCTCCCCTCTTTTCCTTCGTCTACTCCCCTTCTTTCGTCCCTTCCTCTTTCTTTCTTTCTTTCTTTCTTTCTTTCCTTTGTTCCCACAATCTTCCAGTCAGCACGACCAACCGAAGTTACATTCCAAGAAAGTACCTTTCCCAAACATTGACGAAATGAAGGCGAATGGAAACCCCCTTGCGTCTCCAGCGCTGTGGGATAAAGAATTGGTGCTTGACACCACTTTCAACCTGTCGTTTGGTGAGGCCCCAGCCCTCTTGGGCAGAGAAGGCTGAAGACCCTGTAAAACTACAACCCCAAAACGTGAAGCCCTTGCAGTTCAAGTGGTTTCGAACTGCATTGATTTCACAGTGTAGATGTAGGCCTACAGTACCTTGGGTCTTGGAGCCGGGGAAATCCTATCAACCTTGGTTTTCCTTCCGGAATGAAAGGACCAAGGCAATGACATCTCCGGGCCCATCCCCTGTTCGGATAACAGTCAGCATAGCAATGCCTTAAATCAAGCACATACTTGCAGGAACACCTCAGCAAGCAAGAGTCCAAAAGTGGCAGGCTAAAACCTCAACCCATGGCCGATACTGAATGAGAGACTCACTACACCACAAATACAACAATATAATCACAGTCACTTACATAAACATTATGTATGCGCACACAAGAAGACTGGGCGACTTGGAAGGCGCTGAAAACAGATTGTGCTCTTGCACCACGAGATGCACTAGTAGCCTACACAGCTATCAGTAGACTAGACTCAAATCAAGGAAAAGCTTCATGAGAACCATTACTCCTCCTCAAGTTTCCCCAGCGACAGCAAGAGTATTGCTCTGGGCAGCTAAAGCAGGAAATCCCGATGGGATGCCCCCAGCCCCCAGGGTCTTCCTCCAGGGAGGGGCAAACCATGAATGGGGGGCAGCTTGGAAGTCCCTGAACAGACTCAGAAATGGAGTGGGCAGATCAAAAGGCAACCCAGCTCAAAGAATCCTCCACCTTGTGCGAGTGTGGAGCAGAACAGACAACTCCGCATCTGTATAATGTTCTACCTCATGTACAGAGGAAGAATCGCTTGAGGCTACAGACAATGCAGTCGCTGTTGCCCGTTTTAGCAGCTTGTGCCCCTTCTATTTTCACCAGTTTTCTACTAATCTATGCAAAGCTTTCGATAGGAAATAAATAAATAAACAATTAAACAAACCAACCTTAAGAAATGGGGCCACAAAGTGGAGTCCACCACATGCGAAATGTGAAGAGAGAAGTGCAAAACCACACAGACCACCTAGTACAATGCGGCCTGAGCCCTGCCACATGCACAATGGAGGACCTTCTGATAGCAACACCAGAGGCCAACAACTACTCAAAGGACATTGAGTATCATGCCAAGTTTTTAAACTTTGTGATTTTAAAAAATATATATAAATTACAACTTTACCCTGGGTTCACGTCTGATACGATAGATAAATAAATAAATATCCTTCCGGATCTTATTTCGAATTAATCCTCCTAAGGATATGGTTTAGCTCTCACGCAACAAGGGGGGGGTGTGGAGACCCAAAGGGACACAATGGCAAGGCGGTGGATGAATCATTAATGAAGGAGGCAGCCGGAGGGGCGGCGGGACGGGAAGACGAAGGAGGCGACAGGCCATTATTGGGCCTCCTTCCTTGCTGTGAAAGGGAACGGACGCCTTTCCTTCGGCCGCACGTCTGGAAAAATCTTAAGGAAACAAGGCCGTGCTCCTCTTGCAGGTGTTTCAGGAACTCTGGGTTATTTGTTTTTCCAGATCTCAGTGTGGAGGGAATTGCAAAACAGGTGCTTTCAAAGCGGTGGTTTGTCTCAGGTAGGCTGAGAAGTTTAAACTCCAAGGCGCTTTTCTTCCTCCCGAGGTACACGTTCCTCGATCTGAAATTATCTTTCGTGCCAGGAGCGACTTGGGAAACTGCAAGTCACTTCTGGTGTGAGAGAATTGGCCGTCTGCAAGGACGTTACTCAGGGGACGCCCGGATGTTTTTGATGTTTTACCATCCTTGTGGGAGGCTTCTCTCATGCCGCCCCCTCTCTCACTCACTCACTCACTCACTCACTCTCTCACTCTCTCTCACTTTCACTCTCTCTCTCACTCTCTCTCACTCTCTCTCTCTCTCTCTCACTCACTCTCTTCACTCCTCACTCACTCACCACCTTCTCTCACCTCTCACTCACTCACCTCTCCATCACTCACCTCTCACCTCACCTCACTCACTCACTCACTCCTCTCACTCACCTCTCTCCTCACTCTCCTCACTCTCACCTCACCACTCACTCTCTCACTCTCTCTCACCCCTCACCTCTCTCACCTCACTCACCTCACCACCTCCTCACCTCTCACTTTCACCCTCTCTCTCACTCACTCTCTCACTCACTCTCTCTCACTCTCTCTCTCACTCACTCACTCTCTCTCTCTCTCTCTCTCTCTCACTCTCTCTCTCTCACTCTCTCTCACTCTCTCACTCTCTCTCTCAGGGGGGAGGGGGCTTGAGGGACTTCAGCTCCCTCCCCCACCCGCCGAAATACTCAGGGTGGTCCACGAGGAGGCCTTACTGGTACATTATTTAAACAATTGTGTGTATTCATATCATGATACGAACACCATGCTTAATATATCCCATATGCATGGGGGTATTGGGATAAGGATACAAAAGGTTTGCTAGGGTAGATCCTCTCTCACTCAGATTAGCCCCCCAAATCATACTCAGTCCCCTCCCCCAATCAAAATCCTGGCTACGGTACTGCCGCATGGGGAGCTGGAGCTAACAGAGGAAGCTCATCCGCTCTTTCTCCCCGAATTCGAACCTCCTGCTGGCACAAGAGTTTAACCCACTGCGCCACCGGGGCTCCTAATCAGCTGAAAGAAGGGCATTCCCGACTTCTCGGTTTCTATAAAAGTTCTGGTGTTTCCGGGCGATATGGCTATGTTCCAGAAGCATTCTCTCCTGACGTTTCGCCTGTATCTATGGCAGGCATCCTCCGAGGTTGTGAGGTCTCAAGTTTAAGCAGCTGAGGGGGGAAAGGAAAGGGCACGAGGCCAGGAATTGTGGGAGTTGAAGTCCAAAACACTTGGAGGGAGGGCCCGAGTTTGCCCAGGCCTGATGTAGATGCTCCCCAAGAGAGCAATGAAATCTTCTGAATCTGGTGGGAGCCTGGACTGCATGCATATGAATGTCTGTGTGTACTTTTCATCAGTTCTTTCATATATTCTTGAGCTGCTCCAGCCATCCATCCATCTGAATATCAGGCACACATCCATCACTCCTGGGTTCTCAGGTGCTGCAGAAGCCCAACCTGTTTGACCAATGAACAAGACACTAAGGGGGAGAGGGAAGGGGGGGGCTTCAGGGGAGTGGGAGTCTTCGTCCAGTCCTGTTGGCCGGCCCCTGGGCGCGACTGGGCAGCCCCCTCCCCTCCCTCCGCCTTCATTAGGATGGGAGACCAGACAATCCGTGATATGTTATGACATGAACCCTCAATTAGATCACAGAGTTGGAACACTCCAATCAGGGCCCGGATGCTCAGCAACCCTCGGAAGGTCCAAGCACCAGGTCACAGCCTGTGACACATCACATCAAAATCAGAAGGAGAGGAAATGGAGGAGGAGGAGGAGAAAAAGAAGAGGGGGGAGGGTAGAAGGAAAGGAAGAGGAGGAGGAAAAGAGGAGGAGGTGGTGGTGGAGAATGGGGAAGTAGAAGAGAAGGAGAAGAGAAAGAAGAGGGGCAGGAAAGGGAGAAGAAGAAGAGAGGGAGAAGAGGAGAAAAATGAGAAAAAATGATAAGTGGGGAGGGGGAAATACAAGAGAAGACGGAGGAAAAAGAGAACAGGAGAAGAAAAAGAAGGGGAAAGAAGAGGAGGTGGAGGAAGAGAAGGAGAAGTAAAATAATAGGGGGTAAAAGGGAGAAGAGGAGGAATAAAAGAAAAAGAAGACGGAGGAGAGAAAGAGAAGAGGAGTGGAGCAGGAAAAGGAGGAAAAGAAGGAGACAAGGAGGTGGGGGAAGTAGAAGAGGAGGAGAAAAAACAAGAAGAAAAAGAAGGGGGAAGAGGAGGAGGAAAAGGGGAGGAGGATGGGGAAATAGAAGAGGAAGAGATGGAGGAAGAGAAGGAGAACAGAAAGAAGAGGAGGAGGAAAGGGGAAGAAGAGGAAAAGAAGCAGAGGAGGAGGAAGGAGAAAAGGAGGAAAAGAAAAAGACAAGGAGAAGGAGAGGAATGAGAGAGAGAGAGGAGACAGAGGAGGAAAATAAGGAGAAGAGGAGGAGGAGAAAGAGAAGAGGAGGAGATGAAAGAGGAGAAAGCACAGAGAAGAAAAAGAAGGGGGAAGAGGAGGAGGGAAAGGAGGAGGAAAATGAAAAGGGGAGGAGGATGGGGAAGTAGTGGGGGATAAGAGGGAGGAGAAGAAGAGGAAGAGGTGGTGGAAGAGAAGAAGAGAAGAAGAGGGGGAGGAAGTGGGAGGAAGAGAAAAAGAACAAGGGGAGGAGGAAGATGGACGAAATGAAGGAGAAGAGGAGGAGATGAACAACGGAAGAAAAAGAGGAGGAGGAGGAGGAAGAAGAAAAATGGAAAACGGGCAGAAATGACCAGGGACCGGCACCCACCCCGCAATCCCCGGGAGCTCCTCCTAGGTGCGGCGACCACTTCACCCCCATTGCAACCACTGCAACCACTATCTTCCCCCCCAAAAAGGGTCCTCGGAAGCGAAAAAGCCAGCAGAGGATCGATCCCCGATCGGGGGCTACTTTGCTAAACTTCTGACCCAACCCCCGACGCTGGGCTCTTGCTACACAACGAGTCGGGTGTCAAAAAAAAGTGGGAATGGTGTGTTTTCTGCAAGGGGAAGGGAGTGAAATTGGAGAGTCGGAGCTGGTCCCATTTTCTGGCTGTCAACAGAAAAGGAGAACGGAAGCTTACACGTCTGCACTGACCACTTCAAAACAAAACCAAACAGAAAAATCCGCTTTGAAGCCGCGGACGCCGGGGTCGGAGCCGCATTCGCCTGCGGTTTCCTGTGAGATCAGGTGCACGCTCGACCCGCCGCCTCTTCTGCCGCTGAGCCGCCCCACAGAAAGGGCTTTTGCTTGCCCATACCTGGGAGCTACGGGTTGGAGGAGAGCACTTACCTCTCCCTCGGTCCACGAAGCTTGTGACGGTGTTGGCGGCTTTGGGCGCCCGGGAGAAGCTGGCGTTGCTGCCCGCGGAGGAGGTCCGGTAGAGGGACAGCATGTACTCGGGGGGCTCCACGCGCGGCGAGGCAGCCTCTCGCATGCCGGCCTCGGGGGGCTCCCGGAAAGGAGGCGAGGAGGAGGAGGAAGGCAAGGGAGAGGGGAGGGTGGCCGGGCGGCCGCAGGGCAAGTGGCCCCAGAGGAGGCAGGAGGCGAGGGACACGGCGGAGAGCAGAGCCCGGGCAGCATGCATGACGAGCGGAGGAGCCAGGCGCGCCCGCTCCGCGCAGCTCCCTCCGGCCGTCTGTCTGCCTGCCGCCCCCAGCGCGCGGCCCGCCAGGGCAGGACAGGGGCCCCGCGCGGGGCACGCCCACCCCGTAAGCCACGCCCCCTTCGCTCAGAGGGGGAGGGGCTCCGGGCCCCTCCGAGCGCGTGCAGAGCGCCTCGCCCAATCGGATGAAAAAGTGGACAGACAGGGTGCAAAAGAGACTCCTTCCCATGCAGTGTCGATCCAGCGGCAAGCATGCAGGGGAGGGGGCTTGAGGGGCTTAACCCCCCCCCCAAATTCTCAGGGTGGTCCGCGAGAAGGCCTTACTGGTGCATTATTTAAACTGTTATGTGTATTCATATCATGATCTGATCACCATGCTCAATCTATCACATATGCATGGGGGTATTTAGATAACGATACAAAAGGTTTGCTAGGGTAAATCCTCTCTCACTCAAACTCGCCCCCCAAACAAACTCAGCCCCCTTCCAATCAAACTCCTGACTACGGGCCTGTCCAGCAGTAAAAGTACGAGGGTTGACAACAGATGGCAGTACTGGTATGCGGCAGGTACTGGCTTGTTCAGTAGACTTCCCCTCTACAGTTCCATTTTGGAAGCAGAAAGTGTTGCTCCAAAGGAGATTCATCAGAGCAGTGTTTCCCAACCAGTGTGCCACGGCACACTAGTGTGCCGTGAGCGATCATCAGGTGTGCCGTGGGAAATTGGCACTCCCCCCCCTCCTAGCAGCTCTTTCTCCCTATTTCCCTCCCCAAAGATCCTCCCCGAGACAAAGGAGGGGCTCTGCTGAATGCCAGGGCCAGACCCGCCTTGAGGAAGCCTTCAGGAGCCTCAACTCATCATGGCTCCAGCTCCCGCTCAGGGCTGCTTCAGCCTCCCGATGATCCCAGGTTCGCTCACTGCCCAATTCACCGACGTGGAGCTTCCAGCTTTGGTTGTTCTCGTGAGAAATCCATGCCAATGCGGAAACGCCAACTCAGTCACTTCCGCCCAGTGCTCTGCTTTTGCGGAGGGAGGAGAGAGGCAGCGAAAGAGGCCACACAGATCAATGAAACTCTATACGTTTCATAAATCTAAGTGGCCTCTTTCGCTGCCTCCCTCCGCAAAAGCTCAAAAAAGGTTGAAAAACACTGCATCAGAGAATGCAAGCTGTTTATAGTGATTGTGTTGATGTGAGTACTGTGTATCCTTGGGCGAGTAAGTTTAAAGATGTTGAGGTGGGAACATCTGACTTGCGTGACAAACAAAGAGTTGGACGTCCTGTGACAGCAACCACCGAGTTTCACAAACAAAAGGTTGACAGATTGATATAGATATAGATTACTGCAACACACTCTATGTGAGGCTGCCTTTGAAGACAGTTCGGAAACTACAGTTAGTCCAACGGGTGGCAGCTAGGTTATTAACTGGCACTATATACAGGGAGCATACCACCCCCCTGTTGTGCCAGCTCCACTGGCTGCCTGTCCACTCCCAAGCTCAATTCAAAGTGCTGGTTTGGACCTATAAAGTTCTATACAGCTCTGGCCCAGCTTACTTGTCCGAATGTATCTGCCTCTACGTCTCACCTCATAACCTAAGATCATCCGAGGACGATCTGCTCTCGCTCCTGCTAACATCACAAGCTCAGCTAGTGGGGACAAGGGACAGGGCCTTCTTGGCGGTGGCCCTCCTCCTGTGGAACGCGCTTCCAAATGAGATATGATCGACCCCATCCCTCCTGGCTTTCAGGAAGAAAGTAAAATTGTGGTTGTGGGATCAGGCTTTCACAAAAACAGCAAGGGGCAACGCCGTAGTAAATACAGGAAAGCAATTCAGGTGTATGAATAATACAATAATCGATTAGTATCAAAAATAATTTTGTATTCGCAAGTACACAGAGTAATTCACAATCCACAATGGGAACTAGATAGTGCAATGTCCTAAGTACAAAGTGATAACATAATAGCAAGGTACAACACTGTGAGAACTAACAGTTAGGTTAGGTACAGTTTGGCAAAGCACATGCAGTATATAACAATAATCCAATACAGAAGTCTGTAGCCAGGAAGATAGTGGTACCTTCACGGCTACTGGGTCGCTACAGTACAAGTAAACAATAATGGTAACCTTAATAAGTGCTTGAAAAATGTAGAGAGCCATCTCGTTCCCATTGTGGATTGTGAATTACTCTAACTGTGTACTTGCGAATACAAAATTATTTTTGATACTAATCGATTATTGTATTATTCATACACCTGAATTGCTTTCCTGGATCAGGCTTTCAGCCAGCAGACATAAAGCAGCACTTCGGTTGAAATGGACTGGAAAGATGATTTACATGAGGATACGGTTTTATTGATAATTAAGGTTTTATATTGTTTAATTTAATGACTTATGTATTTTAATGGTTAATGTTTAGGTTTTATGGTTATTGTATTAATTGTTCACGTAATGGCATCGAATTGCTGCCTATGTAAGCCGTTCCGACTCCTCCTTTCGGGGTAGAGAAGTAACGGGATATAAATTCCAGAAATAAATAAATAAGATTGATTTAGGACTCAGAGAGAAATTTCAAGCATAATCGGCACCGTCTGACTTCCATCTGTTCCCAATAATGAAAGAAGATCTGCAGGGACATCATTATGCTTCTGATGAAGACCTTGAGAGAACTGTGAGACGCTGGTTGTGGAAACAGTTCAGAAAACTTGTTCATTGTTGGCAGAAATGTATCCAATTGACTGGTGATTATGTGGAAAAGTGAATAGTGGTAGTTAAAGAGCACATTCTAAGGATTATATCTGCATTTGGTTTATTAAAATATTCTCATCCAAACCCAAGTAACATTCAACTCGCGTATGATAGCTGGGACTGAGTGCTGGTAGCGCTACAGCTCGGCTGAACACTGCTTTCCAATGCAGCAGCAGGATACCACTGAGCTCAGTTAAGGCAGATGGGACACAGAGAACACTAAAGGAATGTAACAGGTTGGTGATAGTATGATAGCTGGGACCCAAAAGTACGCTACTGGAATCAGTGTAGCACTTGGTCCCAGCTATCATACTTTTACCTATCCAGCCCAAGACTCAGAGCCATTAGGACAAATGAGGCCCTGTGCTAGTAGTTAAGTTATGAGGACCCTTCCTTGGGGCATGAAGAAGGAAGGCCCGGTAGGCCTGCACAGCCAGCTTTGGGGCACACTCCCGTAGAAGATTAAGTTTATCATTATGCACGTTTGTGAGGTTGTGAGGTTGCTTGAGGATGCTTGCCACAGATGCAGGCGAAATGTCAGGAGAGAATGCTTCTAGAACATGGCCATACAGCCCGAAAAACCTACAACAACCCAGTGATTCCAGCTGTGAAAGCCTTCAACAATACATTATCATTATGCACTTCATCATACTAGTGCAGACATGGGGCCCTCAGGCAGGCATGTAGCCAGGGGGCTGCTCTCAGGGTGGTTTGGCCTTACTGGTACATTATTTAAACTGTTATGTTTATTCATATCAGCTGATCACCATGCTCATTATATCCCACATTAATGGGGTTATTGGGATAACAATACAAAGGTTTGCCAAACCCTCTTCCACCCAGTCTCAGTCCCCCCCCAGACCCCCTGAATCAAAATCCTGTATGCCCTGCCTCTGTTTGGACTTCAACTCCCACAATTCCTAACAGCTGGCTGGGATTTCTGGGAGCTGAAGTCCAAAACACTTGGAAACCTGGAGTATGCCTGCACTGGAGCATCTATCCCAGGCTTGGGCAAACATTGGCCCTCCAGGTGTTTTGGACCAACTCTCACAATTCCTAACAGCCAGCTGTTAGGCATTGTGGGAGTTGAAGTCCAAAACATCTGGAGTGCCACAGTTTGCCCATACCTGATCTATCCACTACACTACAAACCGCAGAATTCTGCAGGAGGCAGCAACCGGATTTAAAGTGGATGAAGTCCTATGTCTGGAATCACTCCACAACAGAATGTCTTCATATGTGGAAGTGCACCTCTTAAGCAAAATCCATCGTAATGTGCCCCCGCCCTCCACTTAAGCACACCTAAGCACAATGGGAAATCTGACACTGGATGCAATCCTGGGAGTTGTAGTTGGGTGAAGCACCAGCACTCTTTGGCAGAGGAGGCCCCAGAGCTTGCAAAATTGTGCTCAGTTGGCTGGCCTGCCAGATGAGAAATGAGCTTCTATGCACAAGCAAGATTTGGGGTGCAACCACCCTGTAAAATTAATCCCGTTTGATCCCACTTGAACTGCCATGACTCAATCCCATGCAGTCCTGGGAGTTGCCATTTATGTGTTCTTTAACTGAGGCTCCATCAAACTACAAATCCCCAGATCCCATAGCACTAAGCTACAGCAGTTAAAGTGAATTCAAGCTGAATTCATTCTACAGCAGAGATGCACTTACAGACAGTAAAATTTCCCCTTGGATTTGGAGATGCTGGGGAACAAACTGAAGATCTTTTGAATATAAAGCATTTTCTCTAGTAATTACAAATACAATGGCCACAAATATAACTTAAGAGGACTCTATGCAGGATATTAAAAACCTCCTCAGGTCACAGGAAAAAAACCCTGTCTCTTCAAGCAAGACTTTCCAAATGGTTTTCTTGAATATGTATTGATTACACACATACCGTATATACTCGAGTATAAGCTGACCCAAATATAAACCGAGGCACCTAATTTTACCACAAAAAACTGGGAAAACATATTGACTAGAGTATAAGCCAAGGGTGGGAAATACAGCAGCTACTGGTAAATTTCAAAATAAAAATAGAGACCAATAAAATTACATTAATTGGGGCAGAGGTAGGTTAAATGTTTTTGAATATTTACATAAGATTGGAATTTAAGAGAAGACTAACTCTGATTAAACCATTATTCTAACTTTCTTTAATGTAAATATGCTTGTATACCCTTTCAGTAATAATAAAGAGAGTAAAATAATAAATGTAGTAGTAATTATAATAATAATAATAGAGTAAAATAATAAATAACTTTGACTTCGGTAAAAGTTTGGGGGGAGGGGGCTTTTTCAACCTAAAAAAGAGCTGAAAAACTCAGCTTATACTCAAGTATATATGGTACTTTTATACTGATGTGTTATGTGTTTTTAACTGATTGTACGTGATGTATTGAATATGCTGTTGTTCTCCATCTTAATCTATAGGGAAAGTTGGGTAAAACTTCCAGAGCATCCCTTGCACACTTTTAAGGTTCATCTCTACCCAAATTCATCTCACTAAGTTTTTACAAATTGGATTCTATTGGGATGCAGAATTCAGCATCTCATACCAAAGGCTATGTTTTTTTTTAAAAAAAAATTGATGTTTTTAACAATAATTAGACCAGAGTTTAGAAGTATTACTTTTTAGAACTACAGTGCGCAGAATTCACAGACAGCATGGCTGATCTGCCTCTTTCATCCTGTCATCCATATTTCTTAGCCTAGTCTGTCTAATGCAGGCCTGGGCAAACTTCAGCCCTCCAGGTATTTTGGACTTCAACTCCCACAATTCCTAACAGCCTACTGGCTGGAGGGATGAAGTTTGTCCAGGCCTAGTCTAATGGCTAGCCATATGGAGCTGAGGATTCTGGGAGATATAGTCCACAAAAGAAACTTTCCCCAGCTCTGATTTAGTGTTAACCGAGCAGATTGCGTCTCTTAATCTATTGTGGACTACATCAAACATCCTGGAGAGGTCAGGAATAACTATTCAGACTTTAGAAATACAATGAAGTACTGTTAACCATTTGAGACCCTATACTGAGTGAAAAGTCAAGGCTGTGGTCAATAGACCCACAGGTGTTCCTGCCACATTGGTATTTGCTCTTCTAAAATCTATAAAACCAACAATAAAGGTAGACCTCGGCAAGCAGGCAGCACCAAACGAAGAGCTGAGAAGCGGTCAAAGGTTGGTGAGAACCAAGTCAGAATGAAGAAGCAGATAAGAGCGTTCCAGTGAGGCCATGAACTTATCTTTGTCCTTTGAAACAACACACACACACACACACAAATCACAAACAACTGAAAGTACCCAAGGCAGTTAACAATCCAAAGAAGAGAAGAACAAAATTTTGATTAAACACTACACAAAAGCTATTGGAATAATCACACCATCCTAATATACATACCCAGCACCAATATAAAGAAAAGCACTCCAACACCAGACCTGCTCACATGTGTGGCAGAATAAACATATTTTAATTACTAATGGAAGGAAACAAGAAATCTTTCCTTAATCATGAGTTCCAGAGTCTAGAGCTACTACTAAAAAGGCCCTTTATCATTATAGAAACTAAGAGAAAACCAAGGTCCTTCTTCTTGAGCCCTTGGTCTGTAGAAACACTTTCCTTTTGAGGGGTTGCTATTTGCAAATACATTGAATGATGCGTTTCTTTGTGCAAACCCATCCTATATTTTCTAAAAGTTGGTGGATGCACTGGCTGAGACATCAGGTATCGCTATATCTCATCTCCCTGGTAGCCACATCATATACAACAGAGCTGCCCCAGAAAGCAGATGAAATGGTGTGACACCTGTACATAACTTGCCACATGTAACAATTACAGGCTCAAAGACTATGGGCTTGGACACTGAGCAAATGGGACTCCTGTGTATTCCACACACTTTTCTTAAACTGAACTTGCTTCCACATAGAATACGGGTCCCCACATCCATTTGCGTTTTCTTGGAGACATTTTATTTCTGAGTTGCTCTAATCAGAGCAAAGGGGCACCTCACAATGTTTACTGCCATCTAGGGATGGCTGCCCAACTACTTTTCTTGTTCCTCCAATTCAGCTGTACAAACATGAAGAAAAAGGTGTGGCCAACTCCAAAGCTTGGCAGCTTCCACTCTAGGTTTAAGTTCAAACTTTAAAGGAGAGCTAAGCTTGATTCTTGAAAGATATTCAGCACTTTTAATAGCATCTTCTTCCCTGATCTATCTGGGAAGCCCCATCATTCAAGTGACCCTGGGTCATAATAAAATGTGGTGCTTCACACGGGATAGATTAACATAAGAGCATAAAAGATACCCTGTTTGGATCAGATTGAAAGCTGAACTAGTTCACACAGGGAGCAAATAGATGTTATGGCAGTTTGATGAACATTGCATTTCCAAGCAACTGATAGACAGAGACACATGGCATCTGATAGTGAAAAGAACATGTAGACATCATGCCTAGTAGCCATGGATGAATAGATCTAATCCCTTTTCAAAATGGGCAGACATCTTTACATCTTGTGGCAGAGAATTACACTACTCTGCTTTGCTGTGTGTGAAGAAATCTGTCCTGAATTTTCCACCATTCCTCTTTCAGGTGATAATGTTTTTGGAAGAAAGAAAGCTTATCTCCATCTGTTCCCTCCACATGGTGATTTAGCCAGTATTTCTGATGCAGTCCTTGTGGATAAGCCAACTAAAGGATTCTGGAAGTTGAAAAATGTTTCAGGTTCCACCTCAGCAAGCCTTTGAGGAAGCAGTAGCAGCAGCTGCTGTGTCCCCCACTTTTGCCACTACCACTATGGTGTCCCTAATCACTCATCTGAAAAAGTATAAGAAAATGCCCCGGGCATAGACAGAGCATGGGCCCATCTGACATAACACTTTCTATATCAGTATGGAGGGTCTGTGGCTCTCCAAGTTGACTCTCAAATCCACTATCCCTGGTCAGCATAGCCAATCACAACTAATTATAGGACTTATAGCCCACTACTTTCTGGAGGCTAAGCATTCTCCATCCAGATCTACATTGTGTGACAGCATCTCACAAGGGCAGAGGTACAAAAGCTTAGGATCTGGGGCCAAATCCAGCCTTTGGTTACCACTGACACAGCCCACTAGGGTTCTCCAAGAACCTCTTAATTGTCAAAAGTCAACTAAGGACCCTTTAATATATGATGGATTGTTGCATGCATAAAATGTGCTTCCCATATGTGATACACCTAGATATGTGTTTCATGTACATGCTTAGAAAGAGATCTAGAGTTCTAGAGTCGTGATGTATACATTCATATGATAGCAATAGTACAGCCCTGAAGTCCGGCCTACCTCCATTATACTTTTCACGGTTCCTCAATTTTGCATTGGATCCCCACCCCCTTTTCTTAAGGACTGCCATGCTGCTCTAAAGGCTTGGTTACCAGCAGGAGGAATTTGAGTTCCTACCCTTTTGCCTTTCCATATGCACTTATTGGAATGAAGTACTTAAAAATTATACTATGACATTAGTTTCAGCCTTCAGGTCACCATCTGTATTCCAGGACGTCAAATGGGGTTTCTCTCCACCCAGTCCTTTGTGGACATTTCAAGGGTCAAACACCCTATCTTTTGTATACCCAGTATGTATTCGGTACAACAGTGCCATCACTATTTCATCTGTTCTATTTAGCTTCACTCATTCTTTCTCTGAGCCACCATGGTGAAGGAAAATTGCTGCATTTCTCTGTGTCTCTCCTCAGTATCTATCTTGGTCTCTTTTCCAGTGTGATCTCTTTTCCCAATCTCATTCTTAATCTCTCAATGGAAGAGACGCTACAGCCTCTTTGTCATAAAAACATCAATAGCTAGGGGCTTCTGTATCATCAGGGAGGTGAATCTCTTCTGAGTTTTAGTCCAATTTTTAAAGAAATTGTCCAAGGTGCTGAACCTATTTGAGTGATAAAGTTGAATATCTTAGGTCCTTTCCGTTCAGATTAAAAGCTGAAAGAGATTTAATACTCTGGTAACATGAATGCAACTAGCTGACACCTGACACCAACCAAGGCTTGCCTTTCTTTGCCCTGCTGGTTGCTTAAAGCAATTTTATGTCTTGCCTTTCCCCAAGAGATTTAAAACAAGATTAAAATAACATTTTTTAAAGTTTAAAAAATAACTAAAATGATTAAAATAAATTTAAAATAAAAGTTGATCATGTGGCTGTTTGGAAATATTATTTTTTGCTATAGAGAGAGATACATGGTGGAAATCAGCTTCTTTAATGGCCTGAGGTTAGGATGATGTTGGATTCAGTGTCCTGAGATTATTTTTCACCTATCTCTAAATTTCTGTTGCGTAGGCATGGAACGAATAATACAGAAAACTATTAATATTTGTATATACAGTATATATTATTCTGAACACATCAGCAAGCTATGCACTTAGATGGATTTTCATTGTCAGAATTTCTCTATTGTGTGCATTGTGTTCTTCAGCATCCCCACCCCACCCATCACTCCCCAAAGAAACGTTGACTATTTCTAAACTGGAATTCAAGACTTTAAATAGCTTTTGGTTCCCAAAAGGAGAGAAGACAAACTTTATTTTCCAGCTATTTGGTAACTGATCTGCTCTTGGACCGCTGCTGAAATGTTGAAATGCTTAGACAGCTCTTAGACAATAATTTTTACAGACTGCTAGTTCACATTGTTAAGATGGAATCAATAAATACTGATAGCCAGAGTCTGGGAGACCATGATAACTTGAACTGCAGCCAAGCTTACTTATACACCTGTTGGTGATTTACACTGGTCTAATAAGCCTTGGTTAAACTAGTGTACATACACCATTAGGCACTGGATAAAGAGATATTCAGCATCTTTTTGCCCACAACAATCAGCCCTCCACATTCACTGGGGTTAGGGGCACAGGATACCAATGAAAATGAAAACTCACAAATAAAGAAACCTATTTTTTAAAACCTGAGATAATTTATTATTTATTTACAGCATTTATATTCCACCCTTCTCACCCCAAAGGGGATTCAGGGCAGATCACAGAACACATACACAGCAAACATTCAATGCCGTTAAACAGACAGGTCGGACAACAGATAGAGGTATTATATCGGCACCCCCCCCCCCCCACTTTGGCGTCCTGAAGGGTGTGCTCAATTCTGGCCACAGGTGGGTGCTGTCGTTCCATCCTCTACGACTGAGAGCCTTGATCACAGACTTCCTCCTTCCTTTGATTGCCGGCATTTTTCTAGCATTTCCTTTATGATGCCAAGAACAACTGACTAGGTATTTCTACATCTTCCAGCATCTCTATTGTTTATTTATTTATTTATTTGTTACATTTCTATACTGCCTCTCTCAGCCCAAAGGCAACTCAAGGCGGTTTACATAAGGCAATTACTGCCCTTCAGATAAAACATAATTAAAACAATTAAAACAATAACCATATAAACAATTAACAATTAAAAACATAAAAATACAATTCTCAGCATCTTGTTAAAATCACTTTCCATCACATTGTCATCATTCCATAGATCTAATGAAACAGGTATATTTCATCTGCAAATGCCTGCTCAAACAGCCAGGTCTTAACTTTCTTACGAAATGTCAGGAGGGAGGGGGCTGATCTGATGTCACTAGGGAGGGCATTCCAAAGCCAAGGAGCCACCACTGAAAAGACCCTGACTCGTCCCCGCCAATTGCGCCTGCGATGATCAACACCTGCTGGAAGGTCAACACAGAATTGCATTAGAGGACCTAGAGTTTGCTAGAGAGGGGTTTTCTTTAGATATCTCTAGGTCCTCCAGCATAACCGGAAGAAGTTGACCTCAGAGTTGCAGTGGAGGTCTTAAAAAGTTCATAGAAGGAATGTTTCAATTAAATCAATGAATAATCATATCCACAAAAATCAAAATGCGGAGGGAACACTGTATCATTCTGGGAGCTAGGCTGCACCCAGATGGCTCCCAATATCATCTCCACTCCTTGACTATTGCTTGGTCACAAAAATGGAGGATAAAGGAGTCATCTGGCCATGGTTGTGGGGCCAGGGAAGAGAGGACTGTCTGTTACAAAATCTGATTCTTCTTGTCCAAGTGTATAAGGGCAAGCAAGTGGCATTTAACCACACTCTTGCAATTAGCCAATGGCTTATGAATCTGAGCTGCCAACAGAACAGAACCAGATCGATGAAACATTGTGGTCTAATGTTACACCTTGAAGGGGAGGTAAACTTCATTCCAAACCTCAAGAAGAGCCCAAACTGAAAACAGCTGTTTTAATATTTACCAGCAAATCAGCTCCAACAATTTGTAATTTTGTCAAGAACAGGTCTTTTGCAAAGCAAATGGTTCATACTTGCCCATTTAAGATGAAAATCTGAAAATACTTTGCATTCCAACGTGAATAGCTTTTAACAATATGATGCTGCTGAGGGAAAAATCGTTTTCCTTCTAGCGACTGTGAAGATTGCAATTTTGTTCAGAGAAACTTGAGGAGGGTTGGCTGCTAAGGTCATAAATTGTACTAATTGACATGTTCTTCTGGTTTTTCTACGGCATCAAGACTGTGTTTACATGCTCCATAACTACCTACAGCATGTTTTGGAAACTATGAATCGGAATGGTGTTTCCTCCCAGCTATTAAGTTTAGGACATCTTCGAGTACACTTTATTGATTGGTCCTGATTGGGGCAGTGTTTTGGTGTAAAGAATGGCTATCCATTTTGAGTTAACCTTAACAAAGAAGCAATAAAAATAGGAAATTTCACACAGGGGATCTACAAGACTGGAAAATTACAAGCATGTGGTTATTTTGCATGAAATCTCTGTTATGCTTTTATTTATAAGCACTTTGGGAAAAGAGAGCTTCTCAGATTCGGTGTTTATTTGCATGTGTAGAGAATGTCACACTTCCCATTAATTTGTCATAATTTGTATTTCTGCTCAGAGACTCCAGCTATGTAAACTCACCCCCTGGTTTTAACTATCATCTGTAATTTACCCAGCTGTTCACCTACCTCCAGAGGCCATCTGTCCTGCAGCCTATTCCCAAAATGAGGCATTATCTTTAAAATTATGGTGTAATCACTTCTTCTGAATTCGTTTCTGAGTCAGTGCTTGACAATTCCTCAGGGTTGTAAGCCTTTTAGAGTTTAGCTTGAGGGTCTGTTCTCACAATCACCTCCAAAGTTTTGGTCTGAGGAAGAAAGTAAAGCTGTTTTGACTACAGCCTGTGGCTACAGTTGTGCCTCCCTCAGCTGCACTGGACTACACAAAGCTATCTTGGGCTTTTGATATGCTACTGAATTATGGCTCATTGACACACATTTCTTTTGTTTGTCAATATTGACCAAAAAAAGAGAGAGCTTGTAAACATTATTAGAATCAATCAGTTGAAAGGCAAGCCAAAGGTCTTCAAGTCATTTCTGAGTTATGGAAATGACCAAGTTATGGGGTTTTCTTGGCAAAAGTTGTTCAGAGGGAGTTTGTCATTGCCTTTCTCTGAGGGTGGGGAAACAGAACTCACTGAAAGTCGGATAATGGGCTTCCACAGCTATTTGGAGATTCAAACTCTGGTCTCCCAAAATTTTAGTTCAAAACTATGCCAGTAAATCATGAATGGTTGCTGCTGGGTGCCTTCAAGTCATTTCTGACTTCTGGCAACCCTAAGGTGAATCTATCAAGGGGTTTTCTTGGAAAGATTGGTTTTGAAGGGGTTTGCACTTGCATTTTTCTGTGGCTGATAAAGTGTGACATGTCCAAGGACACTCAATAGGTTTCCATGGCCAAGTAGGGACATAAATTGTGGTCCCCAGACTCATTCAGTGCTTAGACCTCTGCACTATGCTGGCTCACTCTTGTGAATAATCTAATTTCTTGCTGATGCAACAAATCCAGCGACTGAATTTGCTGTTGCTGCTGCTGTGTGTGCCTTCAAGTGGTTTCCAACCCTATGGAGAACCAATCACAGGGATCTTTGAGACTAAGTGTGTGTAATTGCCCAAGGTCACTCCATAGGTTTTCATACCCGAGTGGGGATTTGAACCCTGTTCTCCAGACTTGTGGCCCAATGCTCAAAACACTGTGCCATGTTGACTCAATAGCATGTCACATATCATTAGTGAATTGTTGTTGCTCTATGCTTTCAAGTTGCTTTCAACTTATGGTGCCCCTATCATGGGGTTTTCTTGGCAAGATTAGTTTAGAGGGCATTGATCTTTTCCTTCCTCTGAGGGTGAAGGAATGTAACTTTTCCAAGGCTATTGAGTGGCCAAGTGGCAATTCAAACCTTCCAGTCATAGTCCAATGTTCAGAATACTTCACCATGCTGGCTTTTACTATGAGTAATACAAATTATATGAAAACGCCTACAAAAATATACACTCAACTCACATACTGTAACTGTGTATAAGATTGCTGTCTAATACAATATTTTGCTTATTGCCTTAGGGTGCAGTCATCCATACACTTGGAAATTGTGAATTTAATTGACAATGACAGAACTAGCAAAATCCTTTTCCACCCATAACCACACCAACTACATATTGAATTATACAGCTGTCAGGTACATACAGTATGTGTGGTATCAGGCACTCGGGAATAGAAGGATCATGAAGTCCTGCAATGGAGCAAACGCCTGCAGACACATCATACAGACACACTTTGCAGACATGATTTGGGCAACATTTGGGCAGTGGGTAGGAAGAGTCCATCATCACCTTTGTGCATTGTAGACACAGAGAAGAGACCTAACAAACTAACAGGGCTACCAGGATAAGTTTTTACCCTTTTGACAATATCCTCCTAGCTTGTTCTGGACAACATTCTGCTGGCAAGAATGAGCTGCCTACCTATGCCTCCCAATAGGACTTGTTTATGACTTCTGGCAGAAGACATTTTCACATAGATGGCCTGCACAGTAAGAGTGCATAAAACAGACACCTACCTCTCCAGATATTTTGATTTAATTCTGTGGGGGAATCTTAAGACAGAAAAATAAAGCAAGCAGGACAATATGAGCTATTAAATTGCTAAGCTCTTCATCAGCATCCTTGGAAAATTTCTCAAAACAGCGTGTACATGATGAATTGAAGAGAGTTTTCAAATTAATAGTCTTACTCAGAATGAGATAATCTTCCACGTTCATAATTTGTTGACTTTAGAAAAAAAAACTTATTTTAAATGCTATCCCTTCCCATTATGTCTAAATGAGAGCTACGAAACCTGTAATCCACAGAAGTTGTCAGACTGTCTATGGATGGTATGTCTGCTCTATTCTCCTATATATTATTTAACACACATACACACAATAAAAATATAGGGAGTCAAAACAAAATCAGCGATGCTGGTCAATGAAAAAGTCTAAAATTATTTTTATTTTGATCTATGTATATTCACTTCATTTCACTTAACTTTATTTCTTGATTAGTCGCTCACCACCAGGTGCTCCGAGCGACTTACAGTTTAAAATAGCATTTCACAATATAAAACATTAAAACATAGAACGTTAAAACAGCAGTAACTATTTGATAATTTGTCTAATTACTTAAATGCATACCCAAAAGCCATGTCTTAAGTGCTTTTGCAACAGGTCGCAACTCTGACATTACTCTAACATATGGCGGCAAAGAGTTCCATAGAATTGGAGCAGGGGTGCTCACACTTTTTCAGCATGCGAGCTACTTATAAAACAACCAAGTCAAAATGATCTACCTACGCACTACAAAAATGTGAAACATATAACACAATATCTCCTTTGAACGGGGTTTTCTGAGTCCACAATGCCATATAATCTGATTCAAATCTGATTCAAAGCAGATAACATGGGATTTTATTCAACTGTGTGGAAAGGATCTCAGATAACCCAGGGCTGGCAGCACTTGGGCGGCGTTGGAAGCCTGCAGGGTGGGAATGAGCCTTCCTCCCGCCCTGCCTGCGATCTACCAGGATGCCCTACGCTACGCGATCTACCAGTAGACCGTGATCTACCTAATGAGCACCCCTGAATTGGAGCATATGTCGAAAAGGCTCTACGCCTTGTAAATTCCAACTCCCACTACCTCCCTAGGGCCTGGTGTGTATAGAAGATTTTCCTGGGCGGAACGAGGTATCCACTGATGGAAAAACGGCATGAGGCAGTCCCCAAGATATATCTATCTATGTGGAAGCCAGCATGGTGTAGTGGTAGAGTATTAGACTTTGAGTCTGGAGATCAGGGTTTGAATCCCTGCTCAGCATGGAAGCCCACTGGGCGACCTTGGACAAACCATACTTCCCAGCGTCAGATGAAGGCAAAGGCAAAACCTGTCTGAAAAAATCTTACAAAGATGATCCCATGTTAGGTTCACTTTAAAGTTACCATAAACCACACAATAACAGTATCAATCTATATTTCATAGCAAGAGTCTGTGTGGTCGAATGGAATAAGACAGGGTTCAAATAACTACTTAGCCATGCCAATCCAATAGGTAATCTTGGGCAAGTCATACACTTTTAGCCTTAGAAGGCGACAGTA
Source organism: Anolis apletophallus (assembly GCA_030556195.1). Taxonomy (NCBI): domain Eukaryota; kingdom Metazoa; phylum Chordata; class Lepidosauria; order Squamata; family Anolidae; genus Anolis; species Anolis apletophallus. The sequence goes on from JARBWK010000007.1 coordinate 114,990,384, forward strand.
ACAAATCTCTTTTGAATGAATCTTGACAAGAGAATCCTGTCATAGGGTCAGGGTAAGCTGGAGTTGATCTCAAGGTACATAATAGCAATAACAAATATTTATTCTGTGGTTTGGGAGGGAAGGATCTCACCAAGATGATGAATGATGACATAGGCAGAAGAGGCTCTCAACACTGAGAGGCTAAAAGCAATACTTTCCTTGTGTTACCTCTTGTTTGTCTTACTAATTGTTTCCTTAGTTAACTTAAGCATAATGATTCATGTTGGCTTTCCAGTTGAGGGAGAGTGTCAGATGAATTTATTCCACTACTGATTCCCAAAATTAAGAAGGAATGTGCAATGTGTGTCACATCTGGACATCTTATTATTTATTTAACTATGGAACATCTGTTGGGCTACAAGTTTGTACAGATGAGGCAGAGATGGCAGCTATGATTTGAAACTTGTGGGTTCACAGCGCCATCTAGCGGGCAGAAAAAATATGAAACAATCATGCTCTAGTACTGGGGTGCTCACACTTTTCCAGCATGCGAGCTACTTATAAAACAACAAAGTCCCAAAGATCTACCTACCCACTACTCTGAGAGCCATAAAAGCAAAATATTAGGAAATGTATTTCAGTGAGAGCCATATCATATATTTTAAGACTGAATTCAACTAAATGTGAGTATAAGCCCCTGAGCATTCCTCACAAAAGCATGAGGGCCATACACACTGTGCCTGCGATCTGCCTGGGATCTACCAGGGCGCCCTTCAAGATCTACCAGGGTGCCCTTCGAGATCTACCAGTAGATCAAGATCTACCTAATGAGCACCCCTGCTCTAGTAGTTATTGATAAAGTAGTGTGGTTTCAGTGCAAGTTCCAGCCTTACACAGAATATTACACAGAAGTCACTCTTCAATTTCAATTGAAACATTAATGATTGACCTGATTCCTCTTTCTAGCTTACATGTATGCATGTTTTGATCAGTGAACATTGTTTATGTTCAATCACGTAAATCACAATTCAGTGATAGAAATTTGCTTTAAGGTTTGCATGGATAAGAATGAAACTGGGAGCAGATTTGTGGGTTTCAAGTGGCCTAATTTATAGGATAATTTCAAAGACTGATTCCCAGATCCAACTGAGGAAGACATGGTGACTATGAAAAGCCCACCAGCAAAACATGAGTACAACAGTGTCATATGTTGCTTGCTGAAAGACCACAATGGGACTTCCTTTATTCCATGTACAAAACCCAACATGGTGAACTGGGCAATATCACCCATCATATGAGGGCTGCAGGGGTGAATATAATATTTATGGCATACTCAACTCTATCCTGGAAGAGAAGAGAAAGGCTTCAGCACTCTGGGATAATAGCAGATGAGTTGCCACTGCTTCTGCCATGGTTACCTTATTCTCCTTCATTGTAGAGCTTAAGTTCCCTCCATTATAGCTGTGTCTTGTCTCAGTTTGAAACTATGGCTTAGAGCAGTGTTATTCAAAGTAGAGGTCTATGGATGGGAAAGGTGGTAATAATAATAATAATAATAATAATAGGCGGTTCTACCAGAGTCTGAAAAACCAGAAAAACCAGCTACAAATGCATTCTGGAAAGATCTGTGGGAAACAGAAAAAGGTTACAACAAAAAAGCTGAGTGGATAAAAGACTTTGAAAATAAATTTTCAGAGAACAAAATGAAAACCTTGGAAATAACAACAGAAATGATCACTGAAAGAGTGAAGAAGGTCAAGAACTGGACATCACCGGGCTAAAAGGGCAGGGCTAAAAGGGTAATACCCTTAGCTGTAAAGTGTCGAGGTTACCAGAGAGAAGGCCAAATTAAAGCGCAGGAGCTTAAATAAGGTCGGGCCAATTCTTTGGTGAACTGCTTAGTCAAAAGCACAACAGAAGATCCAAGTTTTTAAGTCCTTGTGGAAAATGGACAAAGTGGATGCCTGTCTGATCTTCCTACGGAGAGAGTTCCAGAGCCAGGGGGCTACCACTGAGAAGGACCTCGGTGGGAAAGCCTATATACCTCTATCTATTGTCTCTCTTGTCATTGTTATAATCATAATTGAATGTTTGCCATATGTTTTGTGATCCATCCTGAGTCCCCTTTGGGGTGAGAAGGGCAGATAAATACTGTAAGTAAATAAATGGACCAGTGCCAGTCTGTCAGTCTTTTATTTCCAGTCTAAATAAGAAATGGCTGTAACCAACTGTCCTTGCCACATGGGGAACATTCACTGCTATCCTTCACATCAAATACCACTGTAACATCATAAAGTCCAAAGCAGCATTGCCAATACTGTGAGGAATCGTGGGAGCTGCACAATTCACAATTCTGATTAAAGATACGTGTTTTGTCAGATTTGTTTTTCAGCCATCTTCTCACCTTCAATATTTTGCTACAAGTTTGACACTGGTTGACTTCAAAAAGAAGCTGGACAACAACCTGCTGGTAGAGTTCAACCTAGAGAGGAGGTGGGACTCAATGGAAGATAAGGGTCCTTCCAACACTATTTTATGTCAAAACATGCTCCAGAAATAAAATATGTTTTGTAGGTCAATTTTTTAAAATGATGGGATAGGCACAGTCAGGGGCGGTCCAACCTAATCTGGGGGGGTACGCAAAGAAAATTTTGTGGCCCCCCACCCCACCGCCGCCGCCACGCCCACATCGCTGCCGCCACCACCACCGCAACCGGCCCCACACCTCCGCGGCGCACCTTTCTGCGCGTGCCTCCGCGCCCCCACCTCCGCGGCACTGCCCTGCGCTGCCAGGTCACGCAGAAGCACCTACAGGCGCTATAGCGCCTGTAGATGTTTTGCGCACACGCGAACGTCCGCGCACGTGCACTCGCTCCCAAGCGCGCCTGCCGCGTTGGAGCCAGCACGCTTGGGAACGAGTGTGCGTGCGCGGACGTTCACGCATGCGCAGAAACATCTACAGGCGCTATAGCGCCTGTAGGTGCTTCTGCGCGGCTGGCGGCGCAGGGCAGTGCGGCAGTGGTGGGGTGCGGAGGCGGCGCGGCGCGCCCCCCCCAGCCGGTGACGCCCTACGCGACTGCGTGGGTTGCGGAATCGCTGGGACCGGCCCTGGGCACAGTGTTACATTCAACTGCAGATTTAGCTTTAGTTCTTGCTAGAAAATAAACATTTTTGCTAGAAATTTTCCTTCAAGACCAAGCTACTCCAAGATTTTAGAAATGAAGATCAATGTTAATTAGCATGTTTTTAATGCTTGAGTCTATCATGAGACAAGATAATGTGTGTGTATACGTGTAAACTCTACCCAATGGATAAATGAGGTGGGAAGCCGAGGCTCATATGTGGCATCTACAACAGCTCTGGTTTTTGTAAATATGTGAAACACAATTGTAGTCAGGCATAGCAACAATTGTTTTGGCAAGAACTTCCTCATGACCATGTAGCTCTGTTTTATTTCAGGGTGGGCAAAACCTTTCCCAGTAATATTATTGAGGCCAAATTCTGTAGTTTTTCACTAGTACAACTGAGAGACAATCAGAAGAACCAGTGAAGAATTGGTTCCAGGCAAGTTGAGATCAAATTCTATTTTATCTTTGTAGGTCTTGGCTCTGAAGGTAGTGTTTCAAGTTACTGCTTCTTTTAGGCAGGTCCACTGGTAGAATTCAACGATAAAATACAAAACCTTGAAGCCATTATTCCCTGCTTGAATTTTAACTGATGAGAAGGCACTGTTTGGCTGGGACTCAGTCCAAAACCCATCATCTACTTGACTGCAGCAAAGGTTTGAAAAGGGCCAGCCTCAGAAACACAAAACCACCCCTTTTACTTGTATTGATGTTAAACAGATAAAAAATGTACAGAGTAGCAATACAAAGAGAAGATTGCTTTAATGATAGAAGTAATACAATCCAGGGCTTTTATGAGGATCAAACTGGATCAAAGTTGTACTACAGAGAAACATAGACATGAAGCCCCCGATTACGATTGGGACAAACTACTGGTCCTTCCAGTGATCAACTCAAAAGTGACTCTGCTAGATTCCAGGCATATCTTCATCATTGACCATTAGACTTTGCTAGGCAGAGATAGATGGGGCTGAACATCAGATCTTCCGACTGCAAAATATGTGCATTATCATTTAACTATGATTGTATACTACAAGATAATACACAGTGACATACATCATGGGTTGGGACACTTTGATCCAGATTTCTACGAAGTGTATGGGCAGTGATGAGATCATGGAAATTGGGATCATAGGGTTGGAAGAGACCTCGTGGGCCATCCAGTCCAACTCCCTGCCAAGAAAATCGCATTCAAAGCACCCTTGACAGATGGCCACCCAGCCTCTGATGTATGGCAAGTCCACTGCCATACATCATTCCTATGAAAAATGGCTTCTCTTTGAAGTATTATAAATATAAGGTCTTCAATGGTCACGCACTTCTGTCCCTTCAACCATCTTTTAGGGTTTTATTTTTAACAAAAATATAAACAGGGAAGCTGCTGAGCGGCAAAATAATGCAGTGGCTTAGTGACATTTTGTTCCAAAAACAATCTCAGATAACTTCTCAACCAATGGGCTCCAGAAGAGAAAATTTACATACTGGGTGGGAACAGTCCATCTTTTCATTCTGAAACTTATCCAGACACTCCAAAAACGTACCCTTGTCAGAAAAGGGGAGCATTCCAGAGGCCTAAGAGCAGAGGCAGGAATAGTTGGGTATTTGATCAGGCTTTAGTTATGCAGTCATGATTTTGATGCATATTATGTGTATACTTAAAATACTTACATTTTTTGTGTGTCTGAAGCGATAATGGGGTAAACCCTTGTGCCAGCAGGGCTGCTGAATGATAGGTTGGCAGTTTGAATCTGGGCGCGGGGTGAGCTTCTGTCTCAGCTCTAGCTTCTTATATAGGGACATGAGGGAAGCCTCCCACAAGACGGTAAAACATCAAACATCCGGGTACCCCCTGGGCAATGTTCTTGAAGATGACCAATTCTCTCACACCAGTAGCGTCTTGCAGTAGTGACTTATGTATTAAATAAACACTATGGAATAATAATTCATAAGCAGCCTCCATCATAAAAAAGATGTACATATTTTATAATTAAAGATTATACAGTGGGACCGCCAGATCAGCAAGGCTCATTGTACTCTATATTACTAAAGGGTAGTGTTGTGAATGTAGACATTGCCATCATTTAATAATATGGGGCACGGTTACCTATGGGTTTTTTTGTAACCCGTGGTGAGCCCCAGAACCAAACCCCACTGGCGGGTCCATTGTAAAAATAGAACACATATTAAGTTTTCAGCTGGGCAAGGCCTGCATAAACAGGTATTGTTTCAATAGCCATTTGAAATAGAATGCAATCTTTATCCTTGGGACCACACAGGGAAAAAGTGTACCAGAAGGTGGGCATCACAGCTGAGAATGCCTATCTTTCTAGTACCATAGAATGGTATCATGCTATTTGCAAAACAACAAACAAAGCTTTGGTGTAGATTTCACAGGTTGTATATAGAGGAAGACAGCCTGACTGGCATTCCGATCCTGATTTTTGTGTCTTCGAGTCATTTCCGATGAATAACAACACTCAGGCAAACCTGCCATGAGATTTTCTGTGGCTGCATATGTGACTTGCCGAAGGTGACCCAGTGGGTTTCCATTGCCAAGTGGTGGAGTATGGTCTCTAGAGCTGTAATGCAACATTCAAACCTCTACACCATACTGGATCTCTATGCTGATTTGTTTCTCGTTTTATATAGAAAACCTGATAGCAAAAAGAGAGGGGCCCAGTTCCCTCTATCATAAGTATCAGAATCTGGGAGCATCCAACTGAGCAAGCTCTGTCTCATGTTCCCACCGGATATGTTTCCCAAGACAGTTGATATATGTGCCTGTATTTATCCATCCCACCTATCTAAGTCAATAACATTATGATGGGAAAGCAAGTGTAGCTTTAAAAATTATAGCAAGCATGTTAAAACATTTAACATTTATGTTTTAACATCTCCAGATTTTATTAGGTGTTCTTTATACAGTCATCTGCACTGTTTAAAGACTAAGCAATAATAGAAAAGGAAATACAGCTACGAGTGATTGAAGTAATAAAATCCTGAAACTAAATAGCATCTCATAATTCATTTTACATAGCATATATTAGATTTCATTACATCAGTACATGACTTAGTAGTAAATTCTCCTGTGGGTCATAAACATTAAGGTGCTGTCATATTGAAAAATGTGGGGGGGTTTTAAAAAAAAGTTAATCGGTGAAGCACTTTGTACATCTATGATACACTCTTTTCTAGTGCCAAGGTAAAGAATACTATGCTGTGTACACACAAAAACATGGCACTTTAAAATTAATATCATGTCTTGAAATGATTAATCATAAAACTTTCTAGCAACCATTTACAATGTTCATTCAACACATACATGACCTAAAATGGATTTTGTAGTATATAAATGAAGATATATTTAGGACTACATAGATTTATCTTTTTGATGCCCCCTTTTAATTTGAACGGTTTTCTAAACAATTTGGCATTTTTGTCTTCCCTATGTCTTTTGAAAATATTTGTATAAATGTAGGAAGCTGCCTTATATTACTCCAGACCATAGCTCAGTACTGCCTACACTGATTAATAACAGCTTTTCAGGATTTTACACAGGATCTTTCCCAACTGTACTTGTAGATGTAGGGAACTAAACCTAAGCCCTTCTGCATGCAAACAGGCTTTCAGGGTGATTTACAATAGACAAAAAAAATCAAATCTGTGGACTCCACAGGACAAAAATCAATAAGGCTGGTGGAAATATGGATCTGTTTAAATATACATGTCTGCCGTCATCATGTTTGATTTATCAACAAAACATCTGATGCTACCGTAGCTAACAGACTATTCCACTCCTAGGAAATAAGTACAAGCAGTACTAAAGAGAGAGTAAAATAAGGGATAATATGTGCAAAATCAGGTCACAGCTTTGTGCTTCAAACCATAAAAATATTCTTACTTGATTAAAATAAAACCACAAATAGAGGAACTAGTAGCAAATTATGACTAAAACAGAATTCCCAAATTCTCTGGGTTGTTTTCTGAAGCCATATTGGATAGTAATAATTTACAAATTATTCTGGCAGTATGTAAAACACGTTGCTAAGAAGTTAAGACAAAATGTAAGTATATTTGGGGAAGCTGAACCCTCAAACACATACTAGTTTCCCCAGCTATTTTACCTTCCAGGAAGAGCACCAAAGTAATAATAGAAGCAAAGAAACATGCATGTTCAATAAAGTGATTAGTGAGAAGGAACTCGAGAGCATGTTTACCCTTTTCTTTCACTTCTCTGTACTTCCTTTGATCTGTAGACTCAACCTTTTTTTGCTTCCCATTTGCTTGCAGAGGTCACTTCCCTCTCCTTCAAAAGTTTGTGAGTCCTTTGTCTACTGATGTCTATGAAGGGAGAACCCATGAGGTTCCTGGCTTGCATCAAGAGCCGGCCTTAAGGGCTCTTCTCCTGCAACTTAGTCATCTTTTATTTCCTTTCCTATTCCAAGATGGACTTCTTCAGACAATAAATATACATTTTCCTTTTTTCACTTTATAAGAGCGTTCAGGAATATTTTCTCCTGCTTTGTACCACAAGCTCATATTGTACTGGTTACCTCAAAATAAATATCAAATATTCCGACAAGTAAAGCCTGCTAGGAGAAAAACACCAAGGAAGTAAAAGGAAATAAACTCCCTTTCCAATAATACACATACTGTATATAATTCAAAGTTATCAGACTGCCTCAGACAAAATACAAAGACAAGCACATCAATGAATTATCTCTTCTCATCACATTACTTGTGTTACAACTTACTGAATTCAGATCTGGGCAATGTTAAACTCCCTCTGAACAAATTTGCCAAGATAACCCTGTGACAGGTTCACCTTAGAATCTCCATAAGTTGGAAATGACTTGAAAGCTTTGAAACAGAGACTTGATAGTCTTCTGTTGTGGTGCTTTGATTGTGCTTTTCCTGCATGGCAGAATGGGGTTGGACTGGATGGCCTGTGTGGTTTCTTCCAATCTATGATTGCATACTGGAGATGTGATGAAATGATCTGCACTACATGAAAGCATATGGCATATTAAACGTCAGCCTTGCAAGACACCACGAAGCACAACACTGAAATGTGTGCTATCCTATTACCACAGCTGCTATGCCTCTGGTAATATAGACAGTTTTATAACACAGTTAATAGTTGAAATGCTTTCTTAAATCTAACTACATTTTTGTATGATTTACTCAGCATTCTAGAGTAAATTACAAGATAGCCAGATTGCAGACACCTATGTTTATTGAGTATCTGTAGTCTGGCTGTATCACTTAGGGGCCCCTGTTGGTGCAGTGGGTTAAGCTGCTGAGTTGCTGAACTTGCTGACTGAAAGGTTGAAAGTTCAAATCTGGGGAGTGGGGTGAGCTCCCGCTGTTAGCCCCAGCTTCTGCCAACCTAGCAGTTCAAAAAAATATAAACATGAGATCAATAGATACTGCTTTGGCGGGAAGGTAATGACGCTCCATGCAGTCATGCCGGCCACATGACCTTGGAGGTGTCTACGGACAACACCAGCTCTTCGGTTTAGAAATGGAAATCAGCACCACCCTCAGAGCCGGGCACAACTAGACTTGATGTTAGGGGAAACCTCTACCTTTATCTATGTTCACTGAAAACGTAATTCTTTTTTTTAAAAAAAATGTGTAAGATGAAAAGATTATACAACTCAAGTGCCTTCACTTGTATTCAGTGCTCTACAGATGTGCTCTTACTGAACTGCAACTCAGTCACCCAACTCTGCACGTCTAATAGGAATTGTCTGTATTAGTTTGATTGCATTACAAGTTAAATTCATGCAGACTCAAGAAGTAGAGAAAACAGACACATACTTCTGCTTTGCCAACTTTTACTTTGAGACAATTTGGAACTTCAGAAGCCCCCTGGGCTTTCTTGCTCCCAATGTTGAATATTACAGGAGAAGTGGGGATGTCATGTTTTTGCTTTCCTTTCTTCTCACTAACATGGACATATGCTCAGCAGACCATTGCTTAGTCATTCTGCATATGAAGCAACACATTTCAACACTGACCACTGAATCCTACACCTTTTTACTCCAAACAGATCCTTTTGATCCTAATAGGATTTTATTTCAAATTACGGTCAATGTGGCTGGAGTATGCAAACCAGATTTGTCTCAGTAATTCAGTAAATTTGTCCAAATGACTAATTCAGGTTACATGAGGCAATTGCCTTTATTTAAAGATTGGCAGGAAATACAGATTCCTAAAATATTATTAATGTAGCATTCCATTTGTTTGGGTAGACATGATAAGGATGACGTAATCCCAATCTATCTTTGCTGCTGTTGAATATTTATGTTGCTGCAAGAAGAGGTAATGATGGAGATATATATTCTGCAGATGAGTGTCCCTTTTAAAAATGAATCAGAAGAACAGAAACAAACTGCAAATGCTGTTGCTTATCTATCCTTTCAGCTGCAGGAAACAGATGTATTATGACAGACAGGATGACTCAATCAACTGGAATGGCGATCACAGATCACCATGTTGGCAGGGAATGTCGCTAAAACAGACTTGGACCAATTCCTTGCAATTTAGGAGAGAGGATTCCAAGATTTGGTAATGTTTATTTGAGTTGGATGAACACATACCAGTGAGCAAAGAGTTGTGCAGATTTCTTCTCAATACACAGAAGTGCTCAACAGATGTCCCTATCTTAATCATATAATTTAATTTTTTTGAAACAAACTATTGCACGAACCAATGACAGCAGCAATTATTTCTTTTCCCATTCTTCTCTTTCGAGTCTTTCACGAATGACTTCTTTCAGGTACGGATCCAGATATGGTTTATCCTGAAAACAAGAACAATAAGCATATTGGAAATGGGTGCATCTTATTGTAGGAGCAAGTTGATCAGAAATGTTGACTATGCAGCACTTCACCCTTAATAGACTACTTATAAAAAAGAGGGAATACATTTTTCTGAATTTTTAAATTGCTGAGGCTCAAATTCAACAGGCCCTTTTTCTCTGCTGCTACAAAAGTGCATTTCATATACTTTTACACTGATGCAGTTAACCCCTTGGACCTACCAAACGTTTTTTAGTTACCAAAGGATTAAGACATGTTCTGACTAAGCATTTAACATGCTTATAATGAAGACTTTCCTACTTCTTGGCAGGGGGTTGGACTGGATGGGCCACGAGGTCTCTTCCAACCCTATGATTCTATGAAGTAAGTCAAGCCAGTCCAGGAGCTTTTCATCCCTAAGAAGTATGGTTCCATCCTTATCAAAGATAATCATGGTCTAAGCTTCTATGGCATACAGAGAACTAGTTCAAGAAACCATATGTCCCACTTGGATGTACTGTATTAGCTTTCAAGGTGTTACAAAACTTGGTGTAACCTTTCAAAGTAATTTCATCTGATAGCTTGCAATTGTCTCCATTTACTCTTTCTCTTGGTGATACGTTTGACATCAGAAAATGTATCTTATTTTCCACTATGACACAGACTAAGCCGGTTCATTTTAACAACAACAACTTTATTCTTATATCCCGCCACCATCTCCATGAAGGGACTCAGGGCGGCTTACATGGGGACCAAACCCAGCATAGATAAGGGTTACAAGGTAACACAATTTAAAACATAGAACAATAACAATAGAATTCAAACAATTAAAACCAGAACAATAAAAACATTATAAAAATACATCAACCAACATCAACAACCAGTATCCGGGAAAGGTGGGCACGTTCAGATTTGAGAGGGCAGGGGAAGGGCTTGTGCAAAGGCAAACTGTGGGGCCAGGGCTGAAAGTAAAGTGGTGGAAAACCAAACAATAAATTAGGGCTAGGCAGACCTGATCAGTAGCTAAACTTGCAACATCCGAGTTTTCAAGTTCTCCTTGGTCCTATGAATTATTTGGAAGAAAGCTTTCCTTTATCTGCACAGACCTTTCCTGGGTATCTGTAATACCTTCATGCTCAGGTATGGCAAGACACTGACAACCATCTTTTAATATATGCATTAGATAATGCATAACTTTCTATTACAGATCAAGATGGATAATATTATAAAGTTAAGTATAAATTCAAGGCTTTAAGGCAGTGTTTATCAACCTTCCTAATGCCGCGACACCTAAATACAGTTCCTCATGTTGTGGTGACCCCCTACCATAAAACAACAGCAATTACAAGCATACTAACAACTATTTGAACATATTGCTGTTTGTTTGGCTTAAGTCATTGGAAATTTATGTAAATTCATACCTCTTCATATTTTACCCACTGTTCTTTAGGAAGGATCTGTTGCTTCATGGACAAGTCTAATGCCCTCTTGATGCGAAATATTCGATCATTGTACTTATCTTCAGGAAGTCTCTTTAGTGCTTCCTTCACATCTTCATCTTCATATATTGTATCATCTCGCACAAGTCCTGCAAAATGTTAAATTAACCAAAATACTAGTCAAGCACCAACAAAGACAGATAAAGCTAAAGTTTAAGACCATCAAAGTCTTTGTGTGTGTAGCAACCGATGCCCAACCTGACATCTTTCTCCCGCTCTCAAGGACAAGAACACTTTGCTCTAGGCTACAGCCACTGAAGTATTCACTCTGGGGAGCTGCATTAAAATAAGCCTGACAAATATAAAACATTGCTTTATTCACTTATCCAAAAATAGCAATGTGAAGGCTCAGAAAAATCTGAAATACCAGTCTCCTGCACTTATTCTCACCCACCACAACCAATGTCCATATATGTTTGCATTCCTTATTATGTTGTAAATAGAATCATAGAAAAAAAAACCCCTATGACATATATTTAAGTAGCAGAGGATGCAGCAGTTTGCATCTCTCTTGGGAATACAGGCTGTCTATAAAGTATATTTACCATTTAAAGCAATGGTTCACAAGTTTTGGGCCTCCAAGTTTTTTGGACTTCAACTCCCAGAAATCCCAGCCAGCTTACCAGCTGTTAGGAATTGTGGGAGCTGAAGTCCAAAACACCTGGAGGTTGGGAAGCACTGATGCAAAGTGGTAAATATACTTTATAGACACCCTTTAAATGGTAGAGAGACTTTATGGCTACTCTGTATATTCACAATTTTGTACAAAACTCGGGCTTTAAAATTTTTGAAAATCATAAATGTACTAAGTAGTACATATTTACTGATCTCACACTATTATTATTCCCCACTAGAGTTGAATCACTAAATGCTTTAACCTACATTAATGCTGACTTATCAAGTTACCGTTATCCAATAAGTGTAGTTAAGCTGACACCAGCATAACGTATCAGCCTAAATTATGAAGTCCTTCAGGTTGCTTAAAGCAGTAAAATGTTTGGGCTTCTTTTGAATAAAGTATTTGAGTATTTGTTTTGGGCTCCAAAGTTCTCTACTTGCGAATAACTTGTTTAGCCTAACAGAACGCGATCCTGAATACACACAAGATTCCACTGTAAATTATCTGAACCTGGATTCCATGAAAATTAATACGACACACTATTCATGTCTCAACTTAGAACTCGTTGAATTCAATAGGATACCAAGGGAGGGTCATGCCACACATAAATCTGTTAGGGGCTCCCAACAGAATAATGAACTAAAACACAAATAGCACAGTATACTGTAAATTGAACAGGTTGAAAATAAGTACACAAAATGCCACTCCCCATTAAGTCTCATTAACCTAGTCGTCCATATTATAATTGGGCCTTTACTTGATAAAGAACCAATGCGCCACTTACTAACCAAATATTGCCCCCTACCTGTCCAGGAATGACCTGGCTACGGTGATCCAAGCGACGGTCATCTCGAGACTAGACTACTGTAACGCCCTCTACGTTGGCCTTCCCTTGGCGACGATTCGGAAACTCAAGCTAGTGCAGAATGCCGCTGCTCGCCTGCTGGCAGGAGTGCCGGTGAGGCATCACATTACGCCCATCCTCCAGCAACTGCACTGGCTGCCAATTGAGTACCGAATCACCTTCAAGGTGCTGGTGTTGACCTTTAAGGCCTTGTACGGTCTAGGGCCTGCGTACCTCTTGGACCGCCTTGCCCCATACGATCCCCCGAGATCACTCCGCTCAGCAGAGCAAAACCTGCTGGAGATTCCACCGATCCGCCTCTGCCGCCTATCATCAACTAGGCAGCGCTCCTTCTCAGTAGCAGCTCCAACGGCCTGGAATGCCCTGCCGGAGGAGGCTAGAGCCATACGGGAGCTCGCCCCCTTCCGCAGGGCCTGTAAGACCTTCCTTTTCAAGCAGGCCTTCGGTTGACATATAACGCCTCTTGCTTTCAATCGACTTATGACTCTGTGTTACCGTTTTTTGTCACTTAGTGTAATTTTAACAATGTTTTAATGATGTTTTTAGTATCATTTTTGTTATTTTTATGGTTATAGCATTGTTTTATTTTGTTCGTGAGTCGGCATGAGTGTTGCCTGCCGATCACTATGTATGTCTTGTAACCCGCCACGAGCCCTCGGGAAGAGGCGGAATACAAATGCAAATAATAAATAAATAAATAAATGAGAACAGCTTTAGATTCACCGTAAGAGCACTAAACAATTTCTAAAAACAAATTCAATCATACAGAAAATATATCAAAGAACATACAATAAACTGCATACATGGGATAGAATATTTTCTAGCAGCAAGACAAAATAATACATTATATAAAGCAGCATTTTTCCTAGCAGCAATTTAGGCTGCAATCCTGTACATACTTATTTGAGTATAAGAACACAGTGGGACCAACTTATCGGATTGCATAGTTAATAAACTTTGTGTTTCACTTTGAAGATACTTGCAAGTTATAACAAGTGGGAAAAACACTTGCTAACCTGAGTGTTACCATGGAATAGTAGTTTGTGTATTACACTAGGAGTCTGGTAGACCACAGTTAAAATTCCTGCTGAACCATGGAAACTCGCTGGCAAATCACATTCTACTTGTCTAAGAAAGATGGCAAACTCCCTCTGAACTGCTGTTAACTTGGAAATTATACGAAGGCATGCAACAAGGGCTCAGAGGCAAGCAGCCTCACTCTTGCAGTATCAAATGTTTACAATATTTACAATACAATATTTACTAAATCAAATATAAAGGGTCAGTTAATTCTAGCGAATAGGCAAGCACAACAAACCTTAACTCTCACACACATAAATTAAAATATTACTAGTTGGTACAAAAAAGTCACAATGATTTTTTTCTCATGCAAAAAATCTTTTCAGTTATGTTAAAACCATATCAGGCTTTTGTTTTGGAGAGAGTTTTTTGTGCTTAATTTGTTGTTGTTTTGCAATAAGGGCTTTACAGTAAACGTAAGTCAAGACACCTACCAAGTTTGTTGAATCCAGCAAGATTGTAATACCACTTCCGCACGCTTTCAAGCAAACGACCACTGGCTGCAACTAGAAACATGAATTACCACCATTAATTTAGATCGGAAAACCAAGTACAGGCAGCCCCCAAGTTACGAACAAGATAGGTTCTGTAGGCTTGTTCTTAAGTAGAATTTGTATGTAAATTGGAACATTTACATTTTTAAGTGTCACTCCAGTCATATATATTAGCTTTGGATAGCATAGGGAAGGGTTAACAACCCTGTGGGGATTGTTTTGCTGTCTGGGCTCCTGTTCAAAAGATTACATCTCACTTTTTGTCCCTGTGATAATTGGACTTTGAAAAATGTGGCTTGTTGTGGAAGCAAGGATCAGTGATAAAGCTTCAGTGGAGACATTCTTCCCCCATGATAACTCTCAGAGGAGATACTTTGCCTTCTGAGGGGTTAGTATTCTCACTTCCTGTTGTCACACCCCCGTTTTTAACTATGAGTCATTTTTAAATTTGATGCTTGCAAGTCGGGGACTCCCTGTACAGTAGTGTGTGCAGACAAAAGATGTCTACAAAACTTTTAATCCGAATTTACATATATGAAGAATGTCAACAACAAAGATAACCTGGCTTCTCTGTGTTTGTTACAAGCTCACAAAAATCAACTGTATTAAAATGCTTCAAAATATTTTGAAAGCAAGGGAAAACTTTTATATATGTTCCTAACTTAGGAACTCCTATTTAAAATATTAAGTAGTAGCATGAAAATATGTCAGTAGTATACTGACTCATTATTTAATTATAGATCTAAACTCATTTTTCTAATGCAGTCTTGTATACTATTGGTAACGCAAAGCAGAATTTCTAATGAGGCTGGAGAGAAGACTGACTTTGACTCTTTTGCTACAATTTTCAGTATAAAGGAAGGTGACAAGGTTGGCATTTATTGCTGTCCTTGAGGGCTGTTTGCATTTTCATTATTGCAACCATCTATGTTACACGGAAGCAAGATAACAATGACTTAGGTTCTGAAATCAGCTTTTCACGAAAAAAGCTGCTAATCTCTGCTTCATCCTAACTATTTCATCACTTAGAATAAAACACTCATAGAGACAAAATGTGTCAAGCAAGAATGTCACCTGCTACAAGACCCTATAGATTACCAGAGAGCCCACATACAATCAAATAAAGATTTTTTTTTGGAGCAGCAATGTGAGGAGAGGTTTCACCTCCTAGATTAGAGCACAAGTAAATGGATTCTGGTTATATGAAAAGAGATTCTATGCATCTACACCAGGGCTTCTTAAACTTTTACCACCTCGCAACTGCTTTCCACCTTTTAAAAGGATAAAATCAAACAGTTACTGATAATAAATCGGCATTTGCAAGGCTAGCTGAAGCATTTTCTGCAGAGTCCACTGTAAATACTGCATGCTGTTGCTAACAGATTTGTGTAAATGGATGGAATTCAGAAACCTTTTACTGTTGCCAAATTTTTCATGATTCCAATATTGAGCCAAGAGGGCCCCATTTGGGGTTAGGACCCAGAGTTTAAAAAGCAGTGATTTCCATTGGAGAGTTAATGCAGTTTGACAACACTTTAACTGCCATGACCTGTGGCTTCGAAATCCTAGGAGTTGTAGATTTATAAGACTTCCACCCTCTTAGGCTAAGAGCACTGGTGCCTCAGCAAACTACAATCCCAAGATTCCATATCATTAAGCCATGGCAATTAAAGTGGTGTCAAACCGCATTAACCCTACAGTGCAGATGTATCCTCAGGCTTAGGACCCTTCCACACAGCTGAATAAAACCCCACATTTTCTGCTTTGAACTGGGATACATGGCAGTGTGGACTCAGATAACACAATTCAAAGCATTGTGGGATTTTCTGCCTTGATATACTGAGATATAGGGCTGTGTGGAAGGACCCTATGTCAGGCGGCCTCAAACTGTAACCTTCCAGCTGTTTGGGTCTCCAAATCCCAGAAGCCCTAGTCAGCTTGTTCAATGGTTAGGAATTCTGAGAGTTGGGAGGCTAAAACACCTGGAGGGATGCAGTTTAGGGGTGCCTGGTTTATGCAGCTGTTATATTGTTTAATTTGATTTGTTTTATGTTAATTTGTGTGTATGTTTTTTTCCTCCTGGCACTGAATGTTTGTCATTCATGTTGGAAACCACCCTGAGTCCCTTTGGGGAGATAGGTCTACAAATAAAGATTATTATTATTATTTTGCTGACAACACAGTATGTCACAGCAAACGAGATCTATATGCCGGATTTCGTATTTAAAAATTGAATTTGAACACAAGTTGAACACTTCCCAAGTGTCTACGACTGTGTGATAATTGTTGTTGTTTCTCCTTCCCTGCCTGCTTTTGTGGTGCCAAAGCAAAAGACAGGGTGGGTAGTTCTCAGAAAGCCAAAGCCCAGCCTCTTTTATGCTCTGTATCCATCTTCTAGCTTAGACTTGGACAAACTTCTGCCCTCCAGGTGTTTTGGATTTCAACTCCCACCATTCCTAACAGCCTCAGGCCCCTTCCCTTTCCCCCTCAGCCACTTAAGCCTCAAGCCCCTTGTTTATTGGTTAAGAATTCTGGGAGTTGGGAGGCTGGGGAGGTAAAAGGAAGGGGGCTGAGGCTGTTAGGAATGGTGGGAGTTGAAGTCCAAAACACTTGGAGGGCCAAAGTTTGCCCATGCCTGTTCTAGCTGGAACCATCTCCCTCAGTAAATGGAAAATAATAAATTCCCTTATCTCACCTTGACCTGGAAACAGCCCCTTCTGCTAAGATTTCAGCATATGCTTCTGGCCCAGCTTACTTGTCCAAGCGCATCTGCCCCTACGTCCCACCTCACAATTTAAAATCATCTGGGGAGGCCCTGCTCTCGCTCCCGCCAACATCTCAAATGTGGCTGGCGGGGATGAGGGACAGGGCCTCCTCGGCTGTAGCCCCCCGCCTGTGGAACGCACTGCCAAGTGAAATACGATCTACCCCATCCCTCCTGGCGTTTAGGATGAAATTAAAATCTTCGTTTTGGGACCAGGCCTTTGCACAATAACATAAAGCAGCATTTGGACTAGAAATGATTGGCTAGACCAGTGTTTCCCAACCAGTGTGCCGCGGCACACTAGTGTGCCGTGAGCAATCATCAGGTGTGCCGTGGGAAATTGGAACCTCCAATACCCTTTCTTCCCCCTCCTGCTGAACACCTTTTCTTCTCCACTCGGGCTCCCTTCTTCCCAGCCTCAATCTGCTCACTTTCCCTCGCTTTGCTCATGCTGCCACTTCTGCCACCATTTTGATCCGAGGGGGCAGCGTGAGCGTATTCAGGAGGGTAGGGGGAGGGAGGAAGACGTGACCAGTGCGGGCGCTACTGCGCAGACTCGCCCCACGTCTTCCTCTCTCCTCCCCTCCTGAACACACTCACGCAAGCAGAGCAAAGCTGGGAAGAAGGGAGCCCGAGTGGAGAAGAAAAAGCAAGTGTTCAGCAGGAGGGGGAAGAAAGGGCACGAAGGGGAAGGGAGAGGTCTCTGTCGAAAGCTGGCATGGGCAAACTTGGACCTTCCAGATGTTTTGGACTCAAACTCCCACCATTTCTAGCAGCCTCCAGCCCTTTTCCTCCCCCCCCCCCCAGCCACTTAAGCAGGAAAGGGCCTCAGGCTGTTAGGACTGGTGGGAGTTGAAGTCCAAAGCACCCAGAGGGCCAAAGTTTTCCCATGCCTGTTTTAGGAACCTTAAAGTGGTGAGCCTCCTTCCAACATTGTGATTCTGAATAGAAAACAAACAATAACATAACATAGCATTGTTTGTTTGAGTCCACAGTGCTCTCTGGATATAGGTGAACTACAACTCCAAAACTCAAGGTCAATGCCCACCAAACTCTTATAGTATTTTCTCTTGGTTATAGGAGTTCTGTGTGGGAAGTTTGTGTCTTTCTGCTATTCCTGCCAGGATAACTATGTTGTGTTCATCGAAACAGGCCCAGGTTTCACACTGAATGTATAAATACATTTAAAACATATTAACTATATGTATTACTGTGTTAAGAGTGTCATTTTGTGTCATTTTGGTTGGTGGTGTGCCCCAGGATTTTGTAAATGTAAAAAATGTGCCACGGGCTCAAAAAAGGTTGAAAAACACTGAGCTAAACGATAGATATGTGGATACGGCTTCATTGTTTTTATCAATTGGGTACGTGGACAGAGTATTGTCTTAATTAATTTGACTGCTTGATTATTTGTTTTAATTTTAACTGTTACTGTTTTTAATTACGTATTTATGGTTTTATATTGTATATTGATGTGGCATCAAACTGCTGCCTTTGTTAGCCGCTCTGAGTCCCCCCTCGGGGGTTGAGAAGGGCGGGGTAAAAATACTGTAAATAAATAAATAAATTCGTTTCCCAAGGAGGAAAATACGTTCCCTCTTTGTGTTTGAAAGAGTTGTGAGCAACTGAGGTGGGTATTTAGGACATAGCTCACCTGGGAGCATCCCAAGACCTCAAGGGGTGCACACTATAGAACAGGGGTGCTCATTAGGTTGATCGCAATCGAGAGCTGGAACTGGTCGATCGCGTAGCCTGGAAGAGGGACTGACCGAGCAGCATAGCTCGGAGGAGGGAGGAAAAGGAGGACAGAGCACAGAGGGAGTGAGAGAAGGAGTGCCAGCCAGCCACGCCCCTCTCGTTCCTGCCAAAAGAGTAGGGAAAATGACGAGTGTGACATCATGCCACCGCCGTGACATCACACGTGCCCATTTTCCCTACCTTTTGGTTAGAACGAGAGGGGCGTGGCTGGCTGGCGCTCCTTCTCTCGCGGCGCCCCCTCCTTCCCTCTGCCCTCCTACTTCTCCCCTCGCCTGCTTCCATTGCTTGCAAGCGAGGGGATTGGGCCTGGGTGGCAAGCGGCTTTGCGCTGCTCCTCATGCGAGGCAGGGAAGGGAGGCTGCGAAGCCCCTGCCTGGGCGAGGAGGCCCTGGAGCGCTTCCTGGCCGCCCTCCTCGCTGCCGGCCCGGCCCGGCATGACTCTGCTCCGCAAAGTAAGTGAACTATACATCCCAGAGACTCCAACTCACAAATGTCTCGGTCTAATTCCCCCAGTGTTCACATTTGGGCATATTGAGTATCCGTGCCAAGTTTGGTCCAGATCCATCATTATTTGAGTCCACAGTGCTCTCTGGATGTAGGAGAACTACAACTCCCAAACTCAAAGGCAATGCCCAGCAAACCCTTTCAGTACTTTTGGTTGGTCTCATGAGAGTTCAGTGTGCCAAGTTTGGTTAAATTCCCTCATTGGTGGAGTTCAGGATGCTCTTTAATTGTGAGTTAACTAGAAATCCCAGCAACTACAACAAAATCAATTGCCTTAAAACTACAAGAAAGGAGATTCCCCCTGAACATGAGGAAAAACTTCCTAACTGAGAGCTGTTAAGCAGTGGAACTCTCTGCCTCAGAGTGTGGTGGAGGCTCCTTCTTTGGGGGCTTTTAAGCAGAGGCTGGGTGGTCTGAGGTGCTTTGATTGTGAGCCGTCATGGAATAAAGGGAGTAGTAGTTTTACAAGGCCTTTGGCCTTCTCGGCCAAAGAAGGCTGGCGCCTCACCCAACTACAGCAACAACCTGCTTTAATACTACATGAGGCCTGGCTTTGGCTCAGAAACCTCAAGGCCGGGGGTGGCCCTCCCTTCCTCGCCTCCCCAATGAACCTCCTCTCCAGCTGCCTTCTCTATCGCTCTCTTCATGCGATAAGTACACGGAAACTGGTCCCCGTCCGCACTCACCAGGTGCCCTCGCCGCCATCTTGACCTCCGAGAAGCACAGCCGCGGTGCCTCTCGGGAAAGGCGACCTCCTCGCGCCTGAGTCACGTGATCCCCGCTCTGTCACGTGACCGCTGTTTCCCCAGCACAGGCTGCACTTGCATCGCTCGCCTTGAGCTGCCCTCCTCTGGAAACACAGGGGGAAATTTAGATTGTGGGGATGAGTTTACTATGAGTGCCCACTGGGAAGTGATGGGTCTTTCCCCGTTCCTGCATTAAACAGATTGTGGGTGTCAATAGACCAGGCCTGGGCAAACTTGGGCCTTCCAGGTGTTTTGGACTTCAACTCCCACCATTCCTAACAGCCTCAGGCCCCTTCCTTTTCCCCCTCAGCTGCCTATAGACCAGGCCTGGGCAAACTTGGGCCTTCTAGGTGTTTTGGACTTCAACTCCCACCATTCCTAACAGCCTCAGGCCCCTTCCTTTTCCCCCTCAGCTGCCTATAGACCAGACCTTGGCTAACTTGGGCCTTCCAGGTGTTTGGATTCCAACTCCCACCATTCCTAACAGCCTCAAGCCCCTTCCTTTTCCCCCAGCTGCCTATAGACCAGACCTTGGCTAACTTGGGCCTTCCAGGTGTTTGGATTCCAACTCCCACCATTCCTAACAGCCTCAAGCCCCTTCCTTTTCCCCCTCAGCTGCCTATAGACCAGACCTTGGCTAACTTGGGCCTTCCAGGTGTTTGGATTCCAACTCCCACCATTCCTAACAGCCTCAAGCCCCTTCCTTTTCCCCCTCAGCTGCCTATAGACCAGACCTTGGCTAACTTGGGCCTTCCAGGTGTTTGGATTCCAACTCCCACCATTCCTAACAGCCTCAAGCCCCTTCCTTTTCCCCTCAGCTGCCTATAGACCAGACCTTGGCTAACTTGGGCCTTCCAGGTGTTTTGGATTCCAACTCCCACCATTCCTCACAGCCTCAGGCCCCTTCCTTTTCCCCCCAGCTGCCTATAGACCAGACCTTGGGCCTTCCAGGTGTTTGACCAACTCCCACCATTCCTAACAGCCTCAAGGCTGCCTTAGACCAGGTGTTTGTTTGGACTCCAACTCCCACCATTCCTAAGCAGCCTCAAGCCCCTTCCTTTTGATTCCCCTCCCACCATTCCTAACAGCTGCCTAGCTAGACCAGACCTTGGCTAACTTGGGCCTTCCAGGTGTTTGGATTCCAACTCCCACCATTCCTAACAGCCTCAAGCCCCTTCCTTTTCCCCCTCAGCTGCCTATAGACCAGACCTTGGCTAACTTGGGCTTTCAGGTGTTTGGATTCCAACTCCCACCATTCCTAACAGCCTCAAGCCCCTTCCTTTTCCCCCTCAGCTGCCTATAGGTGTTTGGATTCCAACCCCACCATTCCTAACAGCCTCAGGTGTTTGGATTCCAACTCCCACCATTCCTAACAGCCTCAAGCCCCTTCCTTTTCCCCCTCAGCTGCCTATAGACCAGACCTTGGCTAACTTGGGCCTTCCAGGTGTTTGGATTCCAACTCCCACCATTCCTAACAGCCTCAAGCCCCTTCCTTTTCCCCTCAGCTGCCTATAGACCAGACCTTGGCTAACTTGGGCCTTCCAGGTGTTTTGGACTCCAACTCCCACCATTCCTAACAGCCTCAAGCCCCTTCCTTTTCCCCCTCAGCTGCCTATAGACCAGACCTTGGCTAACTTGGGCCTTCCAGGTGTTTGGACCAACTCCCACCATTCCTAACAGCCTCAAGCCCCCCCTCAGCTCCTTTTCCCCAACTCAGCTGCCTATAGCCCTTCCAGACCTTGGCTAACTTGGGCCTTCCAGGTGTTTTGGACTCCAACTCCCACCATTCCTAACAGCCTCAAGCCCCTTCCTTTCCCCCCTCAGCTGCCTATAGATCAGACCTTGGCTAACTTGGGCCTTCCAGGTGTTTGGACTTCAACTCCCACCATTCCTAACAGCCTCAAGCCCCTTCCTTTTCCCCCTCAGCTGCCTATAGACCAGACCTTGGCTAACTTGGGCCTTCCAGGTGTTTGGATTCCAACTCCCACCATTCCTAACAGCCTCAAGCCCCTTCCTTTTCCCCCTCAGCTGTCTATAGACCAGACCTTGGCTAACTTGGGCCTTCCAGGTGTTTTGGACTTCAACTCCCACCATTCCTAACAGCCTCAGGCCCCTTCCTTTTCCCCCTCAGCCGCCTATAGACCAGGCCTGGGCAAACTTGGACTTCAACTCAGGTGTTTTGGAGCCTCAACTCCCACCATTCCTAACAGCCTCAGGCCCCTTCCTTTTCTCCCTCAGCTGCTTATAGACCAGGCCTGGGCAAACTTGGGCCTTCCAGGTGTTTTGGACTCCAACTCCCACCATTCCTAACAGCCTCAGGCCCCTTCCTTTCCCCCCTCAGCCGCAAGACCAGGCCTGGGCAAACTTGGGCCCTCCAGGTGTTTTGGACTCCAACTCCCACCATTCCTAACAGCCTCAGGCCCCTTCCTTTTCCCCCCTCAGCTGCCTATAGACCAGACCTTGGCTAACTTGGGCCTTCCAGGTGTTTGGACTTCAACTCCCACCATTCCTAACAGCCTCAGGCCCCTTCCTTTTCCCCCAGCTGCCTATAGACCAGACCTTGACTAACTTGGGCCTTCCAGGTGTTTTGGACTTCAACTCCCACCATTCCTAACAGCCTCAGGCCCCTTCCTTTTCCCCCTCAGCCGCTTATAGACCAGGCCTGGGCAAACTTGGGCCTTCCAGGTGTTTGGACTTCAACTCCCACCATTCCTAACAGCCTCAGGACCCTTCCTTTCCCCCCTCAGCCGCTTATAGACCAGGCCTGGGCAAACTTGGGCCTTCCAGGTGTTTTGGACTTCAACTCCCACCATTCCTAACAGCCTCAGGCCCCTTCCTTTTCCCCCTCAGCTGCCTATAGACCAGACCTTGGCTAACTTGGGCCTTCCAGGTGTTTGGACTTCAACTCCCACCATTCCTAACAGCCTCAGGCCCCTTCCTTTTCCCCCTCAGCCACTTATAGACCAGGCCTGGGCAAACTTGGGCCTTCCAGGTGTTTTGGACTTCAACTCCCACCATTCCTAACAGCCTCAGGCCCCTTCCTTTTCCCCCTCAGCTGCCTATAGACCAGACCTTGGCTAACTTGGGCCTTCCAGGTGTTTGGACTTCAACTCCCACCATTCCTAACAGCCTCAGGCCCCTTCCTTTTCCCCCTCAGCTGCCTATAGACCAGACCTTGACTAACTTGGGCCTTCCAGGTGTTTTGGACTTCAACTCCCACCATTCCTAACAGCCTCAGGCCCCTTCCTTTTCCCCCTCAGCCGCTTATAGACCAGGCCTGGGCAAACTTGGGCCTTCCAGGTGTTTGGACTTCAACTCCCACCATTCCTAACAGCCTCAGGACCCTTCCTTTCCCCCCTCAGCCGCTTATAGACCAGGCCTGGGCAAACTTGGGCCTTCCAGGTGTTTTGGACTTCAACTCCCACCATTCCTAACAGCCTCAGGCCCCTTCCTTTTCCCCTCAGCTGCCTATAGACCAGACCTGGGCAAACTTGGGCCTTCCAGGTGTTTTGGACTTCAACTCCCACCATTCCTAACAGCCTCAGGCCCCTTCCTTTTTCCCCTCAGCCACTTATAGACCAGGCCTGGGCAAACTTGGGCCTTCCAGGCAGGCATGTAGCCAGGAGGGGCTAAGGGGGCTTCAGCCCCCCCCCCCCCGAAATTCTCAGGGTGGTCTGCGAAAAGGCCTTACTGGTACATTATTTAAACTGTTATGTTTATTCATATCATGATCTGATCACCATGCTCATTATATCCCACATTAATGGGGTTATTGGGATAACAATACAAAAGGTTTGCTAGGGTAGACCCTCTTCCACCCAGTCTCAGCCCCCAACCAAACTCAGCCCCCCCCGAATCAAAATCCTGGCTACGGCCCTGCTTCCAGGTGTTTTGGACTTCAACTCCCACCATTCCTAACAGCCTCAGGCCCCTTCCTTTTCCCCCTCAGCCACTTATAGACCAGGCCTGAGCAAACTTGGGCCTTCCAGGTGTTTTGGACTTTAACTCCCACCATTCCTAACAGCCTCAGGCCCCTTTCTCTCCCCCCCCCCTCAGCCGCCTATAGACCAGGCCTGGGCCAACTTGGACCTTCCAGGTGTTTTGGACTTTGACTTTCACCATTCCTAACAGCCTCAGGCCGCTTCCTTTTCCCCCTCGGCTGCTTAAGGAATGGTGGGAGTCAAAGTCCAAAACACCTGGAGGGCCCAAGTTGGCCCAGGCCTGGTCTATACAAAAGAGCATAACTCTTGTCTCTCTTCTTTCTCTCCTGCTAACTAATTATTATTCTTTCTAGGTGCAAAGATTACTTCAGACACAGACAGGAAATCAGAAGACGCTTACTTCTTGGGAGGAGAGCAATGTCTAATCTCGATAAAATAGTGAAGAGTACAGACAGCACGCTGGCAACAAAGCTCCGCATAGTCAAAGCAAAGGTATTCCCAGTAGTCACCTACGGATGTGAGAGCTGGACCATAAGGAAGGATGAGCGAAGGAAGATAGATGTCTTTGAACTGTGGTGCTGGAGGAAAGTTCTGAGAGTGCCTTGGGCCATGAGAAGATCCAACCAGTCCATACTTCAGAAAATAAAGCCCAACTGCTCATTAGAGGGAAGGATATTAGAGGCAAAGATGAAGTACTTTGGCCACATCATGAGAAGAAATGAAGACAATGATGCTGGGGGAAATTGAAGGAAAGACGAAGAGGGGCTGACCAAGGGAAAGATGGATGGATGGTATCCTTGAAGTGACTGACTTGACTCTGAAGGAGCTGGGGGAGGTGATGGCCCACAGGGAGCTCTGGCGTGGGATGGTCCATGAGGTCATGAAGAGTTGGAAGCAACTGAATGAATGAACAACAACAAACTATTTTTTTTTCAATTATAGTTTTTATTGTGAGATTTTTTAGTGTTATACAGTGAGAAAGTACATCAGTACAGAAAAAGAAAATTAACAGAACACCAAGAAGTGCAAACAGCAGTCCACCCGGTGTGTGGAGCTGTGGGAGTGGTAGGGGATGAGAGGGTAGGGGGAGAGAGGAAGAGAGAGACTAAAAAGGGGGATAGGGGGCCGGGCATAAGAGAACTCGGCCAAAATAAAATAAAATTCAACTTCCAACATTTTTTGCATCATGTCAAATACTTGGATGTTCTTTATCATATGTCTTTGCTTTGTAGATGTTAATCCTAATCTCACAAATATAGCCTCTATGTGTGGCTATAGAGGGTAAGAATATATCCTAGTTGCTACAGTTATCTTTAACTATTTACTACTTGTTACTTAGAAGTTGTAACGGGGGTGGTAACAAAATGAGTAGTCCTTGTTAAGCCTCTTACTTATATCTGTAGAAGATATTCTTCTACTGAAGACCAGTCCGTTGATTTGATAGGTTTTCCACTGCTACGATGTAGGAGGAAGGTTAATCTGTCCATATCCTTTATATCCAAAAGCTTTTCTCACCAAGAGTCTATCTCAGGGGTTTTATCAAGTTTCCAGAAATTTGCATACACCAAGCGTGCAGCTGTTATTATGTATGTAAAGAGCTTATCCTCATTTTGATTTAATATAATGTATTTATTAGGCATGTTTTAGAATCCTAAAATCGCGATTCTAAAATCAAATGGGGGGGGGGGATTTTTTTGATTAGTATATTAAAGACTTACAAAAAAATTTGCAAAAAGTTCTAAAATGTAACGTAAGTATTAACGAAATTCTAAATTGGTTCTAAAGTCTGAAAAGCAGGGAAACAGTTAAAATCAAGGGGGGAACATTCCCCTTCACCTCTGCAGTGCAATTAAGTGGAGCTGTACATGTATAACATAAATATAAGAGGTAGTAGCTACTTGCTCTCAGGACAATTGTGAAAGTGAAGTACGATTCTCCCCCCCCCTTATTATTTCCCCAGTCCCTCCTTTCTTCCTTCTCTGCCCTCTAGTGTCATTCCGTCCTTTGCTCTTTGGTTCCCCATCCCTTCTTTTCTCTTTTTCCTTCCCTCCCCCCCTTCTCTACTTCTTCCTTTGTCTCCTTCCTTCCTTTGTTCACGTTTTATTTCCCTAATAGCAATTAAACAGAAAGATATATGTATAATATATAGACTTTCTGCTGTGCTTTCTGCAACCAAACTTGCCTATCTCAGATTGGCCTCTTTAGTCATCAGCGCGCTTGTAAAAGCGTGGGATGAGTCCTTCCTGAATCTTCGTTCGTGAAGTAATGCCGAGAGAGAGATATGTATTAATGCAGTGGTTCCTCATGTTGTGGTGACCCCCATCCATATTTTCGTTGCTACTTCATAATTTTGTTACTCTTATGAATTCTAATGCAAATATCTAATATGCAGGATGTATTTTCATTGTTACAAATTGACAAAAGTTAAAGCATTAATCACAAAAACAATATGTTTGGGGGAGGAGGGACAACGGATGATGGGATTTGCAGTACCTTCGACGAATTCAGCTCTGACTTCCACAGCTGAGACCGCATGAATGACAGACCTGGACCAAACTTGGCACACAGAACCCCCATGACCCACAGAAAATACTGGAGGGTTTGGGAGGAATTGACAGTGATTTAGGGGAGATAACTCTGAACCCAAACAATCCTGGATCAGGACCAAACTTGGCATGAATACTCAATATGCCCAAATGTGAATGCAGATGGAGTTTGGGGAAAATAGACCTTGACATTTGGGAGTTGTAGTTGCTGGGATTTATAGTTCACCTTCAATCAAAGAGCATTCTGAACTCCACCAATGACAGAAGTGGGCCAAACTGGGATCCGGGGAGGGCGGGGGAAGAGGAGGGCGAAGGAGGAGGCAATCAGCTGATGGCCTCCTCCTTCGCCCCTCTTTCCCCCCCGCGCTCGCCGGCGCCCTCGCTCACCCCCCTCGCCTCTCTTAGCCCCGATGCATGGATCGAGGCTAGAGAGAGGCAGAGAGGCGCGCGGGGGCCTTTCTCCTCCTCTCTCGCCAGCCTGTCATTGGCGAGAGAGGGAGGAGGCCCTCGCTCACCCCCGCCTCTCTCTAGCCCCGATGCATGGATCGGGGCTGGAGAGAGCAGAGCAGCAGCGGGGGCCTTTCTCCTCCTCTCTCGCCGGCCTGTCATTGGCGAGAGAGAGGAGAAAGGCCCCGCGCTGCCTCTCTGCCTCTCTCTCTAGCCCCGATGCATGGATCGAGGCTGAGAGAGGCAGAGAGGCGCGGGGCCTTTCTCCTCCTCTCTCGCCGGCCTGCCATTGGCGAGAGGGAGGAGGCCCCTCGCTCACCCCCTCGCCTCTCTCTAGCCCCGATCCTGAGGGAGCGAGGGCCCAAGTTTGCCCAGGCTGAGAGGAAAAGGAAGAGGCCTGAGGCTGTGAGGAATGGTGGGACTTGAAGTCCAAAACACGTACCTGGAGGGCTGAAGCTGGCCCCTGCGATGGGGCATGGCAGAGCAACGGGGAAGAGAAGGAGGGGGGGAAGCCTGGAGGACTACACTTACCAGAATGCATTGCCTACCTAGCAGCAGCGTCACTTCCATTTCCCCATAGAAATGCGGGAAAAAGAAGAAGCTGAATGAAGGCGGGAAGGAAATGAGGGGGAGAAGACAGGGAGAAGTGAGTAGTATAATAATTAATTAATACTTAAGAATTTCTAACGATCCTAACGCAAATTGTTGGCCTCAAGGACCGTAAAAGAAAGTCTACTTCCTGGTTCGCGGCGATACGTAAAACCTCAAAAGTCCCATTACATACGAATCTCTTACGAATCCTTTTAATTTCCGTTTCATTTTTCTCATGCCTAGTATTTATCTGTCAGGCCAAGGAGGAAGATTATTATTATGCCGACCCTTTTGCAGATTTTTCTGGGGCTGAGAGACTGTGACCTGCCCAAGGTAACCCTGTGGATTTTCACAATCAAGCGGGAATTCAAATTCTGGTCTCCAGACTCATAATCCTAGTCCTAAATTACGAATTCATTTAAGGTGAGATTTGCAAGAGTGACTTTTGATGGTTCCATGAGAAAGGAATGGTCAATGCAATTGCCTGAAACTCTTATTGTTAGTACTCAAATTGTATCCTTCTTATTGCTATTATTGTGTTGTTGTTAGGCAATCCTTTGTAGCTCGAGAATTGTCCTCCAAGTATAGTGTCTGTAGGTGGGTCTGTAGGTGGCTGTGATCCGCATGTTCTCCTGCAGTGAGGACATCGGTTTCCAGATAGAAGGTGGTCCCAGTCATGGTTGGCTTGATGTGCCTTCCTGTTGGCATGTTTCTCCCTTTCGCCCTCCAGTCGTGCCTCTTTGAATTCTGCAGCACTGCTGGTCACAGCTGACCTTCAATTAGAGCGCTCAAGGGCCAGGGCTTCCCAGTTCTTGATGTCTATGCCACAGTTTTCAAGGTTGGCTTTAAGTCCATCTTTAAATCTCTTTTCCTGTCCACCAACATTTCATTTTCCATTCTTGAGTTAGGAGTAGAGTAACTGTTTTGGGAGACGGTGATTGGGCATTCGGACGTGGCCAATCCAGCGGGGTTGATAGCGGAGGAACATTGCTTCAATGCTGGTGGTATTTGCTTCTTCCAGCATGCTGACATTTGTCCACCTGATTTCCCAAGAGATTTTCAGGATTTTTTGGAGGCAACGCTGATGGAATCGTTCCAGGAGTTGCGTATGACATCTGTAGACAGGCCACGTTTCGCAGATGTATAGCAGGGTTGGGAAGACAATTATTATTGTACACAATCAGCAGCAGTAGTACTCTACT
Source organism: Anolis apletophallus (assembly GCA_030556195.1). Classification (NCBI taxonomy): domain Eukaryota; kingdom Metazoa; phylum Chordata; class Lepidosauria; order Squamata; family Anolidae; genus Anolis; species Anolis apletophallus. Next base: position 115,019,350 of record JARBWK010000007.1, read on the forward strand.
ACCACAGCCTGAGTATACTTAATCCAAAATGCTTGGGATCCAGAAGTGTTTCGGATTATTTCCACTCTTTTGCAAATATTACCAAAGTACTTTTCCTTTCTAGTGTGTTCCAGTTGTGTAACAGCAAGATACTATATCCTGGGTAAGTTCAGAGGCCATAAACAAATTCCATAAAAATAATATAATTAGTCTATTGTAACAAAATTCCAGTTCCTCAAGTGGTAAAGAGTTCCAAGGGAAGCTGAGAAAATATGTGCAATAACTTCAGCTCTGCCCCATGACAGATAACCCCAAGGGAACATAACTTCTAGTATGGAATGGGGCAAGATTTTGGACTCTTCTGTTGAGAAAAAGAACTAGAAAACGAGCAACAGAAGGAAACCTCTTTCGGTCTACTAGCCTAGTCTGCAATGAATGTGATAGTTGGGAGAAAAACCTGATTGAAAACAAAACCAGCTAGTCATTTTCTGCTGGTTGTGGAACACACTGCTATGCTTAACACAACTTTTTACCCAAGAATAATTACCCTATTTCTTTGATTGTAAGACACACTTTCCCCACATATAAACATCTCTAAAACAGAGTGCATCTTATCTATATAAAACTTTTTGTTGGTGGTACTGAAAATAGTGTGTATCTTACAATCAATGGTATGTTATAATTGGCACATTTCTTCACCAATGTAGAGCAGATTGTACCCAAACATAGCTGAAGTGCAAGAAACAACTAGATTAATTGCATGATGCTAAGACTGAATTTTATCTCCTATTATTTCCTCTGCTTCCTGGAAAAGTGGTTCTGGGGGGTTGGGGACTTGGACAATGTGAAACTGGATTGTCCAAACTGAGCATATTTCCACCCTTAATTTGGCAATCCTGTACATTTTAACCTTATATCTGAGCAGCACAAGGAATCACAAAGTTGTATCAAATGGGATAGAAGTACATTTCCTCCTTTACTTTCCAAGACCCAGGTTTCAGCTGCAGTCATCCTGTTTAGCCATAAATATGTGACCAAACAAATGGTGAGGATGGAATCTTTACCATGAAATCCGAAGGCTAGAAAATCATCATCTGGTGGTAGATTCTTTCCTGCTTAATACAGAATTTTCCAGAGGGGGAAAGAAATAACAAACAAGAACAGTCAAGCTGGTCCATTTTAAAAAACCCTTCAAATCTTTATTACCGTAGAATCACCAGCTATTGTTCTTTTCTGTTTTTCCTCCTCTCAGTGTCTATCTTCTTTAAAAATCGAGAAGCCTGTTCTTTCCATTATGTATAAATGACTCAACTGATCTTTTCAGAAAGGATATGGGTGGGATGAAGTTTCAAATGCCAATAATACACCTCTAGCACCAGGGGTTGAGTTCCTCAGATAGGAGTGGTAGGCTACAGCTCACACGCTCAGAGAATAAGCTCCCAGCAAGAGTGCCTAGAAGAGCATGAATTATAATGTATACATGAAATAATTAAAACCGATGAACTTTTTCCATGGAATAAACAAGGATACTGTAGAAAGCATACATGCCATGTTGGTCCCATTCATCACCTTTCTTCATTGTGAGCTAATGCTAGTATGAAAATTCTTTTTCCTCAAACATTGGTAAAACTTTCCTGTTTAATTCTATATGTGAATAAAACCATACACGAATATTAACTTTTTTATCTTCTCCCCAATCTAACTTTCATAACTATGTAATTATTTATTGGGATTGCTGAACATGAAAGCTAGTTAGACTCTACTTGCAGTTCCTAACCCACTTGCAAAATGGATATTGTCACACTGAAGGTCTCAAAACCTACAGCATGTGAAATAACTTGTGCGTGTTTCATATGTAAATACATGGAAGTGTGGAAACCAGATAGGCCTCTTACACTACAAATGGGATAACTGTTCCTAAAGATGCTCTTTGTTATTTCAATCCCACCTTTCTCCTGGTATGGGGACTCAAGTACAGAATACAACAGCATAGAGCATTTGTAAAAACTCCATTATAGACTGAACTCTATTGCACTTCTCCACCCAGAAGAAGCAGCACCACCATCTCAGCTGCAGTAGGGAAACCTGCCCTGTATTAAACCATTTTCCTGGGTTTAGGAGAATGTCCAGGAAGTACAAGCCTTTCTAGTAAAACAGGACTGGGTTCCATCTTGACTTTAACCTACAACAAAGGAACATTGTTGGGCCTTACCTGTTCCCATAAAAACACATTTAAAAAAATATTTTATTGTATTATTATCACCTATTTGTAATACATTTACCTTTACTTTACATTGCTTTAGTTACAATACATTTTTCTCTCCCCCCCCCCAACCCTCCCCTTGTTGACAAGTTAGTCCTTCTTCAATTATTCGAGCCATCATTGCATTCTATCCAGCTTTTTTCCCCAATGTTCGTCTTCTGGTTTAGCTTCCTGTATCCAGTTTTTTAAAGGGTGACCATATTTCTTTGGGTTTCTTCTGCTTTTCTGTCCATGGTTTTTCATTTCTTATAATATCCATAATTTCCAATTGTACTTGTTCCCACACATTTTTCAAGGGTCCATTTCTTTTTTTCTTTCCACCCCAGGCAATCACAGCATGTGCCCATAAAAACACATTTCGCATTGGCTACATACGGGTAACATGTATCATTCCCATTCTAAGAAGCATGAAGCCACAAACAGCATAACATTTGTATAGGGCAGGCAGAACATGTTTGCCTCAGGGTGAGCTAGAGCTCCCTCATTACCTCACTGTCACCACGATGGTGCTTTGAATGCAATTTTCCTGCTACTTGGCAGGGGATTGGATTGGATGGCCCACAAGGTCTCTTCCAACTCTATGATTCTAGTCTATTACCCCAGTGCCGCTGACACACAGATGTCTTGCTTCTGCACAGGCAAGACAGAGTAGTAACAACCCCATAAAGCCAGTTAGCCTCCAAATACTCTTCAGAGTGTTTCCTGAGACAGACATTGTAAGTAGAGTGCCGTAGAAGAGTGCTGGTTCCAAGTTTCAGCTTCTGGAGATAGTCAGAGCCACAAACTGCATAAGTGGAAGCTTTAAAAACACTAGACATTGGTTTTCATTGCAAAGATTGCTACTGCAGCAATCATGACAACACTTTAAAAATATTATATTACAATTGGACAAGAGAGGATCTGTTGTCCCAAGGATGTGCTATGCAGGCACTTTTATGACTGTATAATATTGTAGCCATGGAAAAGATAAAGTACAGATAATCGTATAGAAATGGTATGAAACCTCAGTACAGCCAGTGCTGCAGAGAACAAAAATAACTATAGCATTAGGAAATTGTAATACAGGCTCAGTAAGCACTGGGACAAAATCAACCTGGAAAAAAATTAAGACATGTATTCATTCTATGCCAAGCATCTGCCATTCTGATGGTGATTACCACAGTCAAGCAGAATGAGTGTGTGGACTTCAATAAAAATTATGCCTATAAATCATTTATCATATTTTCAATGGTGACATTTGTGTACCCTTTCCCAAAGAGTTACCTTTTCAAAATCATGGTGGTAAGAGAAACTTGGGGCATGTAGGCAATGTTTGTACCCTCCATATCTTTAAAAAGTATATTTTAAAACTTTAGAATTAAATGTTACTTTTTATTCAGTGCAGTAATTTCAGACATTATCACAAGATTTACATTAAAATTTAGTCTTTATAATGTTTTCAAAAATTTTTCAAAGTCCTGTACTTCTGCTTTGGCAACTTCTACACAAAACATGTCATCAGGCAAAGCCACCAATTGTTCTAATGAGATATAGCTTGGCTCCTTTGGATCGTATTGTGCTCTCCCCAGGAAAGAAAGAAACAGATGTCTTTCTTTAATTCGTAGCAGCTTTGAATTAAAAACCTGAAATTAAAAGCAAAAACAAGTTAAAGCCAACTATTTACATTAGTAAGATCGTGGACTTAAATACAATTGTTTCAGAACAAGTCATAGTGAAAACAGTGGGATTTTGTTAGTGTTAATTATTTTCAAATTATGGCAATCTTATGAATAGAAGACCGCCAAGAGGTAAGCAACAGGCCGCTCATGTTAGTTCTGTATGATATGAATAGAATTAAACTACATATATTTAAAGTTAATTCACTGGCATTTTTTTAAATAAATGTGAACAAAGTGTAAACATTTAAAAACATATTCACATTGGAGACAATTTGTAGACTACATAGTTTTGCTTTCAGCTCTGCACCATCTATTGTTTATTACACTTTTTGTTATAAAGTCTGTGGTCATGGAGGTAACCATCAAAGGTCCTCTGTGATGTAGTGGTTAAAGCATCGAAATCAGCTTATAAACTGTTTAAAGAAGTTTATGAGCGTGCTATCAAGGAAGCCAAAAAAGGTTACTACTCTTCCTTGATAGAGTCGGCCAGCTCACGCCCAGCGCAATTGTTTAGGATAATTCGATCGTTGACAGTGATCCCGACTGTCCCAAACGATAGGGGTTTGGCGCCAACAGCTGAGGCTTTTCAAAGCTATTTTGCCGACAAGATTTCGACTCTCCGCCGGGACATTCCAGCCACTTTTGATACAGTTAGCGAACTCGAGACCCCGCCGCCACTCGGCGGGCCCACCTTCACCCGCTTCCAACTGCTGGACGCAGCAGCTGTCGACAAGTTACTTGCTGCTGCTAGACCAACTACATGCTCCCTCGACCCGTGCCCCTCCTGGCTTGTTAGAGCGTGCCGGGAGAGGCTACGAGGCCCCCTGGGCACGATCATAAATAGCTCCCTTGAGCAAGGAGTCTTCCCGGGGGGATTAAAAGAGGCCATGGTGAGACCGCTGCTGAAGAAGCCGAATTTAGATCCTTCGGCTCCCTCCAATTACCGGCCAGATTCCAACTTGCCCTTCTTGGGCAAGGTAATTGAGAGGGCAGCAGCGGATCAGCTGCAGCGGTTCTTGGAAGACACAGCTGGATTTGATCCCTTCCAGTCCGGCTTCCGTATTGGGCACGGGACGGAGACCGTGCTTGTCGCCATTACAGACCAACTTTGCCGCCAGCTGGACCAGGGTGGATCGGCACTGCTTGTCTTGTTAGATCTGACGGCAGCCTTCGACACAGTAGATCACGCATTACTAACCCACCGTTTAGCCGGCTCCGGGGTCGGGGGGACTGCCCTTAAATGGGTGGCCTCCTTCCTCCGGGACCGGGGACAACGTGTGGAGGGGGGCGGGGAGGTCTCCGGGAGATCCCCACTTGATTGTGGGGTCCCCCAGGGGGCCATCCTCTCCCCCTTATTATTTAATGTGTATATGCGCCCCCTGGCCCAGCTGGCTTGCGACTTTGGTCTGGAGTGTTATCAGTTCGCTGATGACACCCAGCTTCTGCTGAGAATGGACGGCAGGCCGGACACCGTACCCGATTGTTTCCATCAGTGCCTTGAGGCCGTGACTGGTTGGCTGCGGGCCAGCCGGCTGCAGGTGAACCCGTCGAAGACGGAGATCTTGTGGCCCGGTCGACCTGGACGGGATGAGTGCCGGCTCCCTATCCTGGATGGCGAACGGCTTAGCCCATCGCCTGTTGTTAAGAGCTTGGGTGTTAGACTGGACCCCCTGCTGACCATGGAGGCCCAGGTCTCCGCGGCCAGCAGGGCGTCATTTTTCCACCTACGACAGGCTAGGCGACTGGCACCCTACCTTTCCAGGGACGACCTGGCCACGGTGATCCAAGCGACGGTCATCTCGAGATTAGACTACTGTAACGCCCTCTACGTTGGCCTTCCCTTGGCGACAATTCGGAAACTCAAGCTGGTGCAGAATGCCGCTGCTCGCTTGCTGGCGGGAACGTCGGTAAGGGAGCATATTACGCCCATCCTTCGGCAGCTGCACTGGCTACCTATTGAGTACCGAATTGCCTTCAAGGTGTTGGTACTAACCTTTAAGGCCTTACGGCCTAGGGCCTGCGTACCTGAGGACCGCCTTGCCCCATACATTCCCCCGAGATCACTACGTTCTGAGGAGCTGAATTTGCTTTTGATTCCATCGGTCCGCGTCTGTCACCTGTCGGCAACTAGGCAGAGGGCTTTCTCTGTGGCGGCTCCGGTTCTCTGGAACTCTCTCCCGGATGACGCCCGAGCCGCCACGGAGCTTATCCCGTTTCGCAGGATGTGTAAGACTGCTCTGTTTAGACTGGCCTTCGGCTAGGCGAACATTGAACGTACTCATCTGTATAAGCAGTACCTAGTCCAGGGATTGCTATAATGTGTAACACTACCATATTCGGGACCTATGTTGCTATTTTATGTGGTTTTATGTCTGTTTTTATTGTACGGCGACATGTATGTAACATGCTAGCCGAATTTCATATTGTTATCCGCCCCGAGCCTGCAGGGAAGAGCAGAATATAAGATGGAAAAAAAAAGTCCTGAATTAGGACTTGGGAAATCCAGTTTTAAGTTCTCACTGAGCTATGAAATTCACTAATGGATGGTGGGCTAGTCACTTCTACTCAGAATTAACTCTCACAGGTGTGAGGATATAGCAGGAAGAGTCTCCACCATGAAGCCATTGGAAGGAAAAGGAGAACATGTGTAAGGAATAATTTAGAAAGGATCTCACCTGAGGGAAATGAACAATGAGCTTGTGTGGAATGCCCATTATGTTGTGCAAATAATCAAATATCTCTGTTAGTTTCTTTTTATTTATACTTAAATTCTTGGGGATTCTGTGTACAATGTGCCGCATTTCATTCTGAGAAAAGCCAAGTTCAAGTTCATAAACCTAGAGAAACATAAAAGCGAATATGAGAAATGCAGTCAAAGTTGCTTTAAAAACCTTTAGGGAAGAGGGTTCTATTTTCACTAAATATTAAGAAACATGAAGCATGACACTTCTTTGGCATGTTGGTTTAAATAAATAATAAACCTACATCCTAGCTGTGCAGATCATGCTGAATTTTAAAAAGCATGTGTATAGTCTCTCTTTGGTCTATTTTCTAAAGCTTTTCAGGACACCCATGGTTTTCCCCAACATATGCTACAGTTCTGTTCTTCAGAAACATGCTGACTATTCAATCAATATGGAAGTCAAAGCCTGTCATTCTCAAGCCACGTAAAATGGTCTAAGATTCATTATTTGTGCTCCAGTCGTTAAAATGCAATTTTCTTATTTATTACAGGTTGGAACAAAAGTGAAGGCCTAAATTATCCCAAGCAGTTTTGTGGACAACTCTGGTAATTCTTAGGATCACATCTGAAAGACTGTCACTTTGGGCTCACACAGCAAAGAAACCAAGGATTTTCACTAGAATATCAATGCCTGTGCCAAGAAACCAGTGTTACTGTTTTTCCAGACTTCTATCATTGAAATCTACAACAGGCATTACTCATACAGACCTAATCTTAAATGTGTTTTGGCCTACGAACAGCTATCTAGAAATTTCAGGATATCTTTCTGCAATATCTAAAATAATTTCTAAGATGCAATGACTAAAATGCGAACACATCAATAGAATACCTACCTTTAGATTTTCTTTAATAATTTCAAGACTACCAGTCAGTAATCTTGGAAGACGAGTCACTAGATCACGGGTCTGTATTTTAAATACAAAAATGTAAAACATCACTTGGTGATTTGTATTAAATATTAAGACACTTAAGGTGCTTTGAACTTGTGCTGTTATCTCCCTCCTTTCTTGGTTTATCTTTAGAAGGGGCATTTTTATAACTGCACTGGATTACTCTTCTTGAAAACATGTACATTTTTCAAGTTGTGAGGAAAGACCTTAAATGTGTCACATATTTCTTACAAAAGTGTCATCTCTGTTTATGGATAAAATTTCCCCCATCAAGTTTTGGCCATTTCAAACATGAAAATAAATTAACATTTGTGCTGTATGAAATAGAGTGTGCTAGATCAGACATGGGTAAACTTTAGCCCTCAAGGTGTTTTGGACCTTCAACTAACACAATTCCTAACAGCTTGTCATGTATCATGTTCTGCAGTTGATGGTGGTTGGTGGTGGAAGGCCTAGCACAGTGGTTCTCAACCTGTGGGTCCCCAGCTGTTTTGGCCTACCACTCCCAGAAATCCCAGCCAGTTTACCAGCTGTTAGGATTTCTGGGAATTGAAGGCCAAAACATCTGGGGACCCACAGGTTGAGAACCACTGGCCTAGCAGCTGGTGATGGCAGGGCGAATGTAAATCTTTGTTCTAAAGGGCTAAGTAATCTGCAAGTAAGAGTTTATGGGTGAAAGCAATTAAGGGTGGTGGCATGCAAGAGATAGGTTACATCTGGGTCTTACTGGATATAAGGAGCTAAACTTGGGACTGATTTTCAAGAGAAAAGTATTTGTCCTATTTTGGTGGTTGTGGAGGATGCTGGTGGTTTCCCCCCCGCTTTGTAGATTTTTGGTATTCTGACCTGTTGCCTGAACTCTGGAACCTTGAATCTCTGGACTGGCTTTTGACTACAATATAGACTGTTGATCCTATACTCCTTGTACTCTCGGCATTGGATCACTGGATTGGATCCTTTGACTATGGTGTCCTCTTGAACCTACATAGCATTTGCTATCAGTCTTTGCTTTATATTCTGTGGCCAAATGCTATCATTATGTGTTCTATTTTGGACTATTAAAACAGCCAGAACGTAAGTGCTGCTTTAATTAAATAGTTTAACACAAGCTGGGTGTTTGTTTTTGGTTCACCTCTGCCTGTTTACCGGCAGAGCCCTGGCATCGTGACAGATAGGCTGTTAGAAATTCTGGTAGTTGAAAGTCTGAAACACATGGAGGGCTGAAGTTTGCCCATGCCTGTACTAGATCTAAACCTAAGTAAACCTAGAACAGTTTTATTCATTTTAACAGGTTATGTTAATAACAGTTAACCAAAATCCCAAGACAGTGTGTCATTTATTAATGTCAGCACTGCTCCATATAAAATGGGAATTTTCTCAGGAAACATTTAAAAATCTAAACCAACTGGAAGTCATTAGCGATCTGAATAAATGTGGCTGTACTATTGTGTCATATACAAGTTGAAGATGGCAGGATGAGAGGTAATGTGTAACGATCCAGGGAAACTGAAGAATCTTATTACCAGCTTTTGCAACTTCTAAGTACTTTCTTCAGTACTTCCTGGCTCACATATCCTTGAAGCAAGATAATCTTTGGTTACTGAAGTGAAAGGAAAAGGTACCTTTTGAGTGTTTAATCCAAGTTCTTTCTGGAAGAAACCTAATCTATTATCCAGTCTTTCCACAGAAAATAGAAGTAAATACGGAGCCTTCGAGACCATCCGTGCAATGGCTTCCTTGTTGAATTTTTTTGATATTAGATATGCTATCCTGGAGGAGACAAACATCCCAATTAAAATTTGAATGACCAAAATGTGTTCAGCGATGCCAGTTTCCCAGCAGCATCTATCAAAATGACAGATGTTTAAACAATATTAACAACTAAAACCTGCCAAGAAGATGGGTGGAAAAGACTGCAGGTATGACAAAACATAACATCATGATTTCCAATTAAAAACAAAGAAAATACACACTCCACACATGAAATAATACAGAAATATTAGCTTAATGATTTCCAGCTGTATTTAAGAATTTGGTCAGTACCAGCCTAGTTCAACCAGCTGAGATGCTCTTCTGGTTCCAAAAAGCTGCTTCTTAGAAAGTATTTTAAAAAGTCATTTTCTTAATGAAAAAATTGGTTTTTAAACAAACATTTCTAAAGATAATGAAGAAAATCTTACATCAACAAAAGGTGAAGGGCTAATTCTACCAGAAACGATTCTTTTGAAGTTAAACATAACCATACATAATAGCTTCAAAGTTTCTCCTTTTGAAATGGATCATGCAACTTCTCAACCGGTTTTATGGTTGTTTACAATATAATAAAACCTTGTCCATCTCAGCAGTATGGTTTTCTAGGAATAGTTTCACTGCTAAGCCCCAGAAACCATGATTTAGATTTCCCCTTTCTGAATTTATACTTTCTGGGTAGTCTTGAACCAGAATTTTTCCTTAACTATATCTCCATCATGCTGTAATGAAATCAAGTGAAATATAAATTAGATCATCTTATCTGTGTCAACTTTGAAGTACACATAGTACAAACTATGAATGTCCTATTTTTTCCAGTTTAAAACCCCCCTGAAGTTTATGTAGAAGCAGATGGCAAACTAATGCATTCTTATTCGCCAAGTGAGAAAGCCATGTGACAAATCACCACCACCACTATCATCATTTTTGCTTATCCTCTGTCCTTGTCTCAAAACTGGGGTGCAAGGCTTACAATTTAAGGCAAATACAATATAGCGGAAAACATGAAAAAAGCAATTAGAATAGGATTAAAGTATTGGTAATCAGAGTGTTAGAACAATTTAAATTAATCTGCAGATAAAAAGGTTAGAAAAACAGTTTACAAATAGTTCAGTAAAAACAATCCCCCCTTTTTTTACATAAACCTTAAATTCTGATCTGAAATCATGTTAAGCTTTTTCTTCTTCTGCTTCTTCCATCTCACTTTTTGTTTTTAAAAAAAGCAAATCATATAGTGGCCTAACCAGCTACATGCAACATGTTAACAAAGCACAGATCTGTTTGGCCAGCAAAACAAAAATCATTAAAAGTGGAGAATAGTGAAAGAAAGAAAAAAAGCCTAGATCCTCAATTCCAATCTGGAAGAAGCTTTAAAGTGGAAGTTTGAAGTGCTCTTGTTATTTAGGCAAGGCTCATTTGACAATGCTGTTTCAATTGACAGGTACATATTGTTAGATTGGAATCAACAATTGTTTTCTCTTTCCTTTTTGTTAAGTGTAGGAACCGAGTCCAATTCTTTCCATGTTTCTTCTGCCTCTGACACAAATCTCTGTTCAAGGAAGGCCCAGGAACACAGGAAGCAACACATGATTCATAACGGTAAGGCCTGCATGGTCTGGGGGATCAGCTTTGCATATTCTCTTACAAGCAAAAATTGACAAGAGCAAGAATGTTGCATTTGCTTTACATCTATGGTCCATAAATTCTGTTTTAATTCCATATGTTTAGGATGTATTTTCCTACAAGATGAAATCTTCCCATTATCAATAAAGAGATTAGGTGTTTTCCTCCTCCTTTCAGCCAGAACAACTAAAAACACACCTTCAATTGGAAGGGTGAGGCACATAAAATGCCTCACTAGCCAACTTCCCACTTTCTTTGTCTGTTTTCTTTTACTTCACCAAACACAATTGGCTCCAAGAATAATTCCAATAAAAAGACTGTTTGATTTCTCCCCCTCAACGATATTTTTATGTAGTCAGTTTTAATCTAGGTTTGTGTCCAAGAAAGAATTCTAGTCTTCCTTGAAAAAGCTACCCTTTAATTGGTGTCCACATAAGAGAAGCAAATTTCTTTAACACTGCTGTCTTTAGAAAAGTGTCAGCAACCCAATTATGCAGTGATAATTCAAAATGCTTTCCAAATTCCACTTAAAATATACAAAACCATCTCTCACTCCTTTACCCACTTCAGGAAAGGTTCCAAGGAAAGCAGAAATAATATATGTAAAATCCATACTAATTTCTGGGCCACATTTGGAAACAATCATGTGCAATGTGAATGGAACTTGACCTCCTTCTGGATAGCAGATGCTGCCTTGTAGAGGCTAGATATTTTACATTATGAATCAGCATACATTATGGATCTTCCCCAAATTCAGTTAATAAGTGTTTAAGCAAAATGCATATAGGAACCAATTATGGGGAGAAAAATAATAATGATTGCAGTCTTATCAGAGCAATGTGATGAGTGGATGTCTAGAGAATATTTTACCTTGTCTCTAGATCTTCCACATCTTCTTTGAGAATATAAGGATTTCTAGTGAGGAATGCCCCAAGCTGATTATCTTCAACACCAACATCCTTAAGGAAGAGAAGGACTTTCCTTATATCTTTTTCAAAGTCTAATTTCAGAAGAAGTTGGCCTGCTCTTGGACGTTGTTCCACTTTGGATAAATCGACTCCTGCAGCACATTCAACAAATATATTATTTTATTTATTTATTTACTCTTTTTATACCCCGCCTTTCTCTACCCCGAAAGGGACTCAAGGCAGCTTACACAGACACAATTATTAAATGCCTTAAAACACATACTGTACAATTCCAATAAAATAAAATAAGATTAAAATTAAAACATATTAAACTTTTAAACAATACATTTTAGCTAGATGTTCAATAAAAAAGTCTGTTTATCAAATGGTAGAAATTCCTGTAAGCAAACCATATAAATTTGCGTAGAGCAGGCTGGATCCAGAGTTAGGTCATTCATAAGAGTTGGCTCACTACTATTGGCCTGAGTCCCAATAATTTCAGTAAGCTTGCTCTCATTGTGATTACATCTGAATCCAACCTAATTTCTTTAGTACAAAGTCCTCCTTATCATATTGCCTTGGGACTCTTGATGTTGCTAAGTAGAGCCCAAATAAGCACAATACACAGCTATACATCACTAACAATAATAGCATAAAGATCTTCAAAGCGGCCTCAGATTGTGGGGCTTCTAATACCTGTAATTCAAGATTCCTAACTTTTGAAATAGTTTGATCTTCCCAAGATTTCTCATATTCCATGAACAAAAGGTAAAATGAAGAAGATGTAGTTTTATAAGATTTTATAACTGCTATATAGGACTGGAGGTCTCAGCTGTAAAGTGTATACAGACAAAAGTATAGCTTTTAACAAGAGCTGCCACTGCAGTTGAAGGAGCAGCCCTCACACCTACCCTCCCTATTCTTTCACACAGCATTCTTGATTTAACTTGTAACTAAGCCGGTGCCTGCCAAGCACATCCCCGTGAGTCAGTCACTTGAAGAAGATAGGAAGTTACAGTAATTTTTTAGTTTATTCCAGTTTCTGCTGTTTTTCACCTGTTTGTTTGCTTAGTAATAGAGTCCAAATCAGAAATGTATTATGTAAGCATAGACCAATCAAATGGACAGTGTGTTAACACCAAATCAAAATGTGCTTTTTAGATTTCTATAAAACAATAAAAGGTTGCAACCCCATCTTGGGAGCATGGCAGTATTTTCATGCCTAGAGCACATCTGCCGCTATTTGCTTGGCCAGCAAATAAAGCTATCTTCAGAGAGATTCAACTCATTGGTGTGTCTTTTTTGTGCCACCCTCCCATGTCAGAAGGGGACTCCTGAGAAAGTGCAACGTGCTTGCCCATTCAAAGGCACTGCCATAGAACTGAACTTTGCTTTGATGTCATTGAGAAATATGGATGTTTCTGCAGGGGAACATACCTTTCTAGTGACATCTACCTTATGAGAGCAGATTATATTGGCCATATTTTTGTATACATTCTATTACTCAAACGCTCCTATTGCCAGAAAAAACAGTGGCCAACTCTACAGCAAAACTGCATATTTACTAAAACCTTTCTGGCTCACCTCCCCCCCCCCCCCCAAAGCCTGACATGTAAAGCTATGCTTACCTAGTAGCACCAGCTTCTGCAGGGTTTCTGAACGATCAACATAATCTTGAAGTGTGAAAGATTCAAAAGGTAGTGGTGGCTTAGCTAGGATTTGAAGGGCTTCATCTTCTGAAATCTCCTCCAAAGCAGATGAAGGCAATCCGTCTTCCAAATCTACAGGCCATTACAGCAGAAGAAAAACATTGGAAAAGGCAATAGCAGGGCACCATACAGATGGTAGATTTCATATATGGTGAATGAATTCAAGCACGCAGTGAAACATAATTACACAGCAATATTATTGTTTTCTGCTACTCCAAGTATTTAATGGCAGTGGGAGCAGCCATTGGTCATAAGAATTACGGTAGTCTCATCACCTTGCAAACATATTAATGCATATATTTCTACATACTATTAGGGTTTTCATTATTACTTGTTTATTTTACCCATGCTTTATTTAACCCACTCATCTCTTTATGCTCACAATTCAGAGTAAGAGGGTGCAACTGGCTTAAGTTCGTGTTCATAGCTCACTATGGCGCATGTAGGGACATCTTGGTAGTGCCAAAAATCTGAGCAGTGCTCTGTTAAAAAAGATCCACCTGTTTCCTTGTGTCATATGTAAGTTGCCCCGAGTCCCTTCAGGGAGATGGAGGTGGGGTACAAAAATTAAGCTGTTGTTGCTATTACTATTATTATTATTATCATCATCATCTTGGTGGTATGGGCATACCAAATCACCATGTTTCTCTCCTGAGGAATCTGCTACCCAAGTAGCAACAGTAAGAATTGACCATGGAACAACAGACTGGTTCAAGATTGGGAAAGGCGTACAACAGGGTTGTATACTCTCATCCAACCTATTCAACTTGTATGCAAAACACATCATGCAATGTGCGGGACTTGATGAATGGAAGAGACATTAACAACCTTAGATATGTGGATGATACCACTTTGATGGCCAAAAGTGAGGAGGAGCTGAGGAGCCTTCTAATCAAGGTGAAAGAAGAAAGTGCAAAAACTGGGTTGCAGTTAAACATTTAAAAAAAATCAAGATTATGTCAACCAGATTGACTGATAAGAGGCAAATAGAGAGAGAAAACATGGAGGCAGTGACAGACTTTGTATTTCTAGGCGCAAAGATTACGGCAGATGCAGACTGCAGCCAAGAAATCAGAAGATGCTTGCTTCTTAGGAGGAGAGAAATGTCCAATCTTGATAAAATAGTGAAGAGCAGAGACATCACACTGGCAACAAAGATCCGCATAGTCAAAGCAATTGTATTCCTCGTAGTCACCTACAGATGTGAGAGCTGGACCATAAAGAAGACTGAGCGAAGGAAGATAGATCCTTTTGAATTGTGGTGTTGGAGGAAAGTTCTAAGAGTGCCTTGGACAGCGAGAAGATCCAACCAGTCCATACTTCAGGAAATAAAGCTCGACTGCTCATTAGAGGGAAGGATATTAGAGTCAAAGATGAAGTACTTTGGCCACATCATAAGAAGAAATGATGGAGAAAATGGAAGGAAAAAGGAAGAGGGGCTGACCAAGGGCAAGGTGGATGGATGGTACCGTTGAAGTGACTGGCTTAACTCTGAAGGAGCTGGGGGAGGTGACAGCTGACAGGGCGCTGGTCCATGAGGTCACAAAGTCAGAAGTGACTGAACAAATGAACAACAACATTATCATATTATCATCATTTAGATCACATTGTCTTCAGTATAGGAGTACTACAATACAATTTCCAATTTACATATAATAACTTTGTCTACTCTATACTAAATTAAATGTTATCAGAGAGTAACAGAAAGAAAATAATACAAGAGCACCACCAGGTGGCTAAATCCTAAGCAATACAGTTCTGGTTTTTTCAACCATAATCAGAATACCATTTGAAGGGTTGGTTACTACTTATAAAATCCTATATGGCTGTGGTTCAGGATATCTAAAGGATTATATCTTTCCCTATGAGTGTGTGTGAAAAGTAAGGTGCTCAGAGAATTAACTTTTCTTTGTACTACCTCTTTCACAGGCTTGTTTGGTGGGAACAGAGGAGAAGTTGATTCCTTGTGGTTGCTCCCCAATTATGGAATTATAATCTTTGTTATCTTTTTGGGCGGCAAGGAGAGACTTCTATTCAAGCAAGCTTTTGGGAATTTATTGTTAACAAGTGCAGAGCTTTTAATGATGCTATACTGAATATGACCATTGCTTTAAAATGAAGCTTTACAACTCTTTAATTGTGTATGTATGTTTTTGGGCTTTTTTTTGGAAGGGGGTGTTTTATGTTTTTTGTAAGCCACCACGAGTCCCACATTTGGGAAAAGGCAAGATATACAGTAAATGATGAATAGATGCTAGTGCAAATGCTACAACACTAGGACGTGTATCCCAAACCCACTATATAAAGTCCTTCAATCATATACTTTATTTATTGTTTATCTTTTGCTTTGCTCTTTCTCTAACAAGACCCCACATTCTATCCCCAGAACTTTATTTGAGGTAGATCTAAAGAATGCCAGAAGTAAAAGCTGAGAAAATAAAATGTATGGCCAAGCATCAATTCCAAGTTGAATATTCCCAGTTTAAGTACAATATTGTAATTTTCCCCACTAGCTCAGCCAATCTTTGGAGTAAACATGAATAGCCAATGATGCAGTGTACCGTTGTGTCTGAAATATAATGCAACAATTTAGGTCAACTATCACTTTCTCAAGTGAACTAGTTATGGTCAAATCCTTAAGAAATTAGTGACAAACAATTCAATAATTGTATGTCCCTCTGCAAGCATAAAAAGCAGGTGGAATTTTAGGATGTGATGTTAGGAAAATCTCAATTTACACAATAACTGTACATTCTATAGATTTCTTACCTTCAGGCATTGTGTCCATATCAATATTAGGTCCTACTTCATTTTCCAGTCTATTGACCAAAGAAAGAGATTTGTTTTCTGGACTCGGAATCAGATCAGTACTCGAACAGCAGCATGGCACGTAGTTACCAAAAGGCAAACTCTTTGAGTACTTTAATACTGGCTGGCAACATTTCTTGTAGTGGGAAAACAGTGGCAAACCCAATTGTTCAGGAGAAAGTGTCCAGGTTTTGATGGATTGTTTTCTCAGTTGTTTTGTGCAGCTCACAATAACAGAAATCTTCACCAAGGGAGAGCATCTAGATATCTTTTGAGTCAATAAAGCCATCTTACTGAAGTTGTTCTGTAATTTAACAAATGAGAGAGAACAGTTGTGGGAATATTCAAATTATTATGGTGTCTTCAAGCAGTGACTGGCTGAGGGCTGACTCTACACCTTATACACATAACCTAAAGGTAATTTATACCCAATATATTAAAAGCATATCTTGTACATGTAACAAAGTTTGCTTACATTCAACCATCAGAAAGTAAAAGGGTCACTATCTCAGCCACCCTTGTGAACAATTTTAGACTAGTCAATCTGTACTTTTAAAGATGTTACCTGGAACAAAGAAAACGGTGGGACTTGTCTATTGGTATTGTTATTGTGTCCCTTCATGTCTGACTTACTGCAACCCCCAAAATTGGGTTTTCTTGACAAGTTTGTTCAAAGAAGGGTTGCAATTGCCTTCCTTTGGGGCTGAGATAGGCACTTCAGTGGCGAGTTGGGATTTGAAACCTAGTTCTCTCAGCATCGTAGGGTGCATCTATACCAGGCATGGGCAAACTTCAGCCCTCCAGGTGTGTTGGACTTCAACTCCCACAATTCCTAACAGCCTACCAGCTGTTAGGAATTGTAGAAGTTGAATTGTGCCGTACTGTAAGCCGCACGGAGTCCCCCCTCGGGGGTTGAGAAGAGCGGGGTAAACTCCTGAAATAAATAAATAAGTCCAAAACACCTGGAGGGTCAAAGTTTGCCCTTGCCTGATCTATACATTGTAGAATAAATGCTTTTTGACATCACATTAGCTGCCATGATTCAATGCTATGGGATCATGGGAGTTGTAGTTAGCTGAGAAACCAGCAAGCAGAGAAGGTGAAAGACCTTGTAAACCTGAAACTCCCATGGTATTAAACTGCAGCAGTTAAAGTGGTCTAAAACTGCATTCATTCTGCACTCATGGCCCAATGTCGAAACCACTTTTCCTTATGCAAGTTCTCTGCTATGGGGGATACAAGTGCCAGATCTTTAACCTGAATTATTGTTATTAAAGTAGATTTTAATTTAACCTGAACCCATGAAGATTGCTAGGTGCTGGATAAATGTAGTTTCTGATTTCTTGAGAGTTACTATTAAACATGAGCCTAATACTTATACCACTTGCTGTACTATAGCATAATTTCTGTACTGATTGAATATTAATATTGAAATACAGCAATTAAAAGCAAATTAAGACAAAGACAACCTGAACTTACCATAACACAGTTTTGTGTTATATAAACAATTTTGTGAATGCAGAATGCAATTTTAGTTCAATTTTTCCTGGTTGCTTGAGAATTCAGGTTAACTGAGAGTCGACTGGATTACATTTACTGGTATTTATATCCCACTTTCAGACTACATCCATCACCTCCCTGGCTGTCTTTAAAATTCAGTTTTCTATGTGAACAAGTGACTGACAGAGTCAAACTAACAAAATGAATTTCAACAAAGACAAATGTAAGATACTACACTTAGGCAGAAAAAAAATGAATGAAAAGATGCAGGATGGGTGATGCCTGGTTCGACAACAGTCTATGTGAGAAAGATCTTGGAGTCTTCGTGGATAACTAGTTGAGCATGAGCCAACAGTGTGATGCAGCAGCTAAAAAAGCCAATGGGATTTTGGACTGCATCAAAAGAAGCATAGTCTCTAGATCAGTAGTTCTTAACCTGTGGCCACAAGAACGAAAATATGGTCCACAAACCTTCCTCTTTATTTCATTTATTTCCGCTCCTTTCCGCAGAGCTAACCAGCTCCTTTTTGGTACTAATGTTGGAGAGTGGTCCCTGGTTAAAGCCGGGCACCGGTCAAAAAAAGGTTGAGAACCATTGCTCTGGATTAGACATCCTCAAACTGCAGCCCTCCAGCTGTTTGTGCCTTCAACTCCCAGAATTCCTGACAACTGAACAACCTTGTTAGGGCTTCTGGGAGTTGGAGACCCAAACAGCTGGAGAGCCAGAGTTTGAGGATGCCTGGTCTAAATCGAGGGAAGTCATAGTGCTTTTGTATTCTGCTTTGGTTAGAACTCATCTGGAATACTGTGTCCAGTTCTGGGCACCACAGTTCAAAAGAGATATTGACATTGGATATTGGAAGGTGCCCAGAGGAGGGCAACTAAAATGATCGAAGGTCTAGATACCATGAATCCCTATGAGGAACGTCTTAAAGAACTGAGTATGTTTAGCCTGAGAAGGTTGAGAGGAGACATGATAGCTATGTATAAATATGTGAATGGATGTCACAAGGATGAGGGAGCAGGTTTGCTTTCTGCTGCCCTTTAAACTATTTATTTACATCATTTATATTCCGCCCTTATCACCCCGCAGGGGACTCAGGGCGGATTACAATGTACATATACAGGCAAACATTCAATGCCATAGACACGCAACATATATAGACAGTCAGTCAAAAGCAATTTAATATTCCAGCTTCTGACCACCAGGGAGAGCTGTCGCATTCCTTCATTCTTTTGCATACTTCCTGGAGATTTTTATGGTCTCATAAATCAGTTAAATTAGCCTCCCCACAAAGTGGTACCTAAATTTCCTACTTGACAGATGCAACTGTCTTTCGGGTTGCAAAGGTCGACAACAAGCTACACAATTTGGTCGAGAGCTCAGCTCGACCCGGGCAGGCTTCGAACTGATTACCTTCTGGTCAGTAGAGATCTTATGCAGCTGACTCCCAGCCAGCTGCACCACAGTCCCGGTGGCCTTGGAGCAATGGTTTCAAATTATAGGAGAGAAGATTCCACCTGAACATTAGGAAGAATGTACGAGCTGTTCAACAGTGGAACTCTCTGCCTAGGAGTGTGGCAGAAGCTCCTTTCTTAGAGGCTTTTAAACAGAGGCTGGATGGCAACCTATCAGGGGTACTTTGACTGGGCTTTTCCTGCATGGCAGGGGGTTGGACTAGATGGCCCATGTGGTCTCTTCCAATTCTATGATTCTATATCAGGCATGGGCCAACTTGGGCCCTCCAGGTGTTTTGGACAATTCCCACCTTTCCTAACAGCCTCAGGCCCTTTCTCTCCCCTCCCCCCCACACAACATAGGCAAATCTGTGCTTAAGTCCGTTCAGCAGTTCACCTACCTAGGAAACATCATCTCTTTAGACGCCAAGATTGATAAAGAGATAGATCACAGATTAGCAAAGGCATATAGTGCATTCGGAAGGCTTCACAGAAGAGTCTGGAGTAACAAGTACCTGAGACAAAGCACCAAAATCAGTGTGTACAGAGCTATCGTACTGTCTATTCTCCTCTATGGGTCTGAAACATGGGTCACCTATCGCCAGCACCTACGACTCCTCGAACGCTTTCATCAGCGCTGTCTTCACACAATCCTAAATATACACTGGATGGACTATGTGACTAAAGTTGCTGTCCTTGAGCAAGCAGGGATCACCAGCATTGAGGCCATGCTATTGAGAACACAACTGCGCTGGGCAGGGCACGTCTCTAGGATGGAGGACCACCGCCTCCCAAAGATACGACTCTATAGTGAACTCGCCACGGGTCAGCGCAAGAGAGGCGCCCCAAAGAAGAGATATAAGGACTCCCTGAAACAACATCTCAGGCTCGGCCAGATTGATCACCAACAATGGTCCACCCTGGATGGTTCAACAATGGAGACGCACTATCCATAATGCTGCGGCCTCTTTCGAGAAGACACGCCGAATGGGTCTTGAAGAGAAACGACAACGCAGAAAGAACCGCAACTTGGAAACAGCATCAGCCAAGGAGACTTTCTGCTGCGCTTTCTGCAACCAGACTTGCCTATCTCAGATTGGCCTTTTAAGCCAATATGTAAAAAGCGTGGGATGAGTCCTTCCTAAGAATCTTCGTTCACGAAGTAATGCCGAGAAAGAGAGATAGAGATTATTTATTATATTATTATTATAATAAAATAATCAAAAAAACCCCACTAAAACAAAATAAAATTCAAGAAGTCGAGGTGTGAACCAACATTTCCCACTGTTATAGGGGCTAGGCCAGGCCTGGGCCAACTTGGGCCTTTCAGGTGTTTTGGACTTCAACTCCCACAATTCCTCACAGCCTCAGGCCCCTTCCTTTGGAAGGGGCCTGAGGCTGTGAGGAATTGTGGGAGTTGAAGTCCAAAACACCTGAAAGGCCCAAGTTGGCCCAGGCCTGAGCTAGGCCAACAACAGTAAGGTCTATGTATCCCCCTCAGAAGGCAAGTAGGCCTTCTCCAAATGCATCCCCCTTCCAGACTCCAACTCCCAGAAGCCCTTGCCAGCTTGTTCAATGGTCAGGAATTCTGGGAGTTGGAGGCTGAAGGGGGGGTAGCAGTTTGAGGAGGCCTGCCTTAAAGGGCCAGTTCCCGAAAAGGACACGCGGAAGTTCACTCAGTCACTCACCTTCCCTGAAAGAAGCCGTTACTTCAAAAAGCGGCGCGCGGCCTGGAAGGGAGGCGGTTTCCCGGCCTCGGCCTGTTCCCAAACGCGAAGGAAGGCCTGTGACGCCGAGCGCGGAGGGGAGGGGAGGGGAGGCGAGGCTTCGAAGGCGGCGGAGGCTCCTCCCCTCGAGGGCCTGCGGCGGGGGAAAGCCAGGCCCGGCCCTCCTCCGCCTCCTCCTCCTCCCCGGGGGCGAAGGGAAGGGAAACCCGAGCTGGAGGCATGGCGTCGTACGGCGGGAGCCGGACCCTGAGCAAAGACGACGTGAATTACCGGCTGCATTTCCGCATGATCAACGAGCAGCAGGTGGAGGACATCACGCTGGAGTTCTTCTACCGGCCCCACACCATCACCCTCCTCAGCTTCACCACCCTCAGCCTCATGGCCTTCGCCTTCACCAGGTGAGCAGGCCGGGTCGGGGGCGGGATGCTCGCGCGACAAGGAAGGCAGGCAGTTTGGGGCGCAGAGGGAGCCTTGCCCCACTCGCTCCCCACCCTAGAGAGACAGGCACGGGCGAGCTTCGGCCCTCCACTTGCATTGGACTTCAACTCCCACAATTCCCAACGGTTCCTGAACTGGAAAGATTGGGGTCCAGCCGCCCCTCTTTTGGTATTAAGGAGTTTTATAAATAATTTCTGAAAAAAGTATGTTTGTGTATATCTACATATATTTCTATATATCTTTATATGTGACAGCCAAAAAGAAATATAGTTGGACCTCTATGTGTATGCACATCACATACATATTTCTATATATCTACATATGTCTAAAATACACACATACATGCCTACATATTTCTATATATCTACATATATGTCTGAAATACACACATATATGCATACACATTTCTATATATCTACATATGTGTCTAACATACACACATATATGCATACATATTTCTATATATCTACATATGTGTCTAACATACACATATATGCATACATATTTCTATATATCTACATATGTGTCTAACACACACATAAGCATACATATTTCTATATATCTACATATATGTCTAAAATACACACATATATGCCTACATATTTCTATATATCTACATATGTCTAAAATACACACATACATGCCTACATATTTCTATATATCTACATATGTCTAAAATACACACATACATGCCTACATATTTCTATATATCTACATATGTGTCTAACATACACACATATGCATACATATTTCTATATATCTCCATATGTCTAAAATACACACATATATGCATACATATTTCTATATATCTACATATATGTCTAAAATACACATATATGCATGCATATTTCTATATATCTACATATATGTCTAACGTACACACATATGTACATGCATTTTTCTATATATCTATGTATGTGACATAGTCAAGGAGAAATATAGCAGGATCTGCTAATCCATGGATTCAACCATCCACAAAAGTGTGTGTATAATGTATATATACATACACACATCACATACATATTTCTGTATATCTACATATATGTTTAACACACATATATACATACATATTTCTATATATCTATGTATGTGACATAGCCAAGAATAAATATAGCCGGACCTGCCAATCCATGGATTCAACCATCCACAAAAGTGTGTGTGTATAATATATATACATACGCACACATCACATTCATATTTCTATATATCTACATATATGTCTAATGTACACACATATATACATGCATTTTTCTATATATCTATGTATGTGACATAGTCAAGGAGAAATATAGCAGGACCTGCTAATCCATGGATTCAACCATCCACAAAAGTGTGTGTATAATGTATATATACATACACACATCACATACATATTTCTGTATATATGTCTAACTTACACATATATACATACATATTTCTATATATCTATGTACAGTATGTGACATAGTCAAGGAGAAATATAGCAGGACCTGCCAATCCATGGATTCAACCATCCACAAAAGTGTGTGTATAATATGTATATATATATATATATACACACACACACGCACACACATCACATATTTCTATATATCTACATATATGTCTAACTTACATAAACATATGTACATACATATTTCTATATATCTATGTATGTGACATAGCCAAGAAGAAATACAGTTGGATCTTTCAATCCATGGATTCAACCATCCACAAAAGTGTGTGTATTATACACACACACACACACACACACACATACACATCACATATTTCTATATATCTACATATATGTCTAACTTACATACACATATATACATGCATTTTTCTATATATCTATGTTTGTGACTTAGCTAAGAAGAAGTTGGATCTTTCAATCCATGGATTCAACAATCCACAAAAGTATGTGTGTATACACTCACGTTTCTATATAGCTCTATATGTGACAGCCAAGAAAAAATATAGTTGGACCTATATGTGTATACACACACACCACATACATATTTCTATATATCTACATATATGTCTAACTTGCACATACATATTTCTGTATATCTATGTGACATAGCCAAGAAGAAATACAGTTGGACCTCCCAATCCATAGATTCAACCATCCACAAAAGTGTGTGTGTGTGTGTGTGTGTGTGTGTATGCATGTTTATACACACACCATGTACACATACACATTTATGTGTATCTACTATACATATGGTAGAATTTCTGTTAAGTGGAACTCAAGCAACCATAATTCAGGATTGCTGACCGAAAGGTTGGCGGTTTGAATTTGGGGAACGGGGTGAACTCCTGCATGTCAGCTCCAGCTTCCCATGTGAGAACACGAGAGCAGCCTCCCACAGGATGGCAAAACATCTGGGCTTCCGGGCAACATCCTTGCAGACTGCCAATTCTCTCACACCAGAAGTGACTTGCAGTTTCTCGAGTCACTCATGACACACACACAATATCTGCCGTCTACTAATCCCCATAGATACTGGTTAATTGGGAATCTATTGACTGGTCACATACTCACACACACACACACATATATTAGACATCAAAGAATATTTACAGTTGAGCCACAGATTCTGCATCCACAGATTCTGCATCCACAGATTTTACCATATATATGGTATACATGCATACACATATTTATGTAGTGGCATAGGAAAGAAAGAATACAGTTGGACCTTTCTGTCCATGGATTCAGCCATCCATACTTTGAGTATAATTAATTTCTCGATTTTGTTATTTTATGTAATGGAACAATACTGTGTCATGGTGTGTGGTGGACATTGAGCATGCATGGATTTGGGTATCCTTGGGGGTCCTGGAACCAAATCCCAGTGAATACTGAGGGCCCTATGTAGACAGCAAAGAAAAATAAACAGCCAAAAGTGAACAGAATTCTTTTTTTACAGTGACTTTCTTTATGATGGTTATAAATCTTGATATATGAAATCTCACTTATCTTGCTAAAACAGGATCCATAATGCTTCTTCTGCTACACCAAACCTATGATCAAAAACTGCAGTTGACCTGTTGTTCTCTTTTTATTTCTCTCTACAAAAAAAGGCAATCTGGGGATCCTAGTATTTCAGTAACTGCTTTTACAGGGGCTTTTCTCTGGGGCTTACATGGCCTTCAATGACCTTTTGGCAGTCCGTTGGTTAATACCTTGACTTTCCCTGTGGAAGAAGGGTGGGACCCAGGTGTAACAGTAAACCAACAATAGAACTGTTAACATTTCAGTCCTAGGCATGTTTGATCAGGTGTAAATCATATTCAAGTTCATAGATAAGTAGACACACCCTGAGGCTGCCTGCAGTATGCTGTACTGAATTAAATGAGGCTAACTTTCAAGTAGGCATATAAAATATGTGCCGTAAAAGCTCATTGTTTTCCTTGAGATAGACAGTAGAGATCGTTCTTCACAAAATGCACAAAACCAGAAGGCTTAGTGAAGAAAGAGGCTTCTGAATTTTTCTTGTTAATTTCATTTTTGTCAGAATTAGCTTGCTAGCAGTTGCTTCTCCCTAGAGTTTATATTCGGGCGGGAGGGGAGGGGTTTTACTGGCAGATGTTCAGGAACATTTCTCATGGGGAAGCTACATTTCACATCTTCATGCAAATACAGTATATTCCTTCCCATCCTATGTGTTTTCTCTCTAGAGCTGTACATGTGAAGGAATTCCATGGATTTGTGTTAATTTTTGTTCTGTTCTTACATTTTGTAAAGGTTTTCAGGTCCCTTTGTTTTACTTTACGAACTCCCTGCTTGGATATGTGTTTTCTGTCTTAGGATTGATTCTATGTCCTTGTCAAACCTTTCTTTGTATTTGAGCACTGTACCTACAATGAAAAGTTGACTCAGATTCTGTTTTGTACTACATGCAGTGTGGTAATAAGAGTCATGCATGCATGTGATCTACGCGTGCCATTTCTGATCCTCCCTTTACAAACATCTTTTATGCAGCATTGTTGTAGCCAAGTGGCCACAAGTGGTCAATATTATTCACTTACACGAGAAAGAACAGATGTATAATCAAGATTCCTTCTTAGTAGAAAATGGATGTTAAATCTGTAGATGGGTTTTTAGTATCTTCACATTGCTAGTTGTGCTAACAGCAGCAACCAAGGGGGAAAAATCATACTGCTGCATTTTTGAGACCAATACATTTATTTTTGAAACTTGAAAGTTTGCAATGTATAGAACCTCCTTCACTGTTAATCTAGAATGCATCTACACATAGAATTATTGCAGTTTGACACAATTTTAAATCCTTGTGCCGGCAGAACTGTTGACCGATAGATCAGCGGTTCGAATTCAGAGAGAGTGGTTTGAGCTCCCCCTGTCAGCTCCAGCTCCCCATGTGGAGACATGAGAGAAGCCTCCCACAAGGATGGTGTAGATACCTCCTACATGCTGCTTTTGTGCCCCCCCAGGAAAGTTATCTCCCATATATCACTTTTACGCATTGTTCTGCTGTTTTCTTTCTAAGCTCCTGTTTACAATAAACTGCCAGCATTCATCTCAGTGAGACTTTCTATAGAGTAAACTCTCCTGAATTCGATGGAGACTTCTAGATGAATGGGCATATAGTTGAACAATTCCAAAGAAGTCAAGGTCTTTCTCAGATGTCAGATTTATTGTCCCAGATATTTTGAGGAAGTATTCAGTTTGCAGAGCTTCCTGTTTGAAACCAAAGTCTATCGTAGTTGTTAGATTTCTTTGCCTCAGGTATTTTGGGGAGGTATTCAGTTTACAAGGCTTTCTGTTGCTGTTGTCTGTAATATTATCCTGCAGTTCTTTGCAGCCTCTGCAGCAGCATCCCACCATTCTCTATTGCCTTTTAAAGCTTTGCACTATGAATTAAGAAACATTGGAGAACATGTTAAAATCACTATGCTGTGTAGTTTGGGCTTAAATTATATGTTTTCATGCACATTTGCTTTTTAATGCCTATTCAGAATAACTCATAATTTTTTTACTGGAAATTTGCTGCAGACCAGATCCAGTTGTTTACAGACTGAAACTGGGCAATGGGCCACCACTTTGAGTGACAATTATGTGCTGTATAGTAAAACTGGCCTGATATTTGGATTTTTCTTTGTGGGGGAATGGAAATCCTTGGTGCAGAATCCATGGATTCAAAATGTTGTCAATTCCAAGGGAGTTAGAAGTTTATAGATATGTGTGGCTTGCTGTTAGTTTTCTGGGCTGTATGGCCATGTTCCAGAAGCATTCTCTCCTGAAGTTTTGCCCATCCTCAGTGGTTGTGAAGATGCCTGCCATTGATTACATGATTAACATTGCTGACATATAGAATGAAATAGAAATTTGTCAGGTATAAAAATACTTTAAATAAGGTTGTCATAGCAAAGTTGAAGAGTGCAAAGTTTTAATCTTTTGTTGTTTTAATTACTTTTTTAGGGATGATACAACCCCAGAAGATAATATCTGGAAAGGCATCCTGTCTGTGATTTTCTTCTTTCTTATTATCAGTGTTCTAGCTTTTCCAAATGGTAAGCAACTCTGTTTTTCTTTGGGCGCCTTCCACACGTATATACTGTATTCTCAGCACTTGCATGTACAGGACATTTTAATGTCCAAAGTGTCATGGTAATGATAGGACAAAGTTGGTTTCAAACTATGATGCTGTAGTAATCTATCTGTTTTGGGTTCATAAAATGGTTAGTTTCCCACTTTCATATCTTCAGCATTTACCTAGTTAGAAGGTGAGTGGACGAGCTTCTGATATAATGCCAAATTCAAAGCAAGATGATAGTTTAAAGGAAAGCAAAACCAGTTTCTTACAAAAAAAATTGACTGGTGCAAAAAGATTTTCCGAATAAGAACAATTTTAAATAAAAAGACAATCTTGGTGGAGGAAATAGAGCCTTCCTTGTTGTCCACTGTATATTCTAGTCATTGATCTGTCTATCTAGGATGCATAAAGATTTCACACAGAATTTCTCTCCAGACCTGCTGGCATCTTAGCTGGTATTTTAGCTGTTGTGCCAACTCCTTAATTGTACTAAGAAGCTCAAACCAAGGTCCCAATTGACTTAAGAGTTTTTTTTGATTCTACATTTGTTTACTCAGAAGTAAATCTCTTTTATGCTTTATAAGTATTACTCCCAAGTAATTAGGCATAGAATTATAGTCTGAGGGATTCCCAGAGACTACTACACAGTCATTCACTAGATCACTTAGCTACACTATGTATTCTATAAGCACCACATGTTTATTGTAGCCCTTTGTTAGAAGCCTCAGGCTATCCTGTCTGTTACTTTTGTTACATTACTTGATGAAAAATAATAGATTTGGAAGAAACTACAAAGACCAGGCCATGCAGTCCAACCCCCTGCTGTGCAGCAGTGCATATGGTTTGCTACATTAGATAAAAGGGTCACATATGAAAGGGAGGAAACATATAAAGTAAATCTTGATTAACATATAAGAGGAAAATTCTTTTAGGTTTTTTATATGTGATTCTCTTTTTGGAAAAATTGACATGATCTCATTGTGTTTGGTAAAGGAGTGGATGGTGGCTGTGTTAACATTGACAACAGACGGTTGCTGGTACTTTCCTAGAAAAACAGTTCAATGAGTGGAACAGTTTCATGAGTGGAACATTTGAAAATATCAGACCAAATCTACAGCTGAATTTAGTGGACTACTGGTCCATACTTCCATAGAGAGATCTAACTGCTGATAAGAGCATTATTTCCAACACTCTTGGAGTTCTCTGGCTTCCAGGTTTTGGATTGCATTTGTTTATTTCAAATATTTGTACCCCGCCCTTCTCTACCCCCAAAGGGGTTCTTGTCACTGGTATTCAAGTAAAAGGATGAGCAGTTAGCAACAGCCAAAATATATCCCCTGTGTGGCCCTGTTACAGTGGGCTTCAGAGAAGAATGGGCACCATCATCCTAATCGCTAATTAAGCAGTATTTTACACACACAGGACTACACACAATTGTATCACATCTTCTTTTTTACTTAGAGAGCACTGACTGTGTATTACAAAGACAGAACCTGATAAATGCATTCATAAATAACATTAGTAGAAAGACCAAGAAGCTAAGTATATGTATGCCTTCAGCAGTCTGGTGTTTGGATTAGAAAAGCTTAAGGTGTCTTGAAGTAAGATCCTTTGAGCCATATCATTTGGATTTGGATTTCATCCTAGCGGTGCCTTTATAAGGTGTTGGTTTCAATTGTGTATCTGAGAAGAATGAGTTTCCACACAAGTTCAAGCTGTGTGAATGGTACGTGATACATTGTTCAGTATCTCATGTCTGATTTACTAAGAGTTTTAGGTGACCTGTTCAATTCTCCTGCCTTTCATCTAATCATGGTTCCATTTCTATTTGCATATATTGCTGTCTCATAATTGGAAAATGTATAGCAGACTTTTCAAAGTGCCCTAGCAGTGAGGTTTCCACAACTGAGGAAACAAACAAAACAATGCTTCAGGCAAAAGTGTTGTTTATTTTTACAGGACCATTCCATTGCATGTTTAGGAGAATGTGTCTCATATTGAGAAGACTTAACTTCCAAGTGTTCCAGGATCCAGTAACATTGTGTGTGATATGATTGGACACATCAAAAGGCCTTCTTTTCAGATTTTCCTGGGGAAACCTAGATGAGTCATTTGCTTTGAAGTATCTACTAATACAGGCACCGTCCTTCTCCAACTCATAGCAGGTTCTAGTCATCCCAGTTAAATGTCTGATTTCAATAGGTTCTTTATGCTTCTCAGGCTAAAAAAAAGGCATAGTTCTGTGGATTTGTTCCAAGGTTTAGAGCAGATATGCATGTCTATCTGGCAATCTTTAACAAGCAATTGAAGACTCAAAGTTGCATGTCTAGTAGGCTTGGGCCCAGATCAGTTTGACCGAAAGTGATTCGTAATATTAAGTGTAATCCCCTGAAAATGGAAAGGGGAGGAGGGAACTGAAAAGCGGGGCAAAACTGATCAAGAGAGCCAGATTTATTGGCTACTGGAGAGGATGGCTTTAAGTCTGCAATATACCTGAGGCAGAGGTCTGTCGCGGGGCTCCTGGAGAAGATGGGATTACCTGTTGCATCGTTTCTCCCTCCCCCACAGCATAGTGTCAATTTCTTTTGTAAAAGTTCCCTAAGCTTCTCCTCCAGAGAGGAACCTGCTGGGAACTCGTTTTCCCAGCAGCACTTGCATGGGGTGGGCATTGAAAAGTCTCTGAGTTCCTCTTGGAGCATGATGGGAGTTGAAGTTTATTCTCTCTCTGTTTCTCAGCCAATAAAAGGCCTGGTTGTGTCCATTCTCTGATTGGCTGGGAATTGACACAATCGGCAGAACCCTCTCTTGCAGTTTCTTTTATTTTAAAAATGTTATGGTGAAAACTTAAAAGAATTTTTAAAAAATCAGAGTGGTGAATTGTTCTGAAACTTGGCAGACCTGCAGTTGTAAATGGGATCTACAACTGAGGTAGGTTTCATGCAGATAGGCCTTAAAATGAGTGAGGATTGAGCCTTTAAAGCTTCCCATTGTAGCCAATAAGCCGAATCTTTGCCGAATGAAAACGGCAACACTCCTTCCGATTCAAGTAACTTCGCCATAAACAGAATGAGGGGTTAGCCGAAAATGGACTCCAAAACAACATGCCTTTTGGTCGAATTGCACAAGCCTGTCTAGAAGTCCTTGCATTTATCTGCTTTCTTTTGGAGGTTGGAGATGTCAATATCCAGTTTGTTCTGTCAGCAACATCCTTAGCAATCTATATATATAAAAAGAGAGTGGTCGTGCAACGGGGCAAATAGGCAGCAAAAATATAAGCCCCAGAACCACAAAAACAACATAACACATCCCAACATACCACGAGGTACCTACAGGGCACAAAAGACCCACCCTAGATACCTCGCAAGACCCCTAAACAAGACCCCCCAAAACCATCATTTAAACCTAGCGCAGCCGCGCTTGGGGAACGCCAATGGCCTCCTTTCCCCGTGAGGGGAGGAGAGAGGGAGAGCAATCGCGCTGGCGCACTCAGCCCCCCCAAAACCCATCCCGTCGCCCTCTGTCCTCACTACGACGATGGCGGTGCCGTAACCGCCTCCTCCGCTGCCTCCCAGCCGCTCCTGGACCTGGGTCGCGCGGGCGGCGCTGTAACCGCCTCCTCCGTTGCCTGCTCGGCCTCCGTCGTCGTCCAGGCGCTTCCGGACCCGGGCGCCGCTCCTGGACCCGGGTCGTGTGGGCGGCGCCGTGGCCGCCTCCTCGGCCGCTTCCCAGCCACTCCTGGACCCGAGCCGTGCGGGCAGAGGCGGCCATGGCGCCGCCCGCGCGACCCGGGTCCGGGAATGGCTGCAAGACAGTGGAGGAGGCGGCCACGGCGCCGCCCACACGACCCGGGTCCAGGAGCGGCGCCCGGGTCCGGAAGCGCCTGGAAGGCAACGGAGGAGGCGGGCACGGCGCTGCCCGCGCGACCCGGGTCCAGGAGCGGCTGTGAGACGGCGGAGGAAGTGGCCACGACCATGGGACTACACTTCCCAGAAGGCTCCGCACAGCTCACTGGCAAGTAGGGCGCAGAGTGGCCAGTAATGAGCAGGAAATGGCCGTGCGGGGCCTTCTGGGAAGTGTAGTCCCGTGGAGGACTTCCCGCCGGGAGAGGTGGGACTTCCTGTTTGGTGCCTGCTTCGTCGTGTCCTTGCCCTCTTCCGCCGCCTCCCTGCCGCTCCTGGACCCGGGCCACCGAACCACGCGGCCCGGGACCAGGAGCGGCTGCGAGGCGGCAGAGGAGGCCTAGGAGGCGGCAGAGGAGGCGGCCACGCTGCCGCCCACCCGGCCCAGCTCACAAGCGGCTGAAAAGCGGCAGAAGACCCCCCTTTCCGACAACAAGAAGACAGAGAAGAAAAAAGTAAGGAACGGAAAAGGAAAGAATAGAAGGATGGAAGGGGAGAAGAATGGAAGAAAAAAGGAAGGAAAGAGGAAAGAAGGAGAGAGAGATAAAATAGAAGGATGGAAGGAAGGAGGGGGAAGGAAAATAAACCAGAAAGGAATGAAAAAGCCACAGCGAAGCGTGGCCGGGTCAGCTAGTGTATATATAGAAATGGTTTCTGGCACCTGTTTTGCCATGACATGAAGGAAAGGAATTGCCAGAGAAAACGCATCAGGGCCTAGTTCGGTTCTAGGGCATTTAGTGAATGCCAAAAGACAAGAAAATTTGCTCAAGCTGAGTATGTGATGAAGTCTGTGATCATTCTTTTGAAGGCTTAGGCATGCAACTGAGTGATTGATGTTCTTATGTGGAAAAGAAAAATGTAGCAATTGGAGGCAGGTATAGAAGCGAGGAGGCGAAGGGCTGTCAGTGACCCATATTGGAGAACAATTTTCCAGTAACAGGGACCCCTGAAGTGTATTAACAATATGACTTGGTACATTGAGCATATAGTATATTTACATGCAATACAGAGTTGTCTCAATATGTCATGCACATTTTACTCATAGGCATTTCTCTAGTGTATTTTATTTGTGTGCATTTCTTCCTTGTTGTTAATTGTGTGTTTTTCACTGCCAGAAAAAGCGTCCCCCCCCCCAACCGATTGGCAGTACTCAGCACATTCATCTCCCTGCAGTTCCTTGTCTGCTTTGTAGTGGCAAGTCAAATGTTAGCAGTGTGTATATGCGTGTTATCTCGGTTTCCCAGTCTTACCAGGTGTTAATGACTGGGGTTTTGGTGATGACAATGATGGCAGTAGTGAATTGTTAAAGGCATAAGAAGCCTGTTCATAAAATAATACAGTATAGCAATTTATATAGATCAGAAGTCCCCAATTTTCAGCAGTATTAGAATTTCTAGGGATAGTGAAGAAGGGCTGAAGTAAAAGAGACTTTGTTGTTGGTTTACAGCAGCATGTCTGCAGTAAACAATGCAATAAAGCTTGAGATGGGAGAAAATATTCTAATTTTCCAAATTTTCTGTCAAAGGAATAATACTAGTAATACATCTGCTTTTTTAGCTGAGATATATTTTCAGTGGTTTAGATAAGAACCTTTACAACAGTGTGGCAAAGTATGTTTAGAATGCTTTTTTGAAGGGCAGCATTGTATATCCCTTGAATTTTGATCAGATATATACTTACTAGTCTTTTGCTTACCATCAGCATATTCTCAATAAGACTTTCCCCCCCCTACAGGTCCTTTCACTCGCCCACATCCTGCAATATGGCGTATGGTTTTTGGTAAGTCTTTTAAAAGAGATGCTCTCACATTATTCCACAGCACATTATTGAAAATGCAATGTTTACTCAAGTCAAATCCATCATCAAATCTCATGCACATCTCAATTTTCAAAACCCTGAAACAAAAAAAGGTATTTGCTGGCAAATGTAATGCGCAGCAGCAAAAAAATGCATTCTTTGTAATTTGGCCAAAAATATGCTAATTACAGTGTCTGCCTGCTTAGAATTCCTTCGATTCCTGCTTTCAGCAATGGAAAAGAAAACCATGAGGTGCCTCTATGCTGTAGAATGAATCCACTTTAACTGCCCTGGCTCAATGCTATGGAGTCACAGGGGCTGTAGTTTGGGATCATGCAGACTGCCAAAGAATACTGATGCCTCATCAAACTACATATGTTAGCATCTTCTGCTCTGAGTACCCCTTGTGGGGAGAAGGGCGGGATAGAAATATATAAAATAAATAAATAAATAAACATATCCCAGCATTGCATAGCATTGGGCCATGGCAATTAAATTAGAGATGACAT
Source organism: Anolis apletophallus (assembly GCA_030556195.1). Classification (NCBI taxonomy): domain Eukaryota; kingdom Metazoa; phylum Chordata; class Lepidosauria; order Squamata; family Anolidae; genus Anolis; species Anolis apletophallus. The sequence continues at coordinate 115,052,530 of JARBWK010000007.1, forward strand.
CCCTCAAATAGGAACTCCAGATGCAGCTCCTCAAGCAGCTTCCCCTTTTGCTTTGTTTCAGCACTAAGATTGCCATATTACGTGAATCTAATGTGCACCCTACTTTTGGGGAGATAATTTGGTCAGAAAAGATGAGCATTAGATTTGAGTAAACACAGTAGTTCATCATATGCTTTCTGTAGCAAATGTTGTGAAAGGTTTACTGCTTTCCTTTTTGAAGTTTAAATTCTGTTGTGAAGCAAAAACATTTTTAATGCAGTTATTCAGAATGAAACAGGGTGATTACACATACATTAATAAAAACGCATATTTCAGAAGTTGCGTCAAAGCTAACAGAAGCAAGAATATAACACTTAAATAAGGAAGCAAGCTATAAAATTCCCCCTGTCTCCTCTAAAGTAAAGTTACATACACAAAATATTCTAGGACTGATATTGAACATATTAAATGTGTTCTGTACCTACTTCTAAAATATTGGCTAATAATTTATTTACATTCAGCCCCCACATCCATGGGTCTCTAGGCATCTCTAGATCCACCTCTGCTGAAAGTTGACCATTGTGTACCACCGGAGGACCTAGAGATTCATAGAGATGCGTCCTCTCATGTACAAAAAATCCAAATTTGTGGGGGATCTGCATCCATAACCCCAGCAAATGTGGCAGATCCTTCTGTTCTGCTAAAAGTTGCTAAAGTGATATATTGCATGATCGTAATACCACTTAATGTAATTCAGCAACATGTAAGTGAAACAAATAATTCTAAGTCATAACAAAGAACATGTAATACACTAACATTAAAAAAAATTGTAGAGCCTTATAGATAGAAAAGTAACGTGTGTCATGTGTTTATTTTTTAATATGTAGGATAAATCTAATAGTTTTGGCTACATTGGAAGCCTGGACTTGTTATAATTAAGAGAGCACTATATTTCCAACATTTTTTTTACACATAGCAGTTTCTAGATTCTGTGTGGGTAGAGAAGGAGCAGATCAAAGCTCTTTCCTCCTTCACTATCTCTATTAACCTTTTGCAAATGGGTTTCAGTTTTCACATATTGATAGATCTGGGGAAATTTCCCTGGAGCCCCACCATTAGTTCAGAAAATGGGCTTTGTGTGGAAAGTATTTTTTAAAAATATTGCTTCATAGTGTTATCATCTCTAAGCATGTGAAGTAATTGAAACCATCTTGCTGTTGAGATAACCACTGAGTTTCCATCATGAAGCTTTTGGATGACCTCCAAAAATCTACTCAAAGTCACATCTATTGCACCAATGACAGATTAAATCTTTTGCTTTATAATTTTTCTTCCAAATGCTTACGTTCTTTTTTAATGTAATCACTGTGATCCTTGTTCAGTCTCTAAAGTGGCAGTTCTAGAATGAGATAACAACTTACAAAAAATTACCACAAATACAGAAGGCATTGTTAATAAACTGTGGTTGTCAGTACTAACTCGAAAAGTTACTTTTTTGGAATGCGAGTGCTAGAATCCTCTAGCCAGCATGGCTATAGGTTGACTTGGTGTTATAGCCCACATAAGTGACTTTTCTATACCTAAGCTATCATCCTTCTTCTTTTAAAAGAAGTATTACTGCTATATTTTGCTATACTAGTAACACACATGCTCCTCACTGTGAACTAAAATAAAATCTGAAGCTATGGAAAATGAATTTAATATATGGACATTGTTATAGACTATAAATGGAAAATAATGTATAGCACCATCCCTTGTGCATGATTTTCTTTTTTCTTTTTTTCTTATACAGACGAGCATCCTACATATTTCATTTGAATTTGTTTTCTTTACAGGGTTGAGTGTTCTGTATTTTCTCTTTCTGGTGTTCCTGCTCTTCCTTAACTTTGAGCAGGTAAAATCAGTGATGTATTGGTTGGATCCTAATCTCCGATATGCTACAAGAGAAGCAGACATCATGGTGTGTATTTTGATGGTTTTGTAACCTGTGCATATGTACGTCTGTCCCGGTGCTACTGTAGCTCTTCATTAGAAACAAAATGGAGTGATAGGAAGTAGCTCAGAATTCTGTTGTTATTCCACAGGAAAAATCAATACTGTTCTGATAAACCTGCCCCCAAAAAAGGATGCAGTGGTAAATACAATGATTCTGGATATGGAATATTTTACATGTAATAAGATAGTGAAAAGACAATGAGAATTACCAAAGGACCGGAGTATTTTTTGTAACACGAAAGCTAAAATACTAGGCTCCTTTTAGTTGGAGAGAATTAAGCAAATATTCTCCCTTCCTTCAGATTATTTCCTCCTTTTAGTAAATGGGAGAGGAATGGATTTTAACAATTTGGCAGGGAGAGCACAACTGGGAAAAGCTACCTTTTTGAATCCCTAAGAGAGCATGACTGGTGGGAATCCTAATTTGAGCCCTGTAGTTAGTATAATGGTATAGTACAATATAGTAATATCTAATACTAATATTGTGCTATGCTGATAATAAAATATATTGTATGTACATATAATTGATAAGCCGCTCTGAGTCTCCTTCGGAGTGAGAAGGGCGGGATAGAAATGTTGTAAATAAATAAATAAATAGTACCTTTTCTCAGTTTGGCACTGGCTATGTTGTAAGATTGCAGTATAGCCACTGAAGGCAGAAAAAAAAGTATTACACGAGTCAGCTTTAAATTTTCTGTATATCTTCCAGAGTAAATGATACAGAAGGGACCATTACTATAATCCTGAGTTATGTGAGATGTATGTTACCTTGCTTTAGATTTTGTTCCTCATTGTGTATAATTTTTCAACTAACATTATTTAATATTTTTTTAAATGACTACACAGCAAGAATGAGTAGAATGTGAGTTGGTTAAAAAGTAAATCTTGGGCATTATGGATAGCCGTGCCTGTTATCCAGAATTAGCAAAGTTTGCACTTAAATATCTATATGAGACTAGACTATAATATGTTTGCAGAAATACACTCCTTAACTAGTATGTTACTATTGTATTTTTTTCTAAAACATTTTTAGAATAGTCTTTATTTGCTGCTTCTCTCTGTCCCCTTCTTCCCCTCTCTCTCCTACAATAATCAACAGGAATATGCTGTAAATTGCCATGTTATCACATGGGAACGAATCCTCAGCCATTTTGACATATTTGCCTTTGGACACTTCTGGGGCTGGGCAATGAAGGCTTTGCTGATCCGCAGTTATGGTCTGTGCTGGACTATTAGTATTACCTGGGAGTTAACTGAGGTAGGTTATGTATTTTGGAGTGACATGATGTTAATGCACAGTGCAGTTAATACTGTGTGATGATTCTGGCACACTTAAGGATGTCCTAGCTGAAACTAAACAGACCTTACAAATGCCATTGTTTTAGGAAGGAAATGTATATCCTTCATTTGAAATATGTCTTTTTAAATCATTGTTGCAGCTTTACCAGTTTTCACATCACAGACTAAATCAAGTTGTTTAGATAGGAAATAATTGCTGACTATTTAATGAAAAGTTTTCCTTCCTTATCTTAAGAGATTGAGCTTCCCAAGGCCGATTATTCTGACTGTTCAGTATACTTAACTTTTTAAATATTAATTTTAGTTAAATTACATAAAACAAAAACAGTTCCCCAGAATGCACAACAAGAAACACATAGGAAATGTCATTCTATGGTATCATTCAAATTAATGATAGTAAATTAATGATAGTAAATCCAGTACCGTCAGTCCTCTGCATTCCACAGAATCTGCATCCAGATCCTTTGTCGGCTTAAAAGGCAGCCTGGCAGTCTATGAGCCAATTGTAATGATAAAAAGGGTAATAAGAAAAAGAACGAAAATAAAAATAATTATAATAAAATGTAAGTACAGTTTCACACACAGGAGAAAGAAGATAATGCATGTAGTGCATAAGCCTGAATGTGCTGTAATTGTGAAGCTTTATTTCGGAGGCTGAACGTTCTTTTGCGAACGGGGTTCTGCTTATACAGTAAAATCAGTCTCCAGATCCTGTTTGAAACATAGAGTAGCCTCTCAAAGTATTTAAGGTGTCCATATACCTTCAAAAGATTGCCATGCTTATTTGAGAACAGTAGCTGAGCTTTGAATTTTGCCTGCTGAAGCCATCTGTAAGTTGCTTATCTAATGAATTTCAGTTCGCAAATTATGAAGGATGCACCACTGAGCCATTGTTGCTTAACTAACTTTCAATATAAGCAAAATGTTCTGCCATACCTCTCAACTATCAACACTATATTTATCATTTAGGCTGTTTTTAATAATTGCTTCCATTATTGAACATCAATACCAAAGCTGACTAATCTTTTCATTTACTGCCACTGTATATCCTTAGGTCAAAAAAGCATTAGGTTACATAAGACTGATCCTTTAGTGCTGAACAGGGATTAAAATAATGTGTGGTTCATATTAGATCAATCTAAAGGTTTTAACAAAGCTGAATGAAATCTGTATGGATGGTTTGAAATTATTCATACACTTCAGATTCAAAAATAGCTATTTGGTTATTCTAATTCTGTTTACAGGCACCACATCAGCTGATATAACACTGGATAATACTATTGTTCCTGTCATTTGAGAACATGCAGCCATGACTTGACAAAGCAAGCATAATACTGTGTTATTACCAAGAAATGATCTAGAACCTTCTAAAATCATACATGACTAGCCTTTCATGCGTGATATAAAATGTTGGTCTAGTTTTCAGATTTGTTTTTATGTAAATTACATTTGCATATTTTTTAAGATTCTTGTTTATATGAATTTCTCATCCCAAGCCTTTTTGCTGTATCCTGTAGTTGTTCTTCATGCACCTACTGCCTAATTTTGCTGAATGCTGGTGGGATCAAGTCATTTTGGACATCCTTCTTTGTAACGGGGGTGGCGTCTGGTTAGGCATGATAGTTTGCCGTTGGTTGGAGATGAGGACCTATCACTGGGCAAGCTGCAAGTAGGTGCCAACTACAATCCATTAAGCATTGTATAAATAACACTGTACTGTGATTGTGCTGAAGTGTAATGTGCTGTTTGAAAGGTTGTAAATGTCAGGGGTTGTCCATTAAAGCACTTCAGTTTGTTTATGCTAATATTTTTAAATTTCCAGAAATGTTGTAGAATGCTCAATGTTCATGTGTTCAATAGACCCTATCCTAAATTGGACCCATGTTGCATTTATTCATGTACACTTGTAATCACAGAGAATATGATCTTATAAACTCACTAATGTGTTGTAATAATTTTGAAGTTCCATTTCCTTTGTGATGTTTATAAACTACAGCATTGTTCATGTCTTACAGTGTTGTTTGTCCACAGACAAGTAAAGAGCTTGTAGTGCAGTGGTTCTCAACCTGTGGGTCCCCAGGTGTTTTGGCCTAAAACTTCTAGAAATCCCAGCCAGTTTACAAGCTGTTAGGATTTCTGGGAGTTGAAGGCCAAAACACTGGGAACCACTGCTGCAGTGATTTGTGAACTTTCCCCATCATTTTTAATTCCTACCAACAACCTTTGATTTACCTCTTTTATTGTAATTCTATACATACTTAATTGGAAGTTAAGCTTTCTTGAAGGGCTTACTTTTGAATAAACATATATGATTATCTTTTTAATCATGTATTCAAATGCATGGTTCTGTTCTGTAAACAACTCTTTGAAATAATGCTCACAAGCACACATCCTTGACTTTTTCATATTATATTAACATGATCTCCTCAAATTACAAGGTTCTTCTGTTCCGGTTTTGAGCCATTACTAAATAATTTAAAGGCATGAAGTGTGAGGACTATAGTCCTGTAGTAAACCAGACCGTGTTGTTTCTTTGTAAATATAACATTCACTGTGGAATACTATTATAAGAAATACGAACTATATTTAAAGCTTTCCATTTTGCTTGTTTTTGCATTCTTAGGAATTTGCAAAAAAGGAAATGATTTTTTTCTGTCTCTTGCATTGCAAGGGACAGAGACTGTTACAAATCTTGATCCTGTATTCCAGGGTAGGAATTGTACCTTGCTATACTTTTGCAGGCTTCTTTAATGTCCCGTGGGGTCTTCCATAGTCCAGATAAGAATGAGCTGCACAAAAAGTGATCGATCCCACTAGGACTGCAACAATAGTTCTTTTTTTAAAACGACATGTTTGTCCATCTCATTTTTTTTAATGGAAGGGCTCATCCATATTATAGAAATATATTTCTGTGATTCCACTTTAAATGCCATGGGGAGGACTTATAATCAGAGCACTTAAGTTCCTCCTTAAACTACAATAGGGTGGGGCTGCAACAATTAAAGTGATCAGTGTGCAATAATTGTGAGGAAAGGTCCTGAAATTGTCCCTTCTGTTACTTCGTATTTTATTTGTAGGGGTTGGTATTTTACGCTTAAGGTTCCTGGGGCCAGAAAAAGGACCTCTGAATCTCTCCTACCATTACTGTTCTTATAAGCAGACACCTTACATATAATCCATGTCATTTGTAATTTGAATATAAAGTGCCCCTCCCTCTCCATTACTTATGTTTACTGCTGTGGGTCACTACAGTTGAATAAAAGAACACGTAGCTATTTCAGGCAGTTGTTTAGCCCACTGTATTTGGCTCCAGTAGCAAGGATCCAAAAAGACTTGTGCTCAAATGAGAAATGTTTCCATGTTTAGTTGAGTTGCCCATTTCCCTTTGCAGCTGTACCTTCTTGAGTTTTGTATGTTGTGAACATATGTCATATCTAGTAATTGAAACAAATAAATAATATCAAGTTGAAAAGTAGGAATGCTCTTGTAGTTGGGCTTTGCAGTAATAGATGCATTATCAAGGCCTCATGAAATCGTTGGTCACAGAAAAACAATTATTGAGTTATTAATAATTGTATTGGTATATAATTATAAAATATAATACTTTAATATACAGTTATGTATAATACTATGTAGTTATCAATAATAGCTGAGTTGTTAATAAAAATGTAATAACATAAGTATTATAACAGTATAATAAATGTACTCAACCTTCAGAGGCAGCTACTGGAGGATGCAAGCAGATGCACTGGCAAAGGGAAACTCGAAAAGCCTTAGAGTGTCATTTATTGGCCCTAACTGGTATGTGCCATTTATTGACCCTAACCAGTTGCTGCACAAGTGCAAATGTTTATGTGCAGAACAGAAAACACAAATTAATATGAAGGTTTGCTGAATACTAAAACTGACTTTGATGGTCTCAGTTGTGGTTTGTGTGTGTGTGCACACACCTTCAAGTCACCTGTCAAATTATGGTGCCCTTGTTAATTTTTCATAGGGTTTTCTTAGGCAAGGAGCATTAAGTGGTTGTGCCAGTTCCTTCTTCTGAAATGTAGCTTACAGCTCCTAGTATCCATAGGTGTTCTATCCAAGTACTAACCAGGCTGGCTCTGCTTAGCTTCTAAAATCAAACAGGATCTGGTCACCAGTGGTTTTCTGTTCCCTTATCCTTAACTGGAGGGATAACTACAAATTAAATCAATCTGGAGAAGCCTCAAATATAATTTTTATAGGTTTCTCAATGAGGCGCAGTTTTTTTTAAAAAAAGAAGTGGTTTAAATTATCAGTTTGAATATTATAGTAAATCAAAAATTCCTTTGGCTCATGTAGCTATATTGCATCCATAGTAACACACATGCATGTGAAAAGTGTGTTTTGTGTAGGCTTCTTTTAGTAGCAAGCAATTGCTTGTTTAATCAGAATACGCACTAAACCCTGTTTCTGAATGCAATTTTCACTGTAATACGTGCATGGCCACAACATATCCAATTGCAATTTAGTAGATCTGTATTGTATTATGACTTCTTTGCAGCAATGCAATGCTGATTTATGGTTTTATCCTCCCCCCCCCCCTTCCTTTATCGTTGCCTGCTTTCAGGGATATTCATACAACCACAGGTAAAATCAAGAGAGCTGTATTGCAGTTCACTCCAGCAAGCTGGACATATGTTCGCTGGTTTGATCCCAAGTCTTCATTTCAAAGAGTGGCTGGAGTATACCTTTTCATGATTGTCTGGCAGGTAAAATATGTAAAAACAAACAAACAAAATAAATATCTGTGTAGTTCTACTGACATCAAAGGTTAAGGCGCCCCTGCTGGTCAAATTTACTCAGAGAATATTATAACTAATGTACAAGCAATTGTGAAGATATGTATGGATATTGGTTTTTAAAACATTTTATAGTAGTTTTAAGGAGTGGCATCAAAATAGCAGAAATAAATAAAATAGAAACTAACATAGAGGTAGTTAATTGCATTTAAAATCTTGGGAAAAATCAAATTTAGAAATACATCTAAGTTAAAAGACAAATACTTTATCACTGAATCTTTTCTTATTTCTGTTTTTGCAGTTGACTGAACTGAACACATTTTTCTTGAAACATATCTTTGTTTTCCAAGCAAGTCATCCATTAAGCTGGGGTAGGATCCTTTTCATTGGAATCATCACAGCACCTACTGTCAGGTATAACTTTTGTTTCTTTGATTCATGTTCTTAAATGCAAAACTCCTTGCTTTCAGAAGGGCTTAGTCTCCTTGATGTGTGGTTTCATTTCTCACCAAGAAAAAGAAAAGGCAATTCCCTAGCTCTTTTGGTTGTGGTGATATAGCTCTGGTTCAGGTACCATGGTCAATCAGGGATGACCAACTAGGAGGCTAAGGCTCATATCACCAGTAGTAATCTTCATATATGCACAATTCCCCTTCTCCCAGGCACAAATAGAAGAATGAGGTTGACGTTTTTCACTATGTTCCAACTTCTGCAACTCTGGATGGTTTAAACCAGGCCTGCCCAACAGGCGGCTCGGGGGGGGGGGCGTACACGGCCCCCTAGCCCCTTGTCTACGGCCCCTTACCCTCCTACAATAAATAATTTTTTTTAATTTTTTTTAAAAAAATTCAATTAAAATATTATTTATTATTATTATTTTTTGGTCCCGCCCCTTGGCTTTCTATTGGCCGCCTCCTCTTCTCCTGAGGGAGGAGGTCAATGGGAGGGAGTGACGTCTGTCGGGCCCCGCCCCCTTGGCAGCAAACAGGAAGAGCGATCCGGCCGCATGGCTTTCCCCCTCAGCAGTTCTCCTTCCTCCTTCTCATCCTCCCTCCCTTCCCAGGGAGGGGAGTTATTGCAAGGAAGCATTCAGCGTTAAGGTGAGCCACATTTCTTCTCCCTCCTTCCATTCCACCCTTTCATCCTTTCTTCCCTGCCCCTTCCCTCTCTATCTTTCTCCTCTTGCTCGCTTCCTCCTCCTCAGGATTGCTGCTGCTCCGTCTAGGAGGCGCTCAGGTCCTCAGCGCCAGGGAAGCAAAAGGGGTTTGGGAGGGAGGGAGTGTGTCTGAGAGTGTGAGTGAGTGAGAGAGAGGGAGGAGGGGGACCTGCCCTGGGCACACCTCTCCCCAGCGCAAAGGGAAGATCTCTCTGGCTCTCTCAGACACACACACACACACACACACAAGCCCCTTCCTTTCTGACCCCTTCATTTGCGTTTCATTTACTGTCTCTTTAATGAGAAGGGGAGAACCGGCCAGCCATAGGAGAGGGGGAGGAGAAAAGGAGGAGGGGGAATTGAATGAGGGGGAGCTCAAGGAAAGGCCTCCCACCCCCTTTCCCCCTCCTTTTCCTCCCCTCAGAATTATTTACATTCTTTGCAATTACCTAAGTTTACTTTGATGACTTGCACTGAATGGAATCAGCCAGGGGTAAACTGGCAGAATGAAAGCACACAGACCTTTCAACTGCAAGGCCATTCAATGCTGATCAATGTGGCCAGTAGAACAGTCATATATTCCAGTTCAAAGCAGAGATTGTGGGATTTTCTGCCTTGATATTCTGTATATTTATGCCCCTCATGTGTTCCATCCATCCCTCCCTCTCCCCTTATTTAAATAATATAATATGTAATTGTATATTAATGCCCCTCATGTGTTCCATCCATCCCTCCCTCTCCCCTTATTTAAATAATATAATATTTAATTGTATATTTATGCAATGCCGGGGGCGGGGAGGGGGCCGAGCCGGGGGAGGGGAGGGGCGGAGCCGGGGAAGGGGAGGGGCAGAGCCAGGGCTTGGCCCCCCAGGTGATCAGTGACCGGAATTCCGGCCCAAGGTTCGGTAGAAGTTGGACAGCCCTGGTTTAAACTATGAAGGGGGGTTGGTTGGTGGGGATATACTTTAACATGATGTGGGTAACATGCAGTTTACTTACGACACAAAGGTGCTTTTTTGCATCCTTCCAGGCTATACCCCAGCTGAACTACACCACTGAGATCTGGCATTAAAGGACTAAAAGCCATTAAAGCAAGCAGATGCCAAATTGTGGCATTAGAGCAGGAAAAAGTCAATTAAAACAATGTGTTCCTGCTTGCTTTAATTACTTTGTTCGCTTTGCGTGAATACGTCTGCATAGAGTACAAGAGGACTGATATTGGTTCTTGGATGCAGTGAAATTGCCCACCACTTTTAGAGTCTGAATCCTTTGTTTGGGCATAACAAAAAAACTGAATAATTTAAAGCTGAAAGCAAAAGATTCCAACTTCCTTTTTCTGCATCATCTAGGAGACATAGAGGCAATTTTGCCATGTTTTTGGGTTCCCCCCAAGGTTAGGCTCACAAGAGACCATTTTGAGCTGGGAAGTCAATGGAAAGTAACTTTATTTTATGATTATAAAAAGCCCTTCTCTGGGCCTGAATCTGGGGAAGCCAAAAGCATGAAAATTGCTTCCTCCTCCATTTATTCTAGATGTGTAGGTTGTATAGCTATTTTTTTTTAAAAAACGGAATGGGTTTAAATGTAGCTCATCAAGGTATCCAAAAAGGCTTTGGGAAGCCACATTTTCTATCCTAATTTAAGATAAGATCTCCCTTTATGTCCTTGCTATTTTGCATTTTGAAAAAACAAAAGTATTCTGTTATGTAAGTTTTCTTCCCACTTCCTGATTCTCTGCTGTATGCATCCACTACATAATTTAACAAATTTCAGTATCTGGTTTCCTTATAGTAATTTGGCAATTAAACATTACAAAGGGAGGCGTTTAAAAACCTTTTCTGCTTTGATTTTGTGATTTCCTCTCTTGCTTTGTTAGAAGACTTTGCAATGTTTACATTTCTTTCTTATAAGCAATGTTTACATTCCTTCTTTCTTATAATTTGGAACAGAGACCAAAGAAGCTGTGGTTTGGTAGATGCAATTTAAATATGTAATTATCTGCTTCACTAAAAATTTGCGCTTTTATTTTTAATGTAGCATTATTCTTATTTTTTGTTACTGTTACAGACAATACTATGCTTACCTGACAGATACACAGTGCAAACGAGTAGGAACTCAGTGCTGGGTTTTTGGGTAAGTCTGTTGTTGAGAAGAGAGGCTTTGCTTCGCCAGACTCCTGATTCAAACTCATTGAGAATAAGATTGTTTTTTTAAAAACATTACTACATCTATTATTTCCTGTGTTCCCCAAGGTAGCATACATTTCGAGCTTGAACAATTTGTACCCGCACACTGGGCACTGTCAAACTTACTGAACCCTGCACCCAAATATAACAGTGGTAAGGAAACAAACACGTACTCCTTTTAAAAGAAGACATTCAGACCATCAAGTTACCAAAATAGCATTGTTTAAATCAGCACAGTTTCCCCTTGTAGAGAAGGTCATGCTTAGCTAATGGATACTGATGGGCATTTAAACTCCTGCTTTGTGCCTTTGGAAAATTTGAAAGAGACTAATTGAATCAGTTGTCTTGGCCACAGTTAAGAACATTTCCTTGTCATCACTTGCTCCATGTCTGATCCATCTTAAAGGGACCTTAATGTCATTAGAGCAGCTACCATTTGTTCCCATTCTAGCTAAGCTCAAAATAATAAAAAAGACTTTAACAAAGCAATAGATTTGCTTTCCTGACTAGTTTATTTGTATGATATCATTGATATTCTAATTATGTAGAAAGGGGTGACCTTATGTTGTTCTGCTGCTGTATATAGAGAGCCACATGGGCTAAGGTAAAGAAAGGAGTAAATGCCTGAATATGATTGTGATGACAAGGTATTTGTTTCTCTTCCGTTTTTACTCCTTAAAGCTCTGCTGACAAGATTTAAAAGAACAACTTCAAGGCAAACATGAAATTCTTTGGTCTCTGTATTGCAACCTGAAGCCAGAACAGATCTAGTTGACACTTAAAGAGGTTTCAGATAGAACACACCATGCTACTAAATAAAAGCAGATATCTTAAAAAGAGATTCCTATTCCAGAGCTCTTATTTATTATTTATTAAAAACATTTATATTCAGCCCTTCTCACCCCATAGGGGACTCAGAGCGGAGCACAATATATATACGGCAAACATTCAATGCCAGAACATAAAACCATAAATATATACAAACATTAAAATCACTTATATCCACATTAAAAGTTGCTTACAAACCATCTCAGGACACCATTTAGTTTCATTGCAGTGCCCCAAAGGCTTGGTCCCACAGTCAGGTCTTCACCATCCTTCTGAAGGACAGGAGGGAGGGGGTGATCTAATATTGCCAGGAAGGGATTTCCATAACCGGGGGGCAATCACAGAGACGGCCCTGTTTCTCGTCCCCACCAAACGTGCCTGCGAAAGTGGTGGGACCGAGAGCAGGGCCTCCCCAGAAGATCTTAGTTTCTGCAGTGGTTCATAGTGTACTTGCACACTATGGTTTGCAACAGAATTCATACATCCATTATTTGATTTATTTAAGGTACATAAATCAGGGGCTTGGAGAATTATCTAATCAGAAGAACTTACATGTGTGCTTTTCATAGAGGGCTCACTGAGTGCTCCAAGGGTTGATTATAACAAGTTCCACGTATTAAATACTCTGAATTTTTTTAATGTGTCTGTTTTTAACTTGGTAAGGTGTTAAATATGACATTAGCCCTTTAAAATAATTGTGTTGTTTATCTTGTTTCCAGTTGACCCTTTTGTTGTATGAGGCCCTTAAATCTTTTGATAGAGGGTGAAATATAAATACTTTAATAAAAGCAGTAACTATTTGTAACTGGCTTTCTCCTGCAGTTTCATCCCCCTCCTGTTGTTTAGAAGGATGCAAGTGAAATTCATATCAAAATATTACAGCACACTTGCCATCCTAATGGGGATGTTCTTTTCCACCCAGTCATTCTCACCCACAATGCATTCCTCTCCCATGTTTCTTTTCCTTTTTCAGTTCTCACCCTTCTTTCTATGGCTATTAAGTATGTTCAATCCTCATTCACTCATTTTCTATGGGAAACATTAGCCCTTTAGTTGTTGTTTTAAACTTTTGTATTTTTGCAAACTTTGGATTTGCCCCATAGCATGCTAATATTTTCCCCTTTTTTCTCGATGTCCTCATTTTGGCTACAATTCTAGTAGCACTCAGCCTCAGAATTTGCTGTTAGGGGGAGTAATGGCCATATGCACAAGTGTAGTATTTGGTCCTATTACTACTACTTAATTACTAAAATTAATATGTATTTTATACATGAGTGAGTAGGATTTCACTGCCTCCTCAGATGTGGTAATGTGCAACTAAACAATGGCAGGGAGGAGTTGCAGAGATGCAACACACACTCGGAGACAACAAGTTTCACCAAAATATCAAAAGGTCATATAATTTCAAGTATATATATACATATTCAAACAGTGATGTACAACATATTCAACATATTTTAGCCCGGGATGGGCTCCTACCCTTGCGGCAGATTATCCCTTTCGGGTCAGTTCAAGTAAGTCGGAACAGTCAATACGTGAAACATAATCAACGATTGAGGAAAAAGGGGTAGAGGTCCCGGGAAAAGAGTCCAAACGCCCGTAGGTGTTTATAATCCAAATGAACGCGGAGTCAAGGTGCTGTTGCGGTTCAGTAAGCAAGGATCGCAAGGTTGCGGATGATTCCGATTTAACTGAAACCGTATAATATTTGGAGGCCGACGTAATGTCTATATCAGGGCTGTCCAACTGCCGGCCCTGCAGGTGTTTTGGACGTCAACTCCCAGAAATTCTAACAGCTGGTAAACTGGCTAGGATTTCTGGGAGTTGACGTCCAAAACACCTGCAGGGCCGGCAGTTGGACAGCCCTGGTCTATATGATGGCACCAACTCTCGTTTCGACCCTAATCCAACTGGGTCTTTATCAAGGCCGGATATAAAGTTTTAACTCCAAGTTATCAAGTAGAACCGGTGCGTTTTCTGTGGAAGAGGATAATAATACAGAGTAGTATATGACTCCAAAACAACCCCATAGTAATCATGTAATAAACGAATATACTACAAATTATAATAGTAGTCTAACAACATCATAAAGGTATAATGGCATGATAGCATCTTACAAGCACATTGATAATATAATAACATAAGAGCATAATAACATGATTCTGTCATATAACCAAATATACATACCAAAGCCATAGAGGTAAGATCATACTTCCATGGCTGGACCAGTGGCCGAAGCAAAGTATGGTCTCAGTGGGAGAGAATAAATACCACCATAATCCCGGGATGAACAGGTGAAATTCATCTTAATAGGTCTGTGATAGTTAATTTATCGTTCAATCCGTGAGGAATTTCAGTTTTTAGGATCTGAATCCACCGGGTTTCGGCCCTAAGGAGGCACCTATCCGCATCACTGTGGGGTGGTATGAAAACTCCGTATGCCAAAGAAACGAAGATCATTCGGACTATGTTGCATAGATTTAAAATGCATATACAGGGGAGAATCCTCGGATTTCATTCGAATTTTAGAACGATGTTCCGAAATTCTCACATTCAAAAATCTCTTAGTTTTTCCCAAATAAAGCTTGCCACAAGGGCAACAAATTCCGTAAATACACAGGTTACTTTTACAGGTAAAAAAACTCCTTAACGAAAAATTCCCGTGCAACTAGTCTCTTCTTCTCAGGGCATTTTCAAACATTTTCAATATGTTTATTATGCTGCCATCTTTTTATGGATATCACATGTTTATCTGAATATTCAGTTGAGTACAGATTTCACATTTGCATTACAAAGCAGTTTTACCAAGTTGTAAATAAGTTCTTAAAGGACCATCCATAAAATATCATGTGAGAGGAAAAAGAGTAGAGGGATATATAAAAAGGGATATATAGACAGGGAGGAAGTGTGGTTAAAAGTGTCTGTGTTGGGAGTGGGGGGGAAGGTGTAGCTTTTAAAAGTGAATTCTTTAAAAAACGCCTCCTAACTTTGCTTTCCCATTCATAGTCTGAGAAATATAATGGCTGGAATTTTGTTGAACCACTATGCTAGCTTAAGAATCACTGTGAGCAGTTGCACATTTTCATATCTATCTAAAACGCAGACGTGTGTTTTTCACCTTAAGAATAAACAAGCATCTCGAACTCTGAGGATTACCTGGGAAGGAATCCCAACGGTGAGCATTGCAGCACACCAAAATACCTGGGAGTTACTCTGGACCGTGCTCTGACTTACAAGAAGCACCGCTTGAAAATCAAGCAAAAAGTGGGTGCTAGAAATAATATAATATGAAAGCTGACTACCACAACCTGGAGATCATAACCAGACACAGTGAAGACATCTGCCCTTGTACTTTACTACTCTGCTGCTGAATATGCATGCCCAGTGTGCAACATATCTCACGTTAAAACAATGGATGTGGCTCTTAATGAGACAAGCTGCATTATCACAGGATGTCTACGCCCTACACCACTGGAGAAATTATACTGTTTAGCTGGTATTGCACCACCTGACATCCGCTGGGAAGTAGCACCCAATAATTAAAGGACCAAGGCAGTGACATCTCCGACTCATCCCCTGTTTGTATATCAGCCAGCCTGCAAATGCCTTAAATCAAGAAATAGCTTTCTAAGATCTACAGATATACTCGCAGGAATACCTCAGCAATCTTTCACAAAAGTGGCAGGCTAAAACCCAGAGCCTCAATGGCTGATACCAAATGAGAGATTCCCTCCTAGGCACACAGAAGACTGGATGACTTGGAAGGCACTGAACAGGTATGCTCTGGCACTACGAGATGCAGAGCCAACCTTAAGGAATGGGGCTCAAAGTAGAGTCCACAACATGCGAGTGTGGAGAAGAGCAAACCACAGACCACCTATTACAATGCAACCTGAGCCCTGCCACATGCACAATGAATGACCTTCTTATAGCTCCACCAGATGCACTCCCAAGTGGCCAGCTTCTGGTCAAATTGCATTTAGTATAATGCCATTTTTTTTACTTTGTGTTTTTAAATGCATTCCAACTGTACCCTCAACTCGCTTCTGACACGATAAATGGAGGCTGCTTATGATGATTTTTCTGTAAACAGTGAGCTCAAAGCCTTGGTACTCTTATTTTAAACTGTAGGTTCCATTGTAACTTCATCGGTATATATTTAGTGTTTAGGATTTTGACCTCCAAGCTTCTTCACAGAATCTTGAAGAAAAAAATAGGATTGAATATGCTTTGTTCAATATTAAAACATTCCCTTTGTTATCCTTTCAGAGCTATTGCTTTCCTTGAAGCTATTGTATGTATCAAATTTGGTCAGGACCTCTTCTCCAAAACACAGATACTATATGTGGTGTTTTGGCTCATGTGTCTGGTAAGTGGCTTTTCCTTAGTTTACACCCCTTAAGTGTTTTACCCTCTGAATATCATACCTTAGTGGTATCATAGTATTTCCCTGCTGTTGCTGTTTTCCTTAAGTATAAGCTAGAGTTGGTTGAGGCAGCTGCAAATTATTCAAGCTTACATATCTTTGCACAGCTAAACTCTTTCCCTAGCTGCCCTATCTTAATCACATCCTTGGGCCAGGAGAGTTGACTAGCATAGTAACTAGTTTTCATGGGAATCACACACACACAAAGAAAGAAAGAAACAAATCAATTTTTCTTATCACTGCTTTCTTCCATTGTCTATAATGTCTGTTGTAAGCTGTTATGACCAGACTTGCTGAGAAGTGGTGTACAAATGAAATTAAAGCAAATAACTGAATTAATGAATAGAAATAGCGATGGATTTTAACACACCCTTATTTTTGTTTCCATTGTTGTAGGCTGTTACTACTTTCCTATGTTTATATGGAATGGTTTGGTATGCAGACCACTATGGACGAGAAAAGGTAATGCCTGAGGGAAATGCTATAATTTTTTGTAGCAAACCATAGTAAAGAACACTTTCCAAAGCACATAAGGACTGTATTTCAGCTTCCAGAATGCAAAACATGAAGATTTCAGCAAGAAATAAAGGGTCAGGATCCTTAGTAACTTGGACTCCAGTTCTCATAATCCTCCAGCTCAATATAGCCACTGGCTAACAGTCTTAGCAATTCAGGCCAACTACCCTTTTTAGCAGAAGGGTTGTTTGCCTTTTTCATGCATACATATGCTCATTTGATGATTAATTGTAAAAGATAGTTTTATTAGTGGCCATTCATTGCTGTGATTCTGTGCAGCCTGCCTGTTCAGAGCCATTGTGAAGAGAATATCAAGTTGCTGAGGAGCAACAGCAGGAGAAAGCTGTTCTTTCATATTCAACTCATCTCCCTCCTAGAGTTATTACAGGAGGCAGGATTTTATTTTAGGGTCTGTGGCTTGATGGAAAAACAGCAAGGCTCCTGCACCTTTCATGGTTGTGCAGAAAAGACAAATTCAGAAAATATGGGTTCCATGAGAGCCAATGTAATATAGTGTCTTGAGTGTTGGACTATGGCTCACATTCCTACTCAACGGAAACCCATTGGATGATCTTGAGGAGGTCACACTCTCAGCATCAGAGGAAGGCTAAAACAAGCCTCCTCTGAACACATCTTGCCAAGAAACCTGAGTGCTAGAGTTGCCTTAGGGTCACCATATGCCAGAAACTGCTTGAAGGCACACGCAGCAATAATAGTTTGCATGAACAGCTATACCTGCTGGAATTACCTCTTTTGCACAATGGAGCTTTTTGGTCCATTCAAATAGCAGCCTTTATTTTCTTAATTGAAGACCACTTTAGCTGACTACAGTCATTAAGTCTTCTGTGGCCTTGAAACACATTCCCTTTTTGTTGAATGTCACCGTCAACCTATGTTCACGTAACATGGTAATTTTGGGGTATTGCTCATGTTTGGTGCCCTGTATAGATGTGCATGCCTTATCGTCAAAAACCTGGAAATGATTCTGTCATATGCCTGGAGACATTTTCCTGAGGGCCACAAAAATAGGACACCACTTTGTACCGAAATTGGCATGTCTGCACTTGAAAAGATTTCTATAATTCCAGCTAACATTGAAGCTCAAGTCTTCTTGAACCACATTATCACAGCCATCCAAGTTTTGCTAACCAGGGCTAAAAAGTTAATTATACATGTCTCTGAACCTTGGTGGAAGGACTAATGGGAATGCAAGATGCTAGTGAAAGTATTACATTTCATTACAAAACACATGGGAAGTGATTTTGCCTTGTTCTTGGGGTGTATTTCTTTCATAACGAATAGTCCTGAATAATTCAGATTGTGGAGGGGCATGTATGTGTAAAGAGGCCTTCATCATGTGTTGAATTTTGTCAGTTCATGCTGTAGTTTTGCAGTTGAATGTTTTGAATAGAACTGGAAATATGGAACACACATTGTAAAGACAGCTCTCCCCAATGATGAATCTCTTTGTCTCCACAGAGCTTGTCAGAGAGTGAGGACAGCTCATACATTGCAGATGCTTCCTGGTGTAACACTAAATTCCCTAGAGGTATTGCTGCCTATATGATGTATTCCATATCTCCCTCTCCCTCTCTCCCTCCCTCTCCCCCCCTCTCTCTTGTAGTTTTTCATCTACTATGCACCCCAGTCAAATAATAATAATAGAACTGTTTTTATGTGAATGCAATTTATTTTTTTCTTTCCTAACCCATAGCCTTGAAAACTACTTTTTGGAACCCCTCTTTCAGTTTTTCAGATCATATTGCACTTTGTTCCAGTCTATAAACATTATGGTGCTTTGTCAAAGTCTTTCATGGCCAGAATCACTGGGTTGTTGTGAGTTTTCTGGGCTGTATGACCATGTTCCAGAAACATTCTCTCCTGATGTTTTGCTTGCATCTGTGGCTGGCATCCTCAGGCAGGCAGACCTCACAATCTCTGAGGATGCCTGCTATAGATTCAGGTGAAACGTCAGGAGAGAAAACCTTTGGACTATGGTACAGCTTGGAAAACTCACAACAACCCATTATGGTGTTTCTTATCTCTCCAGCTTAGTTTCCGTCACTATAAGCTCTAAAAGGTTAAGGATCTGCCTATTTTCAAAACCGCATCTTCCCCTACGAACCCACATGATCCTTGAGATCTTCTGGTGAGGCCCTTCTCTCGCTTCCACCTCCGTCACAGGCTCAGTTGGTGGGGATGAGGGAGAGGGCCTTTTCGGTTGTCGCATCCCGACTCTGGAATTCCCTTCCTAGGGAGATCAGACTAGCCCCCTTCCTATCCACTTTTCGGAAGGATCTGAAGACATGGATGTTTTGTTGTGCATTTGATTAAACCTTTCATTTGGCAATTGTCCTTCGGTAGGACCCCAAAAATTGACTATGCACTTTATCTATAATTTGACTTTGACCTCATTTATTGCTCTACCCTTAACACAGCTATACACCCTATGCACTTAACTCATTTCCTTACCCGCGGATCTGTTTAGACACCAGGCCACCCTTCACGTCGAGACTGGACCATGTTATTTGCTGTTGGTTTTGATGCCTGTTTTATATTATGTTTAATGTTGTTAATGTTGTTTTAAATTGCTGTTGATTCACTTTGATGTGCTATGTTTTAACTTTGTTGTTTGGGCTTGGCCCCATGTAAGCAGCCCCGAGTCCCTTCGAGGAGATGGAGGCAGGGTATAAAAATAAAGTTGTTGTTATTGTTATTATTATTATTATTATTATAGGCTTGTCTAAACAGGAACGTTTTAAATTAGTTCTTGAAGAAAGAAAGGAAGGGAGCTGTTTTAATTTGTTTTGGGAGGGTGTTTCACAGACTATCCCCTTTCCTTAAAAGTGGAAATGCGGGGGATAAAAAGTATCACATCTGGAATATTTCAGATTTATAGAAAAAGGAGAGTCATATTGTATTAAATGGTGTGATAAATGGGAGGCAGAACAGTTGCTAGTTAAACCACTAGATGGCATCAACTCAATGATATTGATTCAAATTTATAACTTTGTTTAAAAAAAACTGTCTTCTTTCAAATAACCCACATATCTGTCTGCGTGATTTGTTTGTCAGGAATGGAAGAGAGTCCACCTAAACACTCCAACTACAATGAGAATCATTCATCTAGGAGGAGGAATCGTCATTCAAAAACAAAAGTAACCAATGGGATTGGCAAGAGATAGAGGGGGGAAAGAAAGAAAGAAAGAAAAGAAAGAAAGAGAAGGATGGTCAGTTTCTAGATTTGTTCGGAAAGTGTGCCTAAAATCAAAGAAGTGAAATTGGGCCTGGTTCTACATTCCTTGCTTGAAAGTCATCTCAAGAAGAGGAGGAGATGGAGAGGACATCTTCAGCAACCAGCAGCCTTGGACCTTCTTAAAATGGAGCTCATTCATGTGTTGCAAATCATTAGCTGCTGTCACTTGCCAGTCGCTGGCTTCCAGCTAACTTCTTCTGCACTTGACACTCAGACCAGTAGTCCTATCTTTTTAATGGCAAAATAGTTACTCCTCCCCACCCCCTGAGGGGCTCATGTCATAGTCTTTGTTGAAGTAGTATGAAAGACTCTTGAAGGCCTCTAGTTGAAAAGAATAACCCAAAGTCAGCCAAGCGGTCAGTTGGTTTTGCTTTGTTACATTTTTAAAATTTGTATTTTTGTTTATTTGTGTTGTTTAACAGATTTATTGTGACAGGAACAGGATTGAAAGATAACGCTGCCTTCTTGATCTAACAGCTAAACTTTTCTATGTGGTTAACTTTTGAGGAAAGCAACCTTCCCCGATTTCGATCAGGGTGGCAAGTGTTAGAAATTGTAATCCTAATTCTGTCCACTATATATACATGTTTATATATGTATGTTTCTATTGAATATTCATTGTTTTTATTCCCATCTAGATATTTGTACTATTTTTTTCCACAGCCGGGGTTGTTCCTGTCCATATTGGAAAGGCATCGACCCAGCCTCAAACACATATTTGCACTCTTTGCTTTTATTTTTTATTTTGGCATGCTGCAGTATGTGTTCTGTATATTTATAATACGCCAGGCATATCATACTATGCAAACAGGTTCTTGATAGATCTGAATTCTTAATAGCTACTAAATGATCCTAATTTTAATGTAGAATTCTTAAAGGTTTGCAAATCTGATAAGATAATCTGTCCAGGACAGTTCTACACTAACACACTTTGTTCAACCACTTTTTTCAACCTCACTAATCGCCCCCACCCCAGGCCAGTTTTATAGAGTGTGTCAATTGTTTGTTTGTTTGTTTACGCAGTGGCTTTGTTAAAAAGATACTATGAAATAAACTTTTTGATTACGAAACAGGCTCATTTCCAGAAAAGAGAACTGTCACCATAATTAAGCCCCCTAGATCGAGCAATTAGACATCTTTATTTTTTTTAGAAAAGCATGACCTTTTAGAGAAGAACCAAAAACCCTTTTGAGTATAATCTTCTCAAGCGGTATACAACCAAATGTAATTATGCAAGGCAGTTGGCATCAGTTGTTAGACTGAATAACCTATTGTCTGTGATTTGGTAGGAAACAGAGAATATGCCAGTGCATAAAAAATAGTTCTTCAGAAGTGTTTTTCAGTGCCCAAAAATATATCTACTCTCCCATAAAACAACTTGTTTTATATTATACACTCAAGAAATAAAATAAAGTAGATTTTGGTTTACTTACAACCTTCATGTGTTCAGCATACATAGGTACACAACTTATCAGTCAGTTACAGATATGTTTGAGATAGTTTCTGTACCATGTGGTCAGAACATCTCTCTTACAATAAACAGCAAGTGTTTACAAGTCTGTGATCTGAGCAGTTCCAAAGAAGTCTGTGCTCTGTGCATCTCAGAGCAGATCATGTGGCCTACAGCCCCTCCCACAACTCAGGAAAACAGAGCAAGGAAAGAAAGCTGCGTATCAGAGCATACATACAATGAATAAATAACAGGATTATAGATAAACAAATTACTAGAGGAGGCTTGAAGAAGGTTGTAATTTCCAACATTTGTACCTCGAGTTTATTTTCTGTCTTTAGTCATCCTTTCTTTGTGCCAACTAGGTTGTGTTGGGCAGTTATTCCAGAAGTGACAAATTAAGTAATCATAACCATAATACTTCATCCAGGGAGCACAGAGTGTGCACTGAAAGATATGAAAGATCATCAAGACTTCAGCATACAAGTAAAGTGACTGAAAATAGAAAATAACCCCATAACTCATGCTGTTTAATGTGCCGCAGAAGACCAGCTTTTTGAATGCAATCACTATGCAGCAGCTAATCAATTAAAACTCTGTTTTGCTTTTTCAATCATCAGTGTGCAACCTTTCACACCCAAAGCTGCTATGTCCACTTTGCTGCAACTCTGCTCCAAGTTGGTTTAAATATATATGCCTAGAGCATTTTCTCCAACATATCTTGTATTCTCATTTGTATTCTGAAGTTGTGAATGGATAACTTCCTTGTGTTCTTGGCATGCTGCACAATTCTTGAATGTATTTTATTTAAATGTTTCAGTTTTATCTTAGAATTCCTTGTCATTTCCTATGTGTTTTTCAAGACCAAAGCTGGAAGATTTTAAGGTTCTTGATAAATTTTCCAAATAGTTAGCATTGTTAAGAGTAATATCTTCTAAAGAACCAACCCTTTTCTGCAGAGCTTAGAATATTCAAAAGTCTGGTTCTCCAGGGGTCAATAACAAAGTACCTGTTCACTTGGCTAAAGATGTGACCAATAGTGTAGTTTCATGCCCAAAGGTCACTTTTGTCAACTTAAACTAGCAATATACATATACAGACTGGAGTTTGCCTATATTAAAGACATTGTATATGTGCTGGTCTTTTGCTAAGCCAGGTCTGGTATGCGCACAAGTCTTTATGGATCCAGGCCATTGTTAATACCAAGGAATAGTGAAGCATGACTGTGTGAATGAGTTCAGAGGATTAGCATTCCTGAACTAACTTAGGTAGAAAGCAACAAGTATCCTACCATTTGAAACGTAAATGATATAAACCATTAAAGTACTGCATGAACTATGGACATTTCCTGCAAAGCCATCAGGTTATCTTCTCTCAAGGTAATACATACTGTCTGGTTTCATATTCAGTTCGCAGGGTGATACAATTGCTCTGGGTTTTCCATGGCTATGAGGCTCAGCCCAAACTAGTCAAAATAGGAAAACAGGGCCTTTTTAGGTCTAGAGATACAGTGGAGTCAGATTTGAGAGTTTTCCCCCTAACTCGTGAGATCTGCATGAGAGCTGCAATACAGTTAAATCTTTGGAGGTGCTGATTTGCCCCCATTTGTATATTTTTAAATCTGCTTTCTTTTTTGCTATTTTCATGACCACTTTTATTTTTCTACTTCTGTGCAATCCAGGTTGTGATGGTTGCCTTCTCACATTAATCATTTACCGTGTGTGTATTGAAGAAGCGGATGACCTGGTTCCTCCGGAGACTACCATATCGGTCATTGATGGGGGAGGCGGGAAGAAAGAGGCATTAACCTTCTATGATATAAACAAGTTTAAGGGGGTGATGTTGGAGGGGAAAAGCTCTGATGCAAATGATTGATTGTGCTGGGTTTTTAAAATTAAGAATTAAGATCACGAAGGATACAAAACCGGAATGGAAAAATCTAGCCACCCAAGTAAGCATATTGCCAACCGCTAGTATTAAACCCAGACAAACCTGGGTATATACACCATTATGTATTAAAAAAAACCCCAGTGTCTAATGCATACATGGAATTTGGTTTCAGCTCTGCTTTTGGTTATTCGCCTGTGAAAAATAAAGTCCTGAATGCCTGGGATTACTTTGGGTGTTTCTTTTGTTCATGTTTTGATACTAAAAACAAAATATAAAGACATTGGCACATAACAGGCAATGTTATATGAACAGTCATTTTCCCTGTACAGGCAAAGTTGAATCAATTGCACCGTTGGAGTCTCATCTCCTTTTTGGCTGCTGTAAAAATCCCTCACTTTATTTCAAGTTGATGAAATGACCTTTCAAGAGCACTTCATCTTTTGTAACACCTGAATATTATGTTGCTATTAACTTTCATCTCCAAATGAGCTCAGACTCTGGAACATTCCAGGAACTTCTCTTGCGTTCTGTCCAGTTGAGTTGATTAGACAGAGCTGTGATGTATTTTGAGTACATCAGCATTCTGGACTCTTCTCTGCTTTTTCTTCAAGCAACCTCTTTTTTTAGTGTTTCCTTTCTCCACCTCAGCACTCTATTACACTGGTTCTCAACCTGTGGGTCCCCAGATGTTTTCGCCTTCAATTCCCAGAAATCATAACAGCTGGTAAACTGCCTGGGATTTCTGGGAGTTGTAGGCCAAAACCACTACTCTATTATTTTAAGTATTAAGTATTAGGTGATCCCTCGTAGTCCGAGGATGATAGTCCTCCAAGTCTGGTGTCTTGGCGTAGGTGGCTGTGGAATCCTATTCTTGATCCACATGTTCTCCCGCAGTGAGAAGGTGTTCCCGGTCAGGATTGGCTTGCGGCACCTTGACACGTTTCTCCCTTTCGCCCTCCATTCATCTTTGAATTCCGCAGCACTACTGGTCACAACTGAGCTCCAGTTAGAGCGCTCAAGGCCAGGGCTTCCCAGTTCTTGGTGTCAATGCCACAGTTTTTAAGGTTGGCTTCATGCCCATCTTTAAATCTTTTTTCCTGTCCATCAATATTACATTTCTTCGTCGTGTGGTCTGTGAAATGCACACAAATGGGTTTACCCCGCGCATGCGCCAGAATCTCGAACAGACTAGCTAAAGATAAAGATTTGCATATGCCCCTCCCACTCCCTGCCCTCCCTCATCCCCCGACTGAGCTACCTAGGCAGTTCCTTTTTCCGCCTAGCCAGCGAAGGATCTCCAACTACTAGCTCCTGGTTAAGTCCACGGATTGCCTCTACTATCTGCTCAGATAAGATGTCTTCTCTTTCTTTTAAAAAATGCTCTGATTGTGGAGCAATTTTGCCTCAGGAGGATAGACATCTTAAATGTCTCCTCTGCTTGGGGGAATCTCATATTCCCCAGACCTGCAAGATTTGCAGGTCCTTTTCAAATAGAGCCTTGAAGAGCAGAGACTCCAGGCTCAAGGCCGCTCTTTTTGAGCAGGCTTTATTTTCTTCAGAGACCGGGCTTTCTCGTTCTTCGAGCCAGCCTTCTCTCCCTTCTGTATTGAATCCCACTCTGAGTGCCTCAACTGACACTGCCATTCGTGAGCTGGCATCTGATTCTGTCAGTGAGCCGCTCCGAAAGAAAAAATTAAAAGCCTCTAAATCTGTCTCCAAGCCAAAAGAAAATTCAAAAGAGGCCATGGCACTAAAAACATCAAGGCTCCTGGCTGGCTCCGTGCCCCCCAGTCCTTGTCTGCCCCTGTTGACAGCAGAAACGCTGCAACTTCTTGAGGGCAATGGGAATGATGAAGAGATTTTGGGGGTGGAAACCCCCCCCAACTTCCTCCAACCCAGCTCTTGTCAGAGCCTGGTTTTTCACCGGCTGCTTCTCCTGCTTTAGCTCCCCCCCCCACCCTCCTCCCCTCCGGTGACCGGAATTTCTCCTTTGGAGGAGAGCAGCACCACGCGGGCCACCTCTCCTCGGCAACCGGCTTCAGTTTTCCCGCCTTTGCGCCCAGACGCGCGCGGGTCTCCTGAGCGCCGCGCGGCGCTCTCCTTCAATACAAACAGCTGCTGGGGAGTGCTCCAGGTCCCGGAGCCCGCCCAAGGAGGCGCCCGGTGACCGGAGCTACCCCTGGGAACCCCCTTATGGCTTCCAGGGTTACCCACCTCGTTATCCTTCTTCAATGCAAGCAGCTGCTGTAGGGCGCTCCAGGTCCCGGAGCCCGCCCACGGAGGCGCCCGGTGACCGGAGCTACCCCTGGGAGCCCCCTTACGGCTTTCAGGGTTACCCCCCTCATTATCCTCCTTTTCCTTACTATCATCCATTTTTCCCCCTGAACCTTTCCACTCCACGGATCCCTACCGGGATCCGTGGGGTCCCCCCTATCCTCAGCAATCCGTGGCACCTCCTCTTCCAGCCCCCCCAGCCCCCCCAGCCCCTCCCACTCAAGCCCCTGCTCTCCTAGCTACCCCCCCTGCCCAGTCCCCCCCCCCACATGCCAGATGAAGAAGCGGATATGGAGTCCTCTTCTGAGGTAACTCCCATGCCTTCCCTGCCTGAGCCTGAATCTGACCCTCAGCAGGTTGAAGAATATAAAAAATTCTCTGCTTTATTGATTAGGCTGGCCAGATCCCTTGGCGTACAGCCCCCCCAGTCGGAGGACGTGGTTCAGGACCCATATTTTACGTCCGCTGAGCAGCAACAACCCCAACAGTCCACAATTTTGCCCACTATCCCTTATCTAGTGAAACTCTTGAAGGTTTCTGGAGTTGCCCTGGCCTCTGTGCCGAGCACGTCTAAGAGGGCAGAGAATCTTTACCGGATTGACCTATCCGCCACTCCCTGGTTGGCCAGGCTTCCGAAGGTCAACTCGATTGTGACTGACGCTCAGCCCAAGCCACTTCAGAGTAATCAGAATGCCCCTTCCGATAAAGAAGGCAGGAAGCTTGATGCTATGGCTAGAAAGTTTTATGCCTCAGCGTGCCTTTCGGGTAGAATGGCTCATTACGGCGTCTATATGAGCGTCTATCAATCCTATTTGTGGAACAAGATAGGCCCATATTTGGACCTGCTCCCCACGTCTGACCAGCCCATGGCTAAGGCCTTCCATCAGGAGGCCCTCACACTGGCCACACTCCAAAAGGACTTGGCCAAACATGGGGCAGATACTTCCGGTAAACTGATCGCTGGGTCAGTTGCCCTAAGGAGACATGCTTGGCTTAGGTCTGCAGCACTGTCGTCCAATCAGCGCTCACTGATTGAGAATCTCCCCATGGATGAAGCTGGCCTGTTCAACCCAGAGACAGACTCTCAGTTGGAGCATTCCCACAAGATGAAGCAGACCTTGAGCAAGTATGGCCAGCAACCCTACCAACCGTACCAACAGTATAGGCAGCGTTGGCGCCCCTACTATTATCAGCAGCCCTTTCGTGGGTACTACAACCCTGCTCCATACCGAGGAGGGCAGCGACCACAGTTCCCCTCGCAGGGGTACAAGCGCCCAGGTACTCCGTTTAGGGGTCAGTATCGAGGTGGCAGAGCCTCAGACACTAGAAAGCGCCGCTTCTAGTTTATTTTTGGATAGGCTCCGACCCTTTTTCTCAGTTTGGCAGTCCATAACCACTGATAAGTGGGTTTTGGACATTGCTTACCGAGGTTATGCCATAGAATTTGATTCCCTTCCCCCTCCCGGGAAACCTATATCTACCTAGTCCTCTCCGGCGTTGCTGGAGGAAATTGATTCTCTCCTTCTTAAAGGAGCCATTTCCCCCACTCCATCCCACTGCCTCCGGTTTTGCTTTTTTTCAAGGTATTTTCTAGTGGATAAAAGGGATGGTGGTCTCCGGCCTATTCTGGACCTGCGGGGAATTAACCAATTCATCACACCACGTAAATTTAGGATGGTCACTCTCCCCTCCATTCTCCCTTTCATCCCGAAGGGAGCATGGATGGCCACTGTTGATCTTAAAGACGCCTACTTCCACATCTCTATTAGGCAGTCCCACAGGAGGAATCTCACCTTTATGGTGGACGGAGCCCCATATTCTTTTAATGTCCTCCCATTCGGCCTCTCCACTGCCCCGAGGACTTTTACTAAGTGTATGGCGGTTGTCGCCTCCCATCTGCGCCAACAGGGCGTCGCCGTATTCCCTTATCTGGATGATTGGCTTTTTTGTTCTGGGTCATGTGACCGATTGTCCTCTGATGTCAACTATGCGTTGTCTCTCCTACAGAGTTTGGGACTTGTGGTCAACCGCGAAAAATCTCACCTGTCACCTTCCCGAACGGTGCAATTTATAGGGGCAGTACTGGACTCCATATTCCAGAGGGCTTACCTCCCGGAGGATCGGTTTCTCAATTTATGCCAATCTATCCAAGCCATCCAAACCACCAACCGCTGTTCTGCCTGGGCCGTTCAGTCCCTCCTTGGTCATATGGCTTCCACCACAAACGTGACCGCGTTTGCCCATCTCCACCTTCGCCCTCTCCAAGCGTGGTTCCTCTCTGTCTTCCAGCCCGGCCTGCACAGCCAAACCATGATCCTTTATCCACCCACCCACGTCTTGCAGTCCCTCTCATGGTGGACAAACAGGTCCAATGTCTGCTCGGGTTCTCCCCTCCGCAACCGTCCTTGACTCTAACAACGGACGTGTCATCCACGGGGTGGGGCGCTCACCTCCGGGACCTGACCATCAGCGGTCGCTGGTCCCCTGCCGAGAAGAGGCTCCATATCAACGCCTTGGAGCTTATAGCAGTGGAAAAAGCCCTCCGTTCATTTGTGGCCCACGTCTCCCACAACGTCATCCAGGTCCTCACGGACAACACTTCAGTGAAATACTACATAAACAAGCAGGGGGGCACCCGCTCCCCTACTCTCCTCTCCATATCCCTCCGAATATGGGAATGGTGCATTCACCATGACACATTTCTCCTGGCGGTCCACCTTCCAGGCTTACAGAACACCCTGGCCGACTCACTGAGCAGGACTTCGTCCACCACTCACGAGTGGCAGCTCAACCCCCGCCACTTCTTCTCACTAATCAGCCGCTGGGGCACTCCTCAGTTGGATCTGTTTGCATCACAACTCAACACCCACTGCCTCAGGTATTGCGCGAGGCTGTACCCTCACGCATCCCCAGACTGTCTAGGGGACACATTCCTCTACCACTGGTCCCCGGGCCTCCTTTATGCCTTTCCTCCACTGCCGCTCCTCCCCAGTGTGGTTGCAAAACTCATGTCCAACAACTCGGACTGCATTCTACTAGCGCCCTGGTGGCCACGTCAGCCATGGTTCACACCTCTTCTCCAGGCCTCCCAGGGAGACTTCCTCCGTCTCCCCTTGGACCCCGACCTCCTCTCCCTACAACAGGGCCTCATTCTTCATCCAGACCTCCCATCTCTCCACCTTACAGCGTGGAGGATCAGGCCCTGTCCCACCTCTCTGACCCCGTCCGCCAAGTGATTCAGGCTGCCCAGAAGGTCTCTACCAGGAAGGCGTACACTTATAAATGGAACAAGTTCCGTGATTTTGTTCAGCCATTGGGTCATTCACCGCAGTCGGCCCCTACACCCGTTGTCCTTGATTTCCTTATCCGCCTCTCTACAAAAGGGTTTTCCCTCTCTTTCATCAAATGCTACCTGGCATCTCTCTCCTGGTACAGGAAGAAATTTGGCCTCCCGTCCCTTTTTCATGACCCATTGGTGGGTATGTTTTTGCAAGGGTACAAGAAATCGTTTCCCCCTGTCTCCCCTCCTCCATCTTGGAGCTTGGAGTTAGTCCTCTCTCAACTTTCCAAACCTCCCTTCGAACCCATGTCAACATGTCACATCTCTCATTTGTCATGGAAAACGGCCTTTCTTGTGGCCGTCACCTCAGCCAGAAGGGCCAGTGAGATAACGGCTCTTCGAGCTGATCCTCCGTTCATTAGATTTCATGAAGACAAAGTGGTCCTCCGGACGGATGTCACTTTTCTTCCCAAAGTTGTTTCCCATTTTCACATGTCTCAGGACATTGTCCTTCCAGCCTTCTTTCCCAACCCCTCATCTCCCCTGAGATTGCCCTCCACTCCCTCGATGTTAAGAGGGCCTTGTCCTATTACATTCATCGGACAGCCCCGTATAGGAAATCCCCTAAGTTGTTCCTCAAATATAGGGAGGATTCTCTAGGTCTTCCCCTTACTTCCCAACGTTTGGCTTCTTGGATAGTTTTGGCAATCCGATTGGCTTATCAGTTAGCCCATAAGGAATTGCCTGTTGGCGTTAAAGCCCATTCTACAAGGGCAGTTTCGACATCCCAAGCGTTTTTGCGGGGTGTTCCGGTTGAACAAATTTGCAAGGCTGCTATTTGGGTAAATCCCTCAACGTTTGCAGCCCACTACAAGCTCGACGTACTCGCGAAGAAGGATGCTTCCTTCGGCAGAGCCGTCCTGTTTTCCTGTGTGGCATGACCCACCTCCAAGGTAATTAAGCTTGTTAAGTCACCCATTTGTGTGCATTTCACAGACCACACGACGAAGGATAGGTTGCTTACCTGTAACCGTGTTTCTTCGAGTGTAAGGTCTGTGAAATCCACACAAAACCCACCCGTCCTCCCCTCTGTTGTCATGCCTAGGTTATGCTGCTGTCTGGCGGCAAGGAACTGCCTAGGTAGCTCAGTCGGGGGATGAGGGAGGGCGGGGAGTGGGAGGGGCATATGCAAATCTTTATCTTTAGCTAGTATGTCCGAGATTCTGGCGCATGCGCGGGGTAAACCCATTTGTGTGGATTTCACAGACCTTACACTCGAAGAAACACGGTTACAGGTAAGCAACCTCTCCTTCCTATTCTTGAGTTGGGAATATAGTAACTGCTTTGGGAGACGGTGATTGGGCATTCGGACAATGTGGCCTGTCCAGCGGAGTTGATGGCTGGTGGTCTTCACTTCTTCCAGCGTGCGGACATTTGTCCACCTTTCTTCCCAAGAGATTGGCAGGATTTTTCAGAGGCAGTGCTGGTGGAATCGCTCCAGGAGTTGAGTATGATGTCTGTAGACAGTCCATGTTTCACAGGCATATAGAAGGGTTGGGAGCATAATAGCATAATAGCATTATAAACAAGCACCTCAGTCTCCCTACCAATGTCCTGGTCCTTAAACACTCCACTTCATTTGGAAAAACGCACTCGCAGAGCTCAGGTGGTGTATTTTGCTGTCAATGTTGACTTTTGTGGAGAGGTGGCTGCCAAGGTAGCGGAAATGGTCAACATTTTCTAGGTTCCTTTGGAAGCTTTTAAACAGGCTGGATGGCCATCTGTCAGGGGTGTTGGACTTGATGGCCCATGATGGCTCATGAAGTCTCTTCCAATTCTATGATTCTAATGTTACACCATTAAGCTGTATTTCTGGCATTGCAGAGGGATTGGGTGGAAGAGCACTTTGGTTTTCTCGATGTTCAATGACAGGCCGAGCTTCTTGTATGTTTCTGCAAAGGTGTTTAGAGTGGCTTGTAGGTCTTTTGAATGTGCGCAGACTATTTGTCATCAGCATATTGGAGTTCTATAACAGATGTTGGGGCCTTGGTTTAGGTCTCTTCTAAAAACCCTTTCACGTAGTAGTCATTTAAGAGGGTTCTATCCAATAAAGGAATAATCTTTGCTTTGTCATCATCTCTGCATAGATGTTTGCAGTAAGGAACATCATGCACTTAAGAGTGCTTAAGCCAATTGAGGTCTACCTGCATAACCTCCACAGCACCCACCCATGACTAACCTAGATATACAGCACAAGAAAGCTTTGTCATTTGGTGCTGGTCCTGCCATCCTTTGTGTGATGTCTCCTGGTGACCAAGTTTCAAGAAGGATATTGATAAGCTGGATTGTGTCCAGAGAAGGATGCCCAAAATGATCAAAGCTCTGGAAGCCAAGCTCTGGAAGTGGCTTAGGGAGCTGGGTATTCAGCTTGGAGAAACGAAGGCTGAGAGGGGATGTGATGGCAATGTTTAAATATTGGAAAGGATTTAACAGGAGAGGGTGAGCTGTAAAAGTAAGATAATAAAGGATGGTATGAGAACATGTGTACACATGTAAACATTCAATACACCGAGGAATGCTTTCAAAAGTTCATAATGTTTCATATGCATCATATCTAGGTGTAATGCTTACAACAGCCATGTGATAGTCTTCCAAATTGTAGACAATAAGATTGGAAGCTTAGCTCTATCACATCACATGATGTAGCAGAGTCAAGACTTGAGCTAGAGACTTCCTGATTGTTAACCTCAGTCTCTTAGCCAGAGCAACGCACCATCTTGCGCCCAATTCAAGGAGTTAAGAGATTGCACAGCTTGGAGCCAACATTGTTAAGAGCTTTTTGCCAACTTCTAACATGAAAGACAAAGGGATTAAATATTGAAGGGTAATTGGATCAGGCTCGGTTATGTAAAAAAAAAAAAACCCCAACAACTTACAAACAGTAAGAAATATTATTTATTTATTTATTAGGCTTCTAGGCCGCCACTCCCGGGAGGCTCGGGGCAGCTCACAACAATTCAGGGTACTGAATTGATAGGTGTTAGACATGAAGAGCCAGTGTGATGTAGTAATTTGAGTGTTGGACTAGGATTCAAGCCCCATCTATATTGCCATATAATGCAGTTCCAAACCATGGAAATGATTTTTTTTTCCATATCAGGAGCGACTTGAGAAACTGCAAATCACTTCTGGTGTGAGAGAATTGGCCATCTGTATGGATGTTTCCCAGGGGATGCCTAGATGTTTGGTGTTTTATCTCATGTCTCCACATGGGGAGCTGGAGCTGACAGAGGGAGCTCAACCTGCTCTCCCCGGATTTGACCTGGTCCTGCTGGCACAAGGGTTTAACTCATTGCGTCACCAGGGGCTCCAGGAGGATCAAGTCACATGAAACCAGCCTCAGAGGAAGGCAACCCTCCCCATAACAACTATTGCCAAGAAAGCTCTGTGATAGGTTTGCTTTCGGTCATCAGAAATGACTTCAAGGCACATACATTAACATAATAAAACTACAAAATACTGTAGTTGCTAAACGTTTTGGAGCATTACTTGGTCATTTGCACTAGGAGGCGCTCCAATCCAACCTGTATCCAAGTATCTGATTTATGTTCTGATAGATTCTCACTTGGGAGAAAAATACAAGTGAAGGAATGAAAATAATAAACACTTAATTGTTTATCAGTCATGATCTAAATGCCAGCTTTTGCTTCATTTTACATATGGAATTGATTTTTGCATTTTTAAAAATGGCATGGCGATTCAAACAGCCTGGCAAGGGATACAAGTATGCATTTGCTTGGCATGAACAAAAAAATCCATGAAGCAGGCACATATTGTGATCTGCAATATCCATATTTCTTAAATTCAGTGGTCGATGTGCAACCTTTATTAAAAAAACCAAATCTATATGAAGGATTGCTTTTGAAAAAGACTAAATTTCTTCAATAGAGTTTTTAAATTTCAGAACAAATAGTTGACTTTTCATCAATCATGAAAAATTATATATAGATAACTCAAACTACACTTTGTTATTAGAAAAAGTAAACACTCTCAAGTGTTGCCTGTGTGAAACGATTGTTTGCCCATGCCTGTTCTAGATGTTGCTGGACTACAACTCCCATCAGCCCTAGCCAACATAGCCAATGGTGAAAAATGCTGGAAGTCAGAGTTCACCAACATCTAGCAGCTGGTGCACTTTGCCTACTACTGGGATCGATAATCTAATTTAGAAAATGTTTCAGGATGTACTATTTCAAATCTGTTCCCAGAAGAGTCCTCAGATGTTAGCCTGTTGCAGTAAAAACAACAGAGTTTTGTAATATCTGAAATACAAACATGTTTATTTATAGCTTGAAAACAATTAGTTGGACATGATTTGCTATGTCTCTAGTGAAATTTAACAGATTATGTGCCAATTGGCTATCCTTTGTTTCCCAAGGTGGTTTAATAAATTACCATAACTAGTTATCTGACAATGCTCACTATCAAAGTTTAGAAAGCCAGCTGATTTTTTTGTATATATATTTATTGGTTTTCTTTCTGATCCAGGACCAGATAGGGGGAGAAGGGGGGTGGGGGGGGGGTGGGAATTGGGATTGTGTAGGGCAGGGGTGCTCAGAATGGTGATCACGATCACCAGGGTGATCTTCAGGCCTCATCCAGGTGATCTTCGGGCCTAGGCAGGTTGATCGCTGGATGGAGCGCCAGCCGCGCAGCGCTCCATCCATGCCCGCTCCCTCCTTTCCTCTGCTGCACTCCTCCTCCCTCCCTCCTTCCACCGAGTTCCAGAGGCAGCGGAAGGTGTGCTGTGTGGATGGCGCAAAGAGGAAGAGGGCCAATGCAGGGAGAGCACATTGGCCCTCTTCCTTTGTGTTCCAACTCTCCCCGGCGTTTAGCCAGGGCGCAGGGAAAGAGGGCTCCCTTTCCCTGTGCCCTGGCTAAACACGGAGGAGAGTTGGGGTGAAGAGGACCAATGCAGGGAGAACGCGCGCTCTCCCTGCTTTGGCCCTTTCCCTTCCTGTTCCAACTCTCCCCTCGGCGTTTAGCCAGGTCGCGGGGAAAGAGGGGTCCCTTTCCCCGTGCCCTGGCTAAACGCGGGGGAGAGTTGGAACAGGAAGGAAAAGGGCCAAAGCAGGGAGAAAGCGCGTTCTCCCTGCATTGGCCCGGATGTGTGCCCCTTCCTTGGACTGGCACCGTGGCGCCCAGGGGCGTGGAGGGAGTGTGCAGCATGCACCAGCCTTCCCCCGGCGCTCTTTCCAACCTGGGGTGCTGCTTGCCTGGAGAAGCAGCCTGGTGGCTCTGATGCCCTGGCTGCACCAGGCGATGGATGCTGCGCTTCTCCTGAGGGCTGTGCCTGCACTCATCTAGGACCCAGGAAGGAGGCCTCTCCCAGAGCTGAAGTGATTGAAGGTATTGCAAATCCCATCATCATTTATAAATCCTCCAATCCCCTCTAGTATTTTCTGTTGGCCTGTATGCCAAGTTTGGTTCAGTTCAATAGTTGGTGGAGCTCAGAATTAAGTGGCTGAGAGGGGTGGCCACATTGATCAGCATTGAATGGCCTTGCAGCTGAAAGGTCTGCGTGCTTTCATTTTGCCTGTTTATATCTGTGGAAAGATGTCAGGGTGGTAGAAGGAACTCTTGTCTGGATGCATTTTTGCATGTTCCATTGGCCACATTGATCAGCATTGAATGGCCTTGCAGCTTCAAGGTCTGTCTGCTTTCATTCTGCCTGTTTATATCTGTGGAATGATGTCAGGGTGGGAGAAGGATCTCTGAGAAACAAATGGCTTTGCAGCTACCAGGTCTGTTTACTTTCTGCCTGATAATATCTGTGTAAATATGCCAGGGAGGGAGGGAGGGAGGGAGAAAGGGGTGCTTGGATGTATTTTTACATGTCCCATTGTTTACATTACTGAGAAAGAAAGAAGCCCCGTGAGGATGGAAGGTGGCAGCAGGAGTGGGTGTGCACGCATGCGCGCACACACCAGGTGATCTTTTAAACTTGGTTCTTCATATGGTAGCTCCCATGCTGAAAAAGTGTGAGCACCCCTGGTGTAGGGTTACTACAAAGACTTCCCGAGAGCATCCCAAGAATTTACATAGATTAAAAGTCTCAAAAAGATTTTTTACCAATAAGAAATGCTACAACTGTAGTTTTACTCTTCTCTCAGTCCTTGTTTTTAAAGGTCATTCAAATCTATCCTATATTTATATATTTCTCTTTGCACATAGTCCTTCACCCCTGATCAGTCTGTTTTGGATTTTTTATTATTCAAGTTCTGTATTAAAGTTTCCAACTGGATCGTGTCCAACACCTTCATTAACCATTCCTCTGGTTCCGGGATCGTGTCCTTCTTCCAGTGGCGGGCCAGTACTATACGACTACAGGCGCTGAGTAGGAAGAAAACTCTTTCTTGATTCTTATTCAGTACTGGGTTGGATAATCCCAGAAGGTAATGTTGGGGGTCCATGGAGAATTTGACCTTAAGCATCTTTTCCATTTCTTTGTGGATCGCTCTCCAGTATCTGTGAGATTTTTTTACACTTCCACCATTGGTGGATGTATGTACCTACTTCCCTCTTGCACTTCCAACACACGTGAGAACTTTTTTGTTGAATTTAGCTAATCTGGATGGGTGTAAGTGCCACCGAAATTGCATCTTCAGCCAATTTTCGACGATATCTGCTTATATACTGTCTTTGAGTTTGATAGTCCAGATTTCCTCCCATTGTCTCATCAGTATGGAGTGGCCCAGATCCTGGGCCCACCGTGTGGCAGTTTTTCACTTGTTCGTCTTCAGTTTCCCACCTTAGAAGTTGTTTGTAAAAGATACTGATATTCGTTTTATCCTTCTTGATAATCTGCTCCCAAAACCCATCTTCCATAAAGCCTTTTTTTAATCAATTTTAAAGCTTTGGAAAATCTGGTAATATTGAAACCATGAAAGAGCCAGCTGATTTTGATGACACATGCTGGGTTTTTTTCTTTCTTTCTCCTTTTCTCAAATTCAGGCTTTACAAGTAAAGTTGGTGGTGTTAATATCACACACAATTTCCATAATACCACAAATCAAAGGTTTTCTACCTTGGTAGTTATTGCAAGGAGTGATTTCAGCAGCAGCCGGAGAATGGCTGGAGTGCATGAGATTATTATAAATTGAAGATAGACTGATCTCGGAAACTGGCCCTATCATTTATCCATATTATAGTATTAGATTCTAGGTAAGTATGTGGAAGATACAATTCAATTATACAGAAAACTCTGCTCAAAGGCACTTAAAATATTGAGGACTTTCCACAATTGATTCACCCTCACCAGCCAATCATTGCAGTCACTTCAGTACAGTTCTAGGGAGTTGTCTACAGCAGCTAAATAAAAATAATAAAAATCCAACTACAATTCAGAGTATTCTGCCTCAGATTCTTCCCACTTCCCACTGGGAGTAGGTGTATTGGGAGTAGGTGTTGGCACTAAGGCCCCATCTACACTGACCATTTAATGCAGTTTGAAGATAGGTTCATATTGTGGCAGCCAGACAACAAAGTACTTTATGTGCATCACTGCTCTGTGGTATGTGTAATCACTATCTGGGCTTATTTGCACAGGGAAACCACTTCAATGCCGGTTTCAAACTGCATTAAAGGGTCAGTGTATATGGGGCCTTAGTGCCAACACCTACTCCCAATACACCTACTCCCACTGGCGGAAATCTTCTGAGGATGGCTGAGACATCTGGGAGGCCATTGACGACAACGGTCCAGGCACAGCGCCCTGACCAACCAACCCGACCAGAAACCCGTTGCCTACCTCCAGCTGGGGACACAGCTCCTGACCAACAGACGAGTTTGGAGGGTCCACTGACTCCGACTGACCCATCGGTGGCTGACATCTCGGCCGTCCTGGCCCTCCCTCGGAACCCTCGCGCCTGCCGGCGCTGCGCCACGAGAAGTTGGAGGAGCCAACGAGTTGGAGCGGCCCAGCATGGCGGCTGGCCTTGAGGACGCCCTCCTATGCCATGTGCCTGGGCCTGGAGAAGGAGCAGGACCCGGAACCAATCACTTACCGGAAGTCCCGCCCTTGGAGGACCCTGTCTCTAATGAGGACCTTGCGCCTGGACCCGGAAGAGGAACAGGACCCGAGTGCTGCCACCCACCAGATGTCCCGCCCTTGGAGGACCTGGCTTCCAGTGTGGACCCGCCCCGGAAGCAACAAGCTCCCCGGAAGAGGAGGCGACGTCGCCGGAGGTGGAAGAGCAGGACTGTGCTCGAAGCGCGAGTGGCTCCCTCTTGTGAAGGTCGAGCCCCCAGAGCTTAGCCTCCCACCGCTCCGCTGATGAAGAGACGACCCCTATCGGAGGTAGCTGGGCCTCAGAAGTCCCCTCGACCCAGGACTCTCCAGAGCTCTCCGCAGAGGGGGACTCCCAGAGCCCTTGGAACCAGGAGGGAGAGGCCCGTAAGGACTGGTACTGATGCATCCAGGAGGTTCCCTGCCAGGACCTTCTGGAATGCCAACTTTAGACGCAGAGGGCCCTTGTTGGCGAACCCCCAACCCAGGAACTCTGGTATCCCGGTGAGGGGGAGATCGGACCCACAGGCTTGTGGGGACCGTCTCCCAACAGATTTGGGGTCTCTAAGGACACTGCTGGACCTGTGGGACCTTCCTAGGCTCCCCTCGTTCGATGGTCGAGCCACTGCTGGCTAGACCTTTGGAGTGCTCACTGACCCATGTGGTCATGAGTCCTGGTCTTTCCTTCCCTGTCTTAGATGTAGTACCTACCTCTTGTGTTGTATTGTTTTGTTCGTGCACTTTGTATTTTATGTTCAAACTGTAAACCGCTCCGAGCCTTCGGGGAGTGGCGGTATAGGAAGTTTGAAGTTAATAATAATAATAATACACCACATTGGCATTACATTGAGGACCATATTTCCCCGCAGTGCAAGTTCAGGTTGGAATGACTTTCCAACCTTATTCCCAGGGGAAGCAACTCACTCTCTAGCCGTGAGACCAACAGTGAGAGGGTAGATCATGGTGGATCTCATGGCTAGATGCCTCTTTCTGACCTCAGAGTGAATGACTTCACAAGCGATGTTCTTCCAGGGAGCAGTTCTTTTTGTGTGTGTTAGGAGTGACTTGAGAAACTGCAAGTTGCTTCTGGTGTAAAAGAATTGGCCGTCTGCAAGGACGTTGCCTAGGGGATGCCCGAAGGTTTGGATGTTTTACCATCCTTGTGGGAGGCTTCTTTCATGTCCCTGCATGGGGAGCTGAAGCTGATAGAGGGAGCTCATCCACGCTCTCCCAGATTCGAACCTCTGACCTGTCAGTCTCCAGGCCTGCCGGCACAAAGGTTTAACCCATTGCGCCACCAAGTGCTCCTAGGGAGGAGTTGCTCGGCAGGGAAGGCAGTGGTGGTGATTCAATATCCCCCAAAGAGAAAGATGTTTGTTTCTGCTTTTTCAGTAGTGAGGGCCCTAATCTACGCACTTGTTAAAAATGGCAATGCTTGACACCCATCTATTGGCCTCCCCTCCAATGATGCTACCTAATCCTCATGAACACACTAGAAAAATAATGTATTTTCCACAGAGCAAGAAGTAAGCTTTTAAAAATCTTAAAACAAATGTTTTCACTGTTCGAACTACTGTACATCACTTGTTCCTACAGCAAATACAAGTGAATACAGGGTTTTTTTCTTGTGTGGACAATCCTCAGAACATCCTATTTGGATGAATATATAATCTAATGCTCACCTTTTCTCAAAACAAACCAACTATGGAGTCAAAAAGGGAATGAACAGCATACATTTTGGAGGAGATGGATGAGAGTGAAAAAGGAGACGTAGACTACTAACAGAATTTAACTTCAAAGGTTTGATGGATTCCATTCTTTACAGCAGTTTTCAAATGCACTGCACTACTTCTTCTTCTTGACTTTTCTTCGCAAACGAAGATTTAGGAGGGACTCATCCCACGCTTTCTACAAGCGCATTGATGATTCGGAGGTTGGAAGTGTCCTTCGAGCCTGTGCAATGGATTTTTCTGGTGGAGCGCAGCATGCACAGAACTGGCCTCACCCTTTAAACCAAAGGTTTGCCTGCCTGGGGCTTAGCAAGCTTAGGACGGTGGCAGCGAGGTCCTCAGGTCATAGGTTTGGTTTGAGTTTCCTTCTCTAAATGGTTGACGTTACAGGGCGAAATGAGCACCATCTGCCCGGGTTTGAAATCAGAGTTTTCCTTCTCTTAGGATGGTTGCCAAAAAGCTAGAGAGCCCATCCTGCCCATTGACAGTCTTTGTCAGACCCTTCAGTTGTGACCTCTTTGGCATGGGAGGCCCTACCGGTGGCTATTTTGCCTCCGCCAGCATAGCTCAAAACTTCATTAGGGCACGCAAGCCTCTCCCCCACAACAAGGGGGCGCCAACGGAGAGGACTGCACTACTATAATTCCTGCAATCCCTTACCATAAATCGGATTTCAGTATTTATAGTCCAATGCATTTGGAAAATGCCAAGTTGGGGGGGGGGGCAAATTAACAACAATGTAAAGGTTCCCCTTGACATTAAGTCTAGTCATGTTGTATCTGACTCTGGAGGGTGGTATTAATCTCTAAACCATTTCTAAGCCGAAGAGCCGGCATTGTCCATAGACACCTCCAAGGTCAGGTGGCCAGCATGACTTCATGGAGTACTGTTATCTTCCTGCTAGAGTGGTACCTATTGATATACTCACATATGTATGTTTTCAAACTGCTAGGTTGGCAGAAGCTGGGGCTAACAGCAGGAGCTCACCCTGCTCCCCGGATTCGAACCACCAAGCTTTTGGTCAGCAAGTTCAGGAGCTCAGCAGTTTAACCTGCTGCGCCACCAGGGTCCCCCAACAATGACAAATAGAATTTTGTAAGGAACCCAAAAAAACCAAAATCTGCCACTATGGAGCAATGGTGACAACCAAATATGCCATTCTTGTATATCCCATGCTTAAAAACCCATGTAATTAATAATACAACAAATTAATTTCCATGACTCTCAACATTAACAAGTGAATGGATTTCCCCATTTGTAACTAATAGATAAATTAGTTTTTAAACCCAACATTCCAAGCTTTCAGTTTATATGGGCTGGATTTTACATCATTAGATGTATGAAGTTTCACTGTAAGATGCAGACATCCTATAGGGCTAGTAGTTTAAAATAAATGCTGTTATTGAGTGTGTGCAGCTCCTATATAGGTTCAGTCTCTTTATCTAATATTGGGCTTCAGTGAAGATTCCAGTTCTGAAGTTAGAAATCTTATATGTGACAGATTTCCACCCAAAACTTTTCAACTATCTTTTGACAGTCAGGAAAAAAATCCTGTCCATTGTTAGTCAACCCTGAACATCTTGCAAACACTATCAAGTAATCTCCTGTGCAGTTTTCTACCAGGGGTTAGATTTACATAAATTACTGGTGACAGCTGTCCTTAAGTCACCAGTCAGCAGTCTTGGAGCACAACCTTGTGAATCCAAGTACTGCATCACCTGTTTTTATCTCAGGAAGACCTTTAAGCGTGCTAAGATTGGCAGGATTTACTGGCCTAAATCCAATTGCTAGTTCCATAAGTCAGCTCCATTGATTTGATGGGTCTACTCAAGTTTGAATTAGCAATGGATTTAGTCCACGGTTTCTAACCAAACATCACTGGCAGGCAATTTATGTCTCCCAGTGCAAATACCTAGAATGTTATATGTTGTGTAAAATAAGTGGACAATTGACCTACATACATGTTTTGTGAACAGTAAATCTGCAATCTTGATTTTAAAATAGATTACACAGCCCACTTCACCCACCCCCCATAATAATTCTTGGTGTCTTGCTTTCTAGGCCTGTTGCTGGGGCTATTTGGGGTGCTGATTCAGATAACTACATTGGATAGATTTTCTGTGGGTTATCAGATGGCAACCAGTAGATGGTATATGTTCTGTACCTCAAAAATAGAGCTGTACCTCACAAATAGAGCTAATAGGGGAACACTGGTGCAATTTTTGGAATCAGCAGGTCAATTCTTTTGTGTGTGACTAAATTGACCAAAAGGTCGCAGGTTCGAATCCGGGGAGCAGCATGAGCTTACGCTGTCAGCCCCAGCTTCTGACAACCCAGCAGTTCGAAAGCATGCAAATGTGAGTAGATTAATAGGTACTGCTCCGGCAGGAAGGTAACGGTGCTCCATGCAGTCATGCTGGTCACATAACCTTGGAGATGTCTATGGACAATGCTGGCTCTTCAGCTTAGAAATGGAGATGAGCACAACCCCGCAGAGTTGGACACGACTAGACTTAATGTCAGGGGAAAACCTCTACCGATCCATGTTTTTCACATGGGCTTCGCGCTCCCAGGTGAGCAGCCTAGAGTTTTCTTCCAGAACTCTGAATTCTTTTTGCACAGAGAAGCTGGAATTGGCCACAGTATCAAGAGAGATTATATGCCATTTGGGATGGATGAGACTCAAGGCACAACTCTTGACATCATCCAGCCTGAGGGATTTGTCCAAGGAAGGCAATGCAGCCATGTTGCTGTATGTTATGGCACCATAAAAGGAAATACAGTAGAGTCTCACTTATCCAACATAAATGGAATGTTGGATAAGTGAAAATGTTGGATAAGAAGGAGGGATCAAGGAAAAGCCTATTAAACATGTTATGATTTTACAAATTAAGCATCAAAACATCATGTTTTACAACAAATGGACAGAAAAAGCAGTTCAATACATGGTAACATTATGTAATAATTATTGTATTTACAAATTTAGCACCAAAAAATCACAGTGTATTGAAACAGCTGTGGATTCGGGTAGGAGGCAGACTGCATTGGATAATACAGAATGTTGGATGAGTGAAGGTTGGATAAGCGAGACTATTGTACCAGAAAATGCTGGCAATCAAAGGAAAGAGGAAGTCTGTGATCAAAGGATCTTCATCATAGAGGACGGAGTGACAACATCCTCCCTGTGACTGGAATTGAGCACAACCTCCAGGGCGCCGAAGTTGGGGAAAATGCCAACATAATACCTCTATCTGTTGTCTGTCCTGTCTGTTTAACAGCATTGAATGTTTCTTGTGTATGTCTTCTGTGATCTGCCCTGAGCCCCCTTCAGGGTAAGAAGGGCAACATATAAATGCTGTAAATAAATAATAAATAAATATACCCAGAAACAGGGCTAATAGGAACCTCAGTTA
Organism: Anolis apletophallus; assembly: GCA_030556195.1. Taxonomy (NCBI): domain Eukaryota; kingdom Metazoa; phylum Chordata; class Lepidosauria; order Squamata; family Anolidae; genus Anolis; species Anolis apletophallus. The sequence goes on from JARBWK010000007.1 coordinate 115,095,045, forward strand.
GCACAGCAGATTAAACAGCCAGCTGCAGTAAATCTCACTGACCAGAAGGTTTGCAGTTCAAGCCATGGGTGGTGTGAGCTCCTACCATCAGTCCTAGCTTCTGCTTACCTAGCAGTTCGAAAACCACAATGTGAGTAGATCAATAGGTTGCTTTAATGGGGAGGTAAAAGGCACCCATGAAGACATGCCGGCAATTCGATCAGGAAGGCATCTACAGGTAACAGGCTCATTGGTATGAAAAATGGAACACCACCTCCCCATAGCAGTCGTTGAGCTCAGCCTCCAGATGCCGGAAATGAAAATGAGGGAAATCTTGTTTCTGTCTCTGTATTGTCTGTCTTTGCTGTTAATTGTATAGCGGCATAGAATCTCTGCCATATATTTATTCCTTAATCCATTCCGAGTCCCCTCGGGGAGATAGAGAGGAACATAAATAAAGTATATTATTATATTATTGTTATAACATTTGAACCACCCAGATGTGTTTTGGCCAGTGTTACAGATAGATGACAGACAAACAGACGATTTGTCAGATACCGGAATAGAAATTCTTGCAGAACCAAGAACACTGGGAGCAAGAGATAAATTCTGTACGCATAGGCTCAACACTTTGAGATGAAGATTTAAGAACTGCCATAAAATGCAGTTTGAACTTCACTTACCTGCCTTATATGGGTATGCACTGACCCTATCACGCAGTTCAAACTGTATGATATGGCAGTATAGTTCCAAGCCAAATTGCCTCTGATGGAAGTTAACATTTGGTTTGATTCATCCACTACAAAAGCCACACTTTGGAATATTATTCCCCCCTTTCTGTTCTTCAAGAACCGTCTTGGCTACATCATGTTCTAACTCATATCAAACAGCTGAAGAAGAAAGCAGGAAAAAGATGAAGTGTTTTGCTGTCGCACTTCAATATTAATGTTTTGTTAGTCTCTTTCAGTTCTTAACTGCATCCTTCTGAAATCCAGAATAACTTGTCTGAAGTGCTGTTTGGTGCTTTGAAAAATAGTGCAGGTGGTAAATCCAAATTTAGTCCTCCCTAGATGAGGCCAAGAGAAATGCATGAGATGTGAATTAATAACAATTAATTGTGATGAAAAGCCCATTTGTGGGTCAGCTTAATGTAATGATTTAGAACTGGAAAGGAAGGATTCAAATCTACATTCAGCCCTGGCATTATTTATTTACTGCATTTCTATGCCGCCTTTCTCAGCCCAAAGGCGACTCAAGGCCGAAGGCGACTCAATGAATAATGAACTGGCATTGTTCATTGTGTGACCTTGAGAAAGTTACACACTCTCTCAGCCTCCAATAAAGGGAGGAGGCAAACCTCCTCTGCATAAATCTTGCGTCAGGGTGAATTTACACAATAGAGTTAATGTAGTGGGACTGCCATGGCTCAATGCTATGGAATCCTGGGATTTGTGGTTTGCTGAGACACTACCATTCCTTGGCAGAGAAGGCTAAAGACCTTATAAAGCTACAACTCTTACGATTCCACAGTACTGAGCCATGGCAGTTAAAAGTGGTGAGTAGTAGGGGGCCGTAGCTTATGTCAAACTCAAAAGTGACAGGTGGCCACGCCCACTTAAGGCGGGGCTAAGGCGGGACTTCCGGTCTAAGAAGGCGGGACTTCCGGTCCAAGCTCCGCCCACCAGATGGTCTAAACCACGCCCACAAGATGACACCACATCCGGTTTAAGCCCCTCCCACACGATGACATCACATCCGGTCGAAACCCCTCCCACAAATTAAACCCCACCCACCCCAAAACCCCACCCCCAAGATGGCGACGATTCCTGCCCCCTAGAGGACGACAGAGGAACTTCCAATGACATACTTCCGATCTAAGCCCAGCCCCAAATTAAGCCCACCCCTCCCAACCCAAACCCCACCCACAAATTAAACCCCACCCACCCCAAAACCCCACCCCCAAGATGACGACGATTCCGGCCCCCTAGAGGACGACAGCGGAACTTGTCAGGAACATGTCCAGACATATGCTCTTTGCTATATTGTCAATGGGGTTTGTAATAACAAGGAGTCACCGACGCGTGTGCCCCAAGGCCCAATAGGGGACAGCTGCATGGGTCAAAGGTCTACCAGACACGGACAGCACCGTAGGAACATGGCTACTCCTCAAAAACGTGCGGGTTTTGAGAAAGAAAATTGCCAAACAGTGGATACACAGGGTGATTACGAAGAGATGGACCCTAATAAAGAAAATCTTCCACCAGAAGATTTACAACAGAACGTTCAGGTAAAAATAAAATGACTTTCAACACATTTGTATTATTACAGTGATAGGGCCCCGCAGCTTTAATGTATCCTGTTGTTATTTTCCAGATTTGCACACCCCTGCAAGACCAGGATGTGAACTGTACAGCCGTGCAAGATCAGGCTGTGCCCAGTCCTTCCACGGTTTATTTACAAAAATTGGCGGCGATAGAAATCATGCAGGTCTGTAAAATATCTTTTTGGGTGTTTAGGGAAAAACAGGTCTGTTAAATGTTGTAAATAAGTGTTTTTCTTTTCTTTTCTTTTCAGGATGTCCTAGAATGGCCCACTTTGTCTGGAGCTGACAAAATGCAGCAAATTTTGGGAATGGATTTCAAGATTCCGAGAAAGCGACGGGGGAGTATGAGAGGGGTGATCAGGGTTGCGTTGTATTGCATTTTAAAGAAGCTTTTACATGATTAATTGAAGGAGCTTTGCCTAGGTTGCAAAGAACATTATCCTTCACAGGAATGTCATGAATGTCTGATTTATAATAGACGAAAAATGGCAAATTATCTTAAAGACATCTGTGCCCATTTATGTTTTAAAAATATCATTCACACCATTCTTGTTTTAGTCTATAGCCTGAATGAATTAACCCTTACAAATAATGCGGTGGATTATCTGCTGTTTTTAATTTCAAAAATCCAACATTCTGATAGAGCCTACACGAATTTTAAAAATATACTTAAAGCTTCAGACATTCAAATTCTAGAATTTACATCTGATTTTATACGGACCTGTTATTTGAAGTTTGTAATAAAAAAATGAAACTTGAAAATGCCTCTGTGTTATTATTATTATTATATTACTGTATGGCCCCTATTAATATAAAGGAGCTTAAGACAGAAATACAGGGTTTCTGCTTACACATCAGCCTGTCATTTGGTACACAGTGGCCTCTGACACACCTCTC